>OZ010571.1:23607045-23622045 GCA_963932145.1 Acanthosepion lycidas
CATGTTCCGTGAAAGGCCCCAAATAATTATAATTTATAGCTGAAAATGTATAATCAATTTGGAGTACTGCTCTCGATATTACTTTTGGTCAGTATTCGAATATTTTGTCAACTTCCTCGCTGACAGCTTCTTTCTGATACATTACTCAAAGCTTCCCTTGATGTAATACGTTTGCCTGACATTTGTCGCTCGATCCAAATTTGTTCATATACATGATCAGGTGTTTCTGTAGTTGATATGAATGAAATCTTACTACATCTCTGTCTCAAAATCTGTATGGTGTCACTTGGATCAGACGACTACGATGGAAATTTTTCACACATATGTATCATATATTCATATATTTCTTTAAAGTTTTATGCTGAAGGAAGAGGAACATCCTGACAGTATAGAGATCAGTGCCAGAAAATTCCATATTTCCCTTTGAAATATTTCATTCAATGCGCTGAAAATAATGAAAGAATGTACACAAGAATCCTTCAAATTGCCAATTTATAATATAAAAGAACACATACTCTTTCTTTGTCGTGGCAAAATCTCATTGATATTTTGTGAAGTGCGTCATGTCGATAACATGCCACCGACTATTTCTTCATATAGAATTATGCTGATCTATTCTCTTGCATTTTCTTCAAATGATTGAAGAAGTCTCTTTGTTTAAGATTGTCTCGTCAACAAAATCAACAAAAACCAGATCTACAATTTCATACATTTGTCAAATTTTGATGTAGCGTCAAAAATCGATGCTGATACACAGATTATGTTATATATAGACAAATTATATTTTTTCTTGACTGAACTATCCTTAGGAAACGGCAAATAGCGATGACAAGAACTTCTAATTATATTATAGTAAACATATTTGCCCCAACTATAATTCTGTCAAGGATATTATGTTAAAATAAATGTAATCAACTGCTTCAATTATGGTATTAATTAAATCCACTTTTGAGGATCCAATTCATATATCTGCTCAGACATCTTTAATAACATCTCTGGAGTTTAGGGAATATTGTTTTGCCTTTGTAATTCAAAAAAAGCGAGAAATAAATATTAGGTTTATATACAATTTAACAAATGTAGTCTATTTGATTTTATTAAATGTATGACTGTTTTTAATGTTAAAATAACAGTAACTAAATTGATGTTTGTGGTTCATTAGTATTCGTCAGGTGAACCTGTGGCAGTTTCGTCGTGTTTAATTTGGCACCACCAAAATTCTAAATAATCTGATATACTTTTTCATGCATATATATATATATATGTGTGTATATGCTTTCACACATTTTCCATGCATATATATATATATATATATATATATATATATATATATATATATATATATATGAGTGTGTTTTTTGTACATGTGTGTAAATTATTTTCGTAGTGAGTGCATATATAACGGAACAAAATGAACAGATAAGAGGAAAAGCTATACTTAGCTGACGCGTTTCATCATCTGATGGTCTTTATCAAGGAAATGTGGGATTTATTCTGTTGCACGGGAAGATATCGTTCGTTTATCAAGGTATTTACAACTTAAACATAGATGCACATCATGTGGCTGAAAAGTCAATCAAATCAAATTCAATGTCTGGCAAAATGTAAGCGATTAATATTCAAGAAACTTTTGTATTCATCATTTTTAAAAGTATACTAGTTTTCAAGTGATATGAGTTTACTTATTATTTCATCAAGAAATTTTGTAAAACTATAGTGTTTGCTGAAGGATTGTCTCCTTTGAAGCGTTTGAGATTCATTCAGTTACAGGCGTCTTATTCGTTTATCTCACAAAACCGTTTATAAAGGAAATATTTTATTTAAATCAATTGTACATATTTTTCCATTCCAGCCGATTTTAAGTCCTATCGATAAGGGAAAAAGATATCATAAAATTACTTTCAGGGTTTCGCAATTCGACCCTAAAAAGCAGTAACACAATTTTTCTTCTTACTTATATGTATCTTCTTATATGTTATCCGTATTAAAGCACGACTGACAATTATATAGAAAATAATTTAACTTGCATATGTTCAATTATTATTGTGATTCCTGGCATCAGAAACAGATTTGAAGATTAGAAAAATAGCATCACGATATAAATGTCGATCGAGAATTTAGTAAAGGGTTTATACTGATTATCTTTCCTTGAGGGAATATGATAAGTTTAACGCCATTGCTAAATGCTGTTATATCTAAATAACTGATAGGCAAACACCAATTCAACGGGAATGTTCGACAGTTGTGCATACATACACACATACATTGATATGCGCACCAACTTTTCATAGAGAATTGAATGTATGTTTAATTGAAACAGGGCTAATATATATATATATGTGTGTGCATTTGTGTGTGTGTAACTTTCTGTGTGTGTGTGTAACTTTCTATGTGTTTAATAAGCCGTTTAACAAATAAATAAAAAGCCAAGATTTTTAGGTCGGACACGTCTGTGTACTTTTTAACTAGGCGTTGAACGAAAAAAAACTCACTCTTCCGAGGAATATTTTTGATGGTTAGAGGGCTCCCAATAGAAGTAATATTCTCTGATTAAACCCAAATAGCACTTTCATCCCGAAATATGTGATTTTATTTAAAATATATATTTCAACCCCGATCTGCGTCTTTCTTGTCGGCTGTTGAATGAGTACGTTAAAAGCACGCATCTGGTGTAATCAATACTTAGAAAACGTTGTCTGGAATGTACAGTGACAGGGAAATTGTTGTTGTATATACACACACGCGCGCGCGTGTGTGTGTGTGTTAGCAGAGTGTGTATACACACACAAACGCACACATATAAATATATAATAAATTTGATTCAATCATTCTTTATTCTTGCAAATAAAATATTATAGCTTTAAATATAACATTTATCTTCGTTCCAATTTCAATCGTTTTGATTCATCTAGTTATTAGGTTGGTGCAAAAATAATGTCGGTTTTTGACGTATTTCTAACGCCAAAAACCGACATTATTTTTGCACCAACCTAATATTAAAACTTCTTATTTCCATTGCACGCTGCCCGCACACCCACTCACACCTATATACACAAACACACAGTCACACACACACGCGCACACATATTTAGATATGCACACGCATAAACCCAAATCAACTTATAGTTTTTCGGTCCATTAAAATAACATATTCATTTCCAGAAAGCCTTTGAATATGTTTTTTAACAATAATTTACTTTCATAAATTCATAATTATTCATCGTTTATTGTTTAATCTTGAAAGATTGAAAAGTATAACTGGCATGTGTTAATAGTCACCAATCTTGTATTAATTATAATAACAGAGGATATTTTATTTCATCAGGTTTTGAAAGATTTATTTGGATTTCTAGCTACTCTAGTCTCTATATTCATGTGCCATATAATGTAGTGATATGAATCACTATCGTTAATTAAATTTCTTTTTGCTTTAAATAACAAATATTACTCAAATTCTTATCTAGTCGGAATACGCGTGTATAGAACATTTTGATTTGATACTTGATGAGGCATTTAATCAGAAGTTAGAGGATTTAAAGAATCCTTTTAAGAAATGTATACACAGTTTAAATGATCGAAAAGAAGGCTGTTCTGCTATGATAATTCACAACTCCTTACACCGGAGATATTGTCAGGGATTTAGAAAATCTAAGCAAGGAACATATACAAAATTCTCTTTCTCAAATAACATGTACCTTCGGATATAACTTTCTTATTGTTTTTTTTTTCTTTATTTACTGTGAATTTACATTGTAGTATGATGGTAAATCCTGGATTAATTCGATGGTTCAAAAAGATAGGCATAACTCTCTTGTTACAAAATAAAATCTCGCTATGATCGCCGTTCAAGCCATTAATATTCTCAGATGCAATTTGTCCTTTTTTAGCACGTGAAAAAATTACTTGATCGCGAGTCTGGCATTAGTTTAAGATTAATTCAGATTAATACATTTATTTAGGTACATAACACTGGATTCATTTTAAAAACGTATTTGTTCCACTTTTATTCACTACAGTTTTTATATTTGCAACGTAAAGATTTATATTTCAGTTTCGATGAAGAACGCGAATTCGTTAATAATTGACTTATTATTCTCTAGTGAAGGAAAAAAATTGGGAAAAAAGAATGAATTAATTTATTAACCAGTTAAGCAGAAATGATAGAGAATCGGGAATAGAAAAAACAACAACATATATATTGATCTTCATAAATAAATATAAATTATTTCCAACATTTATTTCCCAGAGGAAGTCATATCAACAACTTGATATAAACTTTATAAGACAAAATCCGCTCTCCCGTAAAAAATCATTTCCGTTTTGAAAATGATTACTATGTAATAGGAAATGTATTGTCATATGTTTTGCAGTTTATGGTCCTAAATAATATATCGGAAAAATTAAATATTTCGGGAAAATTACTACCACACATCGCCCAGTGGGTAAAGGCGTTGATTAAAGTAATCCAAAGAGTTGTGATCTCAACACCCGGCCACTGCAGAAGGACAAATTGTACAATAACCGAAACATCGTGAATATAAATAAACTGATGAGGACAACATTTACAATACCTCATCTCAGTAATATAGAAATCTATAGAATGAAATATAAATACATTTCAAGTTTACGGAATTCTCACTTTTGAGAAATTTGTCAAAATTATTCAATTGTTTAGAAGCACTAGGAATAAACTCAGTCTGAAGCAACGACGTTACATTTTCTTCTTTACCTTGGCTGATATCTTCGCAAGAACAATTGTGTTTAAACAAATGAAATTAATATTATAATTTACAGCTATATCACACGATATCTAGAACAACCGTCCACAGATAAAACTAAGCAAAAACTAATAGTGCAATATTTTCTCTCTACATTTCAGATTTTAAATCGGAATGCTACATTACAGCACATTATACGAGTGCAATTACGCAAAACAAGAATAATTTATGTTGGGAAAGTGAGTTCACTATATATTTGCTTTATGACAGCGTCTGTTGGGATAGTGAACAAAATGTATTCGTAGACGACCATGAATCGGAGATTTGAAGTTCTCCTACGGGTAGAAGCTTCTCCAGACCGTTCGTCACTTGATTCTCATTTGTTTTGTTTTGAAATGCATCAAGTCTAACAAGTTCAAAATTATTGACAAATATATGGAAGAATCCTTCGAAGTAAAAAAAACTATAACAGAACCCAAATGTGAACTAAACGACAGCATCAAACTGCATCTCCCATAATCTATATATTAATACCTTCAATTAAACTTCTAACATCGCCAGTTACTCTCGGCAGCATTGGAGAGAAACCACAGCTCTCGTTCGAAACGATGCAAAGTTTTACCGGCCAACTGCAGTTGCGAGGTCACGTGATTCTGCATATAGTGCTTGAAGAGTCAGCTCTGGTCAACCGTACACATGGATTGCTTTAAGGCCTGATGGGAGACTGAGTGAATGTTCTATTCTAGAATGACAATACAATTATAATCTTTACAATATACAAATAATATTCATAAATAGTGTTGTATTGAAACTATATAGTGAGGCGATTCTGAGAGTATTCGAAGTCCGATCAGGATATCTTATTGACAACCACAATCTTAACATAATCTGTGCTGATGATTAAGTGTTCATAGAAGACATAGGAAAGAAACTACAAGAACTCTTACAAATGGTAGTGAAGGAAATCGGGAAGAAAAGTGTAAACATCATTTGCAAGAACACAGAATGTTTATTAGTAAAATTAACAGCCGAAAATGCTAATTAAAAACATAGAGATATTAAAATCAATCAGGGACAACTTTTTAACTAACTGGAAAGTGTTTTCAGAGAGGACGCAAAGTGAGACACTGAAAACCGAAGGAGCATTTTGAGAAAAAAATACACGCTAAGCAAAGTGTTAGACAACAATATAAAAGTTAAGCAAAGTATTAAGAAACAGAAAAATTCCGTTAGAAACGGAAAATGGTGTACTCAACTGTTAAGATATATCAGTCTTCCTATGTGGCAATATATGATAAATATCTACTCGGATACAATGAAAGACTTGAAGCAAGGAAAATATGGTTCTAGAGGATGCTGAGAATACTATGGACTGAATATGTAAGCAAGACGAAGTTTTAGAGAAATGGTGACAGAAAAGACACTTATAATTAATATCAGAATAATCCAATATAAATTTCTAGGGCGTATACTGAGGAAAGAGTCTTAACAAAATGTCATACTTGCAGAACAGATGGAAGCGAAGAGGGACAGAGAAAAAAAAAACGAATTTGTGTAAATGAATGGCCGAACAGTGTTTAGGAGAGATAACAAAAATATATTTATTAAAAGCTACAAATGACAAGAAATTATGGAGAGATATGATCGCCAACGTCTTGAATAGACACGGTACACAGAGGAAATGTTGTAATGTCACGTAAATCGAGGGCAATATTTAGTGGCTGAAATTAATGCAATGAAATGGAAGGTTTTAAAGATTTCTCTCAATAATCTAAAAATAAAATACTCACACTACACATATACGTACATATAAACAAGCATAAACAGTCCCCCCCATGCCACTCATTTGCTTGTGGGTATGGACAGAAAGGATTAATCCGTCTATGTGTAAACCCATACACATATCCACATGTTTTTAGATCAAGAGTTAGAATCTAATTGTAATGTTGAAATTAACCTTGGTTTGATTTTTGTTTTACAGTATATCAACCGCAATGGGTTATTTAATGTCGACAAGATTTTTATTGCTTGTAGTAATTTTGTTAAATAATGTATAACTAGTAATATTTTTTTTCAAAAAATGTATTGCTGTTAATATTTTGTCTTCAAAAATATATTGCTGGTAATAAGGTATTGCAGTTAAAAATTATTTACAAAAATATATTTCTGTTATATCTTCCATGAAATATGTATTTCTGGTAATATTTATTTTGTTCAAAATGTATTGTTGGTAAAAATATTTTCTCAAAAAAAGTTATTGCTTATATTAAAACCTATTTTTATACTTTCGTAGTGTGTTGACCCGAGTTTGGGAGTTAACTATTTTTCCATAGTTGGGTCCCTAACAGGTGTTACCACCCTTGGATAAGGTGAAACTGGGAACATCTGTAATTAAGAAATGGTTGCACGTTCCTCATCACCTCATGAACAGAGGGCTTGCTGCAGAATTTAATTTATCATCTTACCTAGGATGAATTCATCTTGGTAACCGTTTCTTCTGCATTCATTGGCTGAACAGTTAGCGTTACTCACAGTCTAGATTAATGTAATTTCTTTTTTTACTTAAATCAGTTTTCAAAGAAATCAAATTTCGCAAATTCATTAAATCTGATCGCCGTTTTCGGTAATTATGGGAATTTCTTTACAAAATTTAAAATTTAAGTTGTAGTGGAATGTTCACAATTTGGCTATATCATTATATACTTTTCTACTGAAATTATACATACATACATACATACATACATGCATATATATATATATATATATATATATATATATATATATATATATATATATATATATAGCTTGCGTTTTTATGAGCGTTGAAACGATACTCATACAACAAAAACAAACATCAATAAATAAAAAGAAATTATAAGAGCCCGCATTCAAGAAATTGATATGTTTGTTTTTAATATTGGACATTAAAATGTATAGGCCTGATGTGACATTTGTTATTTTGTATATCTCTTTTTTCGATTTTCTAGCACCTGTCTATAATGTCTGATAAAGGATAATCTACTTAAAGATGTGACGAATTAGTTCGTGTAAAACTGCTTCTAGTAACTGATCTGAGAAAACCGATGTATGTAAATGATTGTTTAAACAATTCCGAACAGATTTCATGCCTTGTAAATTTTGATAAATCTACACATTGCATAAAACATCCTGTGTTCAATATCCTTATCTCCTATAATCCATTTTTCCTAACGGATCTATATATCGGGATATTTTAACTGTTTGAAATTCATTATTTCAACTTTTCTGAAACATTAAGATGGATTCAACCTATGAACAAATTTTTCATCCATTCAATCGGACACTTTCTCTGAGTTACATTATTTTTATTTTAAGGTCATCCGCAAGATATTCTTTACAACTTAATATGAAAAGTAAATAGCGTTGAAAGACTTTAACCACGTGACAAAATATCACGAGTTTATTTAATATATTATTTTTGAGTTTACAATTTCCGTTTGAATTATATTTTTTATATTAAGTTTTCCTATCGAATTCTGGATTTTTCAGGTTTATTTATAAATTCCTTTACAATGTCTGGTGTTACGATTGTCAATTTCTTCTCTGAGTGTATTTATATATAAATGACATTGCTTTTCATTGGTATATGATTGTTTTTAATGTGGGACATTAAAATGCATAGTCCTATGAAATTTTGTTATATTTTCCGAAGGAATTGTCAAAAACAAGGACTATAATATGCAAGTTTGTGCTTCGAGTGAATAAAAAATTATTTACCTGCTGCATGCTTAGAATATTGCGACAAAAGTTCTAAATAATTCAATGCAGATTATACTGGTGTTATTCTGTGAGATCGTCATTTTCCATGATAAACTAAATAAATCAAATATTAATTAGTAGATAAATTATGTTTTAGTAAGAAATATACCATTGAAAGGAAAAAATAAGCAAAATATCATGAAGAGTTTTTGGTTATTACTCTATATGCCCGAAAAATTTATTACATAATCTCCAGCAGATATATGTGATGATTCATCCTTGTTAAATTTAAATATAAATCCTAAACAGTGGATTAATGATGTTACTTATATTGTAAATAATATTTTATCCGAGTGTTCTCATGTAATATTTCCAGCTTGCCAAATTGATACCTATATATATATATATATATATATATATATATATATATATATATATATATATAGCTTGAGTTTTTATGATCGTTGAAGCAAAAACAAACATCAATAAATAAAAAAGAAATTATAAAAGCCCGCATTCAAAAAAGTCTTAAAAAAACACGTTACAAATCGCTCACGTCACAAAGTTTTTTATTACGTCCCAAATTCTACAAAACTCTCAAATTGCCTCTACCTACCCTGTTTATGAGTAAAGAAATTTGAAAGATTACACCAAATCGGACAATTTCGGACGGAACGGTACCCTTACCGAGAATAAGTTATTGTTAATTTAGGAAAATCGATAATAGAAAGTGATCGCTAAAAATGTCAGCCGTTTTAAATATATTTGCTTACATTTTTAATCCATATTACTTTGTAATATGGATTAAAAAGAAAAAAATATGTCTTATTTTCCATTTTTTCCATATATATATATATATATATATATATATATATATGAGAGAGAGTGAGAGAGATTGGCCGAAAATGCGCCGAAGATGTTCCGCAAGAAATTATTTGTGCCAGTTTTGAAAAACAAATAGCATATGAAATAAAGACTCATTAAATAATATACCAGTAGTGGTGTATTTGTGAGATTATTAATAATATCGTTTACTTCGTTATTCTACCAATGGTAAGACAATATTCTTAATATAGTAAACATATTGATACTACCAATAATAATAAAAATCTAATTCGAAAGTTCACATGTATTTATAACAAAGGCTACATATTTTCTTTATACAGGGTGCCGACACTATTTTTGGGATACTTTGAAAAGTGTGCTTAATGGTGTTTTTTGCTACCGTCAGCTTTTGTGTTGAGGAGTATGTAGTTCAGCAGTAAATGTCCATTAATGGTATGGACATTGATTGATGGTTTTGTCTTTGGTTTCATGTTTTCTTTATTTTTACTTCAACTTAGGCGACACTATTTTTCGGACATGACACACATTCCGGGTTTTTTAATGATTTAGTCGTCGAACGTCTACAATATGCAAATTTTCTGCAGCTAAATTTTACCCTGACCATTATATTTGAGTATCTTTACCATTCACTGCGAAAACGTTTTAAAATCCTGAAGAAGAATGCATTCAAAAGAAGTCATCAGTTTGGTCCAAAAGTCAACAGCTGAATACACGCTAAGTATAGACTATGAGCGGAAGAAGAAGGACGGAAAAAAAAAACAATTTCCAAGAGAACAGAAAGAAGAATGGAGAGGAGTGTTACGAGGTTGTTATCATCTGAAGAAAAGATGTCAGCAAAGAAAGTAAAGGAGAAGTGTGAACTTGGCATAAGTGTTCGAACTGTTCAAAGAAAGCTACACGAAATTGGACTTAAGTATCCTAAAATCAAGAAAAGAATTACACTAACGAGAAAACACAAGGAGGCAAGACTGGGAAGCACAAAAAAATGGATAACAAATCATGTAGACTTGAAGAAAGTGGTATTTACTGATGAAAAACGTTTTAAGTTCGATGGACATTATGGGTGGTGTACGTGGTCGAGAAAAGGTGAACCTGTTGTTCTGAAGAAGAATAAGTCGTGGTTTGGGGTATGGTATTTCCGAATGGAAACTTGTGGCTCGAGTGGTCAAAAGAGCTTGAACTACAGAGAACTAAAGAAGCGAGAAGCCGCAAACTCTGTCCCTACCACTCATAGAAAAAGACATGAGAAGTAATTTTATTTTGCAGCAAGATAGATTCAGCATCCATGTGGACAAATTAGTGAAAAATTGGATGTGTGAAGCAAATATAACTACTCTGGAATGGCCTGCAAGAAGTCCAGACTTAAATTTAATTGAAAACATATGGGAAATGCTTGCAGAGCTTGTTTACGACGGGCCAGAAATAACCAGAGAGACTGAACTGTGGCAGCGCATAAAGATGCTATAAATAGACTGCTAGAAACACGAAGAAACGTTATTATCAATATGTACGAATATTATGAAGATAGACTGATAGAAGTCATTGAAAAAAAGGGTGCTGCCATAAACTATTAGCATTGTTTCTGCAATGCCTGAAAAATACTGTCGCCTGTGTAATGTGAATATTTGTAAAAAAAAAATAAGAATACTCCTAATTTGAATTCTGCTTTTCCATTTGTAGTATTGAAACAGTTTTTAAATGTTATTGCCATTACACTAAATCAGTAAAGACTGCCTGTGCTACCTAAAACTTGAAAAAATAAAGTGTCTGAAAAATAGTGTCGGCCTCCTGTAATCGTAGCTCTACCTACAACGGCTTAATTCATCATAGTCAATACATATTGGATTTTGTGATCCATGAAGTGATCACTCCCGCCGGAAGAGATCAAATCCTCTCTGGAGTATTAGGGATAGTTTTTTAAATTTTAATACATTTCGCCAAATATTGTTTAAGAACGTGTGAAGAGAGAGAACCTTATCTATTGTATCTGAAATACTATCTAGCACGCAATATTCATGAGAGAAAGAGGAGCGAGGGGGATAGTTGACTGGGTTTAATATAGAAAAAGGGAGGCATATGGAAAAAAAGGTGTGGAAACTAAAGAAAGAGTTCCCTAGGGAGTCGGATGGGTTTCCTAAACATAAACACACAGGCCATGCGTAAGGACAGTAGTGAACTTCCTAAAGAAAGGAAGATAGGAATTGAGAATTCAGAGGAGGGAGATGGAAGTATTAAGTTTAGTTTCGCAGATGTTAGTTTTACATATGTATTTTGATAAAATTTTACTATCAACTTTATCTATCTATCTATCTATCTATCTATTATTATTATTATTATTATTATTATTATTATTATTATTATTATTATTTTATTTCAGGTGTATACGCATTCCCAATCAAAAGTAAGAAACGGCATCATGACATTTTCAACTTAGCATTTAAAATTTAAGTAAGATCACACGTATTTTACATTGATAAAGACCTTCGTCACGTATGACCTGGACTTGTAATTACAATATTTTATGTTACTTTAAGGCTTGAGGTAACAGGGATCATTTCAATGAGTTTATCATCACCTTTTCTAATTAAATCGAAGGCTCCAACTACAATTGAAATTGTTGATGTCATGCGCTAGATTTTGGAGATTTTAATATCAAGGTTTTTGTATTTAGATATCATTTGGAAGCTCTCCAAAGATACATTACAGTCTGCAGGAACTGCCATATCAATAAGAAAATATATACTTTTTTTGTGTATGACCACGATTTCTGGGTGATTAGCTTTGAGTACTCTCTTTGTGTGTATTGTAAAGTCCCATAAAATTGTTACAGATTCTACTTCAGTAACCGGGTTAGAGTGGTGTTCATTTCAATTTCTTGTAATTTCTTCCTGTAAAGTTTGCATATTTTCCTATTCAGATATTGGCCCAATATTATTATTATTATTATTATTATTATTATTATTATTATTATTATTATTATTGTATACTTATATCCTGTGCGAGCTTTTTTAAATTACCACTTCAAGATCTTTGTAATTGATGTTTTTGGAAGGTCTTCAAATTTGCATTGCAGTCTGTAGGCACTACCATATCAATAAAAAGGCACTTTTTGTGTTTGCGGCCACTAATAACGATATCTGGGCGATTCGACTAGATTGTTCTGTCAGTGTGTATAGTGAAGTTATATATATATATATATATATATATATATATATATATATATATATATAGTTACAGGTCCTATCAACGTAACCAAGTTTAGGTGGTGTGCGTTCTAATTTTTTTCAATTTCCAAGCGGAGAATTTGCAGATATTTTAGTGCCGATTTTGGCCTACTCTGTCATGCCGTGTTTATTATTTAGTGGATGTCAATACCGTGCGAACTAATACGAGATGCTCAATTGTTTTTGAATATTTATCACAAAATCTGCATTTTGTTTTAACACAATTTTTTCTGTATGTGTCCTTGATAATTTATATCTAGCAAGCATTGGTCATGTGCAGCAGGAATAAAAGCTTAGGTTTCAGTTTTTAATGCCACACTACGTAGCCACTGATGGTTACGGTTTTTTTTTTTCTACATCAGTTTTTTTTGGCACAGACAGTTTATTGATAGAGAATGGTTTATCTCGCCATTATTTCAGTCCATGATCGGTTCCATTTGATTTTGCTTTCTTTTTTAAGTATTTTCAGCTTCAACGGGTGTATTGTGCTTTACTGTATTTCTTCACACATTTGATACTTCATTTTGAAATTGTTAGTTTCCTTTATTACTGAATAAAATCGCTAACTACTTTCATATTCTTTGATACATATCGTCCAGTCTTCTGTAGCTTCCACGTATCTTTGAAGGCTAATTTTTGTAGATTTGTAAGGCAGTTCTAATTGAACTAATCCTCTGCCTCCTTCTAATCTGGGCACATACAGGCAATCAACATCAGCTTCAGGATGATGCATGCGGTGGCAAGTGAGAAGTTTTCTCGTTTTAGCGTCCATTTGCTTAATGTCAGCTATAGTCCAGTTATAAAACTGTATTACACATTGGAGACAGGGAAGATATTTATGGCCGATATTCTGTTTTTTTGAATTTAGCTTGGTATTCAGTACAGACGCACACGCCTGTGGTATTTATTTCTTACCTTCTCCTTCATTTTGGTATGCTGTATTCCATCACCTTATCTAATTCCTAGGTATTTCTTGTTCCAGTTCCCTAATCTTTGTGACAAAATATAAATATGTTGAGTATGTTTTTGTAATTCTTCATTTCTTGAATGTTACGTTTATTTAATCCGAAACCCTATACCGTCATTGAAACATTTAAAGTATTGATGAAACTGTTCAGCTCATTGTTGTCTTTGGCAAAAGCATTCAGAACATCCATGTAGTGTAGCTGATTGAATAATTTTTTAGTTTGCAAACACATCTATTGTTGTTTAGTTCATGCTTAAGAGGGCTTAAAAACAGAAAAGCAGAATGGGGGAAAGTGAGTCTCCGTGAAGGACTCCTTGTCGGATATTCAGACGGCTGGAGGTGGCAGTGCCGCGGGTAAGATTTAGGTATAATGTGGTGTCCACCTTCCCATGATGTGTTTAAAGAAATTTCTTATCAAAAGGGTTGGCATTGTATATGTGGAAAAGTCTTAAGGATCTAAGAATGTGGCACACTATCAAAGATTTTATGGTAATCTATCTAAGCTGTGCTAAGATTTCTAAGTCGTCTCCTGCAATTTTCCAGAATTATTTTGATTATAAGCAATTGATCCTTGCAACCATAAGAACATCTCCTGCACCACTTCTGTTCCATTGGAAGAATGTTGTTTGCTTCGAAAAAAAGAATAAGTACGTATGGTTCGTTAGGACAAACGTGTTCAATTTATACTTCGTGGACAGACAAGTTATTGACCTATAGTTTTTAGGATCATCTGTTTCACTCGATTTTGGCCTGGGATATGTAATACATTCAGTATTATTATTATTATTATTATTATTATTATTATTATTATTATTATTATTATTATTATTATTTTTATTATTATTATTATTATTATTATTATCATATTGTATTTTTGGATCTGACATCAAACTGGAAACTACTCGATTACAAAATGAAAATTTTTTGAAAGTGAAACACTGCTTCAATTATAACTTAAAACTAAAATAAAATAGATAGACTCCCTTTGCATAAAACATTTCTTCAGTCCATATCATTTCAACACGTTCTCAATTTCCTTTTTCATTCCAGACTACAATGTCAATCTTTTTTTCTTTGTTGGCCTAATAATCTACGCCAATAAGGTGTTACTAACTAATTTATTGCATTTCATGGAATATTTCCCAGTGGTACAATTAAGAATTACAGACACACCCGTTAGGATGGAGGGAAGATAATTAATGAAGAAGTCAGAATATGTGAAGCTGCAGTAAATTCAATATGAAGATAAATGCATTAGCCTCAAGCAGTAATTAGCGCATATAGCGCCGCCAGCTCTGTTCGATTTTGTTACGTTGCAAGTGAACAAACAATTTCTTTAATTAGAATTTCCTTGAATTGTTTGAACACTCGGTAATTATGAGGAAAATATTCGCGCCAATGATTTTTCGGACTGTTAGTATACAGAGATATTTTCTGCAAGTAGAGTCTCCATTTTATTAATGATTAATTTGAGCATTGTTTCATTATATTAATGGAAATTTGAGCG
>OZ010571.1:23627045-23647045 GCA_963932145.1 Acanthosepion lycidas
ACCTTTATTAACTAAATTTTGCGATCAGCCAAGATCTTAAATTAAACTTATTCCAAAATAGACAATTTCAGTATAACAAAAACGGTACCTAAACACGGGTACTAATTTCATATTCAGAATTAACATCATCGAATTTGCTAAAAAACGTATTTTCTTTTTTGTTTTTTGGTGTTTTTTTGGCACAAAAAATCATGTTGACATGTGTTACCCGCCTCGACCATATAACATGGTTGAAATATATAATTTGGGGAAATGCAGCTAAAAAGCAACTGGAAAAATTGACATCAAACTTAACACCCTACAATTATTGTGAAAATTGCAAGAGCCCTGAAAATTCTAAACTAAAAATTCTAAACATTACATAAAAGCAATATAAACTGTTTCATATATTTAACGTTTAAATAGACGGAGTGAATAAAATTTCTTTAAATATTCCCGTAATATAGCTTTCATTAATGAAACGATTTGTCCTGAAATGCTCAACATCCAAATTAAAGAGTAGGAATCAATTTCTTCAATGTTTAATGAAAGTTGGGGTGGCGGTGTAGAATAAAAATATTCCGACTGGGTTTTACTACAAAATAGAATAATTGACCTGACTCGTGTATTTGAAGCTCAAGGTTAGTTTATACTGACATTTTTTGCACACCACCAAATTAACTTTCTATAAATAATTTAAATAGATTACCTAAGAGAAGAGGTCAAGAAATTTAAATTTGTTTTTATGGCAAGAAAGAGATTTCTGAACTTTTATTTTCGCATTTAAATTTCTCAAATAATTTCCTAATCGACAAAATTAAATGTTGAAATTGCAGCCTATCTTTGGAAAGATCAGCATAAAACAAGTCAAATTAGTGACAGATTGGTTCATGGAACTTAGCAATGTGCTTTCTCTGTTAGAGTTGTTTCCGCAGTCACTGGATCTCAATCCGAGAGTGAAAATGTGGCATGCATTCTAGTGGAAGGGGAGATGCAAATCTTGAATGCTTGCCACACCTATTTAGAAGTATGGTGAGAGGCCATGATAGCAGCATGGACATTTTTCGGTGGAAATTTCGAAGTCTAAATCTGGTAACCTTAGTTCGTAAAGGAAAGGAACCGTGTTTGAAAATTTCTGGGTTTGAATTTCAGATAAGTTCATAAATTTGTCAGATACAGACACCGAAAATTCTACGCACGGCAACTTCATTACTTAAGGACAATAATTATGCCTTAGTATGCTGCAATGTCTTATTGAATCTAATTGATAAAACGCACACTAGACAGGAATATATATATATATATATATATATATATATATATATATATATATATATATATATATATATATATATATATATATATATATATTGTCACAAAATTAAATTACTTAATTCGTAAACAGTTTGGATGCAGTGATGAACCAACTGGGGAAGGAATTATCTTTAATTATTCATCTTATGAGCCTTCTAATTTGGAGACTCGTATCTTGGCTCATGGTTTGGATTTTTGTGTTCCGTTTTTATGCCTGACCGTGAGAAAAAATTTTCTCGGAGTTTGAGGTTTTATATGCACAGGTTTGTAGACTTGTCCCTCACTCTGTCGAATCTCTTAGTGATTTTAAGGCTAAACTCAATAGTAATGCCCATTCTTATGCTGGCACCTCTGTTTCTTCATCAGAATCAAAATGGGAAGAACACCGCCCGGTAGTTAAAAATTTAAAAAATAATTATAACCTGGTTATAACTAAACCTAATAAAGGTGTTGGTGTTGTTCTACTGGACACTTCTGAGTATTTTTCTAAGATGGACAATATACTTGGTGATACAACAAAGTTCTTAAAATTAGGTCCAGTTGAGACCCATGATCGTACTGCCTCAATTGAAACTAAATTTCAAAGGCAACTATTAAAGTGGGTCAAGAGTGGTTTACTCTCTTCTGAAATTTCAGAGTTAATTAGACCCACTGGGTCCATTCGTCCCCGTTTATATGGGTTACCTAAAATCCATGAGGACGGTGTTCCTTTACGACCCATTCTGTTCATGATTGAGTCTTCCCAGCATAAAGTCGCTAGTTGGCTCTCGAATGTGCTGCAACCAGTTTTGTCGCACTTCAGTACATATTGTATTAAAGATTCATTCTCCTTTGTGGAAATTATACGCAGTTCTCCTACTTATGGTGGGTTCATGTGTTCCTTTGATATCTGCTCCCTGTTTACATGTGTTCCCCTACTTGAGACTATTGAGATGTGTTGCGATATATTGTATCGTAACTCTTTGTCTCCGGATTTTCCTGATGGTGTATTTGTTGAGCTTATGATGTTAGCCACTGCGTCTGTCGAATTTAGTTTTAATAACATTATGTATCGGCAGATCGACGGGGTAGCTATGGGTTCGCCTTTGGGCCCAGCGTTGGCGAATATTTTTGTCGGTTTTCATGAGGCTTCCTTATTTACTTGTATTGGTTGCCCTCTAATGTATCATCGTTATGTGGATGATACCTTCTGCCTCTTTAATAACGCGTTGGGACTCTTTTTGTCCCAGACAACGTAAGATTAATTTGATTAAGGCCTTAATTCACAGGGCACTTAAATTATGTTCTGAGGGTATTAGTGATTTTAAGGCTAAAAATTGTACGGTGAAATTGACTTTGTTAGAATGACACAATTAAAAAACTGATATCCGTTGGATGTTTTAGACTCCGTTATTCAAGACGTCATCAGTAAATTCTATAGGGTGAAGCCGCAATTAGCTGATAAATGTCCAGTTTATTTGCGTCTTCCCTATATTGGTACAGAGGGCGAGAGTTTATCGAAACGTATTTCACGTTTAATCAATAGTTGTTATTTTTCGGCGAATGTTAGGGTAATTTTTGTTACCCGTCCTGCTTTCTCTTCCATTCGTAAGAACGTTCTCCCTCCCCATCATGTTAATTCAGTGATTTTACCAATACAAGTGTAGTTGTGGACACGACCACATAGGGAGGACGTCCCAGCGTTTGGATTCGAGAATAACACCGCATTTACCCCCCAGGATTTTGAATCTGTCCTCTAGGAATAGCCAACTGACCAACATTTCTGGTTCTGCTATTGCTGAACATTTAATAAATAGAAGGAAATGTGTGGAAAATTTTAGTGGTGTCCGATTTATAATTTTATCTAGGTGCCACTCCACATTTCACCTCAAGGTGCCAGAGTCCTTGTATATCAGATCTCGTGAGCCTTCCCTTTGTAAACAGAGGGAATGCTTGCTGGGTCTGAATATTATCGGACTCTAGTTTCTTGAAATTCATAATTTTTTCCCCCATTCGATTACATTCGTTAATTAAAAAAATAGTTTACACGCTTTTTAAATTCCCAGAATAAATAAACTTGTTAAGTCTTTGGACGAAACTTGTTGTTTTCATTTTAGCTTTTGCTTTTAAAAATGCCTTATAAATATTGTCTTTTCCTATCTATTATATATATATATATAATGTATAGTAATAATAGCTGGCTACTCGTATTCGAGGATATCCGTCTACTAAGGAGGCGTGTCAATCCCTATTGCAGACGCTATTAGTTATGTTTATCCAACACCCACAGAGCTAACCTGTAGTGATCTAACTGTGCCGAACAGAACTTAGTTACAGTCTCGGGGGAATAGCCTTTTATCTAATGTGATCAGTAATTTGAACAAGTTAAGCACGCTCAAGGCATTGGCGACGATGAATTGTGGCTTCGTGCTATCACAGCTCTCAACCGCCCACAAGAGTTTTGTCTACCCAATTTCGCTCACAAGGATTGATTTAAAACGAGGTGTGGTTTTCAAGCAGTTTCCAAAGGTAGCGCACGCTGGGATCGATCTCGATCCAGTCCAATATCTGTGTGTGTGTGTGCGTATATATATATATATATATATATATATATATATATATATATATATATATATATATATATATATATATATATATATTAATTGATTTAAAATATGGTTTTTACTCTACACAGTTCTAACCATGTTTCAAAAATGGAAGGTCTGAATTTAATTTTGTAATTAAATTAAAGACTTTAGTTTAATTTTATCCTCAAGCGAATTTTGGAGTAACTTTTAAAATTACTGGGTTTTAAAGACACAGCTAAAATCATAATTCACGTTTCCAAGGTTACAGATTAATTCACTTCTACTAGACAGGGGCGTTTGCGTGTTCTTTATGTCTATATTTTGATGTATCCGTTATTAGCTACGTTTTGGTAGGGGGTAGGGATGTATTCTTCAATGAAATCTGACATCCGTTAAATGCATGTCGTCTGGATTTTTTTTTAATTTTATTGTTAACGGCAAAAATTCTCACGGCATTTTTTCTATTTTTCTATTTAAAGATTTTTTTTGGGGGGGTTGTTCAGGTTAGAATACATTTTATTTAACGACAATTTGAAAAATATGTTCACTATTAATTTTAATATACTATATTTCTTTTAGGAACAAGTAAATGTTTTAGAATCCCTTACAGTGTGTAGAGTTATTTTCACATCAACTATAAGTATCTATATTATTAGGTAACATTTTTTTTAAGTAAACTTTATGACAATGACGCCAAAAATAGCTAATTGACTTCACTGATTTAGTAAACTTTTATTTTTTATATAAACTTAGTAATATCTTGTTTCTCATGTAAGTACAAAGAACATGGGTCATTCAATGGCTTACATCTTCTAGATTTTCATATTAAATTCATTTTACTGTAGGTGTTTTATTGGATTCCTTTAAGTGCTTGTAGTACTTAGAGGGAGATCTATAGGTTAGAATACGTTTTACTTAATTACAATTTTAAAAGATGTTTAGGTTAGAATATCTTTTTATTATACTACAATTTTAAATACAACTTTACAATATTTTCAATGTTAATTTTAATACACTATATTTCTTTTTTTTAAAGAAGTGGATGTATTAGAATTACTTACAGTAAGTAAAATTATTTTTACATATCAAGTATAAGTATGTATATTACCTTTGTTAAATTTTTTATATTTAAATATTATTTAAGTAAAATTTATGACAATTACGATAAAAATAGCTAATCCATTTCTCTGATTTAGTAAACTTTTTTTTTTAATACTTAGTAATATATAGTTTCACATGACTGAACACAGGACATGGGGCATTCAATGGCCTATATCTTATAGCTTTGCATCATAATTTAATTTTTCTGAAGGTGTTTTATTGGATTCCTTTAAGTGCCGATACTCTATAAGAACACAGGATTATATATCTTACTGTTCTTTATATATATATATATATATATATATATATATATATATATATATATATATATATATATATATATATATATATATATAAATGTATATATATATATATATATATATATATATATATATATAAATGTATATATATATATATATATATATATATATATATATATATATACGCGCACAGATACGCACACACTAGATAGATAGATAGATAGATAGATAGAGAGAGAGAGAGAGAGAGGGTGGGAAAGCCAGACAGACAGTCAGACTGTGAAAAGTGAAAATATAGAGATAATTCAAACCGCATTGTGAGAACAGATTTCATGGTTGAAAAATCAAAATGAAAAATTCCAACTTCTGTTTCCGTCAACGTTCAAAGCCCGATATGTTATTAATATTATATATATATATATATATATATATATATATATATATATATATATATATATATATATATATAAGTTTTCACTAAAAAATATTTTTAATTTTGGTTTCCATGCATAAACAATTCATTTTAATTGAATTAACATTATATATACATCAATTTTCATATCATCTAATTAATCATCCTTAAAATTTAGCTAACATCAACGTGAATAGAAATATTGAAAAAGTGGAATATATCTAACTATAATATAACCAGGATCAAATTATTATTTTATGAGTTAGCTAAATCTAAATGATTGTTAATTTATATATATTTTTTGAGAATTGTATATACGTTGGAAATGTATTTCTTATCTGAATTACTGCGAATATCCTACTGAATAGTATACGATATATACATATATACATATTTCATATGTATACAAACACGAATATATATATATATATATATATATATATATATATATATATATATATAAACATAAAACATTAGGCAGCATATAATTTACATACAAAGAAATAATCACACAGAGAATCAATCAGAAATATTAATGCCATTAAGGGTGACATCCGTCACTAGAAACATAATATATGCATTAAAATTCTGTTAATCCATAGAGTGAAGTGATCCTCGTCGAAACCATAGATGTCGGTAGTTTTCAGTTTATTGATGTTAAAATGCTCGTACTTACGAATAGTCCTCTATTCATCATCAGGCATGTGTTTTTTTCTTTATTATTTCTTGTTTGTCGACCGAAAGATGTTTTTTGAATATCTGCTATTAATGACCGTTATAAACAATTTCGGAACGTGCAAAGACGTATCATATATATATATATATATTTAATGATTACAGTAATCTACATTATCAATGGGTTGTTTCTATACTGTCAATCACTAGTTTTGATTTCATACGTTTCCTTTTACTGGATTCCTTTCTTATCAACCATCAACTGTTCAACTGGTATAAGCCACACAGTAGTTTAATAGAGAGAGAATGAGTATATATAAGAGAGAAAGAAAGAAAGAGATAATATGTATGTGAAAGTGAGAGAAGAACCCAGCATTTATAAAATATCTGGGAGGAAAAGTGATGTTTTCGTCCAATGTGTGCTGCGTTCATTTATATCAAATTGTTATTTACGCCAAAGTGAACATAACCAACTCATCTGTAAACTCGACCACATAAACATATGATGCATATAAAACCATATATATCTATATATACATACATACATACATATATACATATATACATACATATATATATATATATATATATATATATATACATATATATATATACATTTATATATATATATAAATATTCATATATATACATATATAAATGAATATTAATTTAAATGTAGATATATCTACATATCTTACAAATATAGAGAGAATGAGATATCTATTAAATGCTTTTATATATATATATATATATATATATATATATATATATATATATATATATATATATATATATATATGTGTGTGTGTGTGTGTGTGTGTGTGTGTGTGTGTGTGTGTGTGTGTGTGTGTGTGTAAATGGCACTGCTTATTTACTCTAGCCTCCTGCGGTTCTGTAATTATATCCCCCTGCATGTGCCATACTCTGTGTCTTTAATAACAAATGCTTATTTAAGGATTCATTTAATATCGCAAAAAAATGTTTACCAAATTAAATACATCTATTCCTTGCTTTTCTTGCACGGAATCTAAACTAATAGCTTCCACATATTTTATATCGACCGGTGTATTTGACATTAAACTGTCTAGCAATATCAATTACACGTAAAATCTCACTAGAGGTGAGTGATGAAAAACTTCGAACTAATTTCAACTTTACAAAGGTAAATGATCGCATTAATTAAGAAGCTATTAAGATATCAGTGGCTAAAAAAATCACATGCTTAATAAAAGGCGATGAAGACGGCAACAGGCGTGAGAGAAACGAGATTTTCTCGTGGCCAAACTCCACATGTCGGGATTTGCGTCACTATCTAATATATTTAAATTATGAATAGTTACTACCAAGTATTTTGATAGCAGAGAGTGAAATACAAACACATCTAGATTACCCGGTTCGGTAAAACATTTTTAAGAAAGTGTATTTAGCAGGAATAACATATCGTCTTTTTTCTTTTTAATTACTACTTCATTTTTAGGATAATTTTATATACAATACATTAAATCGTTGTTTTTCTGATTTTCGAGAAAAATTAACAGAATTTCCTTAACGATGAATACTTTTCTAACTGATATCTTTAGGAGAGTAAGAATAAATAAGTTTTATTTTCTACGAATCGTATTGCTCATGCAACAATAAGGTCATAGTTACTGGCTGCAGTTGTTGTGATTTAAAATGACGTCTCCACAATGTGTTTTCAGTTAGCCTATTTGCCACATTATGTCTTGCTATCATATATTCCCAAATAAGTGATTTTTTTTACAATAATGGTTACACTATACAAGGGTCAATAGAAACACGATATAGAGAGTTATAGAATAAGAGGGAAGAGACACAGTTTATGGGGATATTTAGGTAATATAACGAGTAACCCTAGTCTTGAACATGTTCAGATTGTGGTGATTGGGGAATCATTCTCTTGGTGTAGCTTCGTATGAACGGGTTCCATTTGTGTTGTAGGTTGATCTTATTCCAATAGGCGCCCAAAGCACGGGGCATCCCTGCGGATAGACCCGTTCATCGTGATAGGTGAAAAATCATATCTCACTTGTCATTAGTTTGAATTTCCAGATTAGATTTGATCTATATAGAGTTTGGCAGTTGTATCCTTAGCATAAATACTGATGGCAGCAACACGTCCAACTGGATTTGAATTCAGACATGTTTTTGTTCTGGTAGATATTTCACAATCGAAACTAGACAGCATCGGTCGTGTTATTAATCCTTCCCTGGAGAGATGTAATTGATTTCCATGGTAATTATGTAAAAGCGAACTCAACGGGTAGATTTGAAGTTTTCACCGCCCAAACCACTACGGCACATGCGCATACATTTTCATTTAGTAACGATTCATACAATAATAGCCCTATATCCGTTCAAAATTTTGTTAAATTAAATACATTATTTACCTGAGGTACTTACAGATTTTCAGAGAACAGACCGGAAGTTTTAGAGTGCTATAGCAAAAACATATCGATATACATTTTTCAGGGTACAGGTTGGAAATATATTCCTGAAGTCAGAGAACTTTTTCATAATATAGGGGTATCTTATGGTGTCTTAAACGGATACTGAATCCAGGTGAAATACAGATATTAGAATGCTTTTGTCTATGTAAGCCATCCTCAGTGTGAAAGAAGTGTATTACTTCAAATCTCCACAATATACATTAGTCTATACATTGCTATGCTGAAATGTATCGATCAATCTCTTGAGAAACATAGCGGGGAAACAGGAAATCCGTAGCTAGAATATTGCAGTGGCCAGTTCGTTTGTCATTTTGTTCCGTAAAATTGACCTTCGCCACTTCAACATTGTAAGCTTAATAATCGCGCAAACATCTTATTCATCGAATGCCGTGTCACTTCTGGAGGTTTGAAATCAATTTATTCCACAATTTTCTTCCCTTTAAAGCTCTTAGTAAATTTTGCCTTTTTGTTATCTCTACTAAAGCCTTTTCTGTCATGCATTTGCAGAGGCTCGTTAGGCAGTTTTTGCAAGGATTTCCTCCCTTCCACTTTCTTTCTATATGTCCTGTGAGTATCAAATATTCCAAGAAAACTTTCCTCATAATGGTGCCCTATAAAAAATTCAACATTCGCTTTGTAATTTTAAGTATAAGTGACTTTTTGGGGTATATTTAGGCTAAAACCTCGTGGTCAGTAATATGGCCAGATTGTAGTATTTTCAGCATGCTTCAGTCGTGGCATATTTATGTTGCGTCAATTATCTTCTTCATATATGAAGAAATTACCCTGCATTCATTGGTATATTGCAGAAATAATATTATAGAAGAGTTCAGTACACTTATCTTTATTTTTTACTTAATATATATATATATATATATATATATATATATATATATATATATATATACTAGCAGCATTGCCCGGGGTTGCCTGTGCTTGATTTAAAAATCGTACAACACATACAGCAATCGCTAACATATGTCTTAAAATATTTTTGATCTTCCTTGCCTGTAAAGAAGTGCCTTTTGACGTGCTGATGTGGCTACATGCCTTACTTCTTATTATCTTACACTGCGAATATTTTCTAAGCTCTATACTAAACATTAAATCTATTACGAAAAAAGAACTAAACAAAATGAACACAAAGCGATCAGCTTTATAAAAGGACTCGTAACTGGAAAAACCGAATGAAAAAAGAATGTTAACAACAAATACTTTTTCACATCCATCCCAGTTCTGCGGAATCAGAATCAACGTTGAGTTTAAGCAAGCGAATGAGCTAGTTGGAGTAAAGTGTCATGCAGATTTCAATTTTTCCCACTTGTGACGAATGCAGCTATCGATTTTTTTTTGCATGCTAGTTGACATTCGTGTCAGTCAGCTGTTGGCTCTCACGCTGGCCAATAGAATCTTCCTGCCTATTCGTGGCAGCCAGCTATAGGCTCTCACTCCGGCCAATAGAAAATGGCAGCAAACTACATGTAAACTGCCGTAGAAGCATGAGAAAATCAATTATTTCTACTATCAATGGGAGTTGGGAAATACAACGTCGGTCTTGGCCTTCTCACTAACTTGGAGCATGAGCATATAAATCCGTCGAAAATTGCAGCCGTGCATTCGTTACAAACACACACACACACGCGCGCGCGCATATCTTCCTTATATATATATATATATATATATAATGTTAAAAAAAATAATTTTGATTTTTGAACATTTTTTATTGATCAAAACATATATATATATATATTAAACCAAACTTATATATATATATATATATATATATATATATATATATATATATATATATATATATACAGAAGAAATATTATCTGGTTAATCCACCATATAACAAAAAGCTTAAAACGAACATAGGCAAAATATTCCTAAACTTAATAGAAAAACACTTCACTAAAGTTAACAAATTATCAAAAATATATAACAAAAATAACGTAAAGCTCAGTTACAGCTGCACAAAAAGCATAACAGAAATAATCAAAAGCCACAACAAAAAAATGACAACCTACAAAAATGAAACCAAGGATCCAATATGCAACTGCCGAAACAGAACAACATGTACACTCCTGGGAAGTTGCCAACATACGAAAACAATATACAAGGTCAAGGTAAGTGCAAACAACAACATAATGCACTACATCGGTGCCACCGAAGGTCCATTCAAGATGAGGAATAATAATCACAACCTTTCATTCACCAACAGGAAATATTCGAACAGCACAACACTTTTTACATACATATGGCAGCAAAAAGACAAAAATATCACACCAACAATAAGTTGGGATATACTGAAAAAAGACCCTGCCTACAGCTAAATTACAAAAAAATGCCTACTTTGCCTACACGAAAAAGTATCAATAATACCACACAAAAAATCAGAGATAATCTCCAAATGTAGGCATGAGAACAAGTAGCTATTATCCGAATTCCTACCAAACGGATAAAATAGACAAACCACCAACAATCACAATTTAATTTCAAGATACCATCAAAATAATTGCATCTATCATTATTATCATTATACCACCATTAGTAATCACTTTTACAACTTTACAATAACTATTAACTAATAATATTATCATTACCACCAACACCCAGCACCATCACTTACACATCACACCTACTATTAACATATAAATCCGCTACAGTCATTAACACATATTACTCCCCCAGCATATTTAATACCTTAAAACAATAAGATCAGATATAATTTACATATATAACCATGAGAATAAACACCCATTACCAGGATTCATATAAATAAAAATAAACAAATAAATATAGAAAATAAAATAAAATAAAACACCAACAACCACTCTTTAGCACAACAATAATTATATTTATAGGTTTTTATTATTCTCCCACCAACATTACTAATCACTACTAACAATTTACAATAAATATTAACCACTTATTTTATAATTGCCACCAACCCCTTACATATTACTATCACACCACATCTTCCATTACCATATAATTCTGCCATAATTATTAACGTAAACTACCCCCTCCCCCAGCATATTTAATACCACCATAAAAATAACCAATAAGGATTACAAACTGAAATTTCTACCAGTCACATATACACAGTCACAAAAAAAAACAAGGAAATAACCAGCTTTAATATAATAACAATAATATATTTGTAAATTAAAAATTAAAAATTATGGCAATCTTCAACTACCATAATTTTTCACAGAATACCTATTATCAGGATTTTTACCAAAATAAATTAATACATATAACAAAATAAAATAAAACACAAACAACCACTTTTTAATTCAAGCTACCACCACTATAACTACATTCGTGGTTTTATCATTCTCCCACCAACGTTAATAATCACTTCTACCAGTTTACAATTTCTACCAATTTACAATAACTATTAGTTAATTATATTATCATTGTCTGCAATACCTTGCGACATTACTATCAAATCATATCATATAGACCCACTATAATTATTAAATTAAACTACCCTCTCACCCAGCATATTAAATATTAAACATCACGATATAAAATAACCAATAAGGATTACACATTTCTACCTGTTACATATACACAGTCATCAAAAACAAAAACAAAAAAAATAACCAGCTTTAAATATAACAAATAAACCCTTATTTTTTTTCCAAAATTTAAAAATAAATATTAATAATAATAATTTTTACCTATCATAATTTTACACAAACCCCACCACACGTATATACATACATGCGAGGAAATATTATTCAGCGGAAAAATAAAAATATGTCTGCATACATTCACGAGACATTCACGAGACATTTTCGCCACACTTCCAATCTTTAAATTTCAACATACAAATGCGTATGTATAGACACAACACCACCTGTATACATACATATGTCATATCCGAAAGTGCCCACATATATTTATATATGTATGAGTTCCGACGGACGACCAAGTATGTATATGTGTCTGCACACATCGATGTTTACGTTAGTACGATGACAAAACGACGAAGTTTCCCCCACCACTTCCTCAATAACACCAATACACGCAATCTACATAAACCCAAATTTTTAAAAAAATTAATCAGTTTGTCTGACGATCGCTAAAGAGTGAAACCCAGGGTTACAAACTCACATCTATCCAACCAAATATGTTAGCTCTGTCTCTGATATTGAGCGCTTTCTAATAAGTACCGCGCATATAATATATAAATAATTATACATATATATATATATTTATTTATATTTATATACGCACACTTTTCACACACACACACACACACACACACACACACACACACACACACACACACACACACACACATATATATATATATATATATATATATATATATAGGAACACACACACAAACACACACACACACACACACACATATATATATATATATATATATATATATATATATATAAATGGGAAGCTCTTCAGTAAAATGAATTATATATATATATATATATATATATATATATATATATATATATATATATATATATATAAAAGAAAGAGGTTGTAATGGTTCCAACGAGAGAAAAGAATGTATATTAAAAAGAAGAGAAGAGAGGTGCCGTAAACGTTTTTGGTTGTAATGTGGATTTATTTAGAAAAAAATATTATGCTTTGTTTTACATAATTTAACTACACGTGTTTCTGGTCTCGTGACCGTCTTCAGATAAAAGCGGAGATTTCCACATATTATTAAAAATAATTAATTTTTTCTTTTTTTTTTCAATGTTAAATATTCTCGATATGAGACATTTTCTGTGTTATTTGAATTTCTTTCTTGAATTGACAATGAAGAGTTCTGCGCGAAGGGTCATAAAACAATTAAGGTTGGTCCAAGCGAAATGATGAATTACTTATCAGCATTTTATCTTTTAATGTTTTACTGACCCCTATGTGTTCTTGGACCTGTTTCCATTTTTGTGTGTTTCTGCAAACAGATCCAAGAACTGAATGGAGATGCTTGGCGTTTGTTTAAGTTTGTAAAAACAATACGCTAGATTTGGCTGAATCGTTTTGTCGAGCGAAGATGGCTCAGTGGTAAAGATCTGACTGATACCACACCAACAGGCCATACATTCGGGCACATTCACAGAGACGCAGCTATATATTATACATCGGCTCATAGACACAGACTTATATTAACCGTCGATACATAATCCCACAGTCATAGACACACTATTTTGAATATACTACAATATGCAATTTGTTAAAAATTAATAAAATTAAACGTACTAACCTTGGCTCCGGATTTTTATATAATATATATCTATCCATCCATCCATCCATCCATCCATCTATCTATCTATCTATATATCTATCTATCTCTCTCTTTCTCTTTCTCTCTCTCTCTCTATATATATATATATATATATATATGTGTGTGTGTGTGTGTGTGTGTGTGCACGAACGTCCTGAATATTCGTCATATATTTAATGTGAATATTTCGTTTTTTATCTGTGCAATCAAATTTATATTTGTACATATATACCCGCGTTTTTTTCGGGTTAATATAATCAACTTATATTAATCATATAGAAAATAATCTGAAAATTTATTTGATTGACACATTTTTTATCCTCAAACGTTTCGCCAACAGACTATTCACGGTGTATCATTCTCTGTCTTTTATTAATTTGATCAATTTTACATTTTTATTGAATCGAAATATATCCTGATCAATATCGATGTTGATCTTTGTCTTGGAAGTACCATCTCAATCACATCTTCTATTTGCCGTCTCAATTTGGGATGTGTGCGATTATATCTCTACACAAATCACTGGTAATTTTATTTGTTAAAAAATAACGTATAAAAAAAAAGTATTTCGATCACATTATATTTTTCGTTTCGGATGCTAGCTGAATTTTACCAAAAACAAAATAATTTCCATGCCGGAAGATGAATGAATGTACAGTCGAAAGTACTTGCGTATTTAAGAAAGGCCTTATACAGGTTATATTTAAAAAAAGGCCTTTTCTTTTTTATTATTAAATCTTCCATTATTTTTAATCCTTTTTTGCAGGTGGATGCAGTTTATATATTTGTGTTTTCTACTAGTATGTTTCTAATGGAGTCTGGTAAATTTGTGTATGAGTTTAAATGGGTTCTAATGGAGCTGTGATCAGATAGCTGTAACGTAAGACGTCTGGAAAAGCAAATATATCAACTGCGTCCACCTGCAAAAAAAGATTAAAAATAATGGAAGATTTAATATTAAAAAAGAAAAGGCTAACTCTTAACAACATTAACTACGAACGAAATCCACAATGTGCTAACCTTATTCGGAAATTAAAAAACATCACTGCCACACACAGACATTCACATAACGCACACATTCAAGTAAGCTGAAAAATCAAATCATCCTTGATAATGGCTAAAGGTATAGCCGAAAACGCTCGGAAATATAAAACATTTGGACAGTTCTTACACATCCTTTGTACAAAAAAGAAAGTTCTTGTTTGAACACAAGAAAAATTAAATAAAATGCTTAAGCGCAGTACCTTGTCTGACGTTTTTAATGAAATATTTATAAACGAAGGATTGCTGCCTATATATATATATATATATATATATATATATATATATATATATATAAAGAGAGAGAGAGACAGAAGCATTGGTTTCTTTTGTTTATTGATCCTATTCTATTACTTTGAATGTATGTATATATATATATATATATATATATATATATATATATATATATATATATATGTATATATATATATATGTATGTATATATATATATATATATATATATATATATATATATATATATGTGTGTGTGTGTGTGTGTGTGTGTATGTCTGTGTGTGCCTGTGTCTCTGTGTCTCTGTGTGTATCTGTATGTCTGTGTGTATCTGTGTGTCATAATATGTGTAAATTGTCGTCTATATTAGACAAAACTAAAATAACACAGTCATCTCATTTAACAGATATATTTACCAAAAACATATATCTTGAAATTCTAAATAGAAAAGTTCTTCAATAAAACTGACGTTGGTTTCAAACATGGCCTCCAGACAGCCATAATCCAATTCATATTAGGTGTTACAATGTGTCACCTTCAATTGCGCCTCACATGTATTAATCAAGTGTGTTGCAGTCTTGAAAGTAAGGTGGTCGCATAAATTCTCTGACAGCCATGTCTGGGATCTTATCCTTGTGTGGCATTGTGACGGTTCCTCTTGCAAGACAAAGTACCCTCTTGCATCAGAGAAGCACTAACCGCTCACGGCACTTGATATAGACTACCATGTTTTTTCTGAGGCCCTCACCAACAAAATCGGGAGTTCGTTTCTTATCAGAAAGATCTGAGTGATTTTCCTAGCTGCTCTACTTTCGTAATCAGCATTAAACTCTTCTTTTTTAGTTACTGCATCATATCGAACATATTTAATTTCATAATATATTGCTTATAGCAAAACATTTCATGTCATCATGCAATATTCTTTCTTTGTCAAACGAACAAGTTGCAAGATTTCAAAATAAATTGCAATCTCATGATAAAATATCATTTAATTTCAACAGAACGATTGAACAGGTATGAACGGCAGGTAATCTTAAAGTGTTCATTCAGTTTTGTGTCATTGATATATGCATTCGTTATGTAGACAAAAACATATTTTTCTTATGCTACATTACTGTTTACATTATATAATAATTTGAACATTAAAACGATTTTTACTTTAACTGAAATGATTTATACAACTAAAAACGTAAATCAAAATAACGAACGTTTTTAAAATGTGTGCTTCTTAAATCTACAGGTTTCTCTGGGGCTTATATTGCTGAAGCGTTTCCATGTTAATTGTTACTGATGTGGTTTCATTAGCAACTCGTTATGTTCCACATTACTAACCGATTTAAGATTGCCTAGTAGGCAGAGATTCACAAGACAAGAGGATTTCATTGCTAACAAAGAAAAGAGTATTTAGCTGCTACGTGACATCTGTCTTCCTTTACGGCAGCGAATGTTAGACGGTCTCCTCAAAATAAAGAAGAGTCTCGAGGTAACGGAGGTATGGTTCTACAAAAGAATGCTAGTGATATGGACCGAGAGTGTGAGCAACGATGATGTTTTGGAAAGGATGCAAAGAAGGAAAAAAATTAACAGCAGGAAGAGGTAGCTGGAATTTCTGGGACACGAAATGAGAGGGGCACTTAGAGAATCTGATATTCACTGATCGAATAGAGGGAAATGAGACAAGAGAAAGCAAAGTATGATATACCTAACGGCCTTAAGCATGTGGGTGACAGAAAAGACTTTTGCATATAACCAACATTCATAAAGACCATACTTAAAAAAAAAATCCAAATATCTGAGGACAATGTATTAGGTTGGTGCAAAAAAATTGACGTAATAATGTCGTTTTTTGACGATAAAAAATACGTCAAAAAACGACATTAACACGTGAATAAAAACATTAATAATAATATCATTAATACAAGTAACCCAACAGAATCTCCCATGACAGAAATTTTCCGATCTACTGGAGGAAGTAACGAAGGGACAAAACTTATTGAGAGCTAAAAAAGAGAGTTTGAAGTGTAGAGCCATGATCGCCTACGTCCTGAAAAGACATGGCACTTAAAAAAAAACAAAAAAAACAAAACAAAAAAAAAACAAAAAAAAAAGCTCGAGAACCCTCTTTGCTCTGCTATTATTCCCCACTCTAGGGACGAGGAGAATAAATGGATTCATAAGTTTCCTGTTTTTTTTTCTTTAAGTGTCGTGTAACATCAGGGTGTATGCGAACCTAGCTCCCCACAACATCCTGACCTTTTATAGCTCTTAAGAAGTGTTTTATTTTTGTTATTTAACCTTCTCCGCCATTCATTTATTCAACTTCAGTAAGTATGTTATGCATAGATTCAATTCGCTCCTCTTGCCTTTAATTTTTCCTGCGGATATCAAATATTCTAACCCCGCCCCTTACTCATTATGTGCTTTAGAAATTTCAACTGTCTCTTCCTGACCTTTTTGTTTTCATTTACTCTAAAACTATGTTGCTGTTACTTAGATTTTGGATCCATAATATACACAACATCCTTCTGTAGAAAGACATTTTCGTTGCATCATGTCTTTTCCTTTTTTTACGATAGTGCCCCGCATTCACTGCAATAAAAGAAGACAAATATCAAGTAATAGTTCAGTACTCTTTTCTTGATTTTTAACGACGATTTGCTGTTAATCAGTACTCTGCTTAGCGTTTGGAATGCATTTTTGTCTATCCCAATACGCCTTCGGATTTCTGCGTTACACTGCCTGCCCTATATTGAAGCATTTTCCAGTATTACTTGTGTCGAAACGTACTACTGCCAGCGGGATCTCGATCACGATACGCCACGCCATTATTCACGTTGATAACTTCTCTTTGATTCGACTGTTTATTAAAAAATATCTGTATATATGTATATCACATGTAATTAATTTCTCATTGCGTAATTTTCGAAAGATCGTTTGTAATATCACATTGAGCATTTGATCAATAAGTCCATTGTGCTTATATTATCATCATTTCGACTTTCTTAATACAGAATATATAAGCCTACTAAACTAGGAACTTTAAGCCTTTGTTTGTACTTTATGGACAGTTTCCTTTTAGAGATTCGTCAGCCATGACTCTACAAAACATGCTTTTCTTTATAACTCTAATAACAATGTTTCGGGTCTTACTAATGTCTGCCATATAATTGCTCTTGTTTGTTAGGTTTGTTTTTTGATATTTCCCTTTGCATTGTTTGATCTCAGTATGTCTTGTAAGTGTCATATTCTGTAATCCATCTTCCTTCATCCTAATCAAAATATACATTTGGTTCCTATTTTCTTTAAAACATCCTTCTTGCTAGCATATCCTGTTCTTAGGAATTCTCGGCATCCTACTGTCGAAATATGTATCATCTTAATCTCTGAAAATATTGTCCAGCATTTGTTACCCTATCGGAGGATAGATTTAAGATAGCAATGCAGTATTGTTAATTGTTTTCTGACGAAAGTATTTCTTTTTTTAATTATTTTTTAGAAAGCATACTTTGCTATTGAGATGCATCATCGAATTACTCAGCCGTTTTGCCCATCGTCTGTTGTAACACGCTATCGACAGTTAAATTTCTCTTCATGTCTGATTTTAACATCTCCAATTTGTGGCTTTCATTTTTGCTAAGGTTCATATGTTTTGCCTTCCTAGATCTGATGTTTTGTCCTTTATTTCCACCTCTTTACAACCTTTTTTTAGGATTCTCTGCAGTTATATTTCGGTGTCTGACATAAACACGATATTAAAAGATACGCAGATGAGACTGCTTTGACGGTGTTCAACCACATTTAGATAACTGCTGTCATGCAAAGTCAATAGCACAATAACAAAATAATAGAAATCAAACTGAAACTTCCAGATTTAAATAGGAACAATGCGTTAGTTAGTCGGTAGCATAATTGAAAACGAGGTTATTATTTAGGTTCATGTAATACATTTTAGTTTTGTTCTCTTCCTCTGAATACGTTTACTCTTATCTGTCATCTGAAGTGATTGAAAATAGATTAACGTAAAAAGGAACGAAAACTCGGGGATGCCACCGAATGCAGGCGATAAGACCAGTGTCGACGCCAACAGAACATGAACGTAGCCGATAATGAGATTGGAAAACAAACTCCAGATTCCCCAATGATTTCTTTCATTAAAATATTCAACTCACAGTGATTATCACGAGTTCAATAGCTGACAAATCCACTACATCTACACTTCAATAGGAGAAAAGAAATGGGCATAGATAATTAAATTTTTCTTCCCACAAACCAAAAAAAAACTAAAAAAAAACTGTATTAGGCAAATTGATATAAGATTGTTTTCAAAAGGTCTCCATGAGTTCGAGTACAATCTGCAGTAGTTGACAAACTTAAGTTAAAATTATGATGATGGCTTGCATATATGCATATATATATATATATATATATATATATATATATATATATATATATATATATATATATTTATTTATATATATATATATATATATGTCTGTGTGTGTATTATATATATATATATATGGATATGGATATGGATATATCTGATGTTCTGTTAGTATTTTTAAGAATATGCTGGTAATATTGTTAATTAATTTATTGATAATGAAACCAATATGACAATGAACACGCACACACACATGCACGCACGTGCTCATTTTTTTTTTTTTCAATCAAGCCACCGA
>OZ010571.1:23652045-23672045 GCA_963932145.1 Acanthosepion lycidas
GATACTTGAAATTACTTGAAAAAATAATAAAAATAAATAATAAGAACTTCGAACAGTTTATTTTAGGATATTAAAACAAAAACATGTAAAAATCGCTACATGATTGCTGTCGTGTTTCGGCGCATAACGGATGTTAAATTAAATGTTATGAAAGTTGTAATTGTACTCTATCCGTCATTATCTTACCTGTACACTCATACACGCACACATACATATATATATATATATATATATATATATATATATATATATATATATATATACACACTTACATTGATACACACACACATATACATACATATATATATATATATATATATATATATATATATATATATATATTAGGTTGGTGCAAAAATAATGACGTTTTTGACGTTAAAATATACGTCAAAACCGTCATTATTTTTGCACCAACCTAATATATATATATATATATATATATATATATTCAGTTGTATGTGCATGAGTTGTGATCCTGGGTTTCACAACTTTTGCGATCATCAGACAATCTCGCCACGGATTGTTTATGTGGATTTGTTTGCGTGAAACCAAAATGCGTACACATCTATGCATGTGTGTCTATACGTATGAGAATGTCACCCCAAACAAACACAGAATATATTCCCCGTCCCAAGAACAAATATTGAAAACGCAAATATGCATAAATAGAATCAAATTTACAAAAATAAAGCAGTTTGTCTGACGATGGCAAAAGCTTGAAACCCAGGGTCAGAAACTCATTTCCAGACAACTGAATAAGTTGTTAGCTCTATCACTGATATTGTGCGCTTTCCACTAAGTACCCTGCATATATATATATATATATATATATATATATATATATATATATATATATATATATATATATATATATATATATATATGTGTACTTATATGAAGTGACAAATTAAATGTACTGAAATAAATATAATTTAATTTGTTATACACTTCAAATACCAAGTAAAATATATAGATCTGCACATAGGTTAAAAATATTCTTCAATTAAATTCAAAAACAACAACTGAAACATTTGGAGGAATGTAGTATGAATGAATACAATAATGTTATTTACTCCAAGTCTTTGAACTATTATCCGCATAAAGCATCATATTTAAGACTCGACAGACATGCCAACACGTTTTATTTGCTTTTCTCCAATCGTTTTGATCCTGAGCGAATTCTTGAATCCGAGGCCTGATCCTTTATGAGAGGTGTGGCTGCAGATTTTTCTTCCGCTCTCAGATGCTATCAGTTTTAAGGTTCAACGTGTTTACGTTCATAGTTTCTCTTCTGTCTAATTCGTTTGTAAAGAGTGATGGATAATTTTAGATATTGTTTCCTATCTGTCAAATTGAACCAGTTTGATCATTCTACTTCGAACTGTTTCATCAACAATGGATTTCTACCTACAAAACTGCGACTCGATAGATTCTTTTTTCTTTGTAAGTTAAATCTATGTAGGCTTGCGAGATGCTTGTGCATGAAATCTTAGAAGATCAGGAAATTTTACAATTTTCCATTCTGGCAGTTACGATCATACTGCGTCTAACCTCAGATAAATTACATTTGTTTCACATACGAATGCAGCAAAAAATAGTAGATCATTTTGATCATGTATAAATAGATATATCCATTAAATTGCCGCCAATGTAATAATTGATCAGAAGTTGCATTAAATGCCATTGGTTTCCGTACTTTTAATTTGCAACTGGACGTAAGTGTATATATATATATATATATATATATATATATATATATATATATATATATATATATATATATGTGTGTGTGTGTGTGTGTGTGTGTGTGTGTTCGTGTGTGTGTGCGTGTGTGTGTAATTTTATATGCGCAGTACTTTGTGGAAAGCGCGCAATATCTCTTATAGAGCTTACATATTCATTTGTATGGATATGAATTTGTGAACCTGGGTTTTACGCATTTGCAATAATCTGGAGGACAGATATCACAAAATAGTCACATTACTTTTGTCTTTGATTTAACGAAAATTTCTGTCTCACAATACTCTGCTTAGGTTTTGGCATGCAACTTTGACCATTCTAATAAGACTTCGGATCAAAGTGTCGCATATTCCGTCCTCTGGGAGAACACTTCCCATATATTTATATTTCTGCACTGGTTTGAGTTTAATATTCTCGAATAATATTATGCAATTTTCTGTTAATATAAATAAATGCATGTTCCGGAAAAGGCAAGAACGAATTGTTTGCTTGGAAACTTGTTTCAATTTGCTACTACTTTAAATAGTTTATGTCCATTGTTTATTGTCTCCTTTTAACACAGCTTGACAAATGCGATTCTCTGAGAGTTTTCTTTTTGCAATTCAATACATTTTTATGGTCGATTTGCACTCACTTTTAAATTTGTCTTCAGATTGGACAACTTAATTTTCATTATAAACAGACTGATGGCATCTTTAATTCAATTACAAGCGACGTGTATCTTCTAAATAATGTCTCAGCGTTATATTTGCATGACTCAAGGCTGTTCTTTGAAAATCAGAAAGTTTCAGCCTGATTTGCACGGAGCAGATTTCCGTGTATTAATCAATTAGCCACTGGCACAATTATCTGATAGACAAATCGTTAAAAAATACCTTTAAAAATAAAAACAAGATCAATGCTTCTGTCTCGAAATTAAGCCTTTAGAAACATATATTAGACTGATATAAGGTGCACATTCTTTTGATTTCACAATTAGATAAGAGGATTTAATTTATAAAAGCTATGCTTCCGTGCTAGAGATATTTGCACAGATGTATTTGCCTTATTTACAATAAGAAGAATTTCCTCATTTTGGGGATTATTATAACAACGTTTCTAAAGTTGTCCCCTCCGAGCTTCTTTAGGGGTTTATCAACCAGTTTTACTATCAGGAAATTTTGAACTGAACTCTTTATTTTAAAGCAATAGATTGTTCTATTTCAGCTATTATTATGAATGAATATGTGCTAGATTTTTTCTAAATACTGCTCAGTTATAGCTACACATGACCCTACATTGCCTTTGTACTACACGTTCCAGAGATGGAAATCACAACAGAGACTCAGTGGAAACAAGGCTAGCAAAAACTGAGCAGTTCTAAAAAAAGGGACAAGATGAAATATATTAATGTCGAAAAGAATTCATTCTAACCATCTACATTATATAAAAATTCATTTTGAAATTCTCTAAGGGTATAGAGATCAACTGATACCTGAAGTAGGCCGGGGAGCAAAACAGTCAAAGTTCTGGATTGGTAACAACAGAAATAATGACATTCGTCCCGCTGATTATAATGTAAATGTGAGTAAATCTTCCTTCTATTCATTTAGACATATATTTCTCAGATGTTTTTGGTCTAGCAAAAAGACAAAAGCGCGAGGCATCCAGTGAGAAACGATTTCATTGAAGTCATATTGTTATGGGCAGTTAGTTTTAACAGTTAATCTAAGTTTATATATACATCTATCGGTATTTACAGTCAATTGGTACACGTCATGATATATCTAAAATTTATAATCGGTATGTTATATATCGATTAAAATTAACATTGGTAGAAATTGTAAGTTACTTGAAGAAAACTATGTATTAATGAATATATGGCCGTTTATAATTATTTACTAATTGCATTTTTGAGACTGCAAAAGAAAACACTCTAACGCCAAATATATGATGGATATTCACTGAAAAATGATTGCTGTATTTTTCAAGGTCAGTAGATGGATAACGAGAGACAGAGAATGGAATTAAATTAGGGAAACAGACACTGTGTCTTAGAAGCAGACTCAGCCATTTAATTAAACCAATATTTTATATCTGTTGAATGCATGTTTCTTTAGAAAAAAGGAAGATATCAATATACAAATTACTATGTAGTGATACCGAAATCAAACAAGTACTAAAATTTAGGTAAATCTGGGTAATCGTTTAACAGAGGACGGAAAGTGCGACACTGAAAATCGAAGGTTCACTGGGTTAGCGAAAGATGTACTCCAAAAGTTAAGCCAATAATTAAGATACAGAAACATTTCATTAGAAACAAAGCAAATAGTACTGAACTGTGATGTAATATCAGTCCTCCTATATAGCATTGATTGCTGGACAATCTCTTCATAGACGATGAAGTGACTTTAAGTAGAAGAAATGTGTTTCTACAAAAATACACTGAGAAAACCATGGACCAAATATGTGAGCGACGAGGAATGTCTAGAGACAACGTAAAAAAGGCAGTTATACGTAATATCAGAAAGCGATAGTTGAAATTTATAGAGTATATAATGAGGAAAGCTGGCTTGCAAAATTTGACACTCTCAGGACAGTTTGAAGGCAAGATAGAGGGATGCAAACAAGGCGTAACTTTCCTGGTGAGGCAGAGTGAATGGGTGGTGGGTCGGGATTTGGGAAGAGAAAGAAAAAAGACATGACTTATCAAGAAAAAAATAAACAGGAAATTGTGGAGAGCCATGATCGTAATCTTTCTGAACGGACACGATATATAAAATAAGAATACCCAAAATGCATAGGGGTACCGAAAGTTTGAGAAAGTCAATACACGAAGAATCAAGCATTCGAATAGAGATGGCACATATCTATTGTAGGTATCTCCTATGTAGACCGCATTGTAAATAAAACAGTGCGTGACACCTTGGACTACAAAACGAGCCGATTGGAAATTTCACAACCACCTTCAAAAGAAGAATTCGAAATGACATGGGTACTTCTTAAGAGCCAACAATTCTATTCTAAAAGGTATGATCTTAGTCAAAATAAAAGGGACAGAAATAAAAAAATAAAAAATATTGCACACCACGTCACTGAGAAGATTGGAAGATCATTCACAGTGTCTCATATGTTGGCATGCAATCGAGATATCTGGACGGAGATAGTCCCGAGGATGATGAAGACATTTGACAAAGATTATGGAAAAGTTAACTTGAGATTTATGGAATAAAATGGAGAAGAAAATGAGAAATCAAAAAAAAAAAAAACTTCTTTCCTACGTCTGGAAAATTTTAAAGATTAACAGATAATATTTCTGAATTAATATTCTGTCTCCGTAGGTAAATGAAGGTAAAGTTATACAAAAAAAAAGCAAACATATGTTGTATTGATTGTGTTAAAAGTAGAGTTCTGTCACAGCCAAGCTTATGAGATATTATTCACCGTGTATATGTCTATCGTGAAAACAAGAAAAACAAATTAATGTTGATGTGTATATTTTGAAAACTATTTATCATGGCATACAAAGACAAATCTTATTCAAAGCTTAGTGAATTATTAGAAACTCTGTATATGTGATACTTTTAATAAGAAGGCAGAGGAAGAAATGGTCCGTGTCAGTATAAAGGAAAAAATATGTAAGGATTGAGATGCAAAGAAATTGACCTGGGTATTCATTTGTCAAGATTAAGTTTCTAAATAATCGATTAAAAATCGAATAAATTATTGTTAAGGTCATGTCGGAAACTATAATTTTCAACTAAAATTACCTACCAACTTAAGTTATTTTATGTTATGTTGTTATATATATATATATATATATATATATATATATATATATATATATATATATATATATATATCACTGAGAAAGTGTTAGTAGGTGTGTGACATTATTTGGCTTTATAAAAAAAGAAAGAAGAAAAAAAAAGAAAGGCGAGAATTAAAGTTAGGTGATAAGAGGCCATCACGAAAAGGACACTAAGCGGTGTTATTTTTTTTTCGAAGAAAAGTGGTAATTTTTTTTATTTCCATTGTCGAGAAAAGAAGATACTCGATTTGATCTGATTTATGTTACGAGGCGGGTGAAAATTGCAGGCTGGTCAAATGACCTAAAGGGCAGAATTCTAAAGAGAATTAAAATTAATTAGGTCGCAGAAAATGTCCGTTGGATCAACCGCAGAATTACAAAAACAAAAGACCGAGCCGTTGGCTATCTACGAAGATCTTTTGAAAAAGTTATCTGTTTTGTACCAGAGTCTGGCTATGATGAGAAAATTATTTTTAATTAACGCCAGAATACGATCTCATCACATGACCACCCACTTGATGCTGGCGAAAAGCTGGTTGACGAATTCCAGGTGATCCGGTTAAGATAAAGAGTCTAGGGCGTGAGGTCTCCTCGAAGAGAAGAAAGAAAAGGAAAAGAAGAAAAAAAATAAAAAAGAAGATATTTTTTTTCTCTTTGAGCAAGATTTTTTAAACCGAGGCTACTCTGGCCACGCCCACGCTGCTGAGCGCCCATTGGCTGAATGGTGGCATGAGCATCAGGCGGAGGTAATCATGTGAAGAAGGAGGGGAAGCCTGTTGCGCCTCCCTGAAGAGATAGGTGTGAGATGCCACTGTGAGAGATAGGGGAAACCCGTTGACACCCTTTGAAGGTATGGGTGAGATACCAATATAAGAACAGAAGACGGTGGGAAGACGGAAGACTTCCAAAAATGGAAAATAATAAAATTTTCCTGACCGAAAACAAAGAAGTGGATTGTGGATTTAGAATTTTTCAAGGAACCTCAAACCCCGACAAGCCCACCCTGGTTTTGGTCGGCGTCCATATAAGCAGAGTCCCAGTGAGTTAAGTTCAGTTGAGTTCGAGTTCAAGTTCGCAGTTGGGGTTGGAGACAGACAGGCAAGCAGTTGCACACGCATCGAAGAAGCTAAGATTCGCGCAAATTCCGAACTCAATTTCTAACCAAGAACAATTTATTTTTGAAGAACGACTTAGACTCACACCACCAAAACAAGTTTTAGAAATATCACCAAGAACCAGTTTCTTAAAGAACAAACAACTTAAGATGTTAAGACTCGCCTAACAAACAGAAAGTGTCACGAATCCTTATAGCGGGTTGGGAAGTAGACGCAGTCCAGTATTCAGCAACCATATATAAAATATTGTTATCCCTTTTTAACACATTTGAACTTTTCGACTTATTATTTTATTTTATTTTTTACATATACTTGTGCGATATCACCCTTATTCGAACTCGACTTGCATTACGGCCCGGCGACTGATTGATTTCGTCTGCCTAAGATCAATTCACAACATGCGTAGATTAGACTGGAAATCAAAGCAGTTACTTCGGTAACCAGACGTTGGAAGCGAGTTGGGATCGATAAGGCTGATACCGAATCTAACCAGATTCCCATCCGAATCACCAAAATGTTAGAACGTCACATTTGGTGCCGCGACCAATACCAAGCCAGTTGGTCGTCACAGGACAAGATAGCACGACGGACGCAACCAGGTAGACGGGGGGGACGTCACAGATGTAATTGATCTGATAATTGGTTTAGGCTTGAAATAATATTCACCTCGCAATGTTCATTACAGTGCACACGTGATATCTATGTGCATAGATACAGGGTGCATCAAAAACCCTTTTGCAAAATTTTGGGCGGGTGATCACACTAATATAAGGAAAATGTCCACATAAACTGTTGCCCGCAAATCCTTTATTTTTGAGTTAAGTTTAAAGAAAGGTAGATGATGCTGTGTTGCCATGCTGACTAGATTAAATTTGACATACATTTATCGCTACCCTGTCTTCAACGTTTTCATCTTTAGTAGTATGAAGTATTCCGGCAAATTATTCATATCGTGCGCAGGAAGATATGATTCTTAAATCTGTTCGCGCGAATGATAATGAACACGAGGCTGTGCGGCTGTATTAGATTGGGTTTCCAGATCGAAGGCCTCTGAGTCATCCAAATTGTCCTGCTCTTTATCACCGATGGTTTATTTCACAGACTGTTAATCAAGTGATTGTCTTTTTGTCTTGTTTTCGGAGTAGGCGACATTAGGAAGAGATAAAATAAGAAATATTTAACCAACATAACCAACATCTGTGGGCGGATCGGAATGCCAATGGTACAACACTCGCTAGATATCAGGATCAGTTTACGATAAATGATTGAGCTGGAATTGTAGGTGACTGTCTTCAAGGTCCATATATGTCTTCCGAGCACGTCTTGCAGGAACTGTCCACAGGGAATTTATTTCAAATACACTTCCAGATCTGCTAGAGGATCTATTCCAAATAATGCGAAAACGACGGAGCTCAAAAACATTTTTCGCGATGCACTAGCAGATATCTACCATGAAAGATGAATAGGGAGATGAAGACCGTTTCCATTGCCTACACGTTTCTCCGACCCTAATTCTTTGGATATTTATCTGTGAGGCCACCTAAAAGAATTGGTTTATGCAGCAGAAATTAATAATGCAGAGACGCTGCAGGAACGTGTCACAAGGCCTTCGAGACCATTCGAAACCGTATGGAAGTATATGAAAGTTTCTGCCAGTAAATTATCCGAGCGTTTGCACGGGGTTGTGCTTTGCTGGATGGATATGTGTAGACATGTATAGAAAGTGATTTAATTGATATAAATAAACTAACAAACCGCGTCCGTTAAATTAACCCTTACAAATAACAAGTAAAGGTAATCAAACCAAATACATAAATGAAGTAATACACAAATACAAAACTGCTCCCGCCAAAAAATAGTTAGAATAAACTACAGCAATCAACCCCAAAACTGAATAAATAGCTTTAATTATCTCTCCAAACCAAAACAAACCTATCAAATAAGCGATATAAACCAATTTTTACTACAATAATAAAACATCGATTAAAATAAAAATAAATAAATAAGCATATAAGATAAGAAATACAAATTAAAAATAAAAATAAAAAATAAAAATAAAAAATAAAAAACATGCAAAATAAATTACCCCCCCCAATATAAACAAATAAACGACTTCTGGCAAAGTAACCGCCAAAATAGACTCACCGCAATGCACCACTGACTCGTATATATTTACACACTCTCTATCTCTGATATTGAGCAATTTATCCCATAAATATAGCCCACATTAAGACTATATTTCTTCACATATATATATATATATATATATATATATATATATATATATATATATATATATATATATATATATGTATGTGTGTGTGTGTGTGTGTGTGTGTGTGTGTGTGTGTGTGTGTGTGTGTGTGTGTGTTTATGTTTATGTTTATTTTTTCTAAGGAACTAATGGATTATTCCTACTATATCTGGGCTGGAGTTGCATGATCCTCTGTTTCCAAGCTAGACAGAAGTCAAAAGCCTCTACGTGTTCTTGCGCATTATTTTCATCCGAAATTTGCTCTCCTAAGGTGGCAAAGCTCTTGCTAACTTAATACTATTTTCATTGAAACTTCATTCATTATTGCTCTCAAATCAGAAGCCTGCGGCTAAAATGCTCCAATCCATAGACACTGTATTGGACCATCCTCATTTTCTCCACATTCCATTGTAAAGTAAGGAATTTCGTCCTGGAAACTTCTTCTCATAGCTGCCACTTTGTGGAAAAATCTCCCTAAAGGATGATTCTTTGATCTATGATAAAGCGTTGTCTATTATACAGGCTGTGATGGGCGAATTGTTACCATTTTATATATTTATTTCGCGCATGCGCATTTTTTTGTTTTGTATTTGTCGACTGCACAATATAGTAGGGCCAGTTTGTGAGAAAATAGTGTGCTATGTCAAAATTCACCCCGACAGAATTTTGGTTACCGCATACTGTACTGTTTGGCATTAGAGCTGGAAATTCCAATACGAACATTTCAGAGTGTTTGGTTATCAGTCTGAGTTCAGGTCAGGGGGGCAAATGATGCGGAAAGAGTTGGACGAATCTAATTGTGATTATGAAGGGAAGGCAGCTCGAAAAACTCCTGAATCTGTTAGTGATGGACTCAGACACAACATGGATGCCTACAGCAAGTTAACAGAGTTGCTGCTGGAAGACCCTATATCTGGCAACAGGAATCTGCAGCATGTCACACACAGAAGTGAGGACATTCATGTCTGTAAGACAATGTCTGCAACCACATCACCCTTTACATCTGGCCACTTGTCCCCAGACTGCAATTCCCTTGATTATTATGTGTGGTCGCAATTGAGTGAGGGACCACCAATATTCCTTGTAACACCAAAGATGAACTTAACGCAAGGATTATGGAAGCATTAACGAAAACAAGGTGGCCGTCCAGAAGCGCTGCAAGAGATTACAAAATCATCTGGTGGCCGTCGTTGAAGCCAATAGCTGTTTTATTGAATAAATTAATTCTTTACTATTTCAAGATTCTTTTGTGTAATTACGGTAAAAATAACTGTTATAATTAGATGTCAGAATTATTTCATTGTTGCTTAAATTTGACGACACTTTATTCATCGCAAGATGTACACATTATCATAGCCTGTGATTCTTACCTCTTCTTTCCTCTATACAGGAAACATATTAATCCGCTCCATACATTGAGTGGTTCTTGATCCTTGTATTGATTGAACAAAAGCGTAAACAAAGAAAAAGATATAATTTCGCTCCATTAATTGAAACTTAAATTACATTATATGAATGAAATTATTTTCTTTATAAACACAGAATTTCATAAATTTCTAAATACAACAAAAATTGACTCCAAAGATTAACTATCTGCGTGTTCTTAATTTAATAAATTTATCTAAGAATTTTCTCGAAAAGTGACATATTGTTTCTGCAGATGTCATTTTATACTATGTTAGTGATTTATATTAATTATATACAATACCAATATATTTCCCCACTCGATGCAAAGATACTTCTAGTTTAAAATATCCGCAAGTTAGACTCAATTTTCATACGTATGAAAAGTAAATGTCATATAAAAATAAGCCTGACTTTAAGCAATATCGTCAGTAAAAACTTTAATAATGAACATTGAATATTATATGATAATCATAGATTATGATGTGAAATATTAAATTTTCCATACATGACATTATTTGTCTCAAGCTGTTCACACGTCAGACAACGGCTGGAGCAATGCGACACCTTAGACTTTACACGTCAGTTATCTGTAATTGCAAGAAATAATTTGAGTTCATTATTCTTATTCTTCTTCGTTCTAGAATAATTCTCTGGAATGCATATGACAGAAGAAAAAAAATTTGGAAAAAACAACTATTACATGCAAAAGAAGACAATAAAATGTCGAAGAAAATGTCCCAATAGCCGCATAACTGAGGCATAACGCCTGCAGTTAACTAGCTAGATATTAGTTTCGAAGCGATAAGAAATAACCTTTTTCTAATTTACTTATAGTTATGAAGAGGAAATTCAGAGGAGGTGTTGTTAGATCAGAGAACACAGGAATGCCATGAGTCAAAGAAAATAGCGTTCACAGTATACAGCTCGAAGAGCCTATTTCTTGTATATATATATATATATATATATATATATATATATATATATATATATGTATGTATGTGTGTTTGTGTCTGTGTGCTCGCGCGTGCCCGTGGTTGCGCGCGTGTGTGCTTGTGTGTCTGTGAGTTTTGAGCGTGTGTGTCAGTAATCATATTGACTTTATATTTATAGTAAGTTTAACAAAACTTTAAGATGAACAGATTATATCACATACATAACGTGTAAAGTTATCGTCACGAATTATAAATGAAAAACACGTTCCATAAGCAACAGTCTTTCCGCTGAAATGGGTATTGTTATATGACTACATCATATGGTCTTCATCCATGCGGGCACATTGTACGGTTCACCCGGGTCGATCACTTGTTTACATTTATAGGGAAGCCGGTGCCATCGTGCCAATCACGAATCTCTATCACCGCCTATGAGTTCATCCCTCAAGTCACTACTGGTCCTACTTGTTTGATGGTCTAGAGTGACATTATTTGCCACGGCTATACTGGCTTTATTTGGGTTACATTATATACTGCATATATTTAGCTTATATTTAACTTAGGTTATAGTAATTTCCTAAGCGTAGCTTAGATGTGGTAGACGGTGAAAAAGATCGAACTCACTACTCAGTTGTAATTGATCAAGCGAAACAAGTTTCCTACCCACTACACTACGTCTTAGTACGCATTTATCTAATTTTATATTGTCATTGAGAATTTCTTTCCATGCCTCCGATATATTCTTATTTCCTTATTTATGGGCATATTTTAAGGCCATGTTTTTTTCTTACATATATATAAGAGCGATTTTGTGTTACTAAGGATACGGTTACTTTTATCGAGATAATTTGGTTGGCTTTTAGTACTGAGTTATGAATTTCGATCCACACTTTGGGATCGTAAATTTGGCCGTGATTATATTTAAGCTAAATAAACGACGCTCATGAAGGAGAGTCATTTACGAAATTGCTCACACATTTGTTTTTATTCTTCCTCAAATATTACCTTGTGAATGAAACCCTACATTTTTGTCATGATAGCTAGAGATGCGACACAATGTGATAAATATTCATGACTCCAGGAAGAGCATTGGTTCGAAGTAAATATAAAGAGAATGAATAGAATTCTATTTTTCCATTAGAATACATTTCTTCTTCTCCAGACCGAGTATATACCGTCAATAATGAGGCAATCATCATCTGAGTGTCATTAGAAAGTATTTCAGCGTGTTTATTGCACAGAAATAACATTTCAGGCTATTTCCTTTTAAAACCTTGAAAGCAATCACCCATTTAAATATGCATTTACTGACTCTCAGATTTCCGAAAGTCATACTGATAGGCTTTCTTCAATTTCTGCCGAATAGAAAGATATAACAGTGAACAGAAATCAGTATTTCCTGAAGAATTTGATTAAATAAATATAAGCCGTGACAAGACCTGACAATTACTGCAAACGCAGCACAGGACTGAGTTGAATGCAAGCCTCCAGATAATCGATGATTTTAATAGCAAACTTTTATCAGGTTAAAGGAAAAGAATAATGCATGACTGCTTCTTTGAATTTGATCTCACGTCACCTAAGAAATTTAGTATAGGAGATAAGGAAATTGAATATACAATAGACTGCGTCAGAGGGAGTTTCACACAATACCGCCAACTGCTTCAAACTAAAATATTAACCTGAAAAATCGAATCATGTTCTTAAGTAACCTTGTTAGATTGGAGCTTCGATAGGAACGTCATACACGGCGATAAACTTGTTCAAATATAGCTAAAACAACTGTATATGAACTCATACTAATATCAATTTTAAAAAATGGATTTGAGTGAGTGAACCCTATGTGTTTTTTCGAAAACAACAATTCTTCGAACCTTGTGGACTGGCGTTGCAAAGAAAGAAGTGTAGCGGATGAAAGAAATCCTAATACCTGAGTATTTTCAACAACAGTTAAAATGCATATGTAACTCGAAGTCATAAGATGTTTACATTCCTCGCTACTTGAAGTAAAAAGGTAGGAATAAAATCCCCATCAATATGGGAAAGAGTTATAACATTTACTCGGCTTTAGAAATCTTTTTTCGTGAAAAAATTAATAAATTTCCAAAGGCTGTAGTAGAAACTGCTTGATCAATAGAAGCCCAATATTGCAACGGCTAATCTTATCATCAATTAATCTCTTCCTTCTGCCGTAAACTATATACAATATCTTAAATAGTGATATCATTCGCTAATGTGAGCAAGCCTAATTGGAATTGCTTAGCATTTTCCACTGATGTAATACTATTTGAAACTTTATGAATATATTCAGGTGTATGAATATGTGAACATTTTGCAGGAAATAAATATATCTCAGAAGTATATCTCTTAAATGACTTCAAGTCTTTCTGTAATCTTAGAAAATATTAAAACAAAAATAGAATTCTCCAGAGTCCTTTTCGAGATCAGCGTTCTAAGTGTTTACAAATGTCGTTAAAATGGATTCTTTCATGAAAATGTTGTACTCTAGAGAAAATGTACCTAGACTCAATATACTTCTTCTATGTTACGACTAACCGGTTAAGTAATAGTTTCTAATCTCTCTATCAATGCATATAAAATCTATTATTATTATTATTATTATTATTATTATTATTATTATTATTATTATTATATACTGTAACCCTTCAAGAGGTGGTCGATCATGGCTCCTCACTATTTCACGTTATTTGTAGCTGTTATTAAAAATCCTTTATCCCTGTTCTGACAAACATTATCCCAATGAGAAAATTATGAGAATCAAATTAAAATATGCTATCGGAGAGACGAGTTCGAATTCCAGTCAAATTCATTATATTCACTTAAGTGCTAATAACCTTGGGAAATGTATGTATCTAAATCTCCTCCCATATCAAAGCGTAAATAGCAGGGTAGACCGGTTCTATAGCCTTGTATGGCAACTGTTGTTCCACAGAAAGAAAAGACAACTTACTGCCGGGAAAAAATCTCATGTATCGAAAGATACATGATCCCTTAAGCGTGTATCAATCATGGCACATAACTGATTGAAGCCCTCTTTCCTCATTATGTGCCCTGGAGATCTCAAGTCATTTTGTGTGGCTAAGTGTAACTGATTTTTTTATGTTTATTTTCTCAGAAACATCGTCGTTGCTCACATGTTCAATCCAGGGCATTCTCAGCAACCTTCCGTAGAATATGTTGACTAAAATCTGTGTGATGAGCTGGTCCAGAATTCACTATCACATAACACGAATGATACATAAATTTTCAGTACTTTATGAGATTTTGTTGTTTCTTAATGCATAACTTTGCTTATCTTTTGAAAAGCATCATTCGATATCCAATTTCGCCGTTGCATTTCGGTGCGGCATTTTCCGAACCCTGTTAAAACACTTCATTTATATTTTAGCAGTTCCTTTATTTTGGCTTTTCCAATTTGTAATTTGTATGTTGGACGTTTTCTTTTCTGACAGCCATACATTCTGGATGATATTAATAATAATAATAATAATAATAATAATAATTAGAAGAAGAAGAAGAAGAAGAAGAAGAAGAAGAAGAAGAAGAAGAAGAAGAAGAAGAAGAAGAAGAAGAAGAAGAAGAAGAAGATCAGAAGAATGCTTACCTGACAGAGGATGCACCAATCGAAATTCGATGTTGATAAGCTGTACGTACCAAGAGCTTTAAAAGGCCAAGTTCTAAGCCAAATTGAAATAACTCTAAAATCGCAACAATTGGATTGGAGGCATACTTCGTAAAAACCAATGACCCTCTCCTACAAATAGTTAAACAAGAAATCTACTCCATCAAAAAATCAAAAATCAAAAAAATCAGAACACTTCATGAAACTTAATATACCTGAAATCCTCCCGACAAAAAAACGAAGCGATCACCATCTACGCCAAACGAGTAAAACAGAAAGCAAAACAACAAAACCAAATGGAATTACAAAAAAACACAAGGAGGAAAATACAAATATCTAAAAAACCGAAAGAAGCAGATGTGGACCAACAGAAAACAAATCAGTTGCTGAGGAACACTGGATTGAAAGCTGAAACAGAAGGTCTAATTATTGTAACTCATGGTCAAAGCCTCGCAATCAAGTCTTATCACCGTCAAATAATCAGCGATGGAACTAACACAAAATGCAGAATCGGAGGAAATTATGATGTAACTCTCGACCATATTATCTTAGGATGTCCGGAACTAGCCAAAAAATAATATACGCACAGACATGATAAGGTATCGACGTGTGTGCACTGGAAGATATGCAAGAAGCACAATTTCGAAACCACTGAGAAATGGTATGAGCACCAACCAGATATAGTTACACAAAATGGCGATGTAACTATCCTCTGGGACATGCCAATCGAAACAGACAGGGAAAAAAGACAAGAGGTTTGATATTATCATAAAAGAAAAGAAACTCAGGAAACATATGGTTATTGATATAGCAGTCCCATCTGAAAGAAATACTTCCAAGAATATTATCGTGAAATTTTCCAAACACAAAGAACTTGAGATCAAGTTGAACAGGACGCGAGGAATGAAAACTGAGGCAGTAATCGAAGCTCTGGGCCTCGTGAGAAAATGAATGGACAAATATATTAACTGTGCCCAGGTAATATCAACATTCAAGTTGCCCAGATGATGACCCTACAAGGAACATCCTATATACTAAGAAATGTGCTATCAATTAAATGACAACACCCCTATAGGGAGTAAAGCCGATAGTTTGGGCCCGGCTCTCCAGGATACAAATCAGGAAACGTAACACACATAATAATAATAATAATAATAATAATAATAATAATAATAATAATAATAATAATACTAATAATAATAGACAAAATCTAAAAGTGTGTGGACACAACCAGTACAGTGATTCTAAACTGGCTGCCTCAGAAGACAATAATGCTTGGAACAGATATAATTTTAAGAAAGGTTTTGTTGATAGACAGGGTTGAAGAAATGACAGAACCCATGATCATTTCCTATGACACGTTCATGATCGTTTAGTCCTAATTTCTTTGTAAGAAAAAAACAACTTATTATTTTATTATTATGAATATGGGAAATAAGGACTCAAAATCAATGTCTTCTCTTTATTGCAACGGAAATTACAACGGACAAATGTAGCACAATTAAAATCCTTTAATTGTGTTAGTACACACACTATTGCACAACATAAAGGTTTGGGAAATGTCGATGCAAACGAATTGCTGTAAATATCGCATAAAATCATTCATTTACACACCGTTAACCGTTTTGTTACACACATGCCGCCATAAACTCAGACTTACACTGTAAGACTCTATATCGAGTGGCTCTAGGGACTTGTGAATCGTAAACATCATTGTAAAAATGACTGCTTCATATGCAAATGTATTTATTTGGAACAAGGCAATATAATTGAGTTTATTTTTCAGGAATATTCAACATTGTCATAGTAAATTCTTTCGTATTTGACGTCATGGACAAATATAATACAACTTGAGGGAATACTTCTCGAATAACATTTGTAATTTTATCAATAGTATTAGTCTATTTTTTCTTAATACTAATGGTGTATATTTACCTATTTTGACATTTCGTATGCCAAAATAAACAGCGGAGAATCGAAAATAAAATTTTATCGTCGGCCTAGACATGAATTTGACACATCAGCGAAACAAATATCTACAGCCGTTTCACACATTCTTTGATTTACGATATATAATAACATTAGATATTCCTTTCGTTTTAGTAATGAAGCTATTGAACAGAATCTGTTAATATGACGTCGATGAATTTTGATTGATTTTGTTTATTGTCTTATCGACATCTATGGTAATATTTATTTCCTTACTGTCCTTGTTAATTCCTATTTTTACCAAACATTTACACAAGTAGTATACTCGCTGTTACACTATGTCTATCTGACCTTCAATATGTCATCAGTGTATGAAATTCGCCGGCCCATCTTTGTTCGTAATGTCACGGAAATGTCAGTTGTTTCTTTTTTATTCTAATATAGGCGTCATTTTCGTTGTCATTTTGGTTAAAACTTAATTTATAATGTGATGTTTCGTCCAATATATTCTCAGCACCCTTCTTCAAAATCACCAGTCTGTCACCTCAACTCTGCCCGATCTGTTGAAAAACTGTTCAGAATTCAGTAGGAGAGGATTGATATTACCTAACACCTCAACCCTATTTACGTTGTTTCTAGCGAATTTTTCCTGCATCTTAATGCATATTTTAAGCTTTTACAAAATACCTTTCGCGGTTCGTAATCGCCTTCAGATAAATGCTGAAAAATTTAATCTGAGTGTTTGAAATAAAATCGTGCAGAAAATATCGTTCACAATTGAGAATAGAAAATCTAGAATATTCCACATTGTTGGTTGTCTCTTGCGCATGCAGGGATGCAAATATTGAACACACCAATATCATTCTAGCACAAAGGTAAATGTGTGCGGCACTCAGTCAGGATCGAAATTAATATTGTATTTTTCTAGTACATGCACCAAGATTTTAATACCTAAGTTCCGGATATGTTGGTGAAAAGCGTTTATTGTACAAAACAACTGAGGTTAGAACATATATAATCATGCAACGCCCTCCACGATCGTCCAAGAGTTCCAACAGCGCGGCTGATCGATGAATATCGTTTCGATCTCAGACCTGCCATATCCTTATGTTTGATCGTAAGAAGGACTAGACGGAATCTTCGCAGGTATCTTCGTGTTGGGCTGGTCCAAGCATGGGGAAGACGTACATGCAACATATGACACTCGAATAAATTGAACAAATGTAAATATAGTTTTTATATCAGTCCGCTGTACAGTAATTGGTTTATATCAGAGTTCGCATGCAATTAATTATCAGCCCAAACAGCGTCTAAATCGGAAGAGTTATTATTGTTGACCTGACAAAATCTGGTTTGCTGTTGTTGGTAAGGTTCGGCAGAAAGCTGAATGTGGGTGGGGGGGTTCTATTAGGTAAGAACGTGGAGTGTATTATGACTGGTGGCTGGGACGAACTCTGTACTGTATCCGTCTCAGTCTGCGACTGGTCTGCCGAATTTGTTCCGGGCAATTGTATTTATGGGCATTCGCACAAAATGGCATGGGGGTATAGAGAGGTAGGAGCATTTCGGTAAATCCCCTCCGGCTTACGTCATAACTGTGAGGAATCCCCTCTCTCCAACATCTCTTTTATTACCTCTCGCTAAATCTCCTTAGTGAGCGTGGATGTTTTATCCACCCGCTCCTGGTTTTTCAACTCAACTCTCAACCAGGAGAATCAACTTTAAGTTCGTTGTTTACGAAAAATGATATTTTCGCTTTACAGCTTGCATTTGCAGTTGTGTGTCAATCAACATTGCCCCTTGAATTCTGGGTCAATTTTCTATTGTTCAAATTTTTCGACATAGTATTCAAGTCGTTAATATGTGAATAAAATCCTCAATTCTTCCCACGGCCTTTTGATATTAACCCTTTTCGTTTCAATTTCTCTCAGAATGTAACAATTTTTATTGATAAGAAAACTTTTTTAGGTTTGATTTTACCCCGGTAACAACAAATAGTATCACATTAAAATTAGAGAACGGGTTTATTTATTTGTTTCCAGTAGAAAATTAGCTTTAAAATCCCACTATAACTACAACGGCATAATTAAAAAAATAAAGACATATAACATGAATATCTTAAACATTATAACAAATAATTAAAAATTGCAGCTAAGAAATATAGAAAAGTATAATATATACCAAACAAATAAACAAATGAATATATGTGTGTGTGTGTATGTGTTTGTCTGAGTATTTGTCCGTGTGTGTAGGCCCTCTAAAGCCTATGAGTATTGGCTATTTGTATATTTGCATAAACGCGTCCACAAATCACCAGCCAGCTTTGATAAGCAACCTTGATTTCATGTCCAGACATAAATGTCAATATTAGACCGACATAAAAGAAACAGAGAATTGCTAGTTTCATCTTCTCACACGTCTCTGACCAAAATACACAATATATGTTACCCGCTAAAAGAGTATTGTCATTTGGTTTGATGTTTTAATTAATGTGTGAAACTGAGAGATATTTAATGGCCTGACAATTGCATCTAGCATGAAACAGACTGTCGCCTCTGAGTGTTGCCTTCAATGTCTCCTTTTATATTTATATTTACGTACGCTCTTTGATAGTGAGCAATTTATCCCATAAATATAGCACACCTGAAAACTATTTCTGCATATGTGTGTGTGTGCTTTTTTACGTATAAGTCCTACAAGAAAATGTGCTTTAATAATCATATTAATGAGTAAAATTACACGTTTCCTTATATTTCTATACTCTGTCTTTTTTTCAGAAGATATAGGAATTTTTTTAATTATATATACAACTAAGTCTCTTGAGATGTGAAGGTATTTCCTGCGAAATAGTGTACAATCAGGATACGTGAATATTAATTTGGTTTTATTATTTTTAAAGTTTTTTCTTTGGACTTTTCAAAGATACTACCAAATTTTTTTTGTTTTCGATATGTACAGAGACAATCGTAAAAGACGAATAATAAAATATATGCATTATCTTTAGACAGTTGATCGATAATAATGATTTGGATGTACAACAGCGTATTCGAAAATTGGAAAAAATATCGTACAGAATTAAACTTGTTTTGTCAATATCTCTATATATTTCTGAGATAAGGTATTATATACACTATTTACATTATTCGGACTATTGTCCTCATCTTTGTCGCCATATTTATTACAACGTTTC
>OZ010571.1:23677045-23744545 GCA_963932145.1 Acanthosepion lycidas
TTTATGTTGTATGTCGTCAGTATGGTTATCAAATTTAATGATTTATCATAGAGAATAAACATTTTTCGAATACCAATACTGGTTTGTCGGATGGTGGAGTTTTTTTTTTGGGGGGTGGAGATTTGAAACCATACGTTTCTTTTTCATGATCTCGGAAGTATTTTTCCCTCCATTAGAGAAGAATAGCTTTAATTTCCTGTCTATAACGCCTTCGATGCTGTTTAACAAAGTCAGTTTGTATTGTCTGTTAACGGGGAGCATGATGCATTAAGTGGAATAGTCCAGGTTAATTATCGTTATCTTCAAGTGACAAATAAGATATTAGGTATATATTTTAAAATATCTCTCACATCTCTCACATTTCTTTCACCAGCCTATTATATATATATATATATATATATATATATATATATATATATATATATATATATATATATATATATATATAAAGCGATGTATGCCCAGCGTTGCCTGGGTAAACATGCCTGCAATTTTATAACTGCACACCTTGTATACCCGCGGCCCATTTTAAAATCTATTTTTAATTAGAAAGGGATACACTCCGTGTGTGTGTTTATATATATATATATATATATATATATATATATATATATATATATATATATATGAAAATAAACAATGATTGTTCACGTTTGCTTCTTATAATATGTAGCTATAATAGGCAACTGAAAGAAATTTGAGAAACAAAATATCTAAAATAGCAAGAATAATATAGAATTATCAACATTCTTACTATTTTGTTGTTCTTATATATCACATATTTCTTTCACCGGCTTATATATATATATATATATATATATATATATATATATATATATATATATATATATATATATATATATATATACTAGCCGAATCCGGTGTTGCCTAGGTGTACATGGCTGCAATTGTATAACCACACCCCCTGTATACCTGTGCCGTCTTTTTAGAAATGTCTTCTTACATCCATGCAACATCCGTAGGTTTACTAAACTGAATTCTATCGAAAAATACTTCTTGTGTGGTCGTTGCTCGGGGTTAAATTTTTTCAGTGTTTTAGATATTCAGTAAATGTTCTATTGCCGTAATAATTTTAAAATAGTACGACATTGTTCACAAATCTAATAATCGAACGAAAAAAAAATTTGACGCATCAGTGTGATCAGTTTCAATGCAAACACATGCCACCCCCACCAAATTCTTCGCACTTTTACTCTAAAGCGTGTATTAATAAGAGTTTCCTCGGAAATGTTACCATTTTAATGCTTCCCAAACAGTCTTTGCATTAAATGTTGTACGAATGCTAATCTATTATTGAAACATATGAAGAAGCTTTTGGAGAACTGGTAATAGCCGGTTTTGAACATAGTTTTTCGCAGATTTCGGCTACTTAACTGAAATAATCTAAGCCATCCATTTACACAAGACAATTTGTGTGTCATATGCAATTTACATGTAAAGTTTGGAAAGCATCGGATGATAAACCAGAGAGTTCTGACCGAAAAACGGACTTTTTAAACAGTTTTTCGTTATACGCGAAATAGCGAGCAGGAGAAAATAACTACTATATTATTACTTGCATAGTGGCAATGTTTTTGCGAAATGGTTGAAGAAAATTGTCTAAAACATGAGGAAGTTATTAAAGTTTTTATTTTAAACTATATGAACAACCCAATTTATTCAGTTTTTTTTTTTTTTTTTTTTTTTTTGTAATTTGTGGTGTGAATCTAATGTCGCAGGAAAACTATCAAGCATTCTATATACATCTCGTAATCTCTACATTTTGCATTAAGTGCAGAGATCATCAGCTCACCCAGTCAAAATTTTGTTCAAGTGTAATTTTGCGTTGGTTTTTGCAAAAAGTCGTACCCATCTTCAGTTTTATCTGTCTCGGATGAGCGGGGTTGGACTTTGAAAAGTTGGTCTTGATCTACCTTAGAGGGTTTGCAAAAGGTGTGTGTACAATTTCATTGATGTCGGGCGAGAAATATGGATGTGTCTATATAGCATACACCAACAGGCACATAGAAATCTTCTATTTTACATATATATATATATATATATATATATATATATATATATATATATATATATATATATATATATATATATATATATATGACGAGAGGATTGCATTTAACCAAGAAACACGGTTGCCTGTGGGTGCTAAATCCAATGTCCATTATATATATATATATATATATATATATATATATATATATATATATATGAAGCTGGAGAATGAGCCTCCTCCACAAATATAATTTTGCTTAATTCTTTTAGTATATTTTATTAAGTAATTTCCTCAATAGTATATGTTGTCACTGAAGAATATTACATAAGCATTCCTTGTTATATGCACTCAATATGAAGCGATAATAAATCTAAACACATTGTAATATCGAATATAAGACATGCAACTGTTATGAGCTATTGAAGGCATATCTGAAGTAAAAGCCTTTGATAATGTAATGAAAATTAAACATAACAAATTAAAAATATTTAAATATTTAGAGACATTATATTCATAATGAGTATTTCACATGGCTCGCATCGCCACGGATTACAACTTCCACTCCATATCTATTTGAAGAATACTACTTCAAATTGTTTTACAGCAGTAACATTCCGACATTTCCCTTTGAAGAGGAGTTTCTTTCGTTTTCCCACGTATAAATTCTATTCACATGTTTGATTTTGAAAATATCAAGAATTTAGATGGGAAAATCTTTTAAAAGTTCAAATCAGTGAGAAAAAAGTTACATGTGATATATGATAACCTAAAGCATCATGTTGGAATATTGCAACTTCCGTTTCGTCTAGGAAGATATGGAACTTTACAAAAGAAAATTACATTTGTTCTGCGTTCCACTTATTTCTATTATTTTCTTTTGCACTTAGTTTTGATGCAGCCATAAACAATTAAACTCCACCATCAAATGCACTTATTAAATAACATGGACTATTTCCTTTGCCATTTAGTACCCAGCATAATCTTTTTCATTGTATTCAGTTTCTTTTTTTGTATTCGATATTATATATAGATTTCCCATTATCCGATATCAGTTGTTTTTTTTTTCGTTTCATTTAATTCCTATGTTAGCTTTATTTTTTACTGCGATTCATTCATTGAGATGAATTTATAAATTATTTAGATAACATCGTAATCTGATTACTGTAGGATATACCGCCTCGTTAGTAACTCTGCTTTCATCCATTACTTGGTGAATTAATATTTCTAGACTTCATACACATATCTTCACCCCATTTTTATACCTTTGGTTTAATATCGAAGCTTTACCAATCTTTGTAATTTCCAAAAAATTTACTAACATCACCATACATTTTTTAAGGTGGGTGACTATCACGGAATGCCTTGATAAGTTACTTCTTGATTTCTCGTTAGCGATTATTTATTGGAATTTCGACAATTTAGAATATTTTCTCAAAATTCACTTTCCCTTATCGAAACCCAACTAGGTTAAAAAGACACGTTGAAAGCTCCAGGCTATATGCAATCTAGTCTTTGTTTCTTTAACCTGAAATATTTGCATGCGTATCTTAGTTTTAGATGACGTTAATCTTGCTAGGCGTCAAACTACTCACAACAATTCCATGATTTATTTTCTTTATCGAGATTTGGCTTTTTGTTCTCGTCCATATGACAACCTGCATTACAACCCTGAATGAAAACGCATATCATTCCTGAATTTATATTATCGAATATCTTTTAAATATAAGCAAATTGATTTTATCTAGGTCATTTTTTTCGCCTCTATATATGTGAAAGCTATAGAATATTAACAAGTAATATGAAAGAAAGTCGTTTCGGTTAAGAGTTAATTTACGTATAGGACTGTAGTTTACTATATTTCTGACACTGTAGCCACTAACGCAGCGCAGATAATATCATTAGTGTTAGACGTTTTTAATATGAATTAGTACAATGTTAATATCCCGGAAGATTTAATTAAATCCATTTTCATAGAACTTTCTAAAAGGCAAGACGCAAACGAATGTCAATTCAACGGAAAATCAGCATAATGAATCATATAACAAAATTTATGATTTGAATTCTGATGAATAGAGCATGGCGTAGGATCAGAGCGTAAATAGAAAAAAGAAGAGTTCTGATTCTTTAAAGACACTGAATGCGATATTTCTGCTGTAAATGATATCAGTATATGCAATACAAATGCAGATGAAACTGTTTTTTTTTTTGTAGATTATGCAGAAGTTTTACAGAAATTACATCAAAAATAACTGTTAAAGCTGCTAGGTAATCATGACATATTTGGGACTAATATTAGAATAATTCAGAACCAATATTGACATGGAACCGCTTGCATACGGATAGAAAACGAGTGCAGTAATTATACAAAAACTGAATGGCGCGTAGGTTAAGGAGATGTCTTCTCGTAAGACATATTCAACCTATTCAGTGAGGCGATTCTCAGATAAATAGAAGTCCTACTATAATTGATTATTGGCGGTCAAAATTATCACAGCATTCGATATGTATATTATACATTGCTAAGAGCAGACCCAGAAATATATCATACACAAGGTAATGAAACAAAAAATCAGAAGAAAAGACTAAACATCAATTGAAATAAGATTGTATGCCTGGTTGTTAACAAAAAGATTAGCTTAACTTACAAATTAGGAATTGGTGATACCAAAATCAGACAAGTGTAACAATTTAAATATCTGGGTGCTGTTTTAACGGAAGACGGAAACTAAGACACTGAATTCAGAAGTCTCATTGGGATAGCCAAATATTCATCCCAAAACCGAAATAAACTATTAAGAAACAGAAAAAAATCGTTAGAGACAAATAACAAGGTACTGAACTGTTATTTAGTATCTGTATTCCTATATGGCATCGAATGATGGAAAATCGCCTCAAATATGAAGAATTGACGTCATGAAAAAATATGTTCTACGGAACGATGCTGAGAATAAAATGGATCAAACATGCAAATAAGGGCGAAATTCTACAGAAAAAGGAAACAAAAGAAACATTTATACTTAACACCAGAAAGTGACAGATGAAAATTCTAGGGGTTACAATGAGGAAAGAGGACTTGGAAAATTTGATGCTCACAGGAGAGATTGAAGGTAAATGAAACTAAAGAAATGAACACGTAACCTACTTAGCAAGCTTGAGTAAAACAATGGTGGAACAACTTATCGGAGTGAAAATGTCACAATTTATTAAGAGCAAAAAGTGGCAGGAAATTGTGAAGAGCCATGATCGCCTACGTTCTGTAGGGACACGGCACATAAAGGAAGCAACACTGCACTACCTGACATACGCTAGCTTTAAATCCTAATTTGGGAAACCCAGTGAAAGATTCATTAGAAATAATCAAGCGAGAAACACGTAGGGGTGGAGAAACTGTGGAAAATGGAAGGATAACAGATAGGACAAAAGGTTGATGAAATCATGCAATAAAACGAAAATAATAAAAGACCAAATAAGATGTGAAGTGTTTCGTTAAAAAGGATTGCTGTTATGATATGACAGAATAACACAGTCACGGTTGCCATGCAGGTTTCGGAATGTATTTTTCCAACAGGCAATTCGCAGTAGTTCATGATACACATAATCAGAATATATACATAATGAGTTTGCTAAATATTGCTCTGTGACATATAACGTTCTTTATATTAAGTTTTACTTTATCTACTAAATATGTGTTTCAAGCAATACGTTACAAATGTGAGGAAAACCAGAAATAACTTTGCAGACAGACCGTCGTATCATCGCTCAATACTAGCCAGGGGAGGACATCAACTGGCTAATCTATGTTTGTTAACAGAGTAAGTAAAAAGAAAAGAAAAGAATCGCAGATATTAAAGCAGGTCTGTCTTAACGATCTTTGAATGTGAATTATCATATGAGCTTTTAAATAACTCACTGATACTACTGGAAATCGAATATATATATATATATATATATATATATATATATATATATATATATATATATATATATTTATGCAATCAAATGTTATCATATTTTTAATAACATAAAATTTAACCCTGAATTCAGTTAGTATTAGGTTGGTGCAAAAATAATGTCGTTTTTTCTCTTAAAGTTGAACGTCAAAAAACATTATTTTTGCACCAACCTAATATATTCAAAGAAATTTTCTGTGTGCTTTTCTTTAATAAGATAATATTTTTCTTGTATATTCAGTTTCCTAGTTAAATAATTGCAAATTTTGTCATTATCTATTATTTATATCAGAATTTTAGAACATTCTATACCTTGAATGGTACATCTAAGTTATGATAAATATGGATGTTATGTCTGGATAGCTCAGTCGCTAAAAATAAACTAGAACAAATATCTGTTTTATTTCATAATATCTTAACAATACAGCTTTATGAGTCCATTAGACAATACAGACAATGCTGATAAAATTAAAATGAATGTAGCCAAATATTCTTTCCAAATTTAAAAAAAAGAAAATGAATTATTTGGTAGATTCTTATCCACCAAATCCAGGATGAAATTTTTAATTTTAAATTAATTTTCTACTTTTCTCTAAAATTTCAAATTTGAAGCCAATAGATAAAAATAAAACCATGCGTTTAACATCTCATACGTTTAATAGTACTATAATATTACAATGGAATGGGACATTTCAATAAAAAAAAAACACATGTCTGCCCAAAATAGAAAAATGACCAAAATGTCACTGCACGCCTTTTTCATTCCAGTGAACCAAGTAATACATATCAGTGACCATATCTAATAAACAAAGAAAGGAAGATCTTTCAGGGCCTTGAAATATCTTTTTTCAGTCAACGACATAATAAAACTGATTTGAGATAAAATATTTGGACACTTTCTGATATCCGAGGCATTTGGGAGGTGAAGACGATAATTTTGTTTATAATTATCTGAAGCCATTGAAGAAATGTGAAAAGTTAAGACAAAGTTTATACACGAATGGAAACATGAAGAATAATTGAAAACATGCAGCCAAAATCATTTTAATTCTCGGAGGTTTCCTATCTGCTTGGGTGGCTAGCTAATAATAATAATAATAATAATAATAATAATAATAATAATAGAAGCCATCAAGTTCAAAATGGAGTTCTAAATGGATGCAGAAGTAAAAGTAAAGCTCAATACATAAACTGAAGCTGCAAAATACATAAAAGAGAAAGAAAAAACAAATGCAACCGACCTGATACAGAAACAATTGCCCGTACCAAAAAGCTGATGTAGATAAGCCCCGTACCCATCAGTGGCTACGTAGTGCAGGGTTAAAAGCTGAAACAGAAGGTTCTATGATAATTCCCCAGAAACTATTGATCATCTTGTATCAGGTTGCCTGGTATTGGTACCCACTGAATATAAAATCCGGCATTACAGAGTTGGCAAGTATCTGAACTGGAAAATCTGTAACTTCTACGGGAAGGAAACTGAAAGAAAGTTGTATGAACACTACCCAGACCTGGTGTACGGAGATAGGACCTGTTACAATTTTATGGGAATACACAATACACACAGACAGAACAAAGCTAACTGCCCAGACATTATTATTAGATACCACAAACAAAAATGTACTTCCTTATTGATATTACAGTCCCTGCAGACTGCAATATATCTTTGAAGATCTACAAAAAGCTGTAAAAATACAAACACCTTGAATTCGAAATCTCGAAAATGTGGCACATGGGAACATCAACAATCCCCGTTGTAGTTGGAGCCCTTGCATTGGTTGGAAGAGATTTCAACAGACTCATTGAAGCGATTCCTGGAAGCCCACACCTTACGAAAGGCTTTATCTATTTAAAATATTCTTTTTAGTGGAAAATATCATGATGCCTTTTCTAACCTTAGGTCTTTGCGCGGTACTGGAAAGAAATGTGTACACACCAGAAATAAAAGGAAATTAAGTAATAATAATAATAATAATAATAATAATAATAATAATAATAATAATAATAATAATATGCAGGAGAAGAATTCGATATAAGAAAATAAAATAAATGAAAAAGTGTTTAACAATGTTAAGCAATATTTCAACAGAATGTCTGTCTTCAAATTATATTTTTAAAAATACTTAATCATTTAAGAGAAATTTGAAATATAACTTGAAGAAGACCGACATTATTTTCAAATATTATTTAACATTGTCAAACTTTTCTTTTGCTTTTCTTAAATAGCGCTCTATTTTAACTGATGAAAAATATTGAAGAATTACGTCAATTATTTTATTTTTTTAATAATAATAATAATAGCAGTAGTAGGTTCCGATAGACTCATAAAGGGGATCCTGGTACCTCATGCGTTAAAGAAATGCAAAAAATTGTGCTCGCAAGTACAGCTCACACTCACAAGAACTTTATCTATGTATGATATCTATGATTTTAGTTGATTTTTCTTGTTATATTTACAAACATGATCAGTGGTAAATATCATTTCTGAGCTTAGGTTTGTTGTTGGGGCCCGGAAGGAAATGTGTATACAACAGATATCAAAGGAAAAAAATGATAATTCTGCACATTTGTTTGTGATGGATGTCCCTGATATATTCTTAGCAGATAGGATGCTATGATGTGCTCTTGACTTCGCATATTTGTACTCCAGCATCATTTTCTGGCATACTCACTTAATAATAATAATAATAATAATAATAATAATAATAATAATAATAATTTCATCGATTTCTCTATATGAATTTCTCATATAGAAGAAGTAAACAATGAATTATTCTGCCATATTTAATGCAAAATTGCATATTTGCCATTACATGTTATGTCTATATAAATCTATATATTGATAGTTTTTCATACTGGCCTACTTGTATATTTTATGCATGATATTCTCGGTCTTCTTCCTCTGTCATGAAACATATTGACTCTTCTGTCATGTATCACTTTACAACCTCTGAGCAGATTAATGACTTCATTGCGATGGAAAATCTTTCTATGATATATACAATGACAATAAAGGAAAGGCACACTGCCAAAATTTTGGAAATATTGGAATATACTTAACACAATCAATATTTACTTTATTCGAAGGCATATGTGATGCGTTTTCTCTACAAAATCAGTGCAACATCGCCCTCCTCCATATAAAGACGATGCTTTTATGAACCAATACAATTATATGTTTGTACTTGGGAACGGGCGTAATGGTTTCTGGTGGAGTAAAATTCGTCCGCAATCCGAGTTCCAATTCAGATGTAGGATATAAGTTTTACCTTTGCGTGCGCCCTTCCCAAACACAAATGAACTAACACTAGACACATACACACATTTAAAAAAGAGGGCAATGTTTCAATTTTGTTGCTTCCGATTCCTCAGTGGGTGTCGATGTGATTCCACGCTGATATACAGGAATTGCATTCTCAGATCATCTCAGATATTAAATGTTTTTTTTTTCTAGAAGCATGCAATAACTCTTAAAGCAAACTAAAAATGCTATCAATCAAGTAACAGTGTTTTATATATGCTACGAAGAATAGAGTTTGGAATATTGACTGTTCTAAATCTGTGTCGCTAAAATTCAATGAAGATCTCATTGAAATAGGCTGAAAAAAGATAAATAAACCAGAAGCTGCAATCGACATAATGTAGAAAAATGCAAACTCAATGAATACGTTCGCAGCTTTATAGTTGCCCTATGTTAAAGATAACTTAAAAGAGTCTATGAATAATTTACAGAAATGTATTTCTTTTTCTGTCGAACTTTCAACTAAATATTCTGAGAAGAGACATTATTTTACGTTATTTTGCTTAAAATCATGGCTAAATACAAAACCCTCATTGACACATATACACATGATTATTAATCTTGGAAAACTGCCTCAAAATCATTGAATTTTATTGTAAGCAATACGCCAGTGTGGAGAGTGTTTGGTTAGTGGTGTGGCGAAAATTTAAATGTCGATGCCAAAGAAAAGACAAAAAGTTCTGAAAATTCTCATAACGTGAAAACTCTTGAATTGAAGATAATTTTCAAATACAACACATGAACTTGTGGTGGAAACATTTGAATGACTAATTAAAACTTTTTCAGTGTAAGGGAACTGTGTGACGATTGAGCTCTATAAGGTGATGACGGAAATTTTCTGGATTGTACATGTTCCGATTTAAACATAGGCAAAATTTCTCAAGAGTCTAACGTTCGTTGTTAACTAAGGTATTTAGTCAGTTTCTATTTACGTGGTGTGTACACATACACCCCGAACCAAGTTAATAGCTTGGTAGTGAAATTTAGAATTTCTCGGTTTTCTGTGAATTGGTTTTCACAATCTAGCAACATTATTGTTAAATTTTCGTTATTCTGTGTAACGTCTTTTTTTATTTCATACTGTGAAAACAATCTGGGAAATTCTTTATGAAAATCAAATTCTAAATTTCACTACCAAAATAGCGTCGTTCGGTTTTTATTCAGTTATTAATTAAAGATGTCTGGTATAATTTCATGCAACATGCCTGCATTGAATTTAGCATTAAATTCGGCGAATCTCCTAGTGACAATATGTAAATGAATCAGTAAGTTTTTTGACGCAATTCAATTGGTAGAAGACAGTTTTCTGATTGGTGGCGGGGTACAAGATCGGTTATCAAGTTTCTGGGTGTTAAATGTTACCAAAAAACAATAACAATTAAAGCAAAATAAGTGAAGAATATTCGTGGATTCAAACAAGAGTATCATACCCGAAAAAAACATCAGATGTTGTTGTTGTTGTTGTTGTTGTTGTTGTTCTTCTTCTTCTTCTTCTTCTTCTTCTTCTTCTTCTTCTTCTTCTTCTTGCCATAAGCGAACATTGTCCCCCACATTTTCATGACCCTAAATAAATTTGGCCTCTTGTTCTTTCCTTAACAATTTCCTGCCATTCATTTACTAAATCCCACTAGGTCGATTATTCTTAGCTTTGGTCCTTCCTACTTTCTACCTCCTACTTCTGTCCTGCGAGTATCACATTTTCGTAACCCTCTTTCTTCATTTATATACGCTAGAAATGTTAACTCTCTCTTCCTGATGTTAAGTATAAATGTTCTTTTTGTTTACATTTTCTCTATAATTTCGTCGTTGGTCACATGTTCGGTCAATGGTATTCTCAGCATCCTTCTGTATAACCTCATTTATGTTGTTTCAAGTCTTTTCTTCGTCTAACATTTCGGTACTCTTTGCTATAACCAAATTACCTGTTCGTTAATACTTTGCTTAGATTTAGGAAGGAATCTTTTGTAATCCCAATGCGCCTTCGGATTTCAGTCCTACTTTCCGCCCTGTAAAAGAACAGCTCCCATTTTCTATTCGTATGCAGGTGGGTTAATGTCGGTGTAAGTTCTGGGTTGTTCTATTATTCGAAATATGTTAAAGTTACATAGCAGTTCCAACAATTCTGTGTGACGTACTTTGCGAGTGTCTTTACATTATCTCTTAAACAGAGACACGCGTCCTTCTGCATATTTATTGTTCTTTCTGACATCATTCTGAGCAGAAATATAGCATTTCCTCTTCCAGTGGCCAGTGCTTATTCCACTGTTATCTTGTATGTGACTGTAGACGAAATTCAAATCGAATCGCATTCAAAGTAAGACAGTAATCGTGAAGATAATTTTTACGGGTTTTTTTTAGACATATAGTGTTATCGGGACTGTTGCGTATATCTGTGACACTATTTAGGGTTGCGTGAAAAAACAAAAACAAAAAAAAACAGTTATCGAAAAACAACTTAACATACTAAGACTCGCCTAACAAACGCAAAGTGTCACGAATCCATATTAAGGGTTTGGGAGAAAGACGCAGTCCTGTACTCAGCAACCAGATATAAAATACTGTTATTCTTTTTTTAACACATTTGAACTTTTCGAGTTGTTACTTTATTTTCTTTTACATATACTTGTGCGGTATTGCCCTTGTTCGGACTTGACTTGCATTACGGCCCGGCGACTGATTGATTTCTTCGACCTAAGATCAAATCACAACGTGGGTAGGTTAGACTAGAAATCAAAACAGTTACTTCGGTAACCAGACGTTTGAGGCGAGCTGGGAACGACAAGGCTGATACCGAATCTAACCAGATTCCCATCCGAATCAGTAAAAGGTTAGAACGTCACATTTGGTGCCGCGACCAATACCAAGTCACATTGGTCGTCACAGGACATTATAGGACGGTGACGGCGCGGAAACAGACGAGGTGACGTCACAACTGGTGCCGTGTCCGGGATAGCACGACGAGCGCGGCCAGGCAGACGTCACATTTGGCGCAGCGACCCAGGGGGAAGTCACACATCTCTAGTTTGGTCATTTTGAATGAGATAATAAACAAATGTATATAATATAAGAAACATATTATTTACTTCACTAATGATGAGCTTATTGGGCGTCTTAGTTCAGGGACATAACAGTAGCACCAATTATAACAGATGAGATGTAATAAACATAATTATGGAATTGGAATTTTCTCAGCAGGAAGCGTCTTCTTCAGTTCTGTATCCCACAAGCTTCCTGATAAATATGATGGAGACATTAGGGAATATGCTGTTATTCAATTCTAATAATAACGAGCAGATAGGTAATCAGGTAAAGCATACTTTTCTTTTAAATCCATTATTTTTCAAAGAAATACTCTTTAATCTTTGCAGTATAAGCAAATATATATTCTCAGGTAGATAATATTCAAGTTCTTCCCTCACGATGGTTTCTCTGGAGAATACCTTAGTGGAGTAAAACGTTTGCTTGTGAATTTGATGGCTTAGTAATTGTAAGTTCAATGACTGGTACGAGCAATGTGTACTTGGCCTCAATAAAACCGAACGAGCCTAACTGAACATTATTATATAAGAATTAAACAGCGGAAAGAAAAAAAATTCTCTTTCTATAGATTAGTTAAAATCTCAATTTCAAAATTCCTTGACGTTTATTCGGAGTGTCAAGCACCTGAGAAATACTGTCGAGTTACTACCGCTGAAACGTTTTGTCATAACAACAAAGTGAGGAAAATTGCCACATGTAAATAATGTAGATATGATTACCTTCTCATGTAGTAATACGAAACTAAATTGAATAAAAACCTTATAAATCAACAGCTACAGCTTATTCTTTAAAGTATTTCTTATTTAAAAGGTACCTTGAAAATCTTAGAATATGCAACAAAATCGAAGGTTTACGTAGGAAAATTGCAGGACAAATTGTGCATAGGCACATAGGCCAACATAGAATAAATTGTAACACACTGAAGAAGATGCTATTTTCCAATATAGAAATATGCATACTAATGGCTGGTAAATATTCTGTTAGGAATTGGATCTTTTACAGTTTTAACACTTCAAATTTGGTACACGGCTTGACAAAGACGTGTATGTTTCTTAAAGATTACATATAATTCAGTGCCGTTAAAGAATACAGCAAGAATAAGTGCAATTTCAGATGGACGGATATATGATAATTTTTCTATTAATGTCATTTAAGATATCTGATTAACAATTCCTCCTGATAATCACAGGCTGCAAGTTTTTGAATTACGCCCCTAGACGATAATTACAGGCGGCGTGATATTTGAAAGTATCAATCTCATTCTCGGTGACTTTTCATAGTGAAAAAAAACGTATTCTTTTCGCTCCCGCAAAAATGTAATTACCTCAATTACAGTCACTGAAGATTGGCTTGAACTCGCATTTAATTTCATTTCTAAGTTTGCCTTATGTAAAATGTCCTATCAATATGTATCTTAATATTTCGTTGTTCAAATTCTATGTCTTATTTTTCCTTTGTACTCAGCCAAATCCACAAAATTGTTTCCCAGTCAAAGGTAATAGGAACATATAAAGTGACATTAAAAGTATTAAACCCCGCAACAAAGAAGAGCTTCATTTCAGCACTTCCTATGGGTGTGCGGGTAATGTAACCTTCACTTCAAAAAATGAATCATCTGCCAAGTTAGGATTCGAGCTGAGGTTTTTTACATTTTCTTTCGTACAAATACCCTTGGTAAAAGTACTATTAGATTCCTCCCACCTAGGTTTTATGTAGCAGAGTCGACAAGCTTTCTAGCTATCTTTGACAACAAGTCTATGAGAAATATATATATGTGAATTCAAAAAATTTATGTCGCCCTGGAGAGGCGCATAATATGCAGATAGAGAATTGATCAGGCAGTTCTCAATTTACTCCCGTAAGGTGTCGAATAAAAAAAGAAAAGGAGAAACGGGCCTTCATTTCAGATGTTGTAGACAGCCTATGAGTGATACTCCTCAAACATAACTCATTTTCAAGGCAGCTCTAGCCAATATCATTGAAAAGCGTAATTATATCAGTTTGGGATCGCTTACTTAGGTCAGGCGTGCTTCCTTTTGTCAACAATGACACTTATGCCACCAGATCATAGTGAATATCTTCAGCTGTGTTTCTAAAGAGTTGCCTCGGTAATAGGTAATCGTATTCAGTGGTGAGAGAAAATTCTACCTCAATGCAAATGATGTTCATTTAGGAGTGCGACATTGAATAAGGAACAATATAGACCAGAATATAAGACACACAAATTGAAAGGATAACATCATGGGAGCGTCCTATATAAGTCATGAGTCTGAGTATTTTTTAGCAATTGATTGTTAATGTGTCCTTTTCTTTATTTATTTTCATTTTTAATATGCTCTGAATTATCTTGATAAATATTTTAAATTGCTACAAGAGTGTTTATTACTAACATATATATTCACTTTTTTACAATCCATTTATCTGTGCGATTTTTTTGACCGACTTTCATGTTCCTGGCTCTTTCTTTTTTTAAAACCTTTTTTTCCTTCGAGATTGAATTGATTATTGGCAACTCAAAAATCCGAAGGTTTTTCGAGACGAGTATATTTACCTATATATATATATATATATATATATATATATATATATATGGGGTGCAAAACGATCAACCACAAGCGGTGACAGTTTCAGGTTTCAACGCGGTTTTGTTTCAACTATTAATAAATGCCAGTAAGTGGTGAATTGCCGGTAGTAAAGTATATTGTAGTAGACTGAATTTTATTTCGGGGGTGGAAACAGATATGTTTGAAATAATTCTAGAGGTTGTTTAGTAAATATAATTGTGAATCAACGTGTCTAAAAATATGATTTCAAATTTGAATGTTAGCGTACTTGTCTGATCAATGCAATCATTCTTGACAGGAGTCCTAATGAGTAATAAAGAATTACGAAAATCTGGTTTTGAATTTCAATCTTGATTCATCTTTTTCCCGTAAACTTAAAATAATTATCTCTCTCCTATTATATTTAGCGCCTTAATAGCGGAAATTATGTTATATTTGATAACGTTAAATTATATAATTGTACGGATATGACTCGCTAGTATTAATAGTTAATATTCATCTATCTATCTATCTATCTATCTATCTATCTCTCTCTCTCTCTCTCTCTATATATATATATATATATATATATATATATATATATATATATATATATATATATATATATTCCATGATCTGGTGAACCTGATACACTTTTGATCGGGTTACAGAAAAAGTTACACCCACCGAAAAGAAACACCACTGTGCAGGATATTCTCAAATATCTCGCAGGATATGCCAATATAACTGGCTATTTGATTGATAGTCAATTGCACGTCATCCATCATCATGTGTTGAAAAAATCAATGTTTTTTCTTGATGATGACAGTTGCAAGACGTTCAGAGATTGGATAATCTTCAAAACTCTCCCTTCCCTTCTAATTTCAACTGCTAACCTTTTCACTGTTGGTGAAATAGGAACGCTATCCCATAATGTAACAACCAAGTCAGAATGAATTTCCATTGGGTTTTAACACTTTTTTGACAGATACATGATAACACGATGAGGAAAAATTTCATCCATTTTTAAATACTTCTTACTTCTGAAGTCCTGTTTGAACTATCATATGTTAGTTTATCTGGAAATAAACAATGCAGTTATTAGAAGACGTAGAATTAATGCATGCAATATTTCAGAGCTCGAGACTTAAACCCTAGTCAGATTCTCAAATTTTCATCCCTTTCTCATAATATCCTGAAATGATTGACATCATGATTCGAAACAAATTCTTCCATTAGCTTATCTTGTGAAAAATTTTAGAAATGTTCAAGGTTCCATACATATTTATATGTTCGAGATTTACAATTATATATGAATATATTTTCAGTCTGTAAAATATATATATACATGAAAGCATATTCACACACACACATATATATATATGTGTGTGTATGCATATATATTAAATATATATATATATATATATATATATATATATATATATATATATATATATATATATATATGGATAGATATATATTATTTACGTATGAGCATACGTATTTGCTTTCTTATTTTTTATAAGATATCAAAACGTTCTATTTCCATTTTAATCACCGGTGTTTTGCAGCTGGTTTCATTTTACCGGCCAAATTATGCTCAAGGCTATATTTCGATATTTGCTGTCTGTACAATTTTGGCTACTCCATTCGTTAGTCTCATGAATCGCATCTGATTAATATATATTTATAAATTGAATGGGAAAATAAGTGGAGAAAAAAAACTTAGTCAAGCTGTACAATTTAGCGTTAGGTAACTTAAAGACAGTGTTCTTCTATTGGTCCGCGAATGGATGACAATCTGTTGCCCCTAGACAATAATCTTAGACGTAGAATTAGTGTTACATAGAGAAAAGGAAGAAAAATCTTATATGATGAGAAAATGTGATAGACATTAATAATGCAATGAAACCGAGGAAATAAAACAATAATATATAGTTTCTTGTGTATAAATTATTGTGCAAAATCTTTTTGTATGTTTTACTGCACTAATTTTATAAGATGATGTATTTTATAAAAAAATATCATCTCTTTTATTTAATAGAGTTAATATTTCAAATGATAATCATCGTTTAAATTATTTTTTTCATTTTCTACTACTAATCACTTAAGTTAAAATATAGAGATAAGCCAAAGTCCTGTTCTCTGTGAATTAAAAAATATATTCCTGCCTAATTTGTCGATGGATAATAAATTATTTATTTATTATCTTATAATGCAACCAAAACTAAAATATAATTATTTACAATTTTTTCTTATTTCTTAAAAAGGATTGTCACTATATATGTAAAATAAAATATAGATTGAGATTATACATTTTTTTTAATAAAGAGTGCTTGACATATTAAGATATATGCGTAAGATTTAATAATAATAATAATAATATATATATATATATATATATATATATATATATATATATATATATATATATATATAAAACTACAATAACAAAAACGCTAAAAAAGTGCTCAATACAGAGTAGAGGTGACAGGCTGTTTCATACACGACCTAGTGGTCAGGCCCTAAACATTGTTGTCGCCTCTGAGTGTTGACTTCAATGTTTACTTATATATATATATATATATATATATATATATATATATATATATATATATATATATATATATATATATATATATATATATATATAGGAATTATTACTGGGAATTGAGGAGTTCCGATAAATATTCTGAACTTTTCTATATATTTTAACCTATAGAAATCAGTCACTGAATTCTCATGCGTGATACACGCTTAGGCGATCATGTTTCTTTCGAAACATGACTGACTGGGCAGATTTTTTTGCCGCAGTAAGTTGCCATTTCTTTCTGTGGCTTTTCATCTATTTACCCCTAGCTGCATGGACAAGAGGATTCATACCTTTCCCAAGGATATTAACACCTAAGTGAATGAATCTAATGGATTCGACTGGAAATCGAACTCGGCTGCCCGATTCCTCAATCCTAGCCGCTATCTATTACTGACCCCTCACCTGCAAACAAACAAACAAAAATTTTAAAATACCAGGTCTGATTATATTGTATTCATTCTATGAATTCTTCAGTTTTAGGCTGATTGGGTATTTTTGTGCGTTTTTTGTTACATTGTTACGGACATTTCTCTGTGTGAAAATAATGATAAATATGACATTACATTAAATTCGATTTTATAGCTTTTTATTACTGGTTTGTATGCTGTCTTCCGCTTTTACTGTATTTATCATTGTTTCTCACCAAATTGAACATTTCGCTTTTCCCAATGTTTCAATTATCTTTATTATAAAAACCCTATCCTTCTATATTTACTGGTTTACTTTATTGTTTTCCTTTATTGTCTTTTATACATTATGATATTCCCAACATATTTCCGATTCGCGTTTGGGAAAATGTTTTCAAATCTCTCGTACAGTCATTCACCAGTTGATTGCTCCAGTTGATTGCTCCATTCACCAGTTGATTGCTCCAGACCTAGTGCAAGGTAAATAGCGAAATAATGTAATTCAGTTTGCACAAATACTGTTGTTAAGGGATATTTAACATAGACAATATTTATATTTAATTTACAATGATAATACTCTCCTGCTGAGTCGTTGAACATTCGCAAACAGTGCAATGTTTTGAATCTATTGCAAACAGAGGCTCCCAAGTAGCTTGACCACATTTATGCACATTTATTTATCTTAATCAAAAATCCAATTATGATAGCCATAACAGTAGTTTGAATGAGCCATGTCATTCAGTTGCACGATATTTATAATCATTTTTCTTGAATTTCTATTACAGATATATATGTGAAGACAACTGCTTTCATTGTTGTCTTTAATTACTATATTTGTTAAATATAAGTGGTACATTCGAAAGAATAGTCATTCTATGACTGCTTCAGTGTTAAAAAACTACAATGATTTTTCCTGCTTTTATATTTTGTCTTTATGATTTACACCGAACGCTGAATGAAAGACTTCAAAAGACGATTTTTTTTATCAAAAGGAGCAAACAGATATGGTTACATGCAACCAAAGGAAAAAATATAATTGTGGCGACAGTATGGAGAGAAATCTATGCAAGCTATGATAAGTACGCATGAGCAAGAGCTTTTACAATTTATATATTCCAAGGCAACCAGAAATTTGATCCACATATTTTTTTTCTTTTGATATAATTCCAAAACCTACATTAACGATAGATAATATTGCTCCGAGGTGCCACTCTACCGATTTCGAGGTCTTTGTCTTTACTCAGGCACCCAAATTTTTCAAAGATGTATCTTTATCAGATGGGGTTGAAATATGTATAAGAATGCAGATAAATAATAATAATAATAATAATAATAATAATAATAATAATAATAACTATTATTATTATTATTATTATTATTATTATTATTATTATTATTATTATTGTTGTTGTTGTTGTTATTAATTCCTTTGATTTCTCTTGTATTCACGTTTCTTTCCAGGTCCAAAGTAGAGAGATATGTTCAGAAATGGCTTCATGTCATGTTCCACTGGACATATTTTGTTAAAAAATATAAATCCTGAGTTCACACACAATCTCTGTAGTTATAGCTCTTCGCAATATGTGAGCTGTACTTGTGAGTACAGTATTTTTTTTTGTTTTTTTTATCGCATGGGCTTCCAGGAAATCTATTCAATAAGTTTATTGGAACCTATTCTAGTCCATTTGAGGACTTCAGTTTCATAATATACATTTATAGATGCAGCAAGTTTGGTCTTTAGTGATACACTGTCTTGGTCGGCGATTTCAGGTTTTGCATCATTTTGGCTCAACCAACACCTACCTGACTCCGGATGTGTCAGGGCGCCTACATGAAAGTCTTGTGCCATGCACCGCGACAGTGCAAAATCTTAAAAAAGAAATGACCAAGAGACCGACCGTCAGTGTCAGCCAATGAATAAAGGCTTTTCACGTCAACCTCCTATTTACTGTATTTTTTCTCAGGTTTCGATTCCAGTTAACTTCTCTTGGATTTCTAATTCGATAAGCTGGTCTCTTTCCTGTATAGATTAATCCAAATATTTCATTCGTTTTAAATTACTAATTCCATAATATTACTAACCCATTAATTAACCTACTCGCGTAGCCAACTTAAATCTATCATTTACCTATACAAGCATCTAAGCTGCGCCAAACATTAGTCTGCCTTACCATTAGAAGCTGTAAATTGTTTCTAAAAAATATTCGCTATTCTTACTATCAGGCAAATATTTTAATTGACATTTGTCTTATGCAATGAACCAAACGAAATTCCATTAAAATTTTATTTAACTCTATACATGCATTCACACACACACACACACATATATATATATATATATAGTTATCTATACCTCATTTACATTAACGTTTATGAAACCGGAATATACCGGGTCGACAAAGCAGCCATTGCAAAATTATTTCTTACTATTTATTTGAACTTTTCTACTTCATAACTTACCAACTAAAACAATTCAATGACCTAACCTAAAAAATATTCTAACTACTGAATTAACTACCCTACACACATATTTGCTGTTAAGTATAACTCGAAATAAATCTGACCAATTAATACTAGTATCGAAAAACGACATTTTCAAAACTTTATTCTTCATACGCTTATACTTATAATAATTTAAGTCCTTACCCTTTGAAATTACATTCAATAAAAACAGGTAGTTAGACATGGATACGAAAATAAAAAAAACAAAAATTACCTGTCATAAATGGAAATAAACAGACGAAAAACAAAGAAAACCTTCACATTCATGAACACACCCACATTCGCGAACAATTATCAACTATTTCCACTTAGTACTCATTCTTAAACCACTAAACCATCTCCCCCCATTCGATCAAACATTAAACTCATTATCCATAAATTTTCAACTGGTCTGTCTCATTATATTAACTTATTATTCTCTTGTACCAAGTACACCCTCCCACAGTACACTAAGTTTGTTTTATGAGTTTTTCCTTTTTTATCGTCCTCAATTCTTCTTCAATGGTTCCGATCTCTTAAGTCCAATACAATTGAAAGCAGTTAAAACTTAACTAATATATGTTCTTCAACGTTCTAACCTACTTCCCAAGATATCCCTATTTCTGCCAGGTATCTGCACAACGAGTTTCGTGCAAATCCTCTGCAACCAAATTCTATAGTATCATAATATATTTTCCATGAATTCCACCGATATTATTTGACCAGTTCTTGGTATTTGAAATTCTTCCTCTCGTTCTCCTGTGTAATTCGGTATTTATCGATCCACTCACGAGGATTGAATATGGCACAAGGTCAGTTTAATGTGGGTTTATCCGAGCCCGTAGGCTCGGCCAAAAATATAGCCTTTGAAACCGCCTAGACGGGTTCAGGCCCTGTCTAACTCTCCGGACAAAATCTTGCCCTTCGGCAAAGCTTCGTCCGGGTTCCTCTCTGCGTTAGCAGAGAGTTCGACAGACGTCGCAAACAGCCAAAGACTGTATCAAGACGAAACTCAACTTTGACCAGTTCTTGGTATTTGAACTTCTTCCTCTCGTTCTCCTGTGTAATGAATTCCTCCCATGATATAAACAGTTCCCAAATAATGCACTGTTCGTGTTGTCAGCATGCAATATCAGGTTTGGTTGGAGTGATGTTACGGCTATGTATCTGGGGAACTTTGGCTGGGTCTTTAATTACACTATCAGCTGCCATCATCAGCGGAAGATAACAGGCTTGTTTTATCTCCCATCTGTTTCCGTGTCTTAACTCCAGCTTTGATGAGGGTAATGCTTACAAGCTCTTATAGCGTTAGTCGCTTCGCTTGCAAGGACCTGGTCATGGCGACAAAGGATGTGCTGTAAAGATCCATTCCTTGTCCATTGTTGTCAATGAGGGGTCTTGCTCTTTCCTCATATATGCAGGTTAGTTGGACTCGGTAGAACACCATACACCAATTTGATGAAAAATCGAATCTAGTTTAAATCAGACCGCCAGCACTCTAACCAGATAATTCCGATCGGTTCAACGTCATCCAACTTCGTTCAACCTCCCTGCTGACTTAGAACGACATTTTTATAGTATCGAGCTTCTTCTACGCCAGCGCGGAGTTCATCTTGGATGAGAAGGCATCTTTCTTTGCCTTTAACATTGTTAATTTGGGGTACTGCGAAAAAAAACAAAAAAAACAAAACAAAAAACAAAACAAAACAAAAAAACAACCCCGTTTTGCCTTTAGCTATTGACCCCAATATAGCTTAATACCTAAATCTCACCTCCGCTACTCGCAATTCATTTTCAGTGCTACATTTCCTGACAGATCTCGTTTGAATTCCAACTGCTCTCAAGTTTTGCATCTCGGAATTAAACATACTGCAGCTGATCTATCGTTCTCGTGACTTAACTCGAAGGCTACTGAAGTGGTGGTGTAATGCGTTGGAATTACCATAGAGGGCCGCACCACTTAAGCAACTCTGCAAACCTAGCCACCTTCTCAACCGATTAGTGATTGATCGCTAACGTTTGCACGGTGATAATCAGAAAATCATAGAATAATGGTAACAATATACGGGGCTGGAGAGGCTATGCCTTGAAATGCCCTGGCAATCGGGATTTGTCGATCTTAGTCAGGCACGCCTCAAGATCCTTAATAGTCTGCTGGATATTTGAAAGTCTTTTCCAAGCTCGTAACAGGCTGTTCATTCAGGGTAGCGATTATAAATCAGACTTTCTCATTGGCTTTGCTTTTTTCCAATACTAGACTTTGCTGGCTTGAAATTCATTTTGGCTTAGGGCATGTTTTTCACAAGACCCTTCAATAGCTGTCTACCTCCCAGTATTATTATTATTATTATTATTATTATTGTTATTATTATTATTATTATTATTATTATTACTTGTGTATATTGTGTTTTTTTTCCTGTTTTTTTATCCTGGAGAGCCGTGTCCAAACTATGTTCCTTAGTCCCTATAGGAGAGTTGTCATTTAATTGTTAGTACTTTTCTTAGTATATGGGATTTTCCTAGTAGAACATCTTATATGTTGATGTTACCTGGGAAAATATTAGTAAGATTGTTCATTTCTTTTTCTCACGATGCCCAGAGCGCAGAGTGCTATTGATAGAGTTTCCGTCATCATTCAAAACATCCCGTTAATCTCGATCTCTAGGTCCTTGTATTTGGTCAATTTTTCGATACTTTTCATTGAGGTGTATCTCTGACAATATTACAGCTACGACAACTTACTGAATTTCTTGTCTTGTATGATGATATCAAGTTTTTTGTCTGTTATTTCCCCGTCAATTTGAATTGGCATGTTCCAGAGGATAGTTACATAATTATTTTGGGATACTGTATCTGATTGGTACTCCAATCATCTCTCAGTGGTTTCGATTTTGTGCTTTTTGCTTATCTTCCAGTGAACATATGCTACTACCTTGTTATGTCTGTGGATATATCCATTTTTGCTAGTTCCGGACATCCTGATAATTATAGTCGAGGGTTTCATCACATTTTCCGTTATTCCTGCATTTAGAATTAGTTCCATCCTTGATTATATGATAATGATAGGATCTGGTTGCGAGGTTTGGTCCAGAGCTGCAATAATTAAGACCTCTGTCTCAGTTTTCAGCCCGGTGATCCTCAGCCGCTGATGTGTTTTCTGTTGGTCCACATCACCTTCTTTCGTTCTTTATTGGTATTCGCCATGAAACGCCTTCTCCTCCCTGTTTATATATTTTTTGGGTAATTTCATTCGCCTACATTGCGTTGCTTTCTATTTTACTGGATTGGCGCAGATGCTATTCTCTTCGGTTTTTGTTGATCTGGTTTCAGGTATATTATGGTCTTACTTGAATGGTTCAGCTTCTTTTTTGATGGAGTCGATTTGTTTTTGTTTTTTTGTTTTTTACTATGTGTAGAAGAAGATCATTTCTTATTTGCGATATGTATTCAATCGGATTGTTATAGTTTTTAGAGCTAGTTTATGTTGGAGTAGAACTCAGCCTCCTAACGCTCTTGGTAAGTACAACTTATAATCAGGTTCATTTTATTGGTCCCATTTGTTCGCTTCCTAGTATTAAGCGCACTCTTCTATAATATTCTTTTCGTATCTTTTTTCTTCATAATTGAATGTTGTATTACGTGTCCATTATTTCCTAAGTATTTACATGTACCAACTCGGATTAGTTCCTTAATTTTAGTTTATTATTATTATTATTATTATTATTATTATTATTATTATTATTATTAGCAGCAGCAGCAGCAGTAGTAGTAGTAGTAGTAGTAGTAGTAGTAGTATTTCCTTTGATTTATGTTGCATATTCATTTCCTTCCGGGTCCCAAGAATAAACATAAAATTACTAATAACTTCATGACATTTCCAACTGAACATTTTTATATAAAAATGCCCTAATACCGCGAACATTTTATAGGGATATAGCTGTTCGTAATGTGTGAGCTCTACAAGAGCGAAGAATATTTTGTATTCTTTTAAGCCATGAGCTATCAGGAATCCGCTCAATGCTTCTATCCTGACCGTTTTCAATCAAACCGAGGTCTCCAAATTCAACTGGAATTATTGATGTCCTCACGTAGAACATTCTTGAGATTTCCCCTCCAAGATATTTGTAATTTGATACATTTTTAAATTTCCAAAGATAGATTACAATCTGCAAGGACTGCCATTACAATAAGAAAGCACATTCTGTTTTTGTATTCTTTGATCAAGATGTTTGAGTGTTTAGTTTTGATCGACTTTTCTGTGTGTATTTAAAATCCCATAAAATTGTTTCAGGCCCTGTCTTTGTAAACGGGTAATGGGTGAATTTCATATCACTACAGATATTGACCCACTGAGTTTTATATTCAGTGGGTGCGAACACAGTGCAACCTGATACAAGATGATACATTGTTTCTGGATATATATCACAGAATTTACATTTTGGGTTTAGAAAATTTTTCCAGTATGTGAACTTGGTTATATCTATGGGCACTGATACTGTGCTGCAAGAATAAAACTGTCGGAGTTAGCTCCTCCTTAATTCCCTGATTGTCACTAGGATACATTCTTTGTATAATATAAATACTGGGTGACTTCTCGCCTCGTCCTTTTTTTTCTTCAGTGCCACATCCCACCTCGCGTGGAGGGGAAGTAAATCTTCTTCTTTCTTTATGTGAGCTCTAACAAAAGACAGTGTCCATTGCCGGCAAGACGCTCCGAACATTACAAACATACACGTACGTACGAACATTCACCAAAGAACAAAAAGCACAAACGATCACACACAAACCCAATGTTAACTGTCTATGTCCATTGTAAAAGTGTTTTGTTTAATACATATATTCGTTTACACACACACACAAATATATATATATATATATATATATATATATATATATATATATATATATAAATCGGTCTTGTTTGTTTGTCTCCTTTTTCTTCAGTTGGACTTAACTTGAGTCCGGCAATTTTCTTGTAGTTGTACCTTTTAATATTCTACCAGGAGTTACACGCAACACGTAAATACACAAACGGTCCTCTACAAAATATTCGAGTTATTTTTGCTTTCGTCGTAATTGTTGTTGTTAAAATAACAGATTAAAACATTAAAAAGTGTTATTCATGTATTCCGCATGTATATTTACAAGCGTTATTTTATAGTGGCTACAAATGTAATATTCTGTTAGAAACACAGATAGAACGAAAAGAAAGGGGCACAAAATGAAAACGTCAGATATATTGCAATAAATACAAGTAAATTAAAACGCGGGAAAATTAAAAAAGGGAGCTTCAGAGAGAAAATCCAGATTCAAAGAGAGTGGACTGGCGATTGAAAGTTATTAAATTTTATGTCTTTCATCGTAAATCCGGCAACTTCACATTTGTTTAGGCGTTCAAACATATGCGCGCATTTCACTCGATTAAAATATTTACTCAGCCAAGAATCAAACATGCCCCCAGTGCTTATGAATTTAAAAGAGTTTCGGATACCCATATAGAATCAGGCTTTCATTAAACGTTTCTTCCTAAACGAGAATACCACAAACATTTGCACATCACGCTTAATATACTTGGACACCATGCTTCTTTGTGCTACATCCTTCGAGCAATTTGAAAAGAAGTTTATTTATTTGTAAAGTCTTCCTTCAGATTTAGCACACATATAAACAGACAGAGGTAGACAGACACACATATGAACTAAATATATATACTACACGATCAGCGAAATTTTAGCCGTCACGCTGTTCTTTCAGATGTATCAGAAGAATTGGTAAGACAACTTCAAATCTGTAACAGGAAATGAGAAGGCTCTCATTTCCCGTTAAATAAATCGAAATCGTCAAAGACGAGTTGATCGGCAAATTCTTTAAAATAAACATGAAAGCAGCAGTGACTCTCTTTCTTTTTTATGTGTCATGGCCTATTAGGACGTAGGCGATCATTTCTTTCCACCCCCCTCTATCCATTGCAGCTCCCAACAAGTACCTTTCTTCTGCTTCCTCCCCCAGACCATTTTCTGTCATCTTCTTGATTAAGTCCGCGTTGTTTTTCCTTTGTCTCTCTTTCCTTTCCTTTGTCTCTCCTTCCCTCTATTCGACCAATGAGTATCAGATTCTCCAGGCCCTCCTTCCTCATTATGTGTCCCAGAAACTTCAGTTGCTTCTTCCTGATATTAAGTATGAGCCTCCTCCTTGTTTGCAACATCTGTAAGATAACATCGTTGCTCACGCGCTCTATCCATGTTAAATTTAGCAACCTTCTGTAGAACCACATCTCTGTCGCCTCGAGTCTCTTTGTGAAAATCGTCTAACATTCACTGACGTAAAGAAGAACAGATGCCACGTAACATTTCAGTATTCTTTTCTTTATTACCAAAGATATCCTCCTCTCTCGCAGTACTCTGCCCGACATTGGGAATGTGTCTGTGGACATCCCGATACGCTTACAGCTCTCAGTCTTGCATTTACCGTCCTCTGTCAAGACACTTTCCAGGTATTTAAACTTCCGCGTCTGCCTTTATCTCGCATTTCTAGCTCATCCTCTTACTGACGACTATGCACTTCGTTTTCTTATTCTAATACGAGATAGACACGTTGAAGCACACTATATTATCGCTCTCTGGTGTGTTCCTCGGGGTTGGCAGCCGGAAGGAGCGTCTAATGCTGCTCAAATATTTCCCAAGCAGACTCATATCAAATACCCAATCTACACTGGGAGTTTCAGCAAGGTAATTAATCTCTAATTCTGTGCGTTATTTCGCGGAATTGCTTGGCCCATAATTTTTCCAGTCACACCACCAAATCCCAATCAAATGTCATCCTAGTTATCCTTATTCAAATTAGTCAACAACGAGGGATCATCGTGTAGTGATAAGACAATAGTCATGGAAGGAAACCTAAACAAAAAACCAACAGATCTCAGCGTTCTGTTGCTTCACTAGTCATAATACCATAAAATTAATATATCACCACGAACAAATCGAATTTTGCGACTTCTCGTGGCGAAATTATTTGCATGTTGTCAAGAATGTATCACTGATCATTATTATACAGTATTCTTTTCGAACCTTACTGCTGACTCCATATCTGTTGCAATATATCAAAGTTCTGATTAGTATTATAGTCCCAAGACGTGGATTAATGTTTTGGTTGAAAATAAAACTGTGTAATTAGTTCGACGTTTACTGGTTGATGTAAACTTGTGATAAACTAAATGAAGCCAAATCTGGAATCAATTTTGAACAATAAATGTCATTATAGTGATCGTGACGTGCGTCAATCTTATACATACAGTAGTTTCTGGTTTGGATAATAAAATATCGTAATGAATTTAAAATAAACTAGTATTAATCGTCTTTTGAGACCATGCATGCCGTAAAATTTCCTCAGATATGAAGTGGTTGCTTGAGGCAACAGCGATGTGGGTCTACAGAATTTTGCTGAAATACTATGAGGGCTCATTTGAGCAAGGTGGACGATTTCAGTGAATTAGAAAGAAAGAGAACAATTATACATAAAATCAGAAAGAGTCAGTTCCAAATATCTAAGTTCTATAATGTGAAAATAAGGCTTTGGGCAATAACAAATATTGAAGTCAAATGGAACGGAGAAGAAAAGCTATTTAACCAGCTTGAGTAAATGAATGACAGAAAAAAAGACAGCAGTGGTCATTAAGAAGACAAATATTGCTACAATCTACAAAGGATAGGAAGTTGTCGAAAGACATAATCTTCCACGCCGTGGAATATAGAAGAGGAAGAAAGAAGAAGAAGAAAGAAGAAGAAGAAGAAAAGTCACCATGGTTTTTGCGTCTGTCTATGCGTGTGTTTTCTGTGTATGTATGTGTGTACATGAATGTATGTAATAAAAATTAATAACAGTCAACTAAAATACAAGGCAGAAAACCAAAGTTGTGAAACTATAGAAACAAATGTTTTCTTTAACGTTTCAGTCTATATTCAAAATATAAAATAATAAATAATAGTTTATTTTATTTTATGCAAGAAGTCTATAAGAATATAGTGTCATTTGCACACTTGTGTGTGTGACTCTGCTGCGTGGTAGTAAAAAAAAACACATTTTTATTAATATTTTAATTTAAACCCATTGTCGTTTGCATATATTCAAAGCGACTTGTAAAGCGGGTTATATTGATTGAAGGAAGTGCAGAGGGAACAGCAAGTGGCCTAGTTAACGAGTTTTGGTGAATGTATGTCAGAGCGAAGGTGAAGCGTAAAATATTGTTCAAAGCAGCATGGAGAAGGAAATTGTGGAGTACTATGACCCCCACATCACATAATAGCATTAAAACATACACTGACGCTTAACTAGTTGAAGAATCTTCGTGTTTGGAGACGTCTACAAAAAAAAAAAAAAAAAATAAGCTCAAAAATCCTTTCTTTCCCAAATAATTAAATTATTTTGTTGCTAATATTTTCCCTATATAAAGCCTAAGAATCCCTCATGGTAGAGTGTTACTGAAGAATATTGTCTCATGTATGGTAAGCGTAAGATTTATGATGCGCAATTTAGGGTGATATATGTGAAAGTTAGTTAAAATTAGATTGAAGACGTTAAGTTTATAGTGATCGGAAAAGCATCCTCCTGGGATGCAGTACTTACAAGTAAGTTCAATAGGAAAGAAATCTGCAAATAAAAATAGGAATTGAATAAAATTTTCAGGGGAGTACTGTAGAATTATCCGTACAGGAAAGAAGAGGAGCAGTTACCGTATATTTCTACGTATATGGAGAACTTTATATCTTAAAACACACTCCCCAAAATCGGGGGTTTTCTATACACAACAATAACAAAAAGCTAATCTTAATTCCTGTGGTGTATCGGTACTAGTAAGTAGGCTAGTATGCTTGCGCCATGTATCGCTATCTGCTTCGGTATGGTCATTAATGACATATATATTTCTATTTGAAACGATTAACATTATAACAGAACTGCTGCTATCTCTTGATTTCACATAAAAGTGCAATATTCAAGTGACTGATTTCACCTTTGTATGCATCATTTAAGAGACGATTGTACAAAAATTTTAAAAGTTACGCTGAGCAACACGCAGAATTAACATAAACAAATTTTTCATTATCAATTGCTATGGGTGCCCTCACACCAACCACTATTTCACGTAGTAGTGTCAAATTATAGCATTTAGGATAACATAAAATCTATATTTCTAATTAAAATTCCTTATCATTGCGGAGTTATATATCAACACTATTTAGTACAGGGTGAAAACTATTTCTCACTAATATACTTTATTTTTATTTATTTTTGCTGGTTTTAAGCAACAAAACATTTAATGTCATAAAATCCTTATTTCTCATTACAGAATAAAACCCATAAAGCATTCACCTGAATAATTAAGACCATTCCAAAATACTATGATCATCACCATCTGATGCAAAGAACATACTATAGACATCGCTATTTACATTTGCAACATATGGGTTTCAGTCGTTTCTCTTATACAACGAACAGCAGATGCAATCACGAAAATTTACCTCGATTTTGCGTCCCGTCTTATCTATACGTCGCCTTAAACGTGGGAATATACGGTATTGAAAAAGATTACGTTTTCGAAAGAAACACTAATGTACTGGTAACTATGTTATCATCAAAAGTCCATTAACTGACCGTATGTGGTGACTAATGCGAAATGGAAACAATCACTCAAATATTAATAAATTAGAGAAAACCACCAAACGAAAGGCAAAAAATTAAATAAAACTAACGTGAAATCCTATAAATGAAGGCTTTCAAAAAATAGTCGAAAATAATCAGTGGCCTCACAAGTGGAAATATGTAAATGCACTCCTACCTCCATTAGATTTTGGAAATGAAAAATATGTTACAAAGAAAAATAAAAAGGTAAAGTTTCAATTGAATAGGTTGTGATCATTCAAAGTCCACTTGACCCTCGTCAGATCTCCAGAGGTCAGGATAAAACAGGACTGAAAATTCATTAAACACGCAACGAAATTTGACATGACTTGTATAAAAGAAAAGAAAATTGTTGTGTTGTCCGCCCTCTAAAAGTCTATGATGGACTCTTCCGCATACTATAGGATTAGTAAGAGAGAAGGCCTTGGGGGAATAGTCGATCAGATTGTTCATCTGTCGAACTCTCTGTCTTTGACAGAGAGGAACCCGGACAAGGCTTTGCAGCAGGGCAAAGTTTTGTCCGGTGATGTAGACAGTCCTTGAACCCGTTTATGCGGGTGCTAAGGGGAAAATTAGGCCGAGCCTATGTGCTCGGAGAACACACGGTAACCTCGGGCTTGAGCCACATACATACTTCGTGGGGTGGGGCTCTTAAATATTAACAGTCGACCAGACTGTACGTAACTGTCGAACTCTCTACCTCCAGAGAGAGGAACCAGGTCAATGATTTGCCGAATAGTAAAGTTTCTTCCGGGGAGGTAGACAGGCCCTGAACCCGTTTATGCGGGTGCTAAGGGAAAAATTTGGCCGAGCCTATGGGCACGTAGAACCCATGGTAAACTGGGCATTGTGCCACATACGTTCCTCGTGGGGTGCGGCTGTTAAATATAACAGTCTAATAGATTGTCCAACTATCAAACTTTCTGCCTTGAGATGAGAGGAACTCGGATGAGGCATTGGCGAAGGGCAAAGTTTCGTCCGGGGAGGTAGACTATTCCTGAACCCGTTTATACGTACGTGTTCTAAGGAAAATTTTTGGCTGAGACTTTGGGCTCGGAGAACTCGCGGTAAACTCAGCCTTTTCACATACATCCCTTTCTGTTAAATATTAACAGTCGAATAGACACACACTCACTAGTCGTGTAATACTCCACTGTTGTATTTATTGTTTAATATATGATATATCTGCAACACTTGTTTTGTTATTTCTTTAACTATTTACTTGGTCCCAACAAAAATAATAAAATTCACTGATCATATTAACCTAAGTAAGGGTGAAGAACAAGACTGATCGATACGTCGAAATGAGGGCGCTAAGAAAAATGTCTTCTTATTCTTCGAATTTATTTCCAATATTTTATAACTCTGAAATTCTTGCATGATGTTGTATCATTATTTACATAATTTAAAGTCGGATGATGACGTAAACTTTGCGTTTATTAGCATTACGTTTCGGTCGTTCTAGCCTCCTACATTATGTCGCTCCGGGTAACCTTCGGGGAATTTTGATATTTATTCAATGTTGGAATAATTTACTTTGCTTCATTTCCCCCCCCCCCGACATTTCTTAAATAAATCTGAGTTCAGTCTTATGGACAGGTAGTGTTGATCGATTAGCAATAGGATTAACACGAACCTGCAGTATTACGAATGAACAAGAAGAGATATTTAGGTAACGAAACGAGGAAGTATATTCCTGGAGATTATTGAGATAAGTTTGAAATCCCTTGAAGATTACTCCTATTTACAAACCCCTAAATAAGCCCAGGGTTCACAACAAACGAAATAATTTGTTAATAGCAAGAAAGGTGGGTATATTAGACCAACTATGACTGAACTATCTTTCAATATCCCTGAATTTAAGCGTGTTTCGTTGAATTATCTAGACACATTATATTCTCTTTATTTTTATGTTATTCCTCCCAACTTCACGTATCTATTTCTTTGTATTGCTACAAAACTGAGAGTGAAAAACACTGTAATTAGCTTCATAATTTTTATTTTCGCAAGTACATTCAATCTCATCCAATATCATCTTTAGGGGTTAATCGCTAAGACAAATTATTAATGCCATTTATAAATATGTGAATATAAAAACTTTAAAAATAGAAAAAATTACCGCTATATAATGACGGTAAATTAATATATGAAAATGCTTATTAAAATTCTAATTACGTCTTTAAAAATTTTAGCAATAGATTTTCACAATTACAACTTAGATAATTTAAAAGTTGGTGTTAATTTAATGAAGACATCTTAAAAAATGTAAATAGGTGCATCAATAAGTCAGAGACATAATGAAAATAAACATTTATTTAGTGTCAACATGACCTGCAGAAACAGTTCAAAATCGCGTTGAGAATTTCAACATGTAATTACAGCGTGACCCCCAAAAATGGGAACTACTTAACAATCCAATAACACCAAGAGTGATCGAAGAAAAATAATTTATTCATACTAATTGAAACCTTAAAACATGCCATTTTGGAAACAATGATGGAATTTTCATTTTTTAAAAATTAAGTCCTGTAGATGGCGTCCTCCTTTACGAATGCATTCTTGAAATCTGCTGTTGAGATTCCACATTGACTGCTGCAACATCGCAGCTGGGATACTGTGAATTTCATGTTGAATTCTAAATGGCGACATGTTTACTTGCTCAAGGTCACTGTCACACATTGTTGCCTCTTACACATGTCTGGCAATACGCATTTCAAAAATTACGGTTTTTTTGGGTCAGGCTATATTTCAAAAGTTTTTGATTGCTGATGATGAATATTTAATCCGTTGCACTTAACCATTTGCATAGACTACGCCATATTGTTATATCATGTTGAAGCACTATCTATCGTACTATCACGTCGAGTCTGCTTCGTACCTAGATTGGTGTAAGTTTGGGAATGTCAGGTGGTGCATGCCTGGAGGTGCGACTGGTGTAATGTTTAACGGCACGGAATTAGAAACCGGCGAGACTAATTCCAACTCCAGTCGGCTTCTTTTTATTCCCTTACGCGCGTGTACCCTTGGAAAAGTTATTTTTCCATTTCTTCTAACCCCAGCTATGGGTTAATTGGTAGAATCTCTCTCAGTAAACGTTTATTATCATGAAAAATATTCATACAATCTGTATTACTTTTCTGGCTTTAATTAACTGAATAAACATTCAACAGCCGTAAAAAAAAAAAAAAAAAAAAAAAAAAAAAATCACTCAAACAATCAATATATAATACTGACGGTGATGACTTGAAAGAGAATATTTCCAGTATCCAGTTCCCCATTATCTGCATTAGTTTAATAGAATGGAAGGAATAACCAGGATGTCTGAAAATTACCGTTCAAAAACATGCATTATTCTTATAGTGATTTTATATAGAGCTGTCATAGAAGTTATTATATACAAATACGTATATACCATAGAAATCATAACATATAGGAATACCACAAGTGAGAACAGGGAAAAGCATTAGGGTCTTACTTGTAATCTTTCCCGAATGCAAAATGATCGGAATCGTGGTGTTCTCTGTGTTCCTTGGTGGAGCTGAGTATTTTTTTCTGTTCCCTCTTATGCTGCAGGATTATGACGTCTTTCCTCCTAGGAAATTAATAGCAAGAGATGTTCGTAACCCTACAAAAACTGACGGCACTCAATCTCCTGTCGCCACGTGCCTCTCGTGAATACAGGTTTGGAAAGTTTTGCTAATCACAGTTTGAGTACGAATTTTAATCAACACAATTATTGCGCATAAGCGGACGTTTCTGGCAATGTTGAAATTATACTTAATTTTCCGGTATGCATTTAAGCAAATGTGTGAGTGAATCAATTTTGAGTTAATTAATTTTATGATATTTATGAAAACTTTTGTTTATTTAATACTTGAGTTAGTTTTTATTATTAATATTATTAATAATAATAATAATAATAATTAACACTTGAGAATTTAATTTCAGGTTCAAGTAAAAATAAGCCACTTAAACTTGTGTCTATACGCATATAGTTTGTTCGGCAGTATGTAAATAGTCATTTATCTTTGATTCGGGAAGCGTCTACTTGGTAGTTGGCCCCTTTCGATGGAGTCGCTACTAAAGTGGACGTAGTTGGTGTATATTAAGCTTCGTCGGCTCGCTAAAGAACAGTAGGCCAATAGATTTACATGGCGATAAATACAATGTGCTGCGGAATTTTTATTATTAGGTTGGTGCAAAAATAATGACGTAATAATGTCGTTTTTTGACGTTACAAAATAGGTTAAAAACGACATTATTACGTCATTACTTTTGCACCAACCTAATACATAATTTTCGATATATAAAATTGATAATAATCACTGAAATAAGTGCATTGACAGAGAATGAGATGAGTGTAACAAATAAATATATATTGTTAAAATATAAATGAAAAAAAATGTTATTAATTACCAGAGTTCGTGATGTCTTTGCGTATATGAGAGCCTCTAATATGTGAACCTAAACACGTAAAATGTCTTCCTATTCTCACATCCTAGATATGATTCTATTAAATTCGATGTATACTTTGTGAAAATATCTTCTTTCTATTTTGTAATAATAAATCATGTCGCTTCAGGACGTAAGCGATCATTGCTCTCCTCAACTTGCTATCATTTCTAGCTCTTAGTAATTTTTTGCTTTTTTTATTCTCCCTCAGTTTTCATGTTGTGCCACATCGATGTATAGATTGTCACTTTTGCTTTCAATATCACGTGATTACCAAAATTCACAAGCTTTATTTTCACATTATGTTTCCAACAAAATTTCCATTTGAATATTCATGATTTTATGTATAATTGTTCTAGTGTTAGCGTTTATATTGACTAATAATATTATAAGCTGAACACGTAGTTCTTATTCAGAGAAGTTCGATATGATTCCATCAAAATCGAAGGAAATATCTGAAAACACTTTTTAAGTTCTTTTTTTATAATAATAGATCGTCAAACCATTATATATCCATATTTTTAGTAATATTTACATATTTAAAACATAATAGAATTATATTTTATATTGGAACTTAAATTATTGTCTCACAAAAGCTTAATATATGCACCAATTAAACAGGAAGAGAATATTTTTCGAATCTTGTACAATTTCCGTGTGGAGACGATATTCTGAAAAATGATCACTGAGATTTTATCAAATGGTGTCATACGCCGACTCTCTGAAAACCAATTCTCTGTTTATTATTTCGACGGCGCCAATATTTCTTAGTTCTTCGTGTAATCTGCTCTGAAATCTGAAACTAAAGCTGCTAATGGGCTTTCACGAAAAAAGGTTTCTCGTATATCGTATTATATCGGATGAACATACATTCTAATCAACATATAAACATGACAACAAGAAAAATATGGACATTTGTTGTAATCTCTGGGATCATCAGGTTTTTTTTTTCTATCAGTATAAGTTGGTAATAGCAAATTATATTACTCACTACCAAAAGTTTCACAAAGTAAGTTCGATTACCATTTAAAATTTCTCGATATTTATTAATCATTTCACTATTAATGAGAGATATAGATCTTTAATCATAACAGTTATAATAAAAGTCGACTGAAAGTTGTTAGTAATTTTAAAGCAAATATTTGCATTCAGGAGTTTTATAAAACGACTGTGTATGGGTGTATAATATGACACAGTATTTAACAAGATTATTTCACAAAAAAAGTTAATATTGTAGGAATTTCCAACATCGTTACTATTCAGTTACTGTTACATTTCGCTAAACTTTAATACAAGTTAATTACTGTAGTAATATGGGTGTCATGCAAGAAAAAAATACTCCCAGGTTGCATTTTCCCATTATATGGTATAATATATACTCAGGATACTGACAAGTTAATAAACCGGCTGAACAGAATAGCTGAAAAAAGTAATGACAAACATGAATGGGTCTTTTATATATATATATATATATATATATATATATATATATATATATATATATATATATATATATATATATATATATATATATATATATAAATAATTGCTCTAGCCGTTACCATAGTAATTTTAATTTTAATAATGAATATGCTTATAAAACGCATAAATTTCAAGAATTAGTCATTCCAAAAGAAAATTCGCTTGAAGATGTAACAGAGCGTGTTACTTTAATTCAGTTTAATTCAAATAATTGTATTGAAGTTTTCTGGTCTTGTTTTCAAACATGAGAACTCTTATGAAGCGATGAAATCATATTTCTAAAGAAATAATTATATTTAGGCTCTACTTTTTGTATCGAGCACTGTTTTTTTTTTAAATAATAACAAAAATACTAAAGAACTTTGGATTATTTACCTAATGAGTTCTTTCCTATTTTCCATATATTTTCACACACACACACATACATACATACATACATACACACACACACACACACACACAAACATATATATATATATATATATATATATATATATATATATATGTATGTATCACACATTATGAAATGGACAAAGTCCGACAATTATTTTAAGACATTTTTTTTTATCTTTATACGTTCTTTTTATAGATACAAATATTTAAGTAAATGCTCCGTTCATAATAAACAGAATTAACGACATTTACCGGCCTGAATATCCAAGAAATTTTCATAGAAGATATGCGTCCTCCGACAGCAATCGAACCAGTATCCTATACGAAACCGTCATATAGCCTGGAGAATTGTAGTTTAAAAACAGTAAAATCGACCATCCTAACCGAAACGCTCAGTGGCTAAATCGGTAAAAGCATGTTTGGCTATATGAAGGTTCCGTATAGGATATTGGTTCGATTCCTATCGGAGGACGCATATTTTCTATGAAAAATTCTCGGATATTCATGCCGATAATTGTTGTTAATACCGTTTATTATAAACAGGGCTTTTACTTAAATATTTTTATCCATAAACAGAACGTATAAACATTAAAATGTCTTTCTTTATATATATATATTTTTGTCTTTAACTGCTTCAAACAGAGAGAAATTATAACATCTGTATACAACAAGCAATTTGAAAAGTGCTAAATCGAGAGACTTAACTTGTAATATTTCAGGAAAAGAAAATAGACAGGTCACTTGTGTTCATTATGTATCTGGTTAGACAATGTTGTTTTGTCTGTATGCCCTATCACCGTAGGCTTGCAACATCCGTCTTATCCACAGCCGACATAACAATTGACGTGGACTGACACATCTTGCCTCTAGTCATGATGAACAGCAACTGGCCTTACTTTAGGAAATCACGTTGCTCAACGGCCGTTAGCTAACCCACCTGATTTCGTCTCAGCGTAAGGGAGATAATCGCACCTGTCCTCGATACAAATGTTACGCCGAATAAACCAGTACGACAGATACTGTCAGAAGTTAAGTTTTGTACATAGAATAATCTTTAATAAAAAAAGTTCTTTTTTTTTTATTCAATAGCCAACAATTCTTATTTTGACCAGCGATGTACAATGATCATTCAATGCCTACTTGATATTCATGAGATCAGAATTTTTTCGAAGTCAGTGTAAAATAAGCCTGACAAATTCATTAAATGTGTAACAAATTTTGACATGACTGGAATAACAGATAAATAAAAAAATAAAATTCACTAACCATATTAATCTAAGGAAGGCTAAAGAAAGCATTGATCGATACGTCGAAATATAAAAATAAACGTCACTTTTTACTTCGAATTTATTTTCAATATTTCATTATCTCTAAATTTCTTGGATGAGAATGTATCATTATGTACTAGATTTACAGTCGGATAATGTCCTAAACTTTGTGGTTATCATAGCATTTCGGTCGTTCTGGCCTCCGACCATCTGTCGCTCCGAGTATCCTTCAGGAAATATTATATTTATTTAATGGTGGACTAATCACCTTTACTTTATTGTTGTTAAACAAACGCATCACGTCCGGCATTTCTTCTGTAAAACTGAGTTCAGTCTCTGGGGAAGTTAGTGTTGATTTATTAGAAATAAGATTAGCACGGACCTACAGTGTTGCGAATGAACAAGAAGAGATATTTAGGTAACGGAACGAGCAAAGTATATCCCCGTAGATTAAATAATGTGATGAATTTGAAATTCCTTGAAGGTTAGTCCTGTATGCAGATCCCTGAAGAAGCCCAGAGTGCACAACAACTTTTGGCTAATAGAAAACAAAATTGAGGATATTAGCCAGAATATGAATGAAGCAGATTTCAATATCCCCATAATTTATACACGTTTGGTTGAATTATCTAGACATCGGGGGATTAAAATAAAGTAAATAGACATAGTAATTTATTTTATTTAATCCTCCCAAGTTGTTAGTGTCGGTATAAAACTGAGAAAGAAAATTGATGTAGTTATGCATATGATATTTATTTTCCCAAATACTTTCTATCCCATCCAATATCATATTTAGGTGTGAATTGCTAAGATAAAGAATTAATGTAAGAATACCTGACCATGGACACAGCAAAAATCGAAAATATCAATACCGCTATGTAAGGGAGATAACTTAATATATGTAAATTCTTATTAAAATTGTAATTACGCTTTTTTTTGTATTTTTTTTTGTTTTAAATATTGTTTTAATTTTAGTATTTCACAATTACAATTTAGATATTTTAAACACTTGCTGCTAATTTAATATTAAAACATCATATGAAATGTTCGCAAGGGAAATCAATAAGTCTGCGACCCAATGAATAAAAAGTTTAGTGTAAAAAAGTTTATTTGCCAACCTGACCTGCAGAAACAGATCAGATTTGCGTTGCCCTAGAACTGTGGGCTTGCGACATCCGTCTTATCCTCAGCCTACATAGCAACTGATGAGGTAGACTGATACGTCTTGCCTCCAGTCGTGATAAATAGCAGCTGGATATACACTATGAAATGACGTCACTCAATGGCAATCACGTGACTCACGTGACTTCATCTGAATCAAAGGGAGATAATCGCCCTTTGACTTGCTACAAATATTACGCCGAGTAAATCATATATTTACATAAAAATGCATATACCATAGACATTTTGCGAACATAACGAGCATATTTATTTACACAGTCAATACAAGAGATACAGTTAGACGATAAGTCTTGTGTACAGACTAATCTTCAAATAAAACCAATATATTTCTATCTAATCGCCAACAATTGCTATTTTGACCAGGGATCAATGGGATATAGATTATTGGAATGTGTAAGAATAAATAATTTTATCCCCAGAAAAAAATCTCACGATCAAAATATACTTTCTGGTTTAAATATCCTGGAAATAGTTTAAACGTCATAAAAGTAAATCAATCAGTAAATCCACGTACTGATGGGAGTGCTAGTAAAGAGTTCCTCATTATAAGTATTATGTATACACCGTGATATATGAACACATTAAATCAAAAGGAAGAAAGGAGCAGGATGAATAAAAGAAAGGAATCACAAACATGAATTGTTCTCAACTTGATTTAAATACCGTTTTCATGAAAGATATTATAAACGAATATGAATATATCATAGAAATTATAACACATAGGAATACAACAAGTAGAGTGAACGGGAGAAAGGCGAAAGGGCATTCATGCTGACAAGGTTGCTATATTAGAGTATCATGATTCATCTTTATCAATAATAAAAATGCAGGCAACTGAATTTAAGTGGGTTAGGGAGACTCTTGTCTGAACCAAGATTTGACCGTCTTGTAGTTGCAACCATCGTGGATCACTGATCCTGTTCACCACGTGGCGATTGATGACAGGCGATTGACTATAAACCAGTGCTATTATCATATCCGGTGAAAGATTTGTGAATATACTGCACAATGAAATTGGCAGGACAAATGTTTCTTGCTCGATGTGTGCCAATTTTTCTAATATCTGATAAAAAAAAAAGAAAATAAATAAATAAATGAATAAATAAAATAGAATAAATAAAAATAAAAGAAGCTGATCACATGACGAGAAAATCTGATATTTATTGAAACACATCCACCTGATTTGTTTGACAATCTCTTAAACCAGATGAATGTTGAGCTTATCAATTTGAGCCAGAGACAAATCAAAAATCCATGCAATGTACACCCTCTCTTCACCTAATCCAAATAAGGCAAGGTCATTTTTCCTGGAGGGGAGTTGATAACCTCAGTTTCGGAGACGCAATAGGCATTGTGTTTATCTTCAATGGATACTATGTTAAATTATTGAAACAGTTACAAAGACTATCAAGAGCGTATACTCAGGAAAATTGACGAACGTTGCCGTATTTCAACAAGACAATTCCACAGATCACAAATCATTGATTGCTATTGCTGCGGTGAGTGAGCGTGGGGGTGAACTTCTTAATCACTCTCAACAGTTTCTTCTTTGTTTTCGATCTATTAAATAGCAGTCGTTATATTGAACAAAGGAGCGTCATATTAGACCATCTCAAGTTTTCAATGACGAATGCGCAACAAATAATACAATTTGAGCAGTATCAACCGCTTGAACTGAAATGTTCAGAAAAATGTATCAATTTTTAGACAAACCGTCTGGCCTTCAGATGAATACGCTTCTATAAAAAACGTTTATTAAAAAAAGAGGATTATACATTTAAAATTCTAACATTTTAAAATAATAAAAATTTTTTTTATAACAACACATACATTTAACTTGAGACCGTGAAATGATCTAAATAGAAACATGAAGATTTGCTTTTTTACGTTCGTTGTGTTTTCTCTCTCTCTCTCTCTCTCTATATATATATATATATATATATATATATATATATATATGTGTGTGTGTGTGTGTGATTTTGCATAAAATCTATGAACATATGATTATGCATAAAACATTACGTGCATGTATACTTTAAATAAAATAAAATCTTGTTAACAGAGAAAAATATCAAAGACTGCAGCACAACAAGCCATGATATTTGTAAGGTTGGTTTTCGCTCTCCAATTATTATTATGATAAACGATGTTTTCAAACACAGACAATGCAAGGCCCATTTATATTCCGTGGTATATTGATTCAAAAATAATTTGGCAAAATAAGCATGATATTTCTTCGTAATTTTAAGGCAACTTACAAAGAAGAAAAGTCATGCTTATTTTGCCAAATAATTTTCGCATATAATCATATTTAGACAGGACAGAAGTAAACCGCAAAGTGCTAACAGTGTGAGGTGAGGATGTGGTCTATATATTCGAATGGATAATTATTGGATTTTTTCATCTTCTCTAATATAGCCTATATTATTTCACATGAATGACCTGCAGTATTTAACTTTTCACAAAGTCATATATGCAGCATATTATGTAAAAGTCAGAGTCGAAACGTTAAAGCTTCTAATCGACCTTTATTCCGACGTGTTTAAACTCTTGGGTGCTTATAGTAAAAGAGAAGTCAATTTATCCTTGAAATCCATGTCATATTTTGTTAACTTGATGAGCGCTGCTTTTATTTATGGACAAGAAAATAAACACTTTTATACTCACATTTCCTACTCATATATGCATTTTCATAAATGATAATTTTACACCTTTTTGCCTGCGGTAAGAGGAAAGAACGGAATATGTTTGATTGCTGGGATATTACCTTTCAAGGAAAACCTTTTAAAACTCACACTTAAAGGGAACGACACAATCTGCGCATGGCTGGCGGCTTTGACAAAGGCCGAAAATGAAGTGCGTAGTGACATACGCATTAAATTCTTGTGATTGGATTCTATGTCAAATATGAGAAAAAAAAAGAATTGCAAACATTTCTAGATAAATAAACATAAAAATGTTCATAGATGTACACACATATACTTGCTTCGTAATTCTCAAGATATGAAGAGAAAGCCTACATTCAAATATACACAACGTTACAATATGCGTTTGACATTTTATTGTATTGTTTTGTTATAAACCATATACATTGGCGTTAGTTTATAGTGACGACATAATATACAATATATCTAAAGAATATATATATATATATATATATATATATATATATATATATATATATATATAGTAGCAATTACTGTATGTTGGCCATGTGAATCATGTGAATTGCGTGGGGAGGTTGATAAATATCCTGTAGTTCAAACTCTCTGCCTCCGGACAGACAGGGTGCTCAGACGAGACTCTGTCGAAGGGCAGAGTCTCGTCTCAGAAAACAGCTACCGGCCCCATTTTATATGAGGTCTACGGGGAATTTTGGGCTGAGCCTATGGGTTCGGACACTTCACTTAAATGCAGCCTTGTATCACATCTGACCGCGTGGGGCGGTTGGTAGAATTCCTGTTGTTGCAGATTCATTGTAGAATTCACTTGACTCACTTCTAGCAGTTGACTTCTTCTTCTAGGTGCCACTGGCGAATCTTATATGTGTTGTTCTTGTCCTAATATTATCGTTCATTATCAGCCTTCATTTGATTATTCTATTTATTAACTTTCCCTAGGTTACAACACAAAATAAACATGAAAGTTATTTTTAAAAATGAAATTTTCTCGTTTTTTGAACCTGTTTTCTATCGTTTACACTTTTATTGGCCATTGGCCATTTGACAATAGACTTTTCTCTTACCATTTTTGCTTTCCGCGTTTTCGGAGATCCTTACTTTAATATTTCTTTTATTGTGCATTTATCAGCATTCAGTTTGACTTACTGATTTAAGACAGCATGTGATTTCCTTAAATAGGTAATTCAAACCTCGTACTGTCAGATTGGTTTTCGTGGCCAAAATATTAGATTTGATTTCTGCTATGGAATCTATTTCCTTGATAGAAAAAGTTATATAATGTCGATTCCTCTCGGAGGCGATACATTTTTTTAGTAGGATCTTTTAACGGGCAGGCTTGTTGGGTGTATATTGAAAACACGTGTCTCCTGGTATTATTTTTCCGGTAACAATTATTGTGGACTCGTATACGAGTTCATGTAAAAATAAGTAACACAAGACGATATAAAAACAAGCAACAATGCATGTGCAGTGATTACTACTATCTTTTGCCACGCCTACATTTTTCTCAACTGTGATTGGTTAAATAATAAATACTAAATATCACAGGACAATTTACTGATCACATTCACCACACTGAATTTTTCCTACCGTTAATTCACAAACATGCTTTTGTTATAAAATCACCGATTGGTTAATTTCTCATCCAATCATATATTTTTCGTTTTTCTTACAAAATTTATCCCGTGTTAGTGCTGGGAGCCTACCGGTAATAATATAAGCCCGGATTCATTCCAAAATTGGACAGTAGAGTTGAAGACAGTTGAAGACAGTAGAACTCAACAACTCACACGCGTCTACACAGACTATTCATTCTACTCACTCCGCACGCACACACACAGGCACAGAATTTGAATATCATTCACCATCAGTTCTTTGTGAACAAGCCAAGTTGCAACAGCTCCGTTAGTTATACAAAACACAAAATTGAACTTACTGTATGTTCTTCTGAATACACATTCTATTTCAGTACAGAACTTTGAACATTCTATTCAGAAAACTTGCTTTATTACATTTCAACTTATTCAACTAACAGATAAAGGGAAACTACTTTTTTCTCCTTATTATTCACACATTACAAAAATTGCTTTGTATTTGTTGATTTTAATACATATTTTATCGTTGAAACACAAATCGGTTTTCCATTGTTTTTCCTTGATTAAAAATGTATAAATGTTAAATGCTCTTCAACACACAGGCACATTAATCTTTTCAACACAACCAGCGTTTACGAATGCATTAACAAAAGAATTACAATTAAAATAAAAGAAGAAAACGTTTAAACACTAAAGGATGTGTGTATGTGTGTGTGAAATTTCTGTAGGCGTTCGTGATAGACACGTTTGGGAAAGAGTAGAAAAAGACAAGAGAGAGAAGTATGACTTTGAGATGTATGAACGTGTTCCAGTGGTCGGCACTTTGTCTTACGTGCGAATACATCTGTCGGAGTTACCTCCTCCTTAATTCCGTAATTGTTCACTAAGGGGCGCTCTCCCTAAACTATGAATACTGGGCAACTTCTTGCCTCGTTCTCTTTTTCATTTCTTTATTTCAGCGGACACATCTACAATGTAGGCTCTGTTAAAGGATAGCGTCTTCCCATTTGTGGGAGACGCCGTGAACATTACACACACACGTACGTCCGCACATTCACCAACATTAAACTCTTTACGTGTACATATAAACAAATATTAATGTCTATGTCCATAGTGAATTTTTTGTTCAAAATATATTTGTTTACATACATCGGTCTTGTTTGTTTTCCTTTAAATCTTAGGTTGGACTCAATTTGAGTCCGCCATTTTTTTGTAGTTGAACCTTCTAGCAGGAAATAGCCGCACGTGTCTTAATTCAACAAAACTTAACCCGGACGGACCTCTTCGGATGTTCAAACCTGATATATAAAAGAGGAAAGAGAAAAGAGTGAGAATATCATTGTCATTGATAGATTTAATAAGTGTTCCATAGCGACGTTCTTTTTAGGAACATCAACCCACAACCTCTCAATTTAGATCGGTTCGTATTAATTTCGCTTTTTAAAAGAATAAATAAACAATTATATAAAACAGGAATAGCAACTCAAACAGATGTACCCACTAAAAACTAAAGTTTTTAGCAATAAGAATACTGTAATGTTTAAACTGGTTCTTTGTCAATAAGTTCTCACCCGTATGGCTATGAAATTTTTGCATCGTCAATACTTTACTCACCGATTTAAAAAAAAAAAATTAAAAGTATTTAATATTTTTGTTATTTGCTTCTATGATATTTATCAGATATTTTAAAATTTACTCTCGTTATTGAGATGGTCCTGATATGTCGAACATGTCTTTTTTTTTTTTAAATTCGTTTTCCAATTAATCCAGTATTGTATTGTTCCCATGTAATAACAGCGGTCAGTCAATATGTCAATGAATTCGATGTTTGCAATTTTGAGTTTTCTTTTATCTTATTACTGTATTCTGCCACGGAGACACAGTGGAATAATGAATAGCGACTCCAATTCCAGTCGAATTCATTTCATTCATTTACGTGATAATACACTTGTGAAATGTATGAATCCATCTCTCCTCTAATCAGCTACGGGTAAATAGTAGAACAGACTGAGTGGTAAGCGGCTTAGTAAAATGAAAACTCTGATTTCCAAATTTCATGTAGCCCTGGTGAAGTACATAATATGCAACTAAGGAAACTTTTGCAGAAGTTTGGAGATTGAGCGTTTATTTAGTAATAAAGGGTGTTCCGTATCTGTCTATATTTCTGAGATGAGGTATTATGTACACTATTTACATTATTCGGACTATTTTCCTCATCTTTGTCGCTATATTTATTCGAACGCTTCGGCCGTTGTACGCTCCGGCCTTCTTCAGGTGGTTGAAATGTCGAACTGAACCGGTGTTCCAATAATTTGAACCTATTTTAAATGTGAATTCATTGAAAGAGTCTAATGATTTTTTCTTTTTCTTTCAGATTTGGCGGACATCTGCGCAATATTATTTTTCACACATAATTGCCATGCCTCAAAGAACATGATCCAATAAATAAATAAATAAATTTTCATCAATAACACTGATTTATTTACTGCTGACTTGGATCCGTCTTAATGAAACAGCTTTATATATAATCCGTTTTAATGAAATACTCTAGGTACATCAAATGTTTAACAATTTATATATATATATATATATATATATATATATGTATCCTTGTGCAGGTATGCAGAAAACAGAAAAGAACACGTTGGGTGCATAATCCGGGGTTCCTTAGTATTTTTGTTTTTATTTTTAAGAAGACAGTGCTCCATACAGAAGTAGAGCTTATATTATAATAATATTTTTTGTTTAAAAATATGATTCCTTCGCTACATAAGAGTTCTCATGTTTCGGCTCTCGTTTTTGAAACATGAGAACTCTTATATAGCGAAGGAATCATATTTTTAAACAAAAAAATATTATATATATATATATATATATATATATATATATATATATATATATATATATAATTTTCTCCATTATTTTTATTTAAAATAACTTGGTCATATCATAGCTAAAGTAATCGTTTGTATAACGAACGCTGCTATATTTCTCTTTCATTTCAATTTTAGCTAGAAGAAAAATGTGTGCAGTCATTTATATGAAATTGTAATTTTCTTCGTTTATATAAAATCAACAACTTCGCTTATAGTCGATTTATATATTCAAAAATACATTTTTTTCAACATTTAAACGTGTATAAACCATTGTTACATTTTTTTTTTAAATAAATTTATACTTTTAAAAAAATCAGGTATTCTGTGAATAGGAGGATATTTTTAAACTGAATTTTTGTGCCTGGGATAAAAGTTAAAACAACAATTGAGGCTTTAATCAATGGTAGATTTATTGTGCTAAAAGGCTGGCAGAATTTCAATATCGTTCCAAAGGACATCAAATATTAAAATCATGATCGCTTTCATTAACTTTCGTAGTAGTCACATTTCCCAGGCTGGTTGTTTTCCTAGTTTCATATATTTGTCGTCTTTCCCAGTTGTTGTTGTTGTTGTTCTTTATTTTTTTCATTTCTTTCTCGTTGTAATAATATTTTATCAACAACTGTAAGATTGTATGAAAATGAAAGTATTAGAGCAAACGTCAAAAAAGTAAAGAATACACATCCCTAAATATTCAATTCAATTTTTGCAGTGAAACAGTAAGAACATGAATCAGTAAATACAGTAAGATATTAATCACACCAGTCCATCCTCTATTCTAAGAGAATTTCCAGTTGACAAGTAAAAAGATATTCAATAATAAACAGGTGTAATCAAAATTTTCATACATATTGCTATTCATTTTTATTTCAACAAAAAAAAAAAAAAAAATTAAAAATTAAAAAATAAAAAAATATTTTATTTTTATAGTAATTATCACTTAAATAAAATTAATATTAATTGGGCATGAACTCATTTTTTGTAAATTAATTTCCATATTATATTTACTCTAAACGTTATGTATATTTCAGTGTTCCATATCCACCGCATAGCTTCACATGACAACACATTTTTCTCAAACTTTTGCATTGTCTCCAATATTTGTAAATTAATCCAGCTGTTTTTTTCGGAAATTAGTTAAAGACTTTAGCAGACAGCAAACTGGAGAAATCTGTTGTAAAATTATTTTATGTGATGATTCTATAATTTGAAATGGATATGATCAATGCATGTTAACAATTGGTATGCAGTAACAAGATATTCGAAATGATAAAACATTCATCATTAAGAAAACTAAATATGTAATTAATTATGCACCGTAAAAATATTTCTGAACATAAAGAAAAAGAATAAATACTAAAAGAATGTATCCAAATTATTGTTAAATTTAGTCGCAATTCTCGTGTGGTAGCAGAAGCAGCTGAAAAATTTGCAATGCATGGGAGGCAACTCTGACTTGTCTAAATCTTAACCTTATATCAGTTTCATTTTTCACACACGCATCCGTGTAAAACATCGTCGAAAATAAATCATATAAAAGTGGTTTTCATTAAGATAAAAAAAAAACGGTAGAAAGAATTTGCTATTTTTTTCCTTTTCATTTTATTTTTTAACAAGCTTCACAATTTCAGAAGAAATCAATTAAATATAATATATTTAACAAGTGATTTAAAATTAGATTTCAAATTCATACAATTATTATTATTATTATTATTATTATTATTATTAAGTGACCTCACTAATAATATTTTTTGCTAGAGATTAAGTGACAGCAAGTCTAGTCAAATCACAAATCCATCACCTGTTTAGTAATTTGATTGATTTAAATAGTTCTCTGGTCTAAATCGTTGCAATTCCTAATGAGAGTAATGTTATTTTTACTTGATACAGTCACTGGTATGGTATAATTATTTTCTACAAAGTTCCCAGCCCTTTGAGGAGATCTTGATAGGTTTCTTCGTCTTTTTAAATTTTTCCCATGATATATCACCTGTGATTTTTAGAAATACTTTTTAGGGGATTTTAGCGGAGAGACAACAACAACAACAACAATAATAATAATAATATAGCAACAATAATAATAATAATATAGCAACAATAATATTAGGTTGGTGCAAAAATAATGTCGTTTTTTGGCGTATTTTTAACGTCAAAAACGACATTATTTTTGCACCAACCTAATAATATAACAACAACAATAATAATAATATTATTATAACAATAATAATAATAATAGTAATAATAAAGAAACACAAGAAAACACTGGAAATCTCAGCTAAACAGAAATTACAAAACGTGTCTTGCTAATTGCAGCCCACACACTAAGAAGAACCTTTTCCATGTAACGCTAGTGATGCTATGGGATTTGGATAAACAAATCATGAAATATAGCCAACAAATGCAGCCTTCCCGCAGATTGATAGGTCGTGTGACCATAGCAGAAATCGAATTATTATTATTATTACTATTATTATAGCAAAAAAACAAAATAGCTACACATTACTTTGGGTGGAACTGCACATATCTGCAAAACCTAATATAATGTCCTAAATATGCATAGGCAACTCACCAACAGTGCTCATTTTTCTCATAGACCCCGGAGAGGAGTTGGTAATTAGACTTAAAATCTCTCATTGGCAAGTGGATACCACACAGAAGAGGTTTATAAGTACGTCAGTGTAAATGAGAGTTAAAGAATTTACCATAAAGAATGAAAGAAAAGATGTGCAAATAATATTATACGAAGACGCGACTGATGTTAAGTGCTGAATTGAATTCTCAAATCAAAATTATGACCATTACTAGCCTTGTCACCCTAATGGTTCAATATAATTTCAATATCTTGTACTGGAAGTAAAATGATATCAGTCGAATGGATTCTAAGACAAACAAAACTTCTTTCTAAGCATATCTTCCATTATCCAAATGCTGGTTTCAACCGTCTATACAGACCATTTAATCTCGGGATTTTCTGTACTTGCTTCAAATGAATATAAAAAATCATCACGACAGAGTGAGCCTATACAGAAACATACGAGGTAATGTGCAAACACTATGGAAATGATGTTCAGAAACACTGGCATGAACATCACCCAACACCGGTTACAGAAATAGTTGCCATCACATTTCTATGGGATTACATCATCTTTACAGACAGGAAGATTGAAGAAAATAGTCCGGATATAATTGTTAAAAGACGAAAAAAAAACCAAAAAAAAAAAAAAAACCTTGCATACTAATTTATATGGCTTGCCTAGCGGACTATATTATCGATGTATAAAGACCTGGAAATCGAAATGGAAAAAAGTGTGGAAATTGAAAACAAGAATACTACCAGTCATGATACATGCGCTTGTAATGATAAAAAAGGAACCCAAAATATTGAAAAAAATACATGGAAATCTTAGCTTAAGTGAAATACAAAAATTATCATAATAAGTACAGCCCACACATTAAGGAGAATTTTGTCCATGTAACGCTAGTGATATTATGGGAGTTGGAAAAACAAATCATGAAATGTAGCCATAACAATATATCCCTACCTGTCTTATATTCTCCAGAAGACTTGGTATGTAGTGTGACCATAGCAGAAATCGAAATATAATGATGATAAAAATAATATTTTTGTGGCTTTTTATTACTTTATTTAAGTAAACAATGGATGAAAACATCATCAGCAGATAATAACTACTTAAGTAAATAACGGTTAGAAATGAATGACGTTTCCGCTGACATCTGACCCCCCCTATGTACACAATCTTTTTGATAAAAGCTTCTTGTTTTAAAATTAGAAATTGGGAACATTTGATATTTAATTATTAGTTTTACAAAAACGCGTCAGTGAAAGAAACATGGAAAAAATTAAAACAGAAATGTTTGGTCATGTGTAAAAGTAATCTACTGTTGGTTCGTACTCTAAAACACACTTCTTGACTTTATTGTGAAAAATCATCTTCAGTTGCAGATTTACATATGAAATTTTTCTCGTCACATTTATTATTGGACTTGTTCTTCCTCATTTCAAAAGGATTGAATCAGAGTCAATTTCTGATAGATGAGGCATCTCCAAATAGGATGTAATTAAAAAGGGTTTATGTTGTTTTTTTGTTTGTTTTTTTAACCTGGCAGGATAGAAAAAATATCTAATTAATTCATTGGAATAGGAGTTTGGATTACATAATCTATGAAAAATGTTATCTAATTTTTGACTAAAGTTAATATTTATTAAGTTTACCATCAGCACGCCGAGACGTTGTTGACAATATATTAGTACTTTTAAATTCATGTAGTTGTGGCACAAGGAGAGAAAAAAACAACAAAAAAAATATTTGTAGAAAAGACAGAGAAAATCCGCCACATCGGTGAGAATGTGATTGGAATCATCAACATGCCGCAATTTTACTCTGTTTATTCTACAAATAAGTTCCTGTCAACCGCTCTGACGAGCATTTTCTCATCCATTTTCCTCTACATGATTTATGTGTGCTACTAGATTGGCAACTAGGACTCACTGTTTTACTGTTGAAATAGCTAGATGCAAACGCCTCGCTTACTCTTACAGTTTCTTTTCTCGCACTTCACACCTGTGGAACTCCCTTTTGTTTCATTACTTTTCTGATAACTACAATCTTTTGTCTTCTTGAACCCTGTCCATATTTTGTCACTTCCTAAATACACCCTATTTTTATTTGTATTTTATTTCTCTTCTACTTTCATTCCCTATCCCCGCTGTGCTAACTAGTGGCATTACTGCCTTGCTGATTTTTTTTTAATCGATAAATGAAGTTCTTATTAAAGACAGTAATGGAATTATGAGAGAATATTTTTGCGAAGCCCCCAGGTTAATTTCGAATTTACATCTTCAGTTCCGATTGCTAATTCATGCTTAAATTCTACGTACTGTGTCCCTAGATGATATCGGTGAGGTGATGATAGCTCACCCCAACTTCATATCCATCAAATAGAGCATTGTAGATCGTTGTCTTTCCATATCTATCTTGTCTACAATACGCCTCGTGTGGGTTAGGTTTTTTTAAAGCTCTACTTCCTCAAGGTGAGTGCAAAGCATTCAAGCTGTCTTTTCCTGATTCCGAGTGTAAGTGTTATTTCCGTTGACATTTTTTAATACGTCTTGATGCTTCCTGTCTCCGTCTATGGAACATACTGCTGCCTCCAGTTATATCCTCATTAGTGGAGTGTTAGTGCAGCATTCACTATCATATAAGTGGATGCATAGCACATAGCAATCCAGTCCATTTTTCTTGTTTCTAATGAAAATATACACGATTCGCCTTACTTGTCTCCTGCCTTAGTATTACTTCTACTACAGGATGTGGCCTGGAAATGTATTGTCCTTCGTCGTATCTATCCATGAGATTCCTAGTGTGGCACATTTTGTTCACGAATTTGTACGGGGAAATACAATGTGGGTGTGTATCATTGCTAATGAAAAAAAAGAGACCAATCCAGGTCGTAGGCCTAGGCGATGGTATAAGGAGGCTATGCACTGCCCACACTACATGTTCCCAACCCTCTCGGTCGTACTGAGAAGGTTCAAAGGTATAGACGACATTAGAATCTGTGCCGATTTAGCTGCATGAGTTATAGGAAAGTTGCTAGTATTGAAATCCAACCACCATCTGGAATCCGATTTTCTGTCCGCATTTAGTTCCGTATTTAATGTCTGTTTGGATATGACAGCATGGCCGTTTTAAAATCAGGGTATTTCCTCATACTAGATGGACTGTTTTTCTTGGCTGTCGGTCTTCATCAAACCGAAAATCATTAAAATTGGCATATGCATTACGCTACTGCAACTGGAATGATGACAACTTCACGAAACAACTTCCCCAATCATTAGTTAAGATATTTAGGTCAGAATAAAAACGTACCTATTCAGTGACATACAAAAATTAAAAAAAATAAATACTATCTTCATCGAATGACTGACTGATTAAAACCAAGCTATTTTAATGGTCAATAAGTGTTCTAATTAATTTGAATATTTGACATATATCATATGGCGCAGAGTTGCAGACCTATGGAGATATGCAGAGGTTGTGTGGAACCCCAAGGAAGAAAACATTAATTCAATTGTATCTCTTTACTGTGCACTGAAAGTAAAATTCGACATCGACACTTCACTACAGAATGGCGTATACATGAATGCCTTATACATACAGCAGTAGTCAGGCAGATATTGGGAGAAGCCAAGAAAGGTAGAAGCGAACTAGCCGCATTGTAGTTAGACATTATTAATGCATAGGTGTCCATTCCACAGAAATTAATAGAAGAAATCCTAAGTAGATATCATGTAATAGTAAGAGCAAATAATTAATCCTAGATTACTATAAGTTTAAGACCTGTTCCAGGTTTAGTGTTTCCGAATGTCATACATTCGAGAGGGGTATCATCACGGCTGTGAGATCTCATCTACCCTATTTAATAGTTCCATAAATATGGTGGTCAAATGGGTCAATTGTCGAGGACCTATGATGAAGGTAGGATTGCGTCAGCCACCGATCAGAGCGTATATAGACGATCTGACCATCATGACATGTTCGTTAACGGGGAGTAGGTAGATTCTACGTAGACGTGAAAAACTTATAGCTTGGTCAAGAATTAATTTTCTGCTGAATCGAGGTCGTTCGATATGAAGAAGAAAAAAGTAATGGATTATTTCCGTTTCCCAATAGCGCGAATAACTTTCCCCACGTTGACAGCGAGACCGGAAAAAAGAAACTGGGAAAATTTTTTAACAGCTTCTTAAAGGATATTTCGACCATCTGAGCGTCGATCTCCGACCTGGAATCATGGTAAACAAATGTAGACAAATCCGGATTTCCGGGTTCATTTATAGCGCGGATGTAGCATTACACTCTTCTCTCCCAAAATTCTCTAGCCTACGTTTATCTATGTCTTCCCAAAGACATCAATTGGGGCCATGTAAAAGAAAATTAACTGTTACTTCTGCAGATGACTAGGGCTGCGAAGAAGTTGTATGACACCTCAAACACGCTACAATCCCACTTTAAAGTTTTGATTTGTGGTCTCGCGGACAAGAGAATTCCTAGAGTTTAGGGATTCTAATTCCTAAATTCTAGGGATTATAATGATTTCTAAAATTGGTTGCACCAGACATCTCACTGGAAGGAAATCGAGTACAGTGAGAGAACGATTTATAGCGAAGGAGCGTTTAAGGTAAAATACACTGGTAGGGATGGTAGCAATGTCATGCAGCCCTATGTTTCTTTGCTAGCACCTGAATTGAAAAAGCCAGGAGAAAGCAGAGACGGCACCTAATTCACGAAGTTGTCCGAACCAACGTTTAGAATAAAAGCAGATGCAAGATATGGGGACTAAGCCAATAAGGTGCATGGACACTATGGGAATATTTTTTATGGTGGAAAATAAGCTGGTCTGAGATCCGGAATTCCGACGATAGTCGAATTATATTTCTTGAACAATCCGTGTATGATGTACTACTGAATCCTTTAAACTTGCATACTTGGGGAAAAAGTGTGATACCACCATCCACACCCTGTGCCAGGAAAGGTAGGCTGAAAGACATTCTAAGTGCTTTTCCATGGGCCCTTAGTGAAGGGACGTACCGCTGGCGACATGACAATGTAAAGTCATTGACCGATGCAGTGGCCGCAGCAATCAATGTTAGCAGTTCCAAGCCTGAAAGGAAGGCGATTAACTTCGTCAAGCTGGCGACCCCTACCTCAGCGCGTAAACCGATCATTTGCATGATCACTTCTGTCCTAGAGTAGTTTAGACAGTTGAGAGTAGACCTCGGGTGATGGTTGAAATTTCCACAGCAGATAGTAACTTCGTTCTTGGGCCCCGATTTAATAATCTAGTAAACAGTCTCCAGGCAAGTTGTAATGATCGAAATTTTAGTACCTAACGAAAAGAATATGAAAGATGCCTTTGAAAAAAAAATTCCAAGAATCTGTTAGAGAAATGCAGGTCCAATCAATGGGGAATTTCCGTCTTCATACTGAAATCGGATGTCGTGGTTTCACAGGAAGATCTTTATGCAGAAGCCTAATCTACTTGGATTGATTGAGCAGGGTGGGGGGAAAAAGAGATATGCCATCAGATAAATTTCAGAGTCTGGAGAATTTTTTTTTAAAAAGGTTACGGATTAAAAGATCAGATCAATGGAGCTCTACGACAGAGACCGTTGCGCGTTGAGGTGCTGTTTGAATTCGAGGAAAGAAGGGAGAGAGAAAAGTAAGGGAAGAATGGAGGGAGAAAATAAAATAGAAAAAGCTTAGTCAGGTCGCTATTTGAGATATTTTTGTTTTTTAATTTTCTTCCTCAATGGCGTTTTATTTTTCACAGTGCATGCTGGGATTTTTTTTCCGCAGTATAATTCGTTTCTGATCACATGATTCTTACATTCAGCGAATTAGTACGCCTGTATTTTTGAAGTGAAAGATTGAGTTTCATAAGGTATATTAACTTACATGGTAATACGTAATAATTTCTTACCTGTAATGTAAAGCAGTGTTCGTTGCGAGCCCGTAGCCTTCCATATTTTGGAACTAAGAGGGTAAAGACGAGCATTCGTTTGTGGCTGAAAGGGAAGTGACGTAGGGCTTTTCTCATTGGTCACTTTCTATTTCAAAATCAGAAGTTGCCGTTGTTTATATGAGTTGATCGCTATTGTATACGTGGAGAGCATTTACTTCAGGATCGCCTACTGGAATAGGTATTGTTCTGGTAGGGTCGCTTGGGCGATCGGTTGTGATGCTGAAAGGTCCGAAACTTGTGATGACCCCAAGCCAATAACATAACTGATGAGGCGATCCAGCGCAACCGCCGGGGTGTATCATAAAAAAAATATATCAATATAAAATTATAATTATAGGAAAATATTAATACGAATAAATGAAAACATAACATTGCTTTTCTCAGGGTTTCTGATTTTTGCTCTGTTTGTGTGTGCGGGTGTGTGCATGTGTCTGCGTGTGTGTGTAGTGAGTGGTATGGAAAACCTTTCAGCACACTCTTCGTAGGAATATGTACTGAGTGTGAAATAAAAATATTTCCCTTTACTCACTCCCTTCAAATTTGGGTGAGCTGAGGAAATGTCGGAAATAAATTCGCAAGCCTATGTGAAATTTTCTTTGGGCCAATGAAAACCTTGCTTTCACAGAGTTTGGCCGGCGATCTGGGAAGAAGACAGGAATAAATTCGCGAAAGTATGTAAAATTGTTGTGGACCAATAAAAATCATGTCTTCACAGAACTTAGCCGTTAAGCCAAAATGAAGAAAGGAAAGAAAATAATGAACCAAAACGAAATTCATTATATATATATATATATATATATATATATATATATAACGGGGAAAAATTAAATTAAAAACGGAGGAGTATCTGCAGACAGGTGAAATGTTTCTTTTTTTCACTGCGTCCAGCGTTGATGATTTCGCCAGTGTTAAATTACTCGCCAATTATATTATCGGCTTTAACCATTAAAACTCAAAAACATTCTTTCAACAATCCATGAATGCTAAGTATTTCAAACTATATCTCTTCATCTACTTATAAATATATACAAAATTATATCACTTCTGTAAGTAAAAAAAAAAAAAAAGATCATTTACTCTGTTGTATAAACATTTACTTTTCAGGACAATTCATTAAAACTATCAACTTTAAAGATTTATTATTTATTATCCAGAGACGAGCTACTGACAAAACTTCAATCTTGTAAGTTCATAATAAAATTGCTTATCTTCTTTTCTTAAATTTATTCGTGTGTTTCCGCGTCATTATCTTCCTTCTTGGTGTGGGCAAATCTATTGTTCATTTTAACCCCTAAGCCCCACGTAACTAGAAACACGAGCACGAGCGCGCACTTTGACTTAAGAATCAACACAGTAGCCTACACTGAGTGCCTTGAAGAGATAGTGCTTCCCGGATCAAGAGTGTAGCTGCTGGAAGAACTGTGTCTAGCAAAAATACTCTGTACTAATATGTGAACGAAGTTATGACTGTTAGTCAAATTCTGCGACCACATCAACCCTTACATTTGGCCAACTAACACTCCAGCTTGCAACCCAATTCATTATTATGTATAGGCTGCAGTTGAGCATGAGACCAACAAAACTCTTTGTAAAACCAAAGATAACTGAAGGCAAGGATTATGATAGCATTCACCAACTTAAAAAAGGAGGCTATCCAGAAGAGTTTCATGAGATTCAGAATTTGTCTGAATGCAATGGTTGAAAGCAATTTTATTGAATAAATTTACTCTTTACTTTTTCAAGATATTTTTGTCTAATGTTGGTAAATATATCTGTTAAAATGAGATGTTAGTGTTATTTTCATTTTTGCGTCATTCAGATGATATTTTAACCATCGCACCCTGTACATCTCTCCCCTCTTCATCTAAGTTGCTCTTATCGGAATTCCCAGATTTTCATTCTACCATCCTTAGGATGCCAAGCGCATTTACTGAATTCTGATTTTGTTCCATATATTAATTCTTCAATATGTCATGAAGATTTAGGATGTGAGCAATTAATGTGCATCTGCTGCTTAGTGTTTCTTGACATTCTTATTATGGTTTGTTATTTTACTATACCTACTATGCCACTGTTGTGCCAACTATTTGCACACACTGGTTAGGTAGATTAGACACTGCATTGCTTCGTCTCTTTTTCCTTTAATATAAGAAAATTACAAGAATATTACAAGAAAATAAGCTCGAACTTATTCATTCATTCAGTTATCTCTCATACGTGATACACGTGTAGGCGGTCATGTATCTTTCAATACATGACTGACGAGTTAGTTTTTTTTTCCCGCGGTGGGTTGACATTTATATCTGCAGTAGAGCAGTTGCCAACCAAGGCTCTAGAACCAGGTCTGTCCTGCTATTTACCCTTAGCTAGGGGAAGAAGGGGAGGATTCATAACTTTCCCAAGGGTATTAGCACATAAGTGAATGTAATAGATTCGACTGGAAATCGGACTCGGGCAATCGAACATATTCCTCAGTCGTAATTCATCTAGCGAGACAAGTTTGAAAACCATTGCACACGTCGAAGTTCACAAATGATTTTCTACGCGTAGCTTAGATATAGCACAATTCTGAAGATTTGGACCACGCTGTGAAGATCAAACTCACCACTAAGTCGTAATTGATCTTGTGAGACAAGCTAGCAAACCGCTACATCACGTCAAAGTGGCTAAACGATTTTCTATGCGTTGCTTAGAAGTGGACAAGGCCGAATGTGTGGATAACTTACTGAAGATTGATCTCAATACACAGTCAAAATAGAACTATCAAAAAATGTTTTATGACAATTACACCACATTCAAATGGCCATCATTTTTACTTCAATATTACATGTGAGACTAAAAATTCCTGAGACCTCTTACTCTATATTTGCCGTAGATTTGTATAAGTCTCGCACTCTAATTCTGTATATAAGCAGCTTTTAATTCCATTTTCGTTGAAAGAAAAAAAAAAACCAAAAATCTTCGCTACTCAAATCCATGGGATTCTAAATCAGAAGTAGAAACATATTTCTCAGTCTACTGAAGTAGTAGATTATATCTCAGGCTTGTCTCTTCATCTCTAAGGAGATTGTCCAGTATTCCCTGTTTTAGATGAAGACAATATGTTCCATAATATTTCCGCAATCGTTTCATTCGAAATTTTCCTCTTAATAATTATCTAAGGCTTTTGAATGAATCTTTCGCGAAATATAGTCCTTCAATTTTCGGTCTCACATTTTCTATCGTCTATTAAAGCGCTTTCCAGATGTTGAAATACATGTTTAAATAAATGAAATTAAATTGTTTTCACAATTAAAGGTAAATCCCTCTATGTAAGTCACCGTTCTTTATCCACACACATGCACGTAGACACACGCACGCACACACACACACACACACACACACACACACACACACACACATATATATATATATATATATATATATATATATATATATATATATATATACGTATCGGTTGTAACCTCAAAGTTATCCAAATCGTGAAGCAGCGAAAATGTCGATTTGTTAGGTTAAGATCTAAACCATTGCATTTTGGAAATGATTATAGATATCTTACTGAACCTCTTCAAGATTTTTATTGCACTATTTGACTCTATTTGAGCAATAAGAATGTATAATTACTTATGAAGTATTGAAATAAAGGTCTGATATATATATATATATATATATATATATATATATATATATATATATATATATATATATAATCGCCATGGTCTAATGGGGAAAAATGGCCTAGTTTGGACACATTTCATGACACGACACTCTATGCAAGGCACCGTTTAAGGTGGGCGTAGGAAAGGAAGTTAACGCAAAAACTGTTAGGAAAATTTCAAAAAATGGATAGCCGTGACTACCAGAATGGCTGATCGCTGCCGTTGATAGATCGTTGTGGAAAGAGTTAGTGCGGGTTCTTCATTTCGGATTTAGAAAAGTCAATGGGTTGTTGATGATGATTATATATATATATATATATATATATATATATATATATATATATATATATATATATATGATTCCAGTATCATTCTCCAACTTATTAAAAAATATATGATCTTCATCTTCTCTAAAATTCTATCATTATCCTTGAGTAACAAATTGACTGACCTGTTTCAATCCTTTGTACTGTCATATCTGAAACCCTTTTCTCACACGCCAAATGTCTTGAATTGAGTTGGATCTTTTCTAAATAATCTCTTTATTTCTAAGTTGAAGTGATGATGCTTCTTCCTGTTGTGACCTCCGATTCCAGTTTTCGTCTCTACTGTCTCTTCTTAAAATTATTCACCGTTCCCTTGATGGTACTTGAAAGGGGGTTGAAGATGGAATACAATTATGACTGTTGGTACCATTACTGAAGGCCTGAAGGTTTTACGTCTCACCTTTGCTCAGATGAGAAGAAAGTGCAGTTGGCACAAAACAATTTAAACTGTTCGCTTTCTAGCTAAATAACAATTATTTTAGTGGTCATTTAGATATTAAACATTTTGTGGGTTTGAAAATAATGTTGAAACATAATTTCTCTTAAACACGTTATATATATATATATATATATATATATATATATATATATATATATATATATATATATATATATATAGTTGGAATGATGTCTGTTTGTTACACTCGGTTTCACACTGCGATCGTTGGACAAACTGACGATGGCAAATAGCATGAAACCTAGGGCCAGAATCTCACAGTAAACCAACTAAATATGTTAGCTTTATCACTGATATTGAGCGTTCTCCAATACGTACCGTGAATACGTATATATATATATATATATATATATATATATATACATATATACACTTGTGTGTGCAATTTGATACTGGAAAGCACACGTGTGGCAATGGTTAATCTCTACCTACTTCTTTAAATACAGACTTATTTGCGATAGACTTGTATTGATTTTACTTTGACGTAACACCATTTAATACTCTTATTTGGAGTGGCTGTTAGTATAGATTCTGTTTAACAATTACGCAGTATCCACGTGTGTAACATTTCATTCAATATTTGTTTTGCTGTTATTCTATATTCTGTCTCTTTCTTCTAAACTTTGATATATATATATATATATATATATATATATATATATATATATATATATATATATATACACACACACAAATGATTTTTTATTAAATCTATTGTCTCTATTATTTTGTTGTTTTAAGATATCCTTATTATTCTGTTCTTTGTATTTTTATTATTCACTTTTTCGTTGTAATATCGGAAGTACCAGAGTAGATCAATTTATGTGCTTTTGAGTAAACGGAGACTGTCTGCGTCGTCTCTCGAATGGCCTATTCTCTGACGTCATTAGTTTCCGTGGTTGCTATTTAAATGATTGAGCTTAGATATGTTCAAAATTGGAGTTGTTGCTTATCATTCTCAGTTCCATCAAGATTCTTTTTTTTAAATAAGCCTAATATTCGGCATTCCTTCAGATTTTATGATACGTGTCGAGTCGGGAAACATTCAGTACTCTCTCGGAAATATTCTGCAGTGTAATATTTTAATCTAAGTTTAGCTGAGTTTGGAAGACTTTCTAAAATATCAGACATACAGTGAAGAGAATGCTCATTACTTCGTCACTGTTAGGCGGCTGTCGTATTCAAATGCAATGGTTTTAAGTAAATGTTTCGTTACATATTTTAATGGTTTTAATTCGGAGTAATTCCTATATTCTTTTGTTGATTTGTTCCCTTATTATTCATGTTTGTCTACCCGAAGTAATAATTATGTAGCAATTAATACATATAATTATGTTTTTGTTGTGTTTTGAAACGGTTTCTGGTATTTGTTTTCTGATCGGCAAGTATCGTTAAGTAGGTATCAAACTCAGAATGCATGCAAATGTCTATGGAGTCCTTTTCAGACAACTGTTTCCGAACATATGTTTTTTGTGGAAATGTTTAAATACTCTAAATACGTTACTTGAATATTAACTTGTTATCCTTAACACCGATTTGCTCTTACATGTAATTATGTTTATCATTATAAACGCATTTAAGAAGAGATTATTTTATATATTTTACAAGGAAAATGCCAAGCCGTTTATTATTCGGCTGACATGTGATTTTCCCTTTTCAAACAGTTTTGTTTGTAAATCTAGATAAAGTCAAGAATGAGTTGATGAAATTTTATTGAATCTGTTTTTAATCATAAGGAGACTTATCAAAATTGAAAGTTTTGAAATATGTCTTTGAATTCTGGCAAGAATAGCAAAATAAAGAAATAGTGTAATCACGATGCAGCTCCATTTTTGCTATCCCTCGGAATGAGAAAACGAAACCAGTTTTATTCCACTGAAACATTTTGGTGTTATTGAATTCTGGTTAAAGCGAATGTGCTACTTACTTTTCGGTAATTAAGATATTTCCCTGGTGTAGGGATCCGTCCCTATGCTGGTGGTATCACAGCGACGACTAGCTTGGACATGCTCTGGCCAGCCTGGCCCAGCTATGACAAGCGAAGCCCAGCCAAGAGCAGCTTTGACAAGTTTGGACAAGCTATGACCAGCTAAGACCAGCTTAGGCCAGCGGCCCGAGTGAAAACGCTCGGGTCCCCACGTTAAAAACTGGCCTTGTATCACAACCTGACTCAGTGGTGGGGGTGTCAAGTAAATATCCTTACTTTTCGGTAATAGATCTCCGGACTTGATTCAGATTGTCACTTTTCAAAGTTATATAATCTTGTGCTGTTTTGTAGATAACCCATTGAATCTGTTTTAATTACATTTACGCGGGATTCAACTCATGATGCAGAAGATTCTAATATGGCAAAAATAGTTTTGCATCTGCAAATGTATCGGATGCAAGAGCTATAATAATCTCAGAAATGTGATGTTACAATATAGTATTCGCATGGGGGCTCGATCAAAATGAATTTCATCCCAAAAACTAAAGAATAAAAAGTTTATGAATTTGAAACCGTATTCTTATATGAGTCAACTGGATATTCAAAAAAAATTTTCCGAATAGGAAATCATTATAAAATTTATTGCACATATACCTTACTACTAAAAGCAGAGTTAAGCAACACATGCTTACACAATAAAATATTAAATGCTAAACCAACTAAGACTATGGACAGAATATGGGCAAAGCTAGTATAATTTAATTGTCATTGCTTAAAATGTAAGCAATAATTCTGCATTAGCTTAGACAATGGGATCCAAATGAAAAGGAAATGTTCAAGCGGTAGTATTTACCCAGTGTCCCCGCTGAGACACGATTTGACACAAGACCGTGTTTAATGTGGAAAACTCGAAAGCGTACAGCCGGGCCAGCGAAAAAAAATTGCCAAGTTCTCGCAACCGCTCTGTGGATAGCGACGTAACTGAGTTGCAATCTGCCCGAAGACAGAGAAATGAGAGATGATAACTCTATCCGTCATGAGCCGCGGAAGGGGCATTGTTCAAGAGGTAGACCAGCAAAACTTTACCAATAATCTCATAGATGAGAGAGAGAGAGCAGAAACGAAGAGCAGAGTGTAAAGTTTTGGTTCGAAGTGATAATCATAGGATGATAAAAATATAAATAGTACTGATCTTTCTTGTTGGTGTAGATTATTCTTTACAAGGTTATGATGACGTCTAAATGTCATTGATAAACATTAAGTGAGATTATGTTTCTTTAAGTTTCCAGCACACATCTATATATCCGGGCAAACACAAGAATACCGAAATATCTTAAAGGTTTCTCTTTTCAGGCAATCTTAATTCCAGTTGTGTTTTTTTAACCTACTCCTAAAAGGCATAAAATGATGTGCAAAATACAAATGAATACGACTTGGTTATGGATTAGGAAGGAAAAATGACTTCTTTTCTACCCGTTAGTTGGCTAATAGGAAACTAGGGAGAAGGTAAGATTTCTTGGGAAAAATCCGCTCTAAGATATTTCATTGATTCTTTTTTATTAAGTAAGTCTGCAACTGACAGAATTGGGAAATCTTGCTTTTTCGCTTCTTTTTCCCCATCATTGAAAATTTGTCTGTAATTTTTCCATATTGAGGACAACAAAATTAAACAAACTACACCGTGTACATTGTGATATTTAGTTCTTAAAAAAAGACATTCGCCCTGAAAAAGACAGCTGATTTGATATTCAGTTGGAGACAGATGCAGTGCAACTATAGTGTATTTGTATGAATACAGCTGTGGAGATTAATATAATGACCCATCTGTCTTTATTCATTACGGAACAACCATCTCAACATCTTTTCGGGCCATATAACTAACTGCATAAAATAACCCATGTCGCATAATTACACCCTTTATTATTAATATAATCTAGCCTTTAATTCAGTTCTAAATATTTCTGAGTTCGCAGACAAAATCCTGGTATTTCTCGTACCTTTCACAATCATTGGCATTCATTTTTTCATTCACCAACACAAGAAACTCTACGATCCATTTTATTATCTCCGATTATCAGCTAAATTTTCTTGCTCCGTCAGACAAAGTAATAAAAAATCAACGCATTTGTTATCATTGTTTTCCAGATCATTGTATTATTATTATTATTATTATTATTATTATTATTATTATTATTATTATTATTATTATCCTTGATTTCTGGCGTTTACACATTGCTTTCCGTGTCCCGCCCAGGGACATAAGGTTAGAAATGGCATCAAGATACTTTCCACTGATCAGTATTTAGTACAAGACGTACACGCCTGTAGTACTCTTTTCTTATTTTTTTCCTTCATTTGGGGGTGTTGCATGCCATATCCTTCGCTAATTCCTAGGTAGTTATAAGCTTCATCATGCTCCAGTTCCCTAATCTTTGTGACAAAGTCTAAATCTATTAAGGGTGTTTCTGTAATTCTACCTTTGTTGAATGTTACTTTTGCACATTTATCTAATCCGAAGTCCATACCTATGTCGTTACTGAAGTATTTTACAATAGTGAGGATGCTTTTCAACTTATTGTCGTCTTTGGCAAAGAGTTTGAGATCATCCATGTAGTGTAGGTGATTGAATATTTTCTTATTTATTTTGTAACCATAGCTACTGTTGTTCAGTTCATGTGTAAGAGGGGTTAAGGATAAACAAAACAGAAGGGGTGACAGAGAGTCTCCTTGAAAAATTCCACGTCGGATATTCAGACCGTTGGATATGGCAGTCCCCCCGGTGTGACTAAGGTATAGTTTGGTGTTCCACAAACGCATGCTGTGATTAAGGAAATTCAATACCACAGGGGAGACTTTGTACATTTCCAAAGTCTGAAGGATCCAAGAATGTGGAACAGTATCAAAGGCTTTACGATAATCAATCCACGATGCACTAAGATTTCTACGTCGTCTCCTGCAATTTTCCAGGATCATTTTATTTATTAACAGTTGGTCTTTGCAGCCATATGAACCTCTTGTGCATCCCTTCTGTTCCAGCGGGAGAATGCTGTTTGTTTCGAAAAAGCAATAAGTACGGTTCGTCAGTACAGACTGATCAACTTATACGTTGTGGAGAGACATGTTATCGGTCTATAATTTATCGGGTCGTCTGTTTCAGTTATTTTTGGTATGAGGTATGTAATACCTTCAGTAATCCATTCAGGGATTTTATTGGGATTATTTACAAGCGTTGATAATGTTTTTGCAAGAATTCCATGGATAGATGAGAGATGATAAAGCCAGAAATTGGGCACCTTGTCATTTCCTGGGGATTTCCATTTTGGGGATTTCGTTAGATCTTGCCTAACATCATCTGTGGATATATTTTCCCATTCTTGCAGAGGTGTATACAGCCGTCGTTCTTCTTCACGCCGGATCCATTCTGCATTTGGGTAATATTCCTTTAGGCTGCTCCAAATATTTTCCCAAAATATCTGTACATTATCAATCGATGGTGGCTTTTCGACATGTATAGGTGTTTTTCTAATTTCACTGTAAAATTTCTTAAGATCAGTTCGAAATATTTTATTTTGGCGATAGAACCTGCAACGTTTTTCGTATCGTCTTGTTCTCTGTGCCATTAGCTGAAGTTTCTGCTTCAACATTACGTTGATTAATGTAATGTCAATTAGGGATTTAATGTTATATTTCCGCTTGATCTTTTTGCACTTTCGTGTGGAAATATTAGGGTTTCTGGCAAGCTCATCTAATATAGAAAGCTCACATCTGACTTGTTTTATTTCTCCTATCAGTTTTTTTTTCCAAGATGGTTCTCTGTGTCTGTTGATTTTATTTATTGTCTTGATCCTAAACTTCCGAGTCGCTGCTAAAGTTGTTGCGTATATGACGTTGTTAACTTCTCTGATGTTTCCCGGTGGTTTATCTGTTAACAGTGTTTCCAGAGCAGCGTTGTATATTTTTTACGATGTGCTTGTTGGAATTCGTCATATGGATTTTGGAGAGCTGGTCTCTGTCTGACAATTGTATGAAAGTTACTCTACTGAGTACGTGGATGACGTCGATTTTCGCTTCGGTGATTTCAGCTTCGTAGTTTTCAAGGAATTCTAACTTATTGTCACTGAAGATGACTCCAGTTACATTTTCTGGAGAACTGCAGGTTGTGTTTAAGTTAGAGTCTTGCATTTCATTCCCTGGGAGATTATTTCGTATTTCTTTAGCTTCAGCCTATACCTCATGCTCTGTAGCATTCTTATTTCTACATTCGTCTCATTAGAGTTTGAGTAATGGGTCATAGTATTTTGTCATATCTAATTTTATCTTATCTATTTCTGCCTTTGAAAGTCTGTTGTTTCGCATGATGTCCCTACGGACATTGGCAAGCATGTTTGGATTGAGGTTAGGTCATATCATTTCCCATCATAATTCTCCATATTTGGTATGTTTGATTGGTGGTGTTCTTTGCTGGGTTTTCGAGTGCAGTGTAGAAGGATGTCATGTCTTGTCGATACTCTTCGCGGCTCCATTTCGTTAGTTTACTTTTTCTTAGTCGATATGGTATTGAGTCACTTGGTCCAGGGTTGGCAATAATCCGGGTTTGGTGACCTAGTGTCTCTTCGTGTGTGGAAGAGTTTGTTCCATGGACAGATTATTCATCCTCAGACTGGTTCCTCGCTGAGGGACGTGGGCCTTGTTGTCCCGGGTGACGGCCGATCCGTATGAAATACTGTTCGTATTCATTGAGATTGGTAGAGATGCATTTTAACCTTGACCGCCAAGGGGTCATTATGTTCAGGTTACCAGCTTTAGGACGAGTCTCGAAGATCGAATTATTATTATTATTATTATTATTATTATTATTATTATTATTATTGTTGTTGTTATTATTATTATTATTATTATTATTATTATTATTATTATTATTATTATTATTATTTTCTTTCCATCTTGTATATGGAGAATTATGATGGGAAATGATATGACCTAACCTCAATCCAAACATGCTTGGGTCCTAAGGTTAGAAATGGCATCACGACATTTTCCACTGACAATAAAAACAAAAAACAAAATCATAGATAAAGCCCATCGCAATGTCTGGGCTGTACTTGTTACAACAAGTTTTTGTATCTCTTTGAGGCATGGACTTTAAGGAATTCTTTCAATAACTTTACTGGAATCTTTTCCAACCAATCCCAGGGCTCCAAGTATGCCACATGTTTGAGATTTCTATTTCAAGGTCCTGGTATTTTGACAGCTTTTTGAATAACTTCAAAGATACATTGCAGTCTGTATCAGTAAGGAATCACTTTTTTGTTAGTGGTCTTTAATAAAACTGTCTATTATTATTATTATCATTATTATTATTATTATTATTATTATTATTATTATTATTATTATTATTTACTTTCCATCTTGTATATGGAGAATTATGATGGGAAATGATATGACCTAACCTCAATCCAAACATGCTTTGGTCCTAAGGTTAGAAATGGCATCACGACATTTTCCACTGACAATGTCTATTATTATTATTATCATCATCATTATTATTATTATTATTATTATTATTATTATTATTATTATTATTATTATTATATGATGTTTGATACATTCATTTAGTAAGATATTTATCTATGTCCTAAAGTAAATGAATGTTTTCAAATCTTAATTCTTAAGCTTAATTGACTGAATGTGTTTTCCTTAATTTGTGTAGCATTAGTACAGTCATGTGTATTTCAAATAACATGAATTATATGGAATTATCATTAATGTTGTTATCAGTGAATTATTAGTATTCATTCTACCTCCAGGTTCTTTAGCTCATTATTCTTTATTAAAAAATGTTATTCATACAGTAATTCCGCAATCATTTTTCCTTGTTATTCATGATGTCTTTTCGAAAACGAAATTGAAATAATTCCAGTATTAATGATATTATTGTCGTATATTCACATTGAGCCAATACGTATTCAAAATGAAGTACAATTTAATTTTACTCCTCGAAACATTACAATATGTGACATCGACAGTAGCCCATAGGGATCATTTTTATCCGGTTATACCAATATGTGGTGACTGTAGAGTAAACATGAGAAGTAGCGACTCTGTAAAAGACTTTTAAATAAATTTCTTCAAATTGAACTATTATTATCTTCTGCGGATTAAACAGAATGCTGTGCTCGTTATTATTGTTGTAAATCTAATCTTGTCTCAACAAGAGTATCTTTGCCTGATTTTCCACTTAGAACTGACTCTTTACAGTGTGATATGCATATAATCTATCAATGACCTCTGCTATCAACTTCAACATTTCTATGCCAATCATTTGTTCTCACGCTTCTGAACATATATTGCGACTTCATTTTTTTTTGTTAACTCCGATCTTAAATGTTTTTTTAATGCAACATCAATCGTCGTCATCAGTTTTTTTTTAAACATGCTTTTTATTGCACTTTCTTTTCATTAATGTTTTCACGCTTCATTTCATCTTCAAAAAATCTTTGCGTTTTAGCAGACTTCTCGTCTTGCTTCGGTTGATATGTTTAAAAAAACGATATTTGAAAAACAATAAATAATACATATGCCAGTAAAATACAATCATTTTCCCAATGTGAAAATTGTCAATATGCATTATTCTTTTGCATCAGGATTGTGAGTT
>OZ010571.1:23749545-23769545 GCA_963932145.1 Acanthosepion lycidas
ACATTAACAGATTAATTTGTTTCATCATTATATCTGTCTGTTTTACACTGAAAATCAGAACATAAAAAAGATTTTAGCAATAAGTAGATGCGCAAACATTACTGATACGAGCTTCAATTTGTAAAAAGAATTCATAATTTATCAATTTTAGTCACGTATCGAAAAAGGAAATGATATACATATTTTGCTGCTTTACACCACAAACAGTGAATGGCATCGTTGCTTATAAAATCATCATTCAAAACCTTCTATTTGATCCACGTGAAAGAAGACGATAACTGAATCGAATATGGCCCCTTATTTTTCAATGTTGGTTAAGTTTATTTTTAATTTATATGATTGAGATGAAGTAACTTTGAAATTTTCCTTTGTGATAATATAACTTCGAATTCAGTAAAATTGTTATATGCATATTAAGAGAGACATATTCACTAAATCGATCTCATTAACCATTTCTTAATTATATAGTCATAATAAATGAAACAATATGTAAAAGACTGTCGACGAGTAAATATTAGCTTGTTAGATTTCCAAATGTTTGTATGAATATTGCGTTTCATATTTTCTAGCTGTTCAGCAACAAAACACAATCCAGCCGCACCATTTGCGTTTTTAATATGGAAGATAAATTGCCGTAGAAGTTGAAAAATGTTCATTATTTCTGAACATCCATTTGGATTGTCGCTAGTTGGTTAAATATATTATCTTTCTACCTTACTGCGTTACATTTTAGTAAATATGTATGATATATGATTAAATTTAAGGTATATATATATATATATATATATATATATATATATAGATAGATAGATAGATAGATAGATTTCTGTATATATACCTATATATATATATATATATATATATATATATATATATATATATTCATGCACATTATTCTATTTCATTAAATAATATAGACAAGTGTTGTCTATTTATTTTATGTAAATTTTTTCGTAACGTTTGATAAGTTTAATAACATTATCGTTAAACGAAGAAAGAAATTCACAATATTGATCCATATTTTTTTTAATACAATCTAAGCTTTTGGCTTACATAAGCCATTATCAAAGATGTCAATTACAACATATTAAGCAATATACGAACAAGACAGTAATGATAGTCTGTCATTGTTTAGATAGATGGTTTCTAAGCATCGCTAAACACGTGCATATAAGACGCTAGAAGCGAAAATCGCACCGAATCTCATGACGTCACACATGACCACACGAGAGTGAATTGTACAACTATGAAGTATGGGAAGCATTTGGTATAAACAAATGGCTTTTGTTACCAATTATATACATTTAAAATATTTGTAGAGATGACATAATTGATTTTGTTTAGTTTCGGTTTCAACTGTTTGATGTATAATGCTTCAAGGATTTTTAGCTTTTGTCTATTGTTTTCATGTCGAAGTATAATTGTGTTTTCGACAAGTATTTTACGGAATTGTGTGTGCAAGCAGGCATGTTGTTTTAAATGCCTAAAAATGATAGAGTTTTCATTCAAATGTAGTGACAAGCGTCGTGAAAGCGAGTTTGTGGTGTGACCAACATTAATATTATTTAATTCGTTGGAGATACACTCTCCCAAAGAGCACTTGAATTTATAAACTATGTTGGTTTTTTGCAAATCGCTAACCGGCGGAGAAGAATCATTGCGAAGAATTAAATTGTATATAATAGATTTAGTGTAGTATATGATTAATATATTTTTTTTGCTAGGATCTGTAGTTGATATATTAGAATTTACTAAATTGTTTAGTATATTTTCATCCTGTTTATAATTAGAATGCATTTGATTACGATATAGGAGATTAATATGTTTGAGATCCGTGGAAGCAGTATTATGTACAATTTTCTTAGTATTGAGATTTCTAAGAAAGCATCTTATTTGTTCATCAACTATATAGTTTGGAAAGCTATTATTAATAAGTGTCTGTTTTTTATTTTTTCGTTCACTGTAAAAAATCTGTTTTATGGATGAATTAGTTTCTGCACGATGTATTAGATTCTTTATGATTGCTATTTTGTAGTAATATGGGCATTCGCTCTTGTAGTTAAGTGTACATGAATTTATGCTTGTAGGTTTTTTGCATGGCGAAATAGTAAATTTGTTATTATTTGTATTTATCAATATGTCAAGGAAGAGGATTTTATTATTAGTATTGAGTTCATATGTGAATTTAAGGACATAATTATTCTGGAAAAGTTTTTGAGGTTGAATTATTTCATCTGTAATTTTAAATAACAAAAGAATATCATCAACGTATCTTAGGTAGATTGAATATATATATGTATATATTTATCTATCAATACATATATATATATATATATATATATATATATATATGTATATCAATACACACATATATATATATATATATATATATATATATATATATATATATATATATATATAATTATTTATTTATACGTTAGTACAAAATGTGACACAAGGCCAAAAAGGGGTTGGGGAAGGACGGTCATCTTCTGTATTAATTTTAAACTTAGCTAGTCACAGACACGGACCCGAACATACCAACAATATTCCTATCACCAAAACAACACATTCACTCCTACCTTTCTTACTGCGTCTACCATAAAACCTCAAATTCTCTATGAAATCCTAACTAGTCCCCATATGTACATTTCAAAGTCTGTGAGGGGAGGGGATATAACAAAAATTAAAAAAAAAACAATGATTATATATATATATATATATATATATATATATATATATATATATATATATAGGTTGGTGTAAAAATAATGTCGTTTTTTGACGTTCCACTTCAAAAGATTATAACTCCTTTCATAATAAACTTTATTAATCGAAATAAGAACCATTAGAATCGACACATTTTTGCCAACGAGAAACAAGTTTATTTATCCCATTAGCATAGAAATCCGGAGTTCTGGAAGCGATGAAGTCATTGAAGGCCGATTCGACATCATCTCGGCTTTTGAAGCATTTTTCGCGCAGGATGATATTTAGATGCTTGAAAAAGTGATAATCGGTGGGCGAGATGTCCGGTGAATATGGCGGATGAGGCATAGTCTCGTAGCCCAATTCGTTCAGCTTCTGCAGGGTCAGTTGAGAAACATGCGGGCGAGCGTTGTCATGGAGGAGAATTGGTCCCTTCATATTGACCAATCTTGGGCACACACGTTGGAGCTTCTGGCGCATTTCGTCAATTTGTCGGCAGTACTTCGCCGCCGTAATCGTTTCGCCCGGATTCAAGAAGCTGTGATGGATGAGACCGGCCGCAGACCACCAAACAGTCGCCATAACCATTTTTTGGTGCAATTTCGGCTTCGAGAAGTGTTGTGGAGCTTCTCCAGCATCCAATCACTGTGCCGAACGTCGCTGGTTCCTGTAGAGGATCCACTTCTCATCACACGTCACAATCCGCTCGAGAAATGGGATGTTTTTGTTGCGCAGAAGGAGCGTAGAAGACACCTCAAAACGACGATTTTTTTGATTATCGTTTAATTCATGCGACACCCATTTATCCAACTTTCTTTACTTCACTATTTGCTTTAAATGGCGAACAACTGTTGAGTGGTTGACCTCGAGTTCAACAGCAACTTCTCGTGTGGTTTTGCGAGGATCGGCTTCAATTAAGGCTTTCAAATGTTCGTTATCAACCGCAGTGGGCCGGACGCGATCGTCTTCATCTTCGAGGCTCTCGTAACCATTGCGAAATTTCTTGAACCACCGTTGTGCCACACGTTTGTTAGTGGTTCCTGGGCCAAACGCATCATTGATATCACGAGCTGTCTCGACAGCTTTTCGGCCTAGTTTGTTATTATTAAAGAGCTCGTATAAGTATATGTTGAACTGAGCAGAAACTGAAAATAGTAACTGGCAAAAATAAAATGACAGTAAATGTACAATTGACGAATTCGTTAGAAGGGAGTGGGGATAAATATTTGTAAACGAAATGGAATAAAAAGTTGGTATATGAAGTAATTATGAAGATACCCACATATGAAAAAATATATGAAACGTAAAAAAAAACTATTATAAAAAGATAATCAGAATTTCAACTGCAAGGAAATCTAGACACGACAATAAAATAAAAGTAAATAACGAGAATGTATTTAATAATAAAAAAATACTTATAACTCACTAACTCCAGATATGTTAAGAAATATCAGGAAGACGTAACGCTCAGATTTTCTAGCATCATATAGTCATGTATTCCCTTGATATATATCCGCAAATACCACAAAAAACCTTCTGCGTATATTGGCACCATGATGCATTTCTTGATAGTTTAGTGGAGGTTGCCTGAACATTAGAAATTTGGAATATTTGTGGGGTGCAATAAGATGCAAAAACAAAATTCTATTAAAACGTTTTTCGCACATCAATGAGATAAATAAATAAAATAGAAATCGGGAGTTTGAAAAAACGTTTTAGTAACACGCCGAATATTTGTTGACCAAAGAAATAAGTTACTCAAGATAGATTTGTTTTATATTCGAGAGATTTTAGGAATTTTCTGAGGATTTAATAAGTTAGAAATTAACCCAGAGTGAGATAGATAGATAGATAGATAGATAGATAGATAGATAGATAGATAGATGGGGAGAGTGTATTTGAGACAGTAGCAAGAATGTATTAACCAAACAAAAGAACGTAATGCAAAACAATCTTAACAAATAACGCATGTGAGAAAGACGCTGGTACATTTATCATTGGTACATATAGACACAATGTAAATAAAATTAAATATAAATAATGCACGGAACAAAGAATTTATTAGGTTGGTGCAAAAATAATGACGTGATAATGTCGTTTTTTGACGTATTTTATCGTAAAAAATAAAAACGACATTATTACGTCTTTATTTTTGCACCAACCTAATAGCTTCAGAAAATCTTGATGGAATGTATCTTGATGGAATGTATCTTGATGGAATGTATCTTGATGGAATGTATCATAGAACAATACATATACTAATGTATGGTGGAATTAAAGACAAGTATAGAAGATTAAAAAAAAAAAACTCACCAAATACAATAGTATTATTTGCCAAAACCGAGGATGAATCAACAAATGATTTTTGTAAAGTCGACATTTAATCATAAACAAATAAAGAAATAAAAAAAAAGTTTTAACTTCCAATGATATTGCATCCAACAAACAAATATAATCCATATAGAATATTCAATTATTTTGAAAGTACGTTTAATAGAAATTTGAAAGAGGACATTTTTTTTTATAATGACATCTTCCAATGAAACAAAACTTAGTGAGTATGTATGTACAATGACAGATACAAGAAACACCGATATATTGAAGCCCATTTAAAATGAGCAGCGTAGAATCTATGATCTAGATGAGATAAAGATATATCTTAATGAAAATTCTCAGGGAATATGTTATATTGAAAGATGCCAGGTCACGAGAGCATTCACTGTTTTAAGCGATTCCTTTTATACGGGAAAGTTTTGCCTAACATTTACAAAAATATCTGCTGGAAGCAAGAACCATCAAGTGGAATACGCAGGAATATAACCAAGAATTACCTGAAGAGAACAATTGCAATAATTAGTAGCTGATGAAAAAAAAATAATAATAACAGATTTATTCCGTAGGAAAATCATTACAGGATAATTTCCGGAAGAAATATACAACTCAAGAGAATGCCGATAATCGTTCTGTAAATAATACAAAAATGTTAGGGAGAAAGTAGAGAAAAAAGTACTGAATAAAAATCATATATAATAAAATATAGAAGATAAATCAAAAGATATATCCCAAGTACATTTGGATAAACTCCAAAACAAAACAAAACAAAACAAAAATGCGCCTTAAATGATCCATAAAGCTTGGATATTAGTCGGCCTCTGTGGTATTATTATTATTTTTTTTTTGAGAAATATACGTTCGGAAATCAATCATCATACTGATGGAAACATAAATATATTATCAATATTTCGGTCAAACATACTGTACATTAATGCCAATGCATTTAATCCAATAGTGAATATCATCACATATAAAATGATACAGTGAAAATTTCAGTTAATATCCAAGCTGCAATATTTTTATTGCATTCTCGTATTTTGAAAATCATGATTAATGAGATGGATAACTAGAGAATGAAAAAAAAAAACACACACAGAAAGAGAAAAAAAAAACAAAACCTTCGAACGGGAATTCATATGACAGACATTTTTGCAGGTGGATTCTTTGGCACTGTTTCCATCACAGCAATAATATCTCTTAATTGCATTTTGCGTCATCGAAATGGATTTTATACATTTATTAATCAGGTAAAATACTCTAGCACCGAATATATATATATATATATATATATATATATATATATATATATATATATATATATATATATATATATATATATATATACTTATATATATATATATATATATATATATATATATATATATATATATATATATATATATATATATACTTAAAAAAGAGAGATATCACAAAAGTTTTTAGTTATAATGCAGATTTGTTTTAGTATACATATTATATTTATTCTTCATATTTTTTGATACACATCACCCCTGAGACTGTCAAATCTGTTTCCATTTTTGTGTATCGTGTGTGCGTCTGAGCATGCAGTATAACAAATATATGAAGAATAAAATATAATAATATATATATATATATATATATATATATATATGTGTGTGTGTGTGTGTGTGTGTGTGGAGAGAGAGAGCATCGCTGGTGGACATATGAGAATGGTTTCGGCATCGATAAATTCAAATGCTTGCGAGGTAAAATTAATTATTACGAGAAGGCGTTGAAAGAAGGAGGCTATAAAATTAAATATTGATAACGATGAATAAGAAATTATTTAGAATTACAGTGTCTGGTTTGTCTCAAATAAAAAGGACATGAAGTAACAGAGAAAATAATATCTCTAACTCGTGAAATACTTAAAAACCAACATCGGAGATTAAGAATAAATAACTGGAAACTCTTAATGCTTCGATATTCGCGTAAGAGGAAAAAATGATATTTAGAGGAAAGAAATAAAAAGTATCATGTTAATGAAGACATATTTCACCAAAGGGAGGGAATTAACTTTCTTTGCAAAAGAACTTATGTATGTAACGACACCAGCTAGTATTTGATCTCTGCTCTCCGATTTTGCATTCTGCGCCAATAAAAATTACGCTAAACGCATAAACAGATTAACTGTCTGAAAGGAAATGGATGAGTCTAAATTAATTTTAAATATGCAAATGCGAAATTTACAAATTATATAATAAATAATTGCAGTAATTTTTCTTAAAAAAAAAGAATAAAATAAAACACCTTGTGAAAGTCGGAAATATGGATAATTGGGAAAATTACATAAAGTTAGAATGTGAATATATGACTCAATACGATTATGTATTATCAAAGTTTTAAAAGCGAATATTATATATAAATTCATCTGGCAATTGCATAGTCACTCAGTCTAAATTCGAAGACCAGGTAAAGTGGCACTAAATAGGTAAAAATACTTTAGAAGTAGTGATAATTTACTTCATTAATGAATGTTAAAAAACATTTGGATTACCAATGGGATCACCTCTGAGTGAAATAATGGCTTGTATCCTCTCAGAATTTCTCGAATCCGGTCATTTCCAAAAAATTCTCCGCAAACAATTATCATAATTCCATTATATTGATGATACTCTTCTTATATATCCACGCGATTTCGATTTACCTCACCCGGTATATCAACTAAATAACAATGGAATTTACATACGAAATGGAACAGCACAATTCCTTACCTTAGCTAGATATCAACCTACACCGTGTTAACAACAATTTAAAACGATGTTCACCTGAAAACAAACATATACGACCTAAAAATATCTATTCCCATCATAACTAGAATACCCCAGAATAATTATTGGATTCTACCTAAGAGCTCTAAGAATATGCAGAAATTTACACGAATTAGAGAAATATATTGAAAACGCATTCTAATATCTCCTGTACCCTCATTTTGATATATTCAATGTAAAACAAATGGTTCATAAAATATTAAAAAAAGGCCTCTCCTGAGAAAGCCAATGAATAAATATATATTATCATGACTACAAATGCTATTACATCTACAACAATAATAATAATAAAAAAAAATCTATCTAATGTTACCAGAAAAATTGTTACCAGTACATCCAAAACAATAAAATACTTATCAATACTAAAACGAAACAATAAGCTACAACATGAAGGGGGAGATTATTCCAGTAATCATTTACACAAAAACTATTTTGGAGCAGCCTCTAGGAATCTAAATAAAAAAATATATCAACAAAAAAGTGATATTTAACTAAATATTACGTCAAGTACGTTGCTGGCCCAGCGTAACATAACTGAACACAAATATGACAGAAATGCGACTCTGATCAAAGCAGAAAATTATTTTGTACCATGAAAATGTCAAGAGAGTGCCTTAATGGTATGGTCGTCTACAATAAATTGGGTCCCAATTTCTCACAACATTTCACTATTTCTGGGTTATTATTCAGTTAGATAAAAAATAAAACAACTTTAAAATTCACAGCACGACTCAGTCGTGCAAACGTTTATATATATATATATATATATATATATATATATATATATATATATATATAATTCTTTATTTAAAAATATGATTCCATCGCTACATAAGAGTTCTCATGTTCCAAAAAAAGAGCCGAAAACTTCACTATAATTATTTGAATTAAATTGAATTAAAGTACCAAGCTCTGTTCCATCTTCAAGCGAAAATTTTTTGTCATAACTAATTCCTGAAATTTACGCGCTTTATAAACATATTCATTATTAAAATTAAAATTACTATGGTAACAGCTAGAGCAATTAATTAAAGAAAAGGGGCGTAAGGGTTAATAATAATAATAATAATAATAATAATAATAATAATAATAATATATATATATATATATATATATATAGAGAGAGAGAGAGAGATAGTTTCTTAGACACACACATACATTTACGAATAGACATTATCATCTGAATCATAGATAGTTAAATTTGAATATATATATATATAAAGAAAAAAACAGTTGATAATATGGGTATATGTTATCTAGGAGAGAATAGATAAAGTGAGATCATTTATGACCCGTTTTATCCGCATTCCTGCGTGTGGTCGATAAACATCTGATTCTTAAAGTATAAATATATTTCATCAATCTTCTCTTACGCCTTGTGTACATCATCTGCTAGCGATCACTTCAACGGCACGTAACTGCATTTACAACTGTGTTCGTGTGTTCGTACTTGTGTTGTACACGCGATATATTTTATACGATTTTACTATAAAATATAATATTTATTCCAAATTTAAAATACTACCAATATAATTATATTTAATTTTGTATGATGTTTTCACATCTATTCACTCCTACCGTTTCACCTGTAAGTTAATGATTAAATGATTGAAATTTAATGTTAAACGCTATATAATGAAATTTAGATATCTCCTGAGAAAAAGTAGACTTTAATACGCTAAAGAATTATGTCGATTTTGCACTGGCCACAACGTGGGCATGATGGTCGGAGTAGATAATCTCATAAAAATGTCTATCACTAATACAACTCCAATGTCTGTTTTGTTTTAGACAAAAACTTATACTGTGTAAAGTATTCAATGTGATCAGAAATCATGTCACGGAGACGAATTCCTGCTTTACTTGTTCGAGATTGTTCAGATTGTGTACTTTCTAGAGGTGTGGCTGTCATTTTGGATAACTGCAGGGCATGTGTGAGGTTGCGTGTAGGTGGTGCTCCATTGTTAATAAAAGTGTAAAAATGACCATTTCTTCCACCTTAGATTCTGAAAGTCCACAGAGTACAGTCGTAAGCCAATGGAGTTGCATTGTAATGGCTAAAGTGATATGGCATTCATATCACAGATCAGATTAAATATCACTGTTGGTGTGTCAACAGCGACCATTGGGAAACGTTTACTTGCACCAAGAAAACAATTACCCGTATCTCTAGCCAGACTTCCATTTATGTTTCAACACTCCCGTACACATCTCCCACAGTGACGAGTAAAACCACTTATGGGATGCGATGTCAATTTGTAGCGTTCAGTGGTGAGAATAAGTTAAACTTCCATGTAAGTCATTTGCTTTAACTGTATGGTCATTGTAATATTAACTGCTTCATTATAAAAATGTATTTGTCATTAATTGACGGAGACGCCAATACTACTGTTGGTTGATAACTTTAATTTAAAAAAAAAAGAAATCAGGAAACTAGCTTTATTAAATCCAGTAGTTGTTATTGCTCTTTTCTGTATCGGTATGGCTTTACTTCTTAACGTTTTCTTTGAAGAAATGTGTCATGTTAGCATCTTGATTATGCCATTATATTCTCTTTGAGTTCCATGAGATATCAATTTTAGTGTTGCTGATGTTGAAAGTCCTTAAATTCTTAAACTTGGGGAATTAAAATTTCAGAATATATTATCCCAGGGAAACCAGAACTAAGCCGTTATATCTAAGTGTTGTGCGGCATAATTTACAACTGACGCTCGCCCTTGGAATTTGTGGATGGATAGTTGAAAATCTTCAAGCATACTTCGAAGATTCTTACATCTATTCAGCTGCCATTCCTTGAAAAAGAAAGAAATGTATTATTATCTTCATTATAATAACTGTTTACATTATACCCGTCATATACGTCCTGCTCTTCAAGATGTTTGACAATTTCTCTGACACGCTTGCTTACCCATTGAACGTGTATGATATATAACAGACGACCGCAGCCTCGTAAGAACATGGCACTTCCACGCCTTCCTGTACCCCTCTAACAGTTAGAAGTAGTTTGGAATAAGGAATCTTAGGATGGACTTTGTCGTTAATAGAATGGCATTCACAAAAACATCCTGTTTATTTTAATACACCAAAAATATATGTAATCTATTAATACAGTAATCGTAAGGTAACCGTTTCCATAGAGGAAAAAATTAACCTTTAATGTCGGTTGAAATTAATCAAATCATTATGATAAAAGAGTTTTTTTAAGAAAAATATGTTTCGATTTCATCACTCTTTCTGGTATAAGTAAGAGCTTACTTCCTAACTTCGATGGATGGACGAAAAATTAAAAAAAGAAATATCCTAGTCTTGTGAATACGGAAGACCTTTATTTTGTTGCATGACACCGCACACTTCTCAATCAACAGTCCAAAAGCTGCATAGCTTGAATTATGAAATTTTGTCTCATCATCCACATTAATCTGATATCTCACCTCCGAATTATCACTCATTTAAGTGTTTTGAGCTTTTCATACGCAATAAAACATTCTCCAATGAGGAGGAGTTAATCGAAGCATTTGAATAGTCTATCACATCAAAGGATGGTATTTTTTTTATATATGGGATGACGACTTTAGAAGTACGCTGGAGAACAATCATTCATCAAAATGGTGCCTATTTCCACTAAATAAATTAGTTGATTATTATTACCTAGGCGTTTAATAAATTTTCTATAATGTGTTTAAATTCAAGAATAGCAAATTTCCTTCAGTTTCGCTGATGTTTACTCTTGTTATTTTTCAAATATTTTTCTCTGCAGCCAGATTATTTTATTCTATATTAAAGTTTATGAGAAATTCCCGATGAAATGTTTATTTGGAACAGAATGTTATTTTATAAGTTGAAATATTCTTGCCGACATGATTGATTCAAGCAATGCTTGTATTTGATACAAAAGAATATCCTGTTATTAAAAATTCAGTTAACCCGTAAATCTACATGTAATGAGGTTTTTCGATTCTCCTATCCTAAACAAAAGAAAGAAAATATAAGAAAAATGTGATTGACTGGTCTAGTAAGCAAGACGTGTGTAATAAATGATAAAAATATCGAATTAAAATTAAATCTATCAATTTTTTTCCAAATAAGAGTAGATAGATTCGCCTACCACACAGTTGACTTCCCTACCCTTCTTTTGAACAGGAGTAAAGGTTTGTCCCATGATTCCTCTTTAGGATTGGATTTCCCTTTCCTTCTAAATCTTCTCATTATCCATCACTCCTAGTAGCGAATTTCGTCTTAGTGACATTATCACCTTACATGGGATTAAATGATTGAAAAATGAAAGAAAGGAAAGATTGACGGGGTACTTACGATTATATCACGCTGAGGCCCCTAGCGATCGCCGAACTTAATAAACGTTCTACATGGTCAGTAGTAGATGCTTGACTTTTCGGGAATACCTGGTGGTGGTATATGGATATGCCAGTGTTATAATGGATAGCATTTCGGAATTGTAAATCGGAAAGCTGATTTCCAATTCTGATCGGGTTCATTACATTCACTTAAGTGAAAATAACCGTGGAAGAGATAATATAACTTCTTATCTCCCCTGCTATGGGCTAATTAGAAGAACATGTGTCAGTAAATCATTATAACCCCAAAAAATTATTGCTATCTAAAAATTCTGGTTTTGAATAACATGTCAAAGGTTATATAAGTTTGTAAAACTAATCAGTCAATAAATAGATTGAAATAACGAGATAAGTATATTGTGAATAATCTTAATAAAACTGACCTAGTGATTTTAATTTTAATTTAAAATGATTATAATATCAATAATTTCAACTATAGTGTTGTCAAACTCTGTATTAAACTTACCAGAGGCTCCGTCGAATTCGGTATCATCGAATTCCATATGGATATCCTGGCAAAAGATAGGGTGCCTTAACCCCGAAATAGTTATAGGATTGGAAACAATTACCTCATTAGGCATTATTTTGAGTTTTATTCGGAGATTGTTTTCCCACGAACCTGTCTATTGTTCGTCTCTTTTACACCAGCACGCATGAATTGAATAGCGCATATATCCTGAAGGTTTGGCTTACTAGAAATAAGTAATCGACAATATACACTTCTTTGAGTATTTGATGAATACAAGTAAGCTTACAAGCAAATTGTTGAGTGATAAATAATTATAGATGACCAGTTCAAATTCAGTGCAAAGATGAAAAGGAAGCAGTTCATTATTATTCATATATCCAAGGCCTCATTTCTTAAAGACTAACAAGTTTCGTGATGCTTACCAACTCGGGCATTGAAATCGCAAAGCAGGATAATATTATATACATTTAGAATCTTTGTAATGACAGTAATAAGATCATGGTAACAAGCTCAGCCAAATTCCTCAGAATTGATGCGAATTACCATTTTCCGAGGCTAAGATACGGGAGGACAAAGCTACAAAAAATTTAAAAAATAAGGTTTTAATACAGAGCCTCATATTGTTTAAAATATATAATACATAAATCAATCCCAATATATATATATATATATATATATATATATATATATATATATATATATCGAGAGAGAGAGAGAGGGGGAGAGAGAGAGAATGTCATAATTGTTCCAACGAGAGAAAAAATGTATATTTTAAGAATAGAGAAAAGCCGCAAACGCTTTTGGTTATAATGTGAATTTGTTTTAGAGTATATATTATATTTTATTCTTCATATTTGCTACACGTATTTCCTGTCTCATGACCTTCTTCAGGATAATTAAAGACTTGGTTTTTAAAGGAATGAATTTTTCCTTATGTTCTTTTAATATTTCATTGTTCATTTTCTGTATTTGTAGTGAGACTTGATCTGATTTTTAGACATTTATTTGCATATATGAAAATAAAGAGAAAGAACAGTTTTATAATCCAGAGTTTTTTAGCATTAATTTTTAAAAAACAGTGCTCGATACACAGAAGAGCATAATATTATGGAAAAATCATAATAATAAAATTTTAAATAAATGCTTAAGAGAGAATTAAAGAAATAGTCATCCAGAAATAAGAACACACAATATTAAAAAAAATATGTAAATTTAGGAATCCTGCAACCTGTCCATTGAATAAGAAATGTCTCACAGGATATATAGTTTGCCAATGCATTATCTCATATTTGTAAAAACCTAATATTGAAAAAATTTATATTGGAAGCACTAAGAACTAATTTAAATTAACATGGATCCAACATCTGAGTTCCTTCAATAATATTACGTATCGCAAACAAATATCACTATCCAAATTTGAAACAAAATAGAACACCCATATTAAAATGGAAACTAATAAAAAATGAGAACATGAAATGTTATAAATTATAAAATTCTGAAAAATAAAGATTTATTAAATCAAAGAAATGAAATAACAGATTTTGTAGACATAGTATTATATATTCATTAAAAATAACAAATTATAAAAAAATTGCATAATTGTATATCTATTATTTAATCTAAAATAAGAAAGTTTAAAAATGTGTGAATAAATTCTGTGCTAATTTTACAATACCGTATATAGTTTATTAGTAAATATAATAAATATAGTATTTTAGATATTTATACATAAAATATCAATAAAAATAAAATATGATTAATCGTATGGGAAAGGCCCCATTAAGAAAATACCAATATATTTCACAAAATAAGAAATTATATTAAATAAATAAATAAAAATGCCAATTTTATTGTAGTAGATCTTTACAAACCAGATTGCAATGACACGTTGTCATATAAGTAAGCCAGTATCAACAGACAGAAATTACAAACCCATACCTAACGATAAGCAACATTCATTTTGCCACCTTAAATTATACTTTCATCCAGATTCGTCAAAATAATCAACCACTTAAAAATATTTTGAATTCTCTTTCCCCCTCTTAGTTAAACTATATATATATATGATAATATTTAGCTTATAAAAGTGTAAATCAATTTAGCATCGCTGAATTTAAGTTCAATTTAAGATTTACGTTTTTGTTTCGAAATATGGTAATCTCTGTGTCGCGATGAATACACATTTTTTATTTAAATTATATATATATATATATATATATATATATATATATATATATATATATATATATATATATATATATATATAAAGAAAAATATACGGAAAAAACAAACAAAAACCCTTATATGCAATTATGCTGTTTTAATGTTAATATAATGTCAATATATTTTTCTTCATACAGTCGGATCTATATCCATATATTTGCTTACATATATATATATATATATATATATATATATATATATATATATATATATATATATATATATATATATATATATATATAATAAATATATATATATATATATGTGTGTGTGTGTGTGTGTGTGTAAAATAGCTAGTTTAATGTTGAAATATAATTGGAAATGTGTAGCGATTTAAACGTTTTTGTCTTAATATACTAGTATAAATATATAGATTTCTTAATTCATATATATATATATATATATATATATATATATATATATATATATATATATATATATATATGAATTAAGAAATCTAGATACTATCTCGCATTAATTTCCCAACTATGATATATATATATATATATACATATATATATATATATATATATATATATATATATATTAATTATAAACATCACCTACTCACTTTCGTTTATTAGATATTGAATGTTATCATCTCATGTACATGAATTTTATTGGTATTTTTCTTAACTATTAATATGATAAACATTGATGTTCATTCCCACATGTAAAAGTTTTGCTCTTATAGATAAATAATTAGTCTCAACTTTAAGTATTTCCATTTGCCTTCATAAATTCTCTCAGACGAGGAAACGCGTCGGTTAAAATAAGTTTTCTTTTTATCTTTAATCATATCATCATTTTATAAATATACCCTATCTGAAATTTTTACACATATATCTATGTATTTATATTCCCTCTCTCTTTCTCTCCTTACATATATATATATATATATATATATATATATATATATATATATATATATATATATATATATATATATATATATATATATATATATATGCACATATTAGGAGAACCTATGACAATTTGGAAAAACAGGTATAGATACAGCTATAGATTTTTTCTAGAGAGAGAGTGAGAGTGAGATTATTTTTAAGCATTGTGAGGAGCTTGTACGATTTTTTTTGATTTTTTTTTCTTTTTATTATTTTATGTATTTATACATAATCATGTTTGAGAAATTAAAGGAAATAAAAAATTTGACCTGCGCCAAAATAATATTATTTTTACATAATTTAAATTATCAATAGTTTTACATTTTCTGTTTAGATTTTCTTTTTCATTTATTTCCCTTCAGAATGAAATGTCATTTCTTTTTTGTCAGTTCATTAATTTTCAGATTTTGCAATCAACTAATTCCATGTCCAGGAAAAAAATTAATGTATGAAAAAGAACTTTCAATGGAATCAAGTCCACTTAAATGTGTCGACCACCGAAATCATCGTAACATTTTTAACGATGCTATACTAAAAAATGAGGTAGACATGATTGAATGTGACTGATATTTTCTGGAACAATTTATTGTCATTTTTCTCTGAAATTCTTCTTTGAAATATTTACATCATTCTCTTGTGTTATATCTATAGTTCAGCATTTGTGCTTACTTTCTTATTTTTAATAGTCAAATACTTCTATATTCTATAACCATTATGATGCTTGAAGCGGAAATGAAATATAAAATGTATGATTAAACTTTCAAGAACCTCGTAGATATTTCAGCTGATTGAAGGGCAAAATAATCATAGGAAATCTGAAAAAGAAAATATGATAAAAATCTGAGATTAATTTATCGTAATCCTTGTTCGTTTACAAGAAGCAAACAGCGGAAGAGTAAACTTTCCTCTTTCACACCCACTTATTCGATCGCTTGTTTTCCCCACGAAAGAAAATAATAAGAATTCCTCTCCATATATAAAGTTTATGTCCAAGCGAATGAACGCGAAGCGTTCTGTGTCTTTATGTTCGCTTCCAATTGATATAATCTGCTGATTTCTTAAATATGAAGGAGAAATCGTACTATGTATTTTAAACGGGGCGAAAACGTAGGCATCCAAGGAGAGATCGACTGTCAGGCGCGATATATCAAATGGAACGTATATAACGAGTCGTGTTTCAACGGAAAATAAAGAAATAATCAAATGAACTTTAAAATATTTAACTCAGTCTTCAAAACAAGAGGAAGATATTGAAAAAAATGAAAATGATAAAGGAAAAAGTATTCATGTTATTGATATAAATTTTTATCTTAAATCTTAAATGAATAAGTATTGACGAACAAAAACAATGATAATTCTAATAATGATAACTTAAAAAAAAATCAAAAATTAAACAAAGCCATATTTATACGCAGAAATTTAAAAAAGGAAGACATGTGACACAAGAAAAACCATGAAAATAAATGAGGGTTGTGTAATTATGTCATAGGAAACATTAAGTAAGGATTCATAAATAAAGATCGATAATGCCTTTATGTATTTTATTTTTGGATTAATAACGAAATAATTTCGCATCAATGATTAGAAAGTAAATATAAATAACAATGTCTTATATTGGGAATAGATTTGTTTATTTTGTCTTCGTTGAAAAAAGATGTACGAACTTCGAAAGTAATTATCATGTCACGGAAAATTGAGAAAATCACACTATCTATCTATCTATCTATCTATCTATCTACCTATCTTTCTGAGATTAGGTATTATGTACATTTTTTACATTATTCGGACTATTGTCCTTATCTTTGTCGCCATATTTATTACAACGATTCAGCCGTTGTACGCACCGGCCTTCTTCAGATGGTTGGAATGTCGAACTGAACCCTTTCTTACGCTCACTGGGGTAGACTGTTGTAGATTCACGTGTCATGTTTAATGGATTACAGGAGCCTTTATCCAACTTGAGGACACATGGCACAGTGGATAAAGGCGTTGGTTAAATCCAGTGACAGTACCCAAAAAGAGTGAACTCAATACCCGGTTAAGGCAGTGGAGAACTTACAGAGGGAAATTAACAGGACATAACTGATAACGTACATCCATTAAAGATGGCACGTGGAATTGAACAGTCTACACCAGTGAGCGAAATAAAGGGTTCAATTTGACATTCCAACCACCCGAAGAAGACCGGAACGAACAACGGCCGAAATGTAATAAATATGGTGACAAAGATGAGGACAATAGTCCGAATAATGTAAATAATTATCTATCTATCTAGCTAGCTAGCTAAATATGTATTGGATTTGTTATTTATTAAACCGAGAGTTTTCTATCATTTATTTTTAGTGGAAACATTTATTTGTTTATTTCATAGTTTATTTTAACCGTGTATGTATATATATATATATATATATATATATATATATATATATATATATATATATATATATATATTCAGGCTGATAGATAAAAAATAATACTCACATAGAGGTATCGATTAAAAATAGCATTTAAAGTGACGCTTCGATGACTTCCAGGTAGCTTTCTTTTCTGTGGCCCTGAAATGTTCAAACCATAGCAATCTTCAGGTGCTGAGTATAGAGGACTGAATGTTAAATTTATTTAAATTTTAATTTTATATACTATATCCGGTTATCGTAATTTTTGCGCATTTACGTATAATATCGGGATTCGATTTTTTTGTTGTTTAAAAAATTCTATTTCGCGCTTGACATAAAAGGAATTTGTATACACACACACACACGACACACACATACACACATACATTTTATATATATATATATATATATATATATATATATATATATATATATATATATATATATAGGGAGATAGAGAGTTAAAGACATAGAGAGATACAGATAGATAGATATGTAAAAAATAAAGAAATGTTTTTGAGTTGTGAATATTTATTTGTTTATTTTGTATAAAAGAAAATTATTAGTCATTTAGAAACAAGCAGTAATATACATTAAAATAACCGTAATTTACAGTAAACATTAATCATGTTCAACGTATTTAAGCAAATTTTTATGCCTACATGTAATCGTTAATTCATTTCTATTGTTTAATAAGCTCGGGTAATTTACGTATTTTAATATAACAATTTTTTCAACACAACGTAAGTTATATCTATTTACTTTCCCATTGTAAGATTTCTCTCGGGATACAATAACGCAGTTGATAAAATGTGGATTATTATTATTCTTTAATTGCCAGAATTATTTAGTGAGAGTGGTGCTGTTTCTGTATTGAATATTACGTAAAGTCATACGATGATAGTAGAAATGAAATTTTCAAGGAGTTTCAAGGAACCAAAATAAATTTTAACATCGTTGCCGATATATATATATATATATATATATATATATATATATATATATATATATATATATATATATATTATTGTGCCTGTTTGTTTTTCTTCTATTTGTGTATACGCATATAGCGGATTCATTTATTTGAAATTTTAAAAATTTTCAATAAAATATAGTTATAATGTTTGAATAGTGCCTTATAGTGGAAAGCAATAAATCGCTAGTATCCAAATTTAGTTTAAAAATGAAATAAACTGGGATCGAAACGATGAAACAGAGAAGTCAAATTTTCGAAATGAAGTTATATAATCTTGAAAAAATATTTAGTCAGATCTTACAAAGTGTGAGTGTAATTGAAAAATGAAAAAAAAAAAACGTTATTTCGGAGATAGAACAGTGAAAGAACACGGTTCAAGTAGACGGCTTATAACAATTGATGTTTATTAACATTTTTGGAGTTCGCATTTGTGGAAGCCGGGAGAGAGTTCCCCAAGGGAGATGTGAAGAAGAGATGAAATTTAATTTAATCAAATTTTATTCAAAAGAAACCTAGAAAATATTTAATATTTGCTGTCCTAACCGGTTCGCCTCCGAGCTCTGCGACCGTCATCCTCATTCTCTGTTTCCTTTTTCTCTTCTGGTGGCGGTGGCGGAGATGTATGTGAGTGAAAGTGAGTTTGACGAGGCGCAATGCGTGGATTTGATTTTGGTGGACATTTTTGCTCAACGGAGAAGCCCACTCACTTGGCAACAAATGCCATCACTAACGGCTCTAAGGGGATTGAGCCAGGTGAGATCTGGCAAATCTGGTTGCATCAGTCTGTCGGATGCTTGGTCTGTCAAGTTTCGTCTTGGTTACTGCAGCCCAACGGGCGCTGCCT
>OZ010571.1:23774545-23827045 GCA_963932145.1 Acanthosepion lycidas
GCCACTATGATGGAGGAGGTTACAGAGAGTTGGAGCAGGAGCAAATAGCTGTGATAGAGGAAAGGATGAAGAGAAGGATAGGGGATTGATCAAGGAATCTGGAGGCGTTGATTGACATTATATTTGAATAGTTGGAGATTTTTAGCTATCAGGGAAACAGGAAAAGGTGAAGGTGTTCCACAGGCGAGAAGTGCGAGATATAAAGCTATTGGAGTAGAAGAGACAAACGGCCGGGTTGGTTTTGTCAACGACACAAGATTTATTTTTGAGGCAGGAGTATATAGTCGTGTTGTACGTGTAGATACATACTTGGGAACCTATGACGTCAGGGATATCGTTAATGAAGATGAGAAATCGAGTAGGGATTAGGATAGAGACTTGGGGAACACCTGCGTTCGTGGGATAGGAGTTGGAGGAGAATCCGGTGAGAAGGACACTGTTCTTATTTTGTTTTTCATTTTCATTAATGATCTTCTCGATGGCATCAGCTCTGAAATTGGTATATACGCACTTGACAGAACAATTTACTCCTATCACGATAGTAATCTGATCAATGTGCTATGATCAAAATAGGAGGGCTTCAGGAGCGTGAAACCACCTCTTAATTGCTAGTGTTCCCAGTCCAACCCAGACATGGGGTTGTAGAACATGTTAGGGTCCTATCTATGGGCAAATAGTTAACACCTAATCTTGTGTCAAAACACTATGAAATTGTAAAAAAAAAAAGGTTTTAATACAGCTATAAGTTTTTGTAAAAAAATACCAGCAATAACTGTTTGATGACAAAATTTTTACCACCAATACATTAACAGCAATGCAAATCTTGTTGGCATTAAATAACCCATTGAGGTTGATACGCCGTAAAACAAAACTAACTAAACTTAACCAAATCAAGATCAAAATAGTAGCTAATGTTCAAAACGAACTTCAGTCTGTTGTTTACTGAGGCAAATGATGGCCTGGTAATTTCAACGCTTCCACAAAAGTAACTCCTCTCTCTTAATCACTTCAGAGACCCGTTTCTGCCTTCCCTTAGCATGGCTAATTCAACCTACAGGAAAATGTCAAGTTGCGCCTTCTCGAGCTAACGTTCTCAACTGTCATGAAGTGGAACGAGGATATTGAATCAATTGCTACGTCAGCTACTGAGAAATTTGTTTCCATGTGTCATGGTAGACAATCTTTCTCTCCGAAATCTATCTTACATATCTATAAGTCTACCATTTATCCATTTACTGAATATTACTCCCAGATAAGGTCCGTTGTCCCGGCTACATATCTAGAAATCGTTGATAAAATCCAGAGAAAAATCAGCAGTATTACTGGCTCTTAACTGGCGTCTCGTTTTCAGTCAATGCTCCACCACCTTAAAGCTGCTTCCTCGTGCCTTTTCTATAAATACTTTCATGGTAATTGTTCGGATGAGATCTTCGCTATAGTACTCAGGGTTTATGAATTTAAGCGCGGTACTAAACTGCAACGAGGTCTTATCAATTTACTGTTGAATTGGCTAGATGTAACCGTAAATTCTATGCTGGCAGTTTCTTTTCTCGCATTTACCGATCGTGGAAACCCTTTCCGGTTCCATGTTTTCAAGTCAATATTAATCTTCAAAAGTCTAAATCCAACGTCAATCGCTATTTACTGTCCCCCTGTTTACTCATCTTTTTATTCACGCTCCGTAGCAATGTCACAGATTTCTAATCCTTTCACATGCAGTAATCCTTTGAATGTTAGTGGATTTAGAGCCTTACTTCTGGTCATCAGAAATAAAGAAAATCTATCTATCTATCTATCTATCTATCTATCTATCTATCTATCTATCTATCTATCTATATATCTATCTAATCTGAATGTATTCACATCTATCTGTGTAGCTATCTATCTATCTAGCTATTTATCTATTTACATTAATATACACATACATATAATCCTGATACATTTTCATAATTTTGTTGTTTGTATAGCGTCAGCGGTATTTCAAATGTGTCCTTCGTATTTACTTAATATTTCTTATATAATCAGTCAACTGTAAAATCCATTTAAAAACCTTGGGAAAATTTTAGAAACCAGAAAAATGGGCTCCAACCTAAATTGCGGAATATCGGTCAGCATTTAAGCCCCTGCCTTTCTTTTCCTGCTTGACACAGAAATAGTTTTGACAAGATAATCACTTGCAATGAAAAATGCATTTATTACGAAAATCCCAAACGATGAGAATCGTGGCGGAATCGAAGAGATCCTACAAAATCTCTACCTAAATGGAATCTATTTTGGAAATTGTTCTTTATCGATGCTTGATGTGATTTAAAGAGAAAACTTAATTAAGAACTGCCGAGAGATAGACAATTTGTTACAACACCCTAGGAAACGAGTGGATCTTTGAAGAAACATTTTTATATAAATTCCATTTATTTTACGATTTGACAACGACCGTATCATTAAATGGAATACGCAGTTCCACTAGGTTTGCCCTATTTTCCGGCTTTTCACTACCGGATGGCCATTTGTTTATCAATATGCAACATTTCTCGAGCGGTAAACATTTTTCAACATTTTAAATGGGAAAACAAAACAGTAAAGAAGTTCTCGAACACAGTTTATAAGGGTAAAAGAAGAAGAAGAAGAAGAAGAAGAAGAAGAGGAGAAGAAGAAGAAGAAGAAGAAGAAGAAGAAGAAGAAGAAGAAGAATAGGAAGAAGAAAAGGAGGAGGAGGAAGAAGAAGAGGAAGAAGAAGAAGAAGAGGAAGAAAAAAGAAGACGAAGAAGAGGAGGAGGAGGAAGAAGAAGAGGAAGAATTACAATCAAATATCATAAAAAACATTTCTGTCAATATTTGCAACTATGACTATCAAAATACTATGACTTCAATATATTTCTTTGTAATAATTACGTTGACTATATATAATATGTTGATTTTATAAAATGTTTGAATTCATATTGCTGAAGCATTGATGTTATCCAGGAAAGTCGTCAAGGCCTTTCCGAAAGTAAAACAAGTTGCTATTTGAATGTGAACAAAATCATTACGAGATTAATATTTTATTACATCAAAAGTATCCGGTACGTTTTGTCATCAACTATAATTCATAGTAATTCATATCAGGTCTCTTCAGGCATTCAGTCATGAAAATTTCTTCCTCTGACATTTTATATTACGCCACAATTCCCATAAAATGAGCATTGTCATAAAATAAGGGAGTTAATTGTGATTTGATTAATTCTTCAAAGAAAGTGCTTTAGGTTGAAATTAATGAAAGAACTGTTGACAAGAGAGTTGCATAATGCGCGACGGATGTGATCATTAGATGTTTGGAAACTCTTCCAACAATAGTTTGTCTCGGCACAGTTAAAAAACAGCGATGCCATGCAGCAAAAAATCACTCGTCGATTTCCATTTGCAGATTGGGTTTACCCTCTGATTCTTCAAACATATTCGTCTTAATATTTTTTACTTCTTATTGTCTTGGTTGTGTTGAATATTCAGTCAAAGACATTCAAGTTCATAAGTTTTCATGTTTTAGTGTCTTTTAGAAGCATATTTCCTTTTTTCCCAACTTCATAAAACATTTCACCACCTGCGTGAATTTACTTTAGCATTACCATAAATTCCATTGTCGAATCTGCAATTTATAGGCAGTCACGATTCTCAACAAAATAAATATCATCGCTTTTACACAAACATTTCTTAAAGTGTAGTCGCAAACACGCTTGAGATCTTAAACTTTAGCTGCGAAAATCGTGAAATGTTAAATTGTTTACTGAACTTCATTTATCAGAGCGAGAAGTATTCCAGGGACCATATTAGAACATACCAACTGAAATTGAATGAAAAGTAATATGAATAATAAGTCCAAATAAATGAAGATGATAATATCGATGAAAATGCTTGCGATGTTAATTGACTTTATGTCAAGTAGGAAAGCTCATCAAGTGTTCCCATAGTGAATTTGCAATAAAATAATAATCGTGTAAATATGGCGTGTATCGTTGTTAAGATAGCTGAGATCTGTATAGTGTAGGCTTTCTGAACATATAACCCGTGTTCAATTTCCATTATGATCGATTAGTCAAACAGGTAACGATTCATATCATCCTGGTGAAACAATCCCAGCGTGTGGCCTCTGTTAGATAGCGTCTGAAAACGAAACAAAACGCAAAGGTTTTAACTTCAGTGTGGGTAGTTTCAAGAACACTACAATATTAACCTCTTCAAGTCAAGGGTCAATCGCTATCTATCCTGCTTGACTCCCCGCCTCATATTCCATTCATGTTACAAAATTTATTCATTAAAGACATTTAGACAATAACTCTCCCAACTGAGTAGTTTTGGAGACTTGTCTTGTGTGAACTATATTAAAAAAACAAAAAAAAACAAAATAAAAAAATAGTTAAAATTCTGATTAATGTATTTAGGATTTAAATGCAGATTTTCGAGACAGAGAAGGAGAAAACGAGAATGTTCATCGTAGTATATAAATCGTGCCACTTAAAGTCATTCTTATTCAATTTTATATGCCGTTGGCCTTCAGGACTTAGGTCAGCATGGCACTCTTCATCGCACTATCCTTTTGAGATTTAAGCTATATTTTCCAACTTCCTACCCCTCGAAAGCCTTTTGTCATCAATTTAACCATGCTTGTTAGTTCACTGGCTGTTTTACTCTGCCAATCTTGCTTTTAAACGAGGGCAATTTGTCCCTCATATAGCATGTAGATTATATGATTCATGTTTGAGAGAGATGAATATATCACATACCCCGTTGCTCTGTCTTTAACTGCAGATATTCAAGGAACGTAGGTAACATTGCCTTATTCAGAAGATTAGCCCAATATCCATTTCTTGAGAAACCGTTCGTTAAGCTAACAAGTGTTCATTATAGTTTTTTAGATGGAATACCCTTAAATCAAGTATCGTTTGACATATCCGCGGTCTCATATTTTGAAGGGTGCTGAGGATCATCTGGAACTCGTTACGTCAAATAGTGATATAAAGTCAAACCATTGCCATTTTTATTCGACTATTAGTAAACGAGGCGGTGATTGTGCGGATTTAATTTATAAACAATTCACTCGCCTGATTTCCAATAAAAATCTCCTCAATTTATCAATGGTACAACGGCGAAAGTCACTGATTGTAACGCGAACCATTGCAATACGTTTGAAGAACTAACTTCACACAATAAATTAGCCTTTAACCTTAAGTTTCATTCCTGGTTGAGAGAGCCAGACCACATTTGGAAGAAGAAACAATAACTTTCTTTGAGATGAAACTAAGTTTACTAATTAAATCTATATATCATGAAAACAATTCCATGCCCTCAACAATTGAGAAAACGACTTTCTGTTAATTCTACTATAATTGGTGGTAATTTCGCTAAAACTTTGTATTGTTGTTCATCTTTTTTTTTTTAAATAAAAATGTGTTTGCTGGTATATTTAGCATATAAATTAATTCTTATACTTTCATACGGTTTCGCTTTTCTTTGACATTCACTATTTTCTCATAGCCTAGATGTTAATTGGTCAAGTGAAACCTGGTAACAACAGCAATTAAGATATGGTTCTACATTCCAATCAGAGCCCTTGCTGTCGGATGTAGCAATCAACAGTGGGGACATTAAATATAAGTAGATGAAATTAAGAAATATTAAGTAGAAAAACAAAGAAATGTTTTGAAAAACCAGTAAATTATATTTGTCTTAGACATTGATATATTATTAGAAAGTATACATCAAAGAAATAATTTGAATTACAAATGAAAGAAACACTTCGCAGCCACTTCTTAAAATACAGAACCGGAAAGCATATTTTTTTGCAAAATTGACAAATAATTAATAGTTGCTTTACATATTCAAAATATTTGAACAGTGATTCTTCTTGACCTGCACAAACATCGGCGACTTCTGAAGAACCTCTGTCACCCAGTTTCACTCACTCAGTTTTACTTACATGATTTCCTGCAGCTTGTGGTATATTTTCATGCACTTCAAAATGGTACCACGTTTCGGAAGTGGTTCCGTGAAATTATATAACAAAGCAGGCTGACTACTCGACCATAGTGAGATTTGATCACAGGTTTCATGCTCCGAACGGTAACGGCCGAACCCATCAGCAAGCGTCTATTCACTGTTTCCTTATTTCTATTCGTATTCGAGATTCAGCAAGCTCCGCATTAAAACATAAAACTATACAAATGGGTATCCAAGAATTCATAAAAACCTACTGACTTTCCGACTGAAAAAAAATATAATCACGATGACAAGATCTGTATTTTGGTTCGAATTCTGTGGGCTTTCGCATACTGAGTGGCTGGATTCACTTCTTTCAGCATCGTTTTTTTATTATTTTATGAGCTTGTATAATTGTGAAATCTCCATAAGGAAATATATAAATAAAAAAATAATTATACTGTCACTGTTTCATGTCCATAAATAGATAAATTAAAAATACAAACATGCTATTGTAACTGCGATAAAATCTTATTTTCAACAGAAAGTATATTATCATTCATGTACTAATACTATTTGACATTTTTACCAATTTCCGGTCAGCTCCCGGATATTGTAACGCTTGTAGTTTAAAGAAATTCCAAAACTATAATGAATAAATTTAAAAATTCTAAAATAATTGTAACAGAACGCGTTCGAGTGTCTTAACAATCACTTTAACAATGGAATGCAGATTTTATTGCAATTGCAATAGCATGATTTTCTGTGTAATTTATCCCTGAAGATCGGTCTAAAATACTAGCGTTAAAAAAATACGGCGTTTTAGTTGATGACAGGTTTCATGCTCGGAATAGTAATTTCTAGACATTAAGGTACTGATTAGACAACTGGAAAGGATCAGTATAAAAGTAAGTAGGCAAAATATCTCTATATTATTCCATAAATAGTTTGAATGAAGATATTCAGCTTCTACCCGCACGCAAACACACACACACACGTATACATTTAGTTAGCATATTTTCATTCAGACATGTTTCATTAAATGTCTCATTGGTAGTGTTGAAATATCTACATTTAACCGAAAATTGTATCTTAATAGTTTCTTTACTCGTATTATTCGCTTGTGCAAATCTATTTCTAATTTTTTGCTACCCTTCCACCTATAATTAAAAATAAAATTAAATGTAATGTCAGCTGCCATCTTCCGTTTATGAGAATCGTATTCAGTTATCCTCCTTTCTATACATCAATCTTCACATTCTCATTCACTCCCTTCAGACATCTTGCATGCTATTGACCTGTTTTCAGTAAAATGATAATGAACTAAAGAATTCAAGGGTCTCAGTCACACCGGAAAATATGTAACTCAGGGAATTACACGTGAACTGAAAATAAAGTTACATTTTTAAAAGAAAATCATTAAATTTTGGTCAGTAATGTAAAAGGATGTTTGGAATATTAGTTCAATGCCAAATTATGTGACCGATATTTCATAGTTGATAATTCTCTAATCGAGCAGGAACTTTCATGGAACTTTGTTTGGAAATCAATGCTAAATGCTATATATTTATTTTCTGGGATTATCAGAGGAATGATTCTTTTTTTTATTTCAGTTTTTAGCGGCGCACTGGCAGAGTTATTTAGTTAAGGACGGGGGATAATACTATTATACTAAAAAATACTGAATAATCTCTTCGAAGACTTCCGACCAAGGGACGCAATATAGGGAACCTATACTAAACAATAAATATACGTCCATTATCCAACAATGATTTATTTGTAAAATGAAGGTTACTATATAAATACCTTACTAAGAATAGTAGATTTAAGTATATTGGTTATCTCAATGAAAGCAAATAAAACAAACGGTTGAATCGTATGTATTTTCATAATTTTTAATAATTTCAGAAGAGATACGTATGTTTCATCTTTTATTTCTATTTACATCATTTAATACTTGTTTCCTTCCGAATATTCTAGAGCTTTCTTCCTTTAACGTAAACTCATTTTTTCACTAACATGCTACCATAAAATAAAAAAAAGAACAATTTTATTGGTTCTTGATAATTATTTAAGGGCAAATTTTTATTTACGTATGCGAGGGTAACCTGGGAATTTCATAGGCTGACCAAGATATACCTGTAAATATTCACGCCAGTCTTCACACTAAAAGATATGAAAGTGTACCAAATAATTTAGCATAAATAAATATTCCCTTCAGATGTCATTTTGTCGAATCATTTGAATAACATTTAATATTTGCAAATAAATAAAACCAATAAAAATATGCCTTCTCTTTGCTCCAGAAAAATAAGCAAAACAGAGTGATATATTATATGCTATTTTAGATGGAAATTTGTTTGAAAATAAATGCGAATTGATGCATATATATTTTTTCTTGGATTAACAAAATGTTAATATGAATGATTCGTTTTTTTTTTAGCGCCGCTCTGGCACAATTACATTATTACTGATATGTTTTTGCCTTCTAGACACAGTCCGCAAAAGTTTCAAGAGTGGGGATATTTAGCAAATTTTATTCAATGAGTAGACTGGGAATTGATCATAACATACTCACAAAGATAATTACAATATGTATATGTATAAATTAGTGTATTTTCAAAAATTTTTTTAGAAAGATCTACTATTTTCTTGCCATATGCATTCATAGACTATCATCACCTCAGATTCTATTTAAACATTTTTTTCTGCAGTTTGCAATTCAGAGTAACCCTTCTCGAGTGATTGTCTATTAAAGCTCTAGGCTCCAGGGTAAATCTTCGCTGATCCATGTAAACCATATCTGGTGTAGAGAAGACGTTTTTGCGAAAATGAATGGAAGAGACTAGGCTGATATTTGAACGGCTTCTCTCGTTTTCATTTCCCGCGTGGTAAGATATGGGATGCTTGCACATTCTCATATTATAAATTTTGACAAATGTTTTTATATAAGCTAACTTCCATTATTAAATTATATAGAGAAGTCTAAGGCGTTTTCATAATATTTCAAATTTCAATAGAATCTTCAAATCAGTTCATGTGGAAATTTTTTTAAAAAATGTATAATTAAAAAGAAAAATAAATAATCGACTAATCAAAAGATTTCAATATTCTTAAGAAAAATATTTCATTCTTATATAAAATCCCATTATTATTTTCACACATAAAATGTATTTTTATAAATTTCTAACCATTCAACCATTCCTTTTATGGATTCAATCAGAAGGCAATATTTTCGGTTGAATTTCGATGAAATATTCGTAAATCTTTGATAGATTAAAAGTTTTAACTAGCAACCAAACAGCATAAGTTCAGTATTTGATATCCTGATTTTAATCGATCTGATAATATTTGCAGCGCACATTTCAGGCGGATTGCTTCGTATTATTTGCATCTTACGTACAGTTGTTGGCATATAGAATAATCGTGAGTCTACTTCAATCAACAATACGTTTGTTTAGGTTAAGATTTTAAATACTCTTTTAAATACAATTACGAGAATTATATTCTTTGATAAATCGATGTATTTTGCCGGTGATTCTTCTGCCTTAAAGACGCAAGCAATCACTGATCTCCACAACTTGCTGTTTTCGTAGCTCTTAATAATTTTTGTCTTTTTGTTATTTCTACTATAATTTGTGCCGTCATCTATTTACTGAAACCCACCAACTATATCATAGGTTGATTGCCTCTGCCCCTCTTGCCATTAATATATACTGTGAGTATCACATTTTCCAAACCCTTTCTCATTATGTACAATAGAAATTGCAGCTGCCTCTTCCTGATGTTAAATTTCGTTTTTGTTTCCATCTTATCTAAAACATCGTCATTGGCCTCAGGTTTAGTCTATAGCATCCTAAGTATCATTTTGTAGAACATTTTTTGCAACAACTCACTTCTTTATCTCCGAGGAGATTGTCCAACACTCACTACCATATTAGGAGAACATATACTACGTAACAGTTTTTCTACTATCTTCCTTATTTTTAGTGAAGTTTTTCTAATTCTTAATACTCTGCTTAATTTTAGGAAGGCATCTTTGTTTATCCCAATACGCTTTTGGATTTCGGTTTCGCGCTTTCTGCCGTCTTTTAAAACACTTCCAAGATTACCTTGAAGAAATATGGTAATTTCATATATCAAACAATAAGATTAAACACTAGAAGATTTTGATTTCTTTAATTTATGGGCAAACATTTTCGTAGTGATAGAAAAAATTGTGATTTTTTTATAATGAATTATGTCTCACTGAATCCTTAGTACTATTTCTTAAACTTTAACAATTCTTCGTCGCAGGTAATTTTATATATATATATATATATATATATATATATATATATGTATGCGCGTGTGTGTCTGTGTGCGCGTGCGTATGTATTACTTCAAATATCATTATAGTGAACTGTCTTATTTTAAATGGACGTCCCATTTTTATATTAAATATTATTATTATTTCATACAGCCTGAGCATTCGGGTAATCTTAATAAAAATATGCATTTTTCCCCTGCAGGAATCGAACTCACTTTCTTATTTATAGGAGGACCCTTGTTTACACTGACTGCTTTACCTATCGGCAACGGCGAACAAGTTTAGTGAGGGCGTATCATCATATGCAATCATATGCTAAAATGTTTTCTTCACGAACAAGAAGTGTTTGGAAAAGAGAAATTGATGCCTATGTATCCGGTCATATTTTGGTATGTATAGAGAGCATAAATAATTTTTCTCTCTTATCACAAAACTGAAAACAAAATAAAAGGGCATATAAATTTATTTTAATCCATACAAATCATAGGTAAGTTTTGTTTCTAACAAACATATTACTTTTTTTTCCTTAAATAAATCAGTTTGTTTTTTCTTTAGCAATATATTAATTTTTTTCTATAGTAATTTTTAATATTTATTCTTCTGTTTCATGGTTCTTCACAATTTCCTGTCATTCGTAGCTCTTTATTTATTTTTTTTTTGTTGATTCCCCTAAACCTGTTCCGCCATCCATTTACTCAAGTTCGCTAGGCAGTTTATGATTTGTTTTCCTCTTTCCCAACTGTTTTCAATCTGCCATGGGAGTATACCATTTTTCAAAGCAGCTTCCTTCCCTATGTACACTATATATTTAAACTGTTCCTTTCTAATTTTTGATATGTGTTCATTTTGTCTCTATGTTCTCTAAAACTTCGACGTTGCTCATATGTTCTGCCCATAATATTCTCAGTATCCTTCTATAGAATCGCATTTCTGTTGCTTCAAGTCTGTTATCTTCCAAATGAATAGATAATCCTATTATACTAAAACCATTGAATAATCTCCTCCAAGACTTCCGACCAAGAAACGAAATATAAGAATCCTATACTAGACAATAGATTTACGTCCATTATCCAACAATTATTTATTTGCGAAATGAAGATTACTATATGAATTCTTTACTTAGCATACGTAGGTTTAGCTACATTGGTTATTTCAACCGAAGCAAATATTATAAACGGTTGTTTTGTATGTATTTTTTATAATTTTTTACGATTTCAAAATCGATACATCTTTTTCATCTTTTATTTTCTATTTACATCATTTAATATTTGTTTCCTTCCCAATATTATTTTAAGCTTTCTTCCTTTATTATAGAACCGTGCTTTTCACTTACATGCTAACATTAAAAAAAAATTATTTGTTATTAATAATTATTTATGTGAGAATTTGTATTTAGGTATGCGAGTGTTACAGTTATATCTTGGTAAGAGGCTGACCAATATATCACTCTAAGTATACCCGCCAGTTGTCACATTGAAAGATATAAAGTGTACCAAGTAATTTATTATAAATAAATATCTTCTTCAGATGTCATATTTGTCGAATCATTTGAAATATATTTAGTATTTGCAAATAATTAAAACCAATGAAAATATGTCTTCTCTTTTCTCCAGACAAATTAGCAAAGTAGAGGGAATTCAGTTTCTGAGAAGTCAGTATTTTCATTATTGCTCGTAGATGTTAACGTGGAACGCATCCATAAATGTAACCCCATGTTTCAATCGTTTATTTTTTTCTTGGGAGCTTTTGAGGATTTTCATGCCGAGCAGTTATCATGTATCTTAAGACTAATGCTGGTGACATTAGAAGGAAACAGTCTCACTTTATCGACGAAATTGCAACTTTTATTGTTGGTGGAAATTTATATAGAAAAATTCTAAAAGCCGATTTCTTGAAAATTATATTACACAACTACACAGCTATCTCAATTTCCAAAACTGACTAGGGTTTCCTTCACGCTATTTTATTTGGTAACTTGAAAAAACTAACAGCATGTTTTCTGATTTTCTTATCTTTTGCACATTGTTGTTGCTGCTGTTGTTATTGTTGGATGTGTTCAAGTGATGTGGTTCTTGTTATTGGGTAATGCTGTATATATTGTTATTTTGGGCACGTGGCTAAGTGGTTACAATGTTCGTTTTCTGACCATAAGTCCCGGAATCCGAAAATCACCATGGTCAATTTGTCAGGAACGTGACTTCTTGATGTTATTGGTATGGAGGAGGCGATCCCAGTGTGCGCAATCTTTGGAAAGTGTCTGAAAACCATATTTGAGCAGGAAATTGAATCAGTCGGTGTCCTTCACTGACTGGGCTAGCACGAAGTCACAAGTTATCTTGATGGGCTTATTGGGATTGTTGATAACGAGAGATAACACGCTCTCTCCCAGAAACTGTGATTATGGTCTGCTCAGTTGAGTTGCAGCATAAACCACAAATGGATGTTGAACAAATAAAAAATGCCTTGTGAGCAAGTGTTTACAATAGGGATTAGAAAGCCGCCCTAGGTAACGGGTATCCTCAAATACAAATGCTCAGCAATTAACATAAATTAATATATTGTCGCGCAACACCAACACATAGACACTGGTGAAAGATAAACTTCCTTAATATTTAACGGATCTATTTGTTTTTGCAATTGTACACGATGATACGAAGGAACGGTTGCCTACAGATGGTCTGTTCGACATTCTGTTTGTGCTGGGCACTATGCATGAAAACACGTAAATGTTCATATCGGACGAAGCCAACTGAAAACTGAACAGTTTTTTTTCAATGTTTTAGTTACAATGTTGAACATATTTATCCGTTCTCGCAACATATGTAGGGTGCAATGTCGTAGTCTTCTACGATAAATTATTCATAGCTGTGGTAATTGAATTTTTAGAATTGATTGTACATAATGATTCTCTTTATATGTTATCAATCTAATTCCAATTTATGATTATTGATTCAGTGTCATCAGCTTTTATCCTATTTCCAGCAGACTTAATTCCTTTTGTGGATCAGCCAGATAATGCAGCATAACCATTATACAGGCCTACGAACTATTGATGAATCCTACGAACTATTAGACTAACATGTGAAAAGTCCCCCGGAAAGACATCGCCATCATACAAGGAGATTGGAATGCCGAGGTAAGACAGGATGTGTACACAAACTGAGAAGGAACAGTCGGAAGATTTGGCCCTGAGGATACGAACGACAGAGGTCGAGATTGCTCGAATTTGCCAGAAGTCATCAATTCACTCTGGCTAACATTTATACCCCCATACGCTGACCCTCACCTAAGGGGAAGATGCATAACCAAGTCGATTTTCTTTTGGTTCCTCAAGGCTATAAATCCAGCAATAACAAAGCAAACACAAGGACATTTCTTGGCGCCGACTTTAGGAGCAATCATAATTAATGATAACGACTTTTAAATTACGACTGGGAATTAAGCGCCATTCAAATGACAACCGCATCTGCTTCAACGTTAAGAAATTAAAAGAACCCTGAAGTCACCCAATTGTTCCAGATAAAAGTTGTCAGCAAGTTCAATGACTTAAACCGAAATAACAGTGATGTATACACTTTTGCAGTAACTTACAACAGCTGAGGAAGATTTGGGTAAACACAGAAGGGAAATCCAACGATGGGTCACGAACGAAATCTTGGATTTGTTTGATAAATGGAGAGAACCGAGAGGCGAGGTCTCTGCCCAATAACAGGAAGTGCACAGAGATGTGAGGATAAAAATGCTAACAGGTAAAGAGGCATGGATACAAAATAAGAGAAAAACCATTGAGAAATATATGCTTAATGGCAATAAAAAAATGCTTACAGTACTCTAATATCCCTCACTAAGAGCAGCCACCAGAGAGCAACGGTCGTAGTGGATGTGAATAGTAATATGTTGACGGACAGTGAGGAGGTTCTACAGCGATGGTCGCAATAATGTGATGGTCTATACAATTACCATTCTGCATAGTAATTAGAACTTTACAGAAGACGAAGAGGCCAGTCCTTCAATGCTGACAGAAGTGGCTGAGATAGCTGTAATGAACATGACACCTGGCAAGTCGCCGGAGTGGATGATATTCACTCTGAGCTGATAAATCATGGAGATACAGAAACCATCAGAGCCATAAGAACACTATGCCAGAAAATGTGGGAACAAAAATGTGGCCTAATGCGTGGACTAAGATATTGGAAATACCTCTGAAAAAGAAAGGATGCCTCAGGTAGTATCGAAATTATAATCCGTCACCGTAATGAGGTACTACTCCGTATAATTTTGAAATCTAAGGCTAATTAACTAATATTAGATGAACTCGCAGGTTTTAGGACTTGATCAAATACAATGGAACAGATCTTCAATAGTCGGATCCTGGTAGGGAAACACCTGCAACATCAGGAAGACGTGTTCCACATTTTCAGGAAATCATTGATCGTATTTGTCATGAAATCTTTGGTAAATCCTTAGAGACTTCAATGTAGATAACGGAATTATCCAAGTCATAAAGACACCAAGAGCAAAAGTTCTTCTGGGTAAACAAATGGGAGTATTCTTCCAGACAACTGCCGGCGTGCGACAGGGATGCGTACTTTCACCCACATTGTTCAACCTATTTCTAGAGAGAATCATGCAAGAAACATGGAACGACCATGATCCTTCAATCTCTATCGGTGGTAGACCCGGTTGTAGCTTACGTTTGCAAATGATATTGACATCATAACTGGTAGTAAGTGAGATCCAGGACTTACCCAAAAAACATTTTGAAAGAGCAGGAGCATATGGAATGGCGGTAAGCTCAGGGAAATCCAAAGTAATGGTGAATAGCACAAACAGTATCAACTGTGTCAACATTAACATGTATAGAAATTCACTGAAGGAAGTGTCCAGTTTTAAATACTTAGGGGTAATATTGCCTAAAGTTGGGACCTGCAACTCGGAAATCCGTACACAGATTCCCGCAGCCATGGCATCGATGGCCAAATTGACAAGAATATGAAGGGGCAAAAACAGATTTCCCACAAAGTATAGATTATATAAATCGCTGGTAGTCTCCAGTCTCCTACACGGATGTAAAATGCAGCCACTGTTGGTACATACAGCGAGGATAAAAGCGTTCGTTAAGGAATGCATGTGAAATTTCCTTGGCATATTCTATTGGAAACAAACACCAATGGGTCTGTGCAGAAAAGGTCTAAACGTTTTGTGGGACAGCAGAAAACTCTTCTCGCCACTGTCAAACGGAGAAAAAGCATTTACAAGACCATCATGCAAGGAACCATTGAAGTTGAACGGGGGAGACATCGCCAACGCAAAAACTGTTTTGACAATGTCAAAAAATGGAGAGGTATTACTGTATCGGAATTGCTGATGGCTGCCTTTAATAGACCGTTGTGGAAAAGTGTTAGTGTGGCGTCTGCATTCGGTTTCACCCTACGATTAAAAAAGTAAAGGGGAAGACGAAGATGATCGGGAAAAATTTTATCTGGATACTTAGCTTTAGTATCAGTTGGCATAAAATATTGATGTTTTGATCAGGATTTTCCTCGCGTTATTAACACATGTGAGTGCCGCAATCCTCTCTATCATAGTCGATACATTCTTTTCTTCAGCAAAAAGAAAGAGCACTATTTACTATTAGTAGATACGTTTTGTGGTTTGACATGCTATATTTCAATATTCAATATCCATTTATTTATATTTTAGCATATACGTGAGAAGTGTATATACAAGGAATGGTTGAGAGTCTCATTTCCTCCTTCATCTATAACTGAATAAGATTGAAATGAATGGATGTCGGGTTTTTTCACCTGACATATATGACTTTGTTGATCTACACCTTGCATCCATCAAATGCAATACATTCAGCGTAGTCAGAGCTTGGACGACAGCTTGTATGTATGAAAGAAGGAGTATATATCTGTCTATTGGGATTAGGTAATACTATACAATCAGTATAACAGCTGAAATGATTCTTATTTGATTTTAAAGAATGTTATAAAGAATAGCATTTTTTTTTCAAATATAGAACCTCTTAAAGAATGGTTCATCAAGAAACTTCGAAATCGAGCAAAAAAAAAAAAATGGATCCTTAAAGTTAAGTAATATTTTTTTTATAATATTAATGGCCTACATTTGATAAAATTTTAATATTTTTATATTGAGCAGTATATATAAAAATATTTGATATTTCTTAAAATATATGTGTATGTGTCGGGGGAGGCGCGCATGTGAGGGATTTGTGTGTGCGTGTGTGTGTGTGTATTAGGGCAACTATGAAGTCACATTTTCAGAGCAATTATCGTGAGTGTCTAAATTTTGCACCTTATATGCGCAATATATTTAGCTTTTAGACGCATAATATATACCTGCCAAATAAGCATTGCCCCAAAACCTGAAAGCTAATTTTCTGTAGTTTATGTCATCGACCTCGAGTTAACCCCTTTATTTTTATTATTGTTGTTGTTGTTGTTGTTGCTGGTGGTGGTGGTGGTATTGTTGTAGTTCCTCTTCTTCAAGAGAATGGTGGTGTTTCGATACAATGTGCGTAAAAGTATTCATAAGTATCAATGTAGTAATGAACTTGGGTGCCATTCTTCTTCTTGTTCTTCTTGGGGCTGCTATTTTTGTTATTATTTTTATTGCTGTTGTGATGGCGTAAATTGTGTGGTAAGCGGGCAGAATGTGATACTGGCGTGCATATTTGTAAAATCAATTTTACCTAGAATGAAAATCCAGTCTGCTACGAATACAACAGCCATGTACATTACTTAATTTACCTCTTACCCAACACTTCGCTGATATTGTTACAACATTTCAGACGAATTTAGCATTCGGTCTTCAGTGATCCATCGTATTCGCTAACCTTTTCAAATGTTAGGTCAGAGCAAATTATTTAAATGTTAACCATACTGAAAACATATATTGTTTTCTTTTTTTCGCTCTGGGGATATTTCGTTGTTCCTCCCCTGTGAACTCCTACCAATTACCTTCCCATTTCTGCTAAGAAGGAATCGAAAAATTGCGTGAGCTGAAGCTGTTTCTTCAGTAGAAAACTGCCTATGAGATACGGTCGCATGATAGGATGTTTAATCTAACAGATGACAAATCTAATCAACGTGGCTGCAACCCTTTTTGTGAGGAGCTTAGAATCTACTGATAGTGATGACATTGATTATTTTATAAGGACTTTGCTGATTCTTCTTTCGGTCGAAATAGTTTTAGGAATGACGTGCCTGCTTAACCGCTTATTATCCAACCCTCTCCGTAAATGTTGGTTCTCAAAGTCTCACAGTTTGTAGCCAAAGTCTTATAACTTTTGCGATTTCCTATGTTATTTTCGATGTTATCGACATATATGATGGCTGGGTATACAAGAGGAGGAGTACAGCGGATTGAGAGCCGATAATTACGGGGTGAGTTTGAGCGGGTTGAACTAAAGAGATAAAGGTTGGTCTAGTTGTGGTTCAAGCTGGAGTTAAAGCACACACACACACACACGCAAACAAAAGAAAATGCTGAAAATATTCGTGAACCACTCTATGTAACAATTTAATAGACAACAAAATCATGTGATTTACACTAATATTTGTCTAATTTCATAATAGGGGTAGCAATGAAATTCCCGTTACAACACAAATATGATATCTATTATATACTACGTCCACAAATGTACCGATGCGCAAACAGCCTTACAATGATAATAAATAATGTTTTAATAAGTGTTATTATACAGTTATTAACAAAAGTAGAAGACCACTTAGCTATAACAAATTTATTTTCGTTCTTTGCATTAACTTGTATTCCATGAGATTTCATGATTAATTGCGTTTTGTTATTCCATCAGCCATTATTCACACATGATTTATGGTAAAATATTTTGTCAGTGCAAAATTAGAAGCCATTGATATAGTATTTTTGTAGTGAATTAAGCTTTTAATTTGGACAGAAAAAATCCATTTCTACCTACAGGAAGGGCGCAAATTGTTGTTATACACGATGAAGGCTATTCTGAACATGAAATTAATGTAAATGTAGAGTGTATAAAAACAGATATCCCTAATACTAGCGAAAAGTCATGAGCAAAGTTATGTTTTCAGACGTATCGTCTCAGTTTGTTATGTATAAAAGAAGCATTAGGAGGCCTCCTGGTAAGAGTTTTGATAAAACATACACAATTCAGACTCCAAGAAACTCCAAGTAAGCAAGATTATTTTGGGCATAATATCCAAATCTAGAATAAATTCTTCCCTCGGAAATCAAGGAATATGGTGCAAGGAATATGGAACTACTACAGGAGAATCAACTACCAGTGCGCAATATATATATATATATATATATATATATATATATATATATATATATATATATATATATATATATATATATATATATGCATGATCTACATGAAACTAACCAAAGGTCGTTCCGTATCTCATGAACAGGATCAACGTGGTCGGACGGGGAACAGACAGATCTGAAGTCAATTGAAAGTTTATATCAACTTATCAAAATTAAAGTTGCAGAAAAAATAATTTCAAGAACCGAAACACTAAGAGAAGTTATTAAAGAAATGGGGATTTAACAAAATAAATCTAGATTGACTAATGAAACAATCCGATTCTCAGCAAGCCGAACTCATTCAACCAGAAATGAAAAGCAAATTAATTAATACAAAATACCAATTAATATACTTTTGCTTGAAATGAATACAGAACATTGTCATGCAGAAATATGTGAGAAAAATAGAGTCAGTAATTGATAAAGACTCTGGATGAGGAATAGGATAGCCGAGTTCGAAATGCAGCCGAATTCATTACATTCACTTACGTGCTAATACCTTTGGAAATGATATGAATCCTTTTTTTCTCAGCCCCAGCTAAGCGTAAATAGCAAGACAGACCTGGTCTTATAGCCTTGGATGGAAACTGGTCTAACGCAGAAAGAAATGGCAACCTACTGCGGGAAAAATCGGCCTCGTCAGTCATATATCGAAAGAAACATGATCGCCTAAGCGTGTACCACACATGGCACATAACTAACTGAATTAAATAATTACTTGCTTTTTATATTAATGTTCACCTAGTAGTAGGTCCAAGAGCCGCTAAACTTACAGGGTACTCTGTAAAAAAAAAATCTAGAAGTGAAGCTCATGCGTTTACGTAGGAAAAATAATGGCTCAACCTAGATTGAAGAGATCAAAATGTAGTGACTGAGAAAATATCCTGCCAGGCGTGTGTTCCACAAAGCAGCATATTTACTAAGAGGTTGTACCTGAGAAATGTACTTCTTACTAACGGAATACAAAGTGAATTGAAATGATTCATATTTGTATATGTGGATGGTGGTTCCGAGTTGTTAACGTCAGTTTTGGTGGAACGAAAGAATGATGTTTGCCCGAGAAAATGCCGTGTATATTGCGATAGAGCAGTGAGAGCCTCTTGATATTTCATCTGTGGGAAGGGTTTGTAGGATGGAGAATAAATCATTACCCACAATTTTGCGTAGAAGCTTTTGAAATCTAGAAAGAAAAGCAAGTGTAAAGCTAAAGCTATGATATGGCATCCTAATGCCACATTTGGTCTGAACTATCATGTATAGCCAGGGGAATCATCTTCTTACATCAGCGGTACAATTAATGAATAGCAATAGTTCGGAGATACGCATTCAACTTAAGGTCTGGGTAAAGCTTGAGTCATTCAAGACAGGAATCACCTTTAGAGAAGGCCCATCTATCACAATAGTTGTAAGTTCAGGTTCTGCTCGGTGGTGGTGGGTGTTACTAATTTTGATCGTATTGAATTTTACAAGCCAGTCCTCGCTCGTGCGAGTTGAGTAGAGATTTGAGCTTCTTGGTGAAATTTGTCCAATTTCTGGGAGCGCACCTATAATATATTCTTTTAGGCCAATATTTTTACCTACATTCTAAGCCTAATTCACTTCACAAATATTATACTAATGGCTTCTAATTTGACACTAACAAAAAAACTTTGTCTATAAATCATGTGGGAATATACAGCTGAAAATACGTAGAACCGAGAAGTAAACCCAGAAGAATGTCAGTTACTTTCGGTAGCTTTAGCCGATCCTGACCAATAAATTGTTTATTATATGAATCAAATTGAATGACTTATTTTCAGTTTTTCAGATGAAACGTACATTATTCGTCGTAAGAATAACTGAAAAAAACACTTGAGCCATTCATCAAGAAAAAGAACAGGCTCAAATCATTATCTGTTAATCCCAATATGTCATCCCAATTGAGCAAGAGCTAGAAGAAAGTCATCATTCAGGTCTTCAGAAATGGTACCAACATTCATACCGTGGTTTCAATCTTTAAAGTCTAATCCAGGTCCATCAAGAAAACGCTAAATAATTTTCAAAAATGAAGGAACGGTAGAGAGGAAAACTGGATCTCGCCGTCAAAACAGAAAGGGGATACAATTTTGTTTTCCAAAGTAGAGTCCAACGGTGTTATAAAACCTCGGAGAATTCAAGTAATTTACCTTTAATCATTTCTAAGATTAATGAGTTCAAAGCTTAATATAACGATCGGACAATTTTGGTGTTTAAAGATTTGCAAGTTATGCAGTCAGTTTCACTAAAATACATACATACGTACACACACACAGACACACACACACATACATACATACATATATATATATATATATAAATATATATAATTATTTATTTTTAAAGAAAAAAAAAATTATAACATAAATATGTTATAAAATCACTACAAAAATAGCCATTTTGTTTCAACACCTTCGGTGTCTTATCAAGTGATGACGTTGAATGTAAAATAAATGGTTTTAAAAGTTTCAAATTAATTAATATTCAACGCAAGGGGAAAACGTTGTTACAAAGGCTAGATGGACCAATCAGAACACAATTACAGGAAAATTCAAAAAGCTCGATAACGAAGTCATGTTATAATATCTATTCAGATGTTTAGTATTAAAAAATAATTTATTCCAACGAATAATTACTAAATTATATGATAAAATTTAATATTAAAATTTAAAACTGTTAATTACAAAATCAAAATTTAACATTTATTCGCTATCAAGTTTACAACTATAAAATTACTGAGGAGAAAAGAAGAAATATATATGTTATTCAATTTATTTTTTCATTGAAGTTACTTTAGCTATATTTAATATCCGGTCTTTTTACAATGTATACATTTTAATCCTCATGGTGTGTAAATGGGGTCCCAAACTCACGCGTAAAACAAACGCAGTCAGATTCTAATACATAAGCACCAAGACATATACACACACAAAAAAGGGGACAAGACAGAGAACATCTCCACCGTCTGTCATGAAAAAAAAGGGGGTGTGTGAAAAGGGAAACCAACACACACGTACATACATACATAATTAAAAGTGGATGCACTTTCCATACACATAGATACATATAAATACATGCACACACATCCACAGACATTGACCCAGACAGTTGGATACCCCAACCGATAAATATTTAAGACAGAAAATGTCATTGCATGAATGTTAACAACCTATTGAAATCTAACTTAAGCGAGTAAATATACAAAGATAAAAATGATCAAAATTAATATTATTTAATATATTAAAATATAGTGTATGTAAAAAAAAACAAAAAACCCCCCAAAAAACCCGACATTAAATTCAACACCCATCGGTAGCTACGATGTCCACCTCATATACATATAAGTATACACACACACACACACACACACACACACACATATACACACATATATACGCATACAAACATATATATATATATATACGCATATATACATACACATACACACACATATATACATATACATACATATACACATACACATACACATACATATACATATATACATACACATACACACATACTCACACATATACATAAATATACATACACACCGAAATATCTACACATACATACATAAACATATACATACGTATACATTTCCATGGTATCAAGTACACATACACATACATACACATATACATATATGTACCCACAAATATACACACAAATATGTGTACACATATTTACAAATAAATATATATATACACAGCAATACACAAAAATAAACATATATACACACATATATCCTAACTCATGTGGCCGTAATGACATACCCAAGTTTCACTACCTACACGTACACATAAACAATTTCATATATAGTAGGTGTCAACATACATATATACAACTGCAAACCTACATAAGTAAACACATACACACATATATACATATATATACATACGCATACATACAAACATATACAGACACACACACATATATATATATATATATATATATATATATATATATATATATATATATATATATATATATATATATATACATATATATACACATACATACATCCATACACACATACAGAAATATACATACACATGAATATCTACATAAAAATACTTATCTATAGTAATAAATACACTTATATACGTACATACACATAAATGCAACGACATTTGACCAAAAACATATATAAATATACAGACATACATACACATACATATGCATAGACACCAATCATTCCATATACACCAATCATATACTTGTATATATATATATATATATATATATATATATATATATATATATATATATATATGAGGTTGGATAGATGTGAGCTTGTGACCCTGGGTTTCACGCTTTAGCGATCGTTTGTCTGACGATCCATAAAGCGTTGTCTGACGATCGATAAAGCGTTGTCTGACGATCGCTAAAGCGTGAAACCCAGGGTCACAAGCTCACATCTATCCAACCATATATGTTAGCTCTGTCTCTGATATTGAGCGCTTTCTAATAAGTACCGCGCATATAATATATAAATAATTATACATATATATATATATATATATATATATATATATTTATTTATATTTATATACACACACTTTTCACACGCGCGCACACACACACACACACACACACACACACACACACATATATATATATATATATATATATATATATATATATATATATATATATATATATATATATATATTAGGATTCCGATGAGTGCTCATTATAAGCGAGATTCAAAACGAACCTGTTATTTAAGGTTTTGATAAGTCTGAAACCTATTCCATATATGGAGAGTTTATATAGCAAACCACAACTGCCACAACCTGTCAATGGCATTTGATATATCAAGGGCAATGATCCTTGCGACAAATCTAGTGTCCAGTGTTTCACTGATTCTGTGAGTAGTGAGTGCTGATACATTAACAGTGAATCTAGAAGGGCGAAATCCAAACTGGTTATCGCTGAGGAGGTTGTTTCGTTTAAGACATTCAGTTACCTTCATAATGATACTATATTGTTTTTTTTAAATTCAAGATAGGAAAATTACAACTTTCTAAATGATTCTACATTTTTTTTATAATAGTGTTCACCCTATATAAGGCTTTGCAGCAACTTGTGGTAGGGAGTGACAGAATATGGGGTACAGCTTTTGAGGATATGTGCGATAGATAACGGTTAATCATAGACTTGGATAGGTTAAGATTATAATGGTCGGGCAATCAGCCTCTTAGTAGTCGGATCCACAATCTAGTGGTTCGTGGGAAGTAGCTGCTTGAGGGAACATACCAGGGGGGGTATGAAGCGAATGATGGTGGTACGATACAATTTGAGTAAAAGTATCCATAGGTATAAATGCCGTAATGAACTCGGCTGCCATTCTTCAGCCATATTATAACGTCATTTTATGAATATCTGGCTCTACACAAAATATTTAACCTTTTCTATGATATTAATAAAATTCCACAACAACAATTACAAGACACTGAATTTTCCTACATACTAAATTTGATTTTCTCCGTTTTTCCAATTACACGTTTTATAAAAATTACTCGCCATGAGTAATTACATTATTTTCGCTAAATTAATAAACAAATATTTAAAATATTCTTCATTGATTTGCTTTTATTATTCAATAACTGGTTCTAAATCAATCACCAAAATTGCATTTTGTCCCAAATATTCGTGTATTCAGTGCATATTTTGTACTAAATCTCTTTAATAGGAATAATCCACTAATACTATAAAGGTAAATGAGGTTGCCGTATGATTCTTATCTCAGACGTTCATAAAATACCCAGATGACCTCATCGCCGACGAATGGCTATACACGTGAGAGGAACAGATGCACCCGTATTGCTAACGTAGGAGAGGTACACACACACACACACATACACATACAAACACACAGAGACACACACGCACACGCACACACAAACGCACGCACGTACACGCACACGCACATATATACACACACTCAGCAAGAGAGAGAGAGAGAGAGAGAGAGACCGAGAGAGAGAGAATCCGTCCCCAAGATGTAAATAAACTTCAGAAAAGAATAAATCACTGTTTATTGCAGTACCATATTTTCTCGATAGATAACAAGAAAGTTAAAATCCACGTGCTGCAACTCCAATGGACAATTGAACTAACGATGACCAAACTGGAAGCTAAAGGCCAACAATTTTACTTATAGTAATTATTTTGCTTTGCAGTAATATTCATCCTGTACAAGGACCAGGAACCAATCGTGGTACAGAGTTAATGATTTAGAGTCACTGTTTATGCGGATAAGGCGAGGGGAGATAACTATTAACCCTAGGGTGAAACAGGTTAACTTTGTAGTGATCGGGAAAGCATCCTCTTGAGATTCGGTTCCATTGGTTCACGGTAAAAAGATACTCCAGTGTGACTTACATTTTCCAAATGGAACGAGTGTGATTCATTACAATGTGTGTTACATGACAAGTGCTAGCCTTGATGGTTAAACCTGTTGGAGCTAATGAATGTAGTTCGTCTGTATATTTATCACAGTGAAAGCGAAAGGGCAGTCAGAGACTTCTATCTATCTATCTATCTATCTATCTATATATCTATCTATTCTCTCCCCCATTCCCCTCTCTCTTTCTCTCTCTCTCTCCATATATATATATATATATATATATATATATATATATATATATGAGTGTGTGTGTGTGTGCGCGTGTACGTGCGCGCGCGTGTGTGTGTGTATGTGTAAAATTACATCCTTCAACACTAATTTCAAACAGTGCTCTATACAGGAATAGAGCAATAAATCTCTACTTATTAAAAAACGCAATTTTTTTTTGTGTGTGTGCGTGTGTGTGTACGTTTATATATTGGATCGGATTTCCTTCATTTTTCAACCGATTTCAACAAAACTTCACAGGACTACGTAAAAATTACTTTGCGGTGGTTCTAACAGCGCCAAAAATTGGAAAAAATACAATTGTTTTTGCACGAAATCAATTTGAAAACACGATTAACAGGCATCACGAGAATGAAAGGGGGACAACTCCTATCGAGTTATACTTATTATAAAACCCAGGTTGTTCGTGTGTTTGTGTGTGTGTGTGTGTTCGTTCGTTTATATATGGGATCGGATTTCCTACATTTTTAACCGATTTCAACAAAACTTCACTTTATTTTTGGCAGGTAGGTGTTTCTTATTGTCTTGGACACTTTTTTCTTTATTTTTACATACAGAATGCTTTAAAATTTCATTTACAAGACAATTGTTTATAATAAAATTCTATTCAATCGATAGACTCATAATGATTGAAAACAATGTTTTTGTTTGAGTTTGACCAATTCGTAAAAAAAAATAAAAAAAATAAAATAAAATAAAACTAATTAAGACATGCGTGTCCGTCAACCTTAAACAACAATGTTTGTCAATTTTATTTTCCAGTCTTCATGAGGGTCGATACTTGATCTATCTCTTACTGTTACATCCCCGGGCAACGTCGGGCTCTACTGCTAGTACTTATTATACATTGTTACCTTTATATAATTACTAGAAAATTGTACATTTTGTTTCGATGTTTAAATAAAACGTCCCTTCAGGTAAATAACAAAGTTGGTAATAAACGATCTTATTTAAAATTGAAATTTATGAAACATTACTACATTTTCTGTTTTTGGAAAATTTTACATACAAGGTAAAATGAATTTATTTCAAAGAAAAATTGAAAGAAAAAAAAAAAATAACAAATGGAAAAAGATGAGGAAAGCAAAGCAACGCAAAAGAAAACATAAGAAATAAACCCTACTACAAAGATAATAGACAAAAACGAATTGAAAAAGAAAGAGAAGAATGTATTCAAAATTACACAGATAAAAAGGAAAAGGAAAGTTAATAAAATAACATGAGATGTTGAAATTATATCGAATAAGAGAATTCAAATATGAACGGAAATGAAACGGCAATAGATACATTGGTTAACAATATCGCATTTCAAATTTATGGTATCTTTTATGAAATCACATACTCAAACAAAATTAGCCACAGAATATAAAAGACACTTTAAGAAGCAATACAATACTAAACAAAACCAACCTTACATTATAAATATGAATACAAAATGAATTTTGCACTTTAAATATATTTATAATAATTTTAAATTAGAAACTATTATGAATACAGGAATGGTAAGAAATAAAAATAATAAGGGAATTCATGGTTAAGAGAAAAAAAGTGTTTAAAAACAAAAAATTCTCACCAGTAATTTTCATTATAAAAACAACAAATTTTCTTACGAAATTCTCATCGTATTTTTAAATAGATAACATTATTTTAAAATTTGCAAAACATATAAAAGGACCTACGCTGATTGACGCAGGCATAATCCTCTTAAATCCTGGTTTTAACTAAGGATCTGTTCAAACATATTTTCTAATATTTATTGTCATATGCAGTTTTTTCAAGATACCTTTTTTCTTTAATTTGTGAAATAGTCTAAAATTTCAATGACAATGTTATATAGTAACTCTAGTGGAATGAGATAAACCTAAATAAATAGATATTAAATACATTACATTGTGTAAATTCATTTGCAGTGTCACATAGAGAAATATAGTCGTTTATTTAAAAATTGTAATAATATTTTTAGTTACTTTAATAATTTTGTATAATTTAAGTGACAGTTTTTAAAATAATTTTAGCGGATGTCATTAAATAATTATAAATATGATAAACTGAAATATCTAGTATGTTTGTCATATTTGAAAATGTCAAATGATCTGAAGGTAATTCATTGCGTAAGGTGACTTCACAAGATACAAAATTATTCTTCACAGTGGTCTAAAAAAAAAAAAAGCCAGTTGCTCCAGCGGTTTAGTATTTCGTGCTTGTCAGTTTTGCAGTTTCTGTTCCTGACTGGTAAATATGTAGTCGTCCCACTTGCGTTTAGGATCTTCATACATAGGACAACCGAATGACAGAAATTGTGTATAACTCGTTGCAAAACTTCTATTAGGTTGGTGCAAAAATAAGGCGTTTTTTGACGTATTTTTAACGTAAAAAAACGTCATTATTTTTGCACCAACCTAATAAATATATTTTACATTTCCTCTTGAAAAATGTGTATTTCCTAAACACTGAAGAAAATGAAATCACGTTAATTGCAACCGCGTCTTTGCTTATGAAGCATTTGATTTTTTTTTTAATTTCTAGATATGAAATTTATTTTTGATTTAATAATTAAAAATCACAGTCTTTGTTAATTTATCTTTTAAATAAAGTCATTTATTTGCAATAGTTTTCGAGTTATAGAATGTTATATAAAAATGTTTCAGAAATGGAAAGAGAATTCATCTTTGATCTGATGAACTATTAATTACAAATGCATATTGCAGTACTGTGCCATTTTTTATAAGTAAGGAATGGCACTACAGATTATAGTTAGAATACTATGCAAAATGTAAAAAGCGCGAGGATTTTGCCCCAAAACTTAAAGTAAAGATAAACGATAGGTTGATGAGACAAAAACAGTTGCACAATACCACGGATACAGATGTAAGCACGTGCCCGCGCATATATTTTTTAAAAGTATGTTTATAGTGACGGTAAATACTATTTCAACATCCTAAATATATGCTTCAGTTTATTTAATATTGAACGAACTGGATATAGAGCAGTATTAAATAAAAACATAATCGGATATATAAATGACTGTATACATAGTTTCGCAAATAGAGTATTTAAATGATATCGTACTAACAAAAACTAAATAAAGAGAAGGAGACCAACCTTTCACTATCACTAACAATTGATGTATATTCAGAATTGCTGGAACATAAAGAGAAATTACGACAAAGCAACCAGAAGCCGTCTCGAACATAATGGAAACATCTTAGTCTAGTGACTGTATCAGAAATATGGACGAATACTAAATAGCAGCAAATAAACGTATTCTTCGACATGATGTATATAATCTAAAGTAAATACACACCTGAGAGGAAAAGTTGTAATGCATATATCTGTATGCAATTTCCTGACAACATCAGAGAGAAAACTGTATAACTTAGAAGTACACTTACATTTAATATCTAAAGAAAAATCGACAGTGAACATGATTAAGAGAAACAAAGCTGCGTGTGATTATAGCAGAATTGCCGTAAAGCTTAGACGATTTCGGGGTCGGTAATGTTATTTAAATGATAAATGAGATATATGACACTGGCAAAATAAATGATAGCACAGAATATATCGCATCATCTGAGTTGACCAATCTTTAGATTGACGCCAAGGAAACCACGAGCAAATGACTACGTGACAATCACATAGAAGGAGATCCATAGAAAATGTGAGAGAGAAAACGAAGAATAACCTCACAAAGAAGAGGCTGGAAGGGACATTTATTTGTTTCTATGGACAAATGATGAGAATACCATAGACAAATTATGACACTTGAAAGTGGAAGTGTCATACAAATCGGCTGCCTGTCTGGACACAATTTAGGCGCTTTCGTACATTTCTGTTTTAGGATATAAATCTGCGGTAGAGATTCATTTTTTTGTCAAACTTTTCACATTTTTATTCAGGCAATTTATGATGTGCGTCAGTAGATTGATGAGAATACTATAGAAAATGTAGAAGCGTAGCTAACCGACAGAATTTATAATTACTGTCCGGGCATTTTTACCCGTCGATCTCACTGCAGGATGCGTATATTACCACATTGTCAGCACTGAAATAGAGGCTCCTTTGAGATACCCAGTGAAGATGAGAGATGTGTCAGTTTACTATGTAAAAGTATGTCATCACAGTAGGCTAAAGATCAGACGAATATATTATGTTGTTACCCAGCAATGGGATAGAGAGCAACAATATGAACAATAAATAGAGAAAAAAAATGAACACAAGACAAATGTTGAGTTACATGTACAAAATAATTAAAATAAAAACATTCTCAGATATAAATTACTACTCCTTAATAAATATGAAGGATATATATATATATATATATATATATATATATATATATATATATATATATATATATATATATATATATATATATATATATATATATATATATATGAAAGCGGATTCCTTAGAAATGCAGTGGTAATACATTCTTAATGGGATCGGGCCCCAAACTTTTACAACAACAAATACATTTAAATATTTCTGGACAGAAGCAAAATAAGAAAAACAGAACAAAGCACAAAGGAGAAAGCAAAAAAAAAGGGGGGTAGAAGACAGAGAAAAAGAAGAGATTCGGAAATAAGAGTGGAAATTGAGATTTTAAAATATGGTTTTGCGTATATTGGGGTAGGAAAATAGGGTGAGTATATCGCGACAGGGAGGAAGAGAAAGTAAGAGAGAGAAAGAGAAGCGTTAAGTAGACAGCCACTGGGTTGACTTAGAATATGCTTCTTTTTCTTCGTTTCCACGGAAATGACAAGTAAAAGTGAGTGAATATCTTCAAACAGGAAAATATTCAAAAAGTTATATTAAGATAATGTACGCTCGCGCACACACGCGCGCACACACACACACACATATATATATATATATATATATATATATATATATATATATATATACACACACAGTTATTTTTTTATTTTTTCCCGGTTTCATATTTAAAACTCGTAAATTATACATTATACACATTTTAATAAAGCTGCATTTAATAATCCCTTAAACAAACATGGAAGTATTTACACTGATACGCACACATCTTATCAATATAAATGCAGACACACATACACAAAAACATATATATATATATATATATATATATATATATATATATATATATATATATATATAAGAGCCAGGTAAGTTTCGCTTAAACGGATCCAACCAATATCAAAGAACTATATATATATATATATATATATATATATATATATATAAACCAAAATTATATATCGATATAAAAGTATAAAAAAAAATTGTTGATCTAAAAATATACATATAATTACATACACCCCCCATATATTTACATATATTGGCCCACATTTATGTACAATTACATACACACGCAAACACACACACAAACACACACCCACGCAAACCCCCACACACATATATATATGTATATATGTATGTATGTATGTATGTGTATGACAATTCGTTTTCGAGTATACGCGTCTACTAGTGCCGCTAGCCAATCCTTATTGCAGATCTCGTTCAGGCACATTTGTGTTTGTTTGACACTCGCATAGCCTACCTGTGATTTATACACCAACTATGTTGAGTTTACCTTATTTTCAATTTCTGGGAAAGAGTGTGTTATCTAGAATGATTAACAATCTGAACAAGTACTCCACGGGCAAGAGGACTTGTAACTTCCGCGGCCTACCCAATTTTAATCACAAGTTTCAAAAGGTTCTTCACGCTGGGATTGCCTCTAAGTGTTGACTTCCATGTTATCTTTTATATTTACACATGCTCTGGCTCTGATAATTATCACTTCATCCCTTAAATATAGCACACCTTAAGACTATATTCCTTCATATATATATATATATATATATATATATATATATATATATATATATATATATATATATATATATGTGTGTGTGTGTGTGTGTGTGTGTGTGCGTGTGCGTTATACATAAATAAAGTAAAATTAATCAATAATTTAAGGGTATAGCTGGTGTAGGATAGGAAACCACATGTCGGAACATATATAAACACTGAATGTATTTATGCATACAGGTTAGAATCATACAAAACATCCAGTATTTCTAGTATAAAATTCACCAAAATAAACATTATTCAGAAATTTTGAAACAGTTTTTATGTCTAGAGCTGAAAAAGAAGTTCACTTCATTGATTCAATTATTCATGTGTTTCCATATTTAATTTTTATGATTTTTATTCATGCCAAGATTGGATCTGTCCTTGAAATTGTTGTGAGTCCGAAATTTACATTTGATCACCCACTTTATTTGTTGGGTGAAGCCTTCATCTTTGAGATTCCAGTAATGTTTCCACAGAGCTATTTGTTATCTCAAAGATGCATTGGTAAAGGAATATCGCTCATCATAAAAACGTTGCTTTCAACATCCATCCATATTTGTTGTGTTCTTACATTGAGCTCTCTTTGTATTTACATCAACTTTGGAATTATCCCTACTAATTATCAAACATTTTAGATAATCTTCTGGACATTGTTCGAATATGTGTGTGTGTATATGTGTTTATATATATATATATATATATATATATATATATATATATATATATATATATATATATATATATATATATTAGGTTGGTGCAAAAATAATGTCGTTTTCTCACATAGTAACATATGTGAGAAAAACGAATATATATATATTGCTTATTATGTATGGAGGAAAAATTAGCAATAGCCACCTCCAATGAACCTAATAATTTATAAAATTGAACATCTGAGATTTTAAATATATGTATGCATTCCTGGTTATTGGAATAGAGCCTCTGTTGTTTTTTCTCTATCTTCTTCTTTCATGGTGTTTTATGCTAATTATCTTTAGTGGTTTTATGAATAAATACTGTTTCATGCCATTCAATCTTTAGCCAGCTTTCCATGAAGATTTGTTCATGTGAAACCTAGATAGGTTATTTTTGGCTCTTTATGATTTATTTCATTCACACACACACACACACACACACACACACACACACACACACATATATATATATATATATATATATATATATATATATATATATATATATATATATAACTTTAAATATCATTTTTATATTGTTTCCTTCGACTTCGAAATTTATTGGGATTCTTCATTCTTCAAGGATTCTTTTTTTTAAATAATATTTACATTTTTACAATTTATTGCGCGTCTGTTTCCACATGTTTTGTACTCGTGCATATTCAAGAATTTAGCGTTCATGCACAGAGACATGTTTATCAATTTTTTTTTTGTCTACCTATTTTTTTTTTTTCGGTTGAAGATTTTTCTTCCAGTTATAAATATTTCTTCAAAATTAAATTTTTCTTCGAAATTAAATTATTTTTTTTATATTTTATTAAATTTTTATGCTGTTTATTTACTTATAAGTCGTTACGTTATAATATTGCTTAAATTGCATTATTTGTTATTTCGTATTATTAATTAAATTATATTTTATATTTTATTTTATTATTAATTATTTAAATAATATTACTTTTGGATTTATTATGTTATATTATTATGAACGTAGCAAAGTAAATATTTGTCATCTCGTTCTTCTTTTTTAATGTGACGGGTACACACCTGGCCCAGGGTCGAATCCTTTGGTTACGGCGCCAACTGTGACGTCGCTCCTCCTGGTCGCTCCTCCTGGTTCCAAGCGTGCCGCTCCAACCTCTTGGCTAGATGATCACCAGCCTCGCCTTTCCCAACCCGCTTCCAATACCTGGTTGCTAAAGCAACTGTACTGATCTCCGGTCTGTCTACCCACGCTGTGTTTAGATCTTAGACAGACGGGACCAGCAGGGATTGGGCCGTATGCAAGTTGAGTCCGACGGGGGTGGCAAAACACAAGTAAAAGAAAAAAAAAACTCACGAGACAAAAAATTACTGATAAAAAAAAGGGTGACAACCTTTTCTATCTAATGTCCGTTACATAAAGAAAAATTGTTCTCATTCCCGACCCGCTCAGTGGACTATGGCACCAAGCTTCTATCATACAACTTAAAGATTTCGAATTGTCTACTCTCTAGAATTGTGTATGTCGGAGTGTGGTTTAGTTCGACACTGGGGCTAATTTCTATCAATCATTCGCAGTTGAGTCTTCTCTTCGACTTGAGTTGTATTTCTTCACTTCGATCTGGTTGGGTCGAATTCTGTTCTCGGCTGGGCTTGATTTTAACTTCTTCTTCTTCTTCCGTCCAGTAACTCTTTGGCCTTGTCTTCGACATGGCTGCAACTTCTCCGCGGCTTTCGAGTAATCTTCTCCTTCGTCGACTTAGATAGAACTTCTCTTGTCTTTGACTTGGGCCGGAAGGATTTCTTGTTTTCGACTTGGGCTGGAAGGATTTCTTGTTTTCGACTTGGGCTGGAAGGATTTCTTGTCGCAACTCTCTGTCGTCCGAGGTGATCTCTTCTCGCTGCCGTCCGGGGCTGAACTCATTTTTTTGTCGATTGGGGTCCTGCTTTTATTGACGCCGCAGCAAACCGGGGTGGGTCTGTCGGCGTCAGGGCTCTCTCGATAATCCCAAAAGTCGCATTAGTTCTGATTTCCCATTATCGCTATTATTTTCATCCCTACTTCCTCACAGTGCCTCTGGGGGGAAGACGCATACCCATCTCTCCCGGTCTCTCGTATGTCAGGTGACCGTTTTCGACCAATGGTTCTTGATCGAGCATTCTCCCTCCTCTTTCTGCATATCACGTGACTGCTTTCGGCTAATGAGACTGTGGTGGGACGCCTCTCGTCTCCAATCGGGCGTGGCTTACATCGTTCTTGTTCTAAAAAAAACAAAATCTAATTTGGCCTTTTTCACACGTACGAAAAATGATAATCTTGGCTTTTTCTCACCTGGGTTCTGTCAAAACAGCCTGCCGCTAATTAGATGTGACTTCAGGAAAGAATATTGGCGCTATCTGTGAGCCGAGACAATCGTTTTCTTTCCTTCTTTGTTTTTGGTCAGACCTGATAGTCAAAAATCTTAATTATCTGAATTGAAAATGTCTCCACTTCATCATCGTGGGGTTCCAATTTTTTAACAGGTCAGAATCTGTATACAGTTCCACCGGCCACCCCCTCAACACAAAAGACACCTTTCCTCCGATTAAAATTTCGTTTCCATTGTTCTAAAAATCTTTATTGTTTCAGCCAACCTTTAACAAACTTCCATCCTACGCGGACATGGAATTAGTTCAAGTGCTTGACCTGATAATTTTGACACTTGTTAGGTGCTGGTCGTACGTGTGTGTTTTCGCTTACGACCTGGTTTCGTATTATGTTTCTGTCTTTCCTCTTCTTTTTGTTTTATTTTATTATCTCCAAACTCTATTTCTTCAACCAAATATAACAATTTCTATTTCCCTGGATTTCGGTCAGGTAATTTGACCTGATATATTTTGACACCTGTCTTGTCTTAGTTTTACTTATGACCGGGTTTTGTTTTATCTATTCCTCTCTCTCTTTCTTTTTATTATTTTTTTTTTCTTCTTCTCTTTGGATCGCCTAAATACAGTTAGAGAATTATTCTCAAAACTCAATTATTCTTCGTTTCTAAATAACTAACAACTGGTTAATAAACCGAATAAAAATTAAATCATATTTCTATGAATATCTCTTTTTAATCTTTCTAAAAAATGCAGGGTGTCACAATCCTCCCCTAACCGATTTGTCATTTACCCGTAAATGACACCTAAACCCAATTACATCATTTAACATGCACCATGCATTTGTCTCATGCAATTCTATTCTACTTTCTTACATGTAAGGGTAATGTTCTTTTCACCTTCTTTTGTTCTACATGCAATGTAATGTTCCTTTCATCTTTTTTTCTACATGCAATGTAATGTTCTTTTTCATCTTCTTTTGTTCTACATGCAATGTAATGTTCTTTTCATCTTCTTTTGTTCTACATGCAATGTAATGTTCTTTTTCATCTTCTTTTGTTCTACATGCAATGTAATGTTCTTTTCATCTTCTTTTGTTCTACATGCAAGGGTAATGTTCTTTTTCATCTTCTTTTGTTCTACATGCAAGGGTAATGCAAAAGTAATATGTGCGTGTGTCTGTGGGTGCAGATGTGTTTACTATGGTTTGTTCTTCTTGGTCAATGTTTTCCTCTCCGCTGTGGGAGGTTTTTTCCGCCGCACGTGGTGGTCTCACGCCAGCCTCCTCCGTTGGTCTTTCAGCAATTTCTTCGCCCGTCCTGTCTGAGCGAGGAACACTGCTCGGCATCTCCCTCTCGAGTTGCTGCACGCTCACTAGATTGTCGTTCGCTAATCTCCTCTTACTCTTAACCTTCCATGTTAATACACCCCCGATGGCTATAACTAGGAATGTACCCATTACTATTGACCAACTTATCGCGATCTGCTCATCGTCTTACCAAGCCACACCTTCGTTTCCCAACGCACTTAACTTGTCTCTCAATTGATCCATATCGATCTTTTCTATTGGCTTCATTAATACTGGCATCTTATTTAAGGTAACATTAGAGAATCTCTTCACTATCGGCTCCCATAATTCTGTACAATTGACTAAGCCTCTATCAATCATCTCTATGATTGAATCTTTCTCTTCATATCTTTCTTCTTCCTGGTAATAGGGGGGTAAGGAAATGGATATTCCAACCGCCGAACATCCCATGGGTAGCGTCACCAGGGATAACGGTGGTCTTATTCTTAATGTCCTTGTGGACTCTCCCCCACATACCCTAGATAAGCTGATATGTCTCTGCGTGGCTACTGCCCACACCCCGTCTGAAACACTGATAGCTTGTGGTAATGCCGTGTTTGTTAATACCTCCACTTGGCAGATTCTTTTGATTCCTTCCCATTTCCCATCAAACAATTCTAGTATGCACATTCTGCGATTACCAGTTTTATAGATAGGGCTTAACGAGGTACAGGTCCCTAGAGCATCATCTCTACACCTTCCAGCTTCTTCAGCTGATAGCAACATGAATTTCGTTCTCCCCGAATTTAAAGCTATGTGGTCTGCTTCCACCTTGTACCTTGCTATCATTCCTAAACTTTGATCTCTTCTGGGGTAGGGGATGGGTAAGTTTATAACCTGGTATATCTCGAATACACTCTCGCTATCTAACAACGGAACAGATATCACAACCAATAGTCGCCTATTTTCTAACAAGGTCACACATCCTAGTGCATTATAATATTTCCACAATTCTTTGGTGGGGTCTACCGGCAGCCTTAAATGGTGGGGTAACTCGGCCTGTATTCCGAGTAGCGCTTCCCTTAGGTGACCCGGGTTTACTATGCTTGGGGAGAGGTGTCCTAATGACAGCATGTCTAATTGCGCCCTCACGTGTTCCAGCAAGGTCGTCAACGACTGACTCGTTTGTCGTACCTTATTCGTAATTGTCATCAGCTGGAAATATTTTTGCATGAATCCGCTCATTTCCTGTAATTCAATCATTACAGTTTCTGTATTATTAATTACCTCTTGTCTCAACCTCGCCAGGTTGTCTATTAACCAATTGATTCTGGCTCTATTTTTGGACACCTCTAACCTTGTCACATTTAATATTGTCACACTCTCCCTTGCCACCCGGGCAAGCGTCCTCTGGTTTACCTCCACTTCTCCCAGTTTCCTTCTTATGAATTTAACGTCATCTTCAGTCAATGTTCCAAACAGGACACTCAATGCCTTTCCCACAATCGGGACTACGGATCTCCTTTCCCGCATCTGCAGTAACTCTATTCCCTGTAGGTAGTTTTGCATGTCTTTCCATTGAGCCTCTATCATAGTGGCTTCTGATTCTAGGGAGTGCAATAAACTGAGATACCCTTTTTGCTTGGGATAATCTTGTCCTACTTTCAACCGGGCTGCATCCAGTTGCGTTAGCTCGTTTCCTAACTTATTTAGTAGCGACTCATACGGGTTCAAATCTATCACGAATGTGACCAACCACTTAGACCTGGTTATTATTACTTCGCTCGTTTTCTTAAAAATGGTGTTTCGGCTGCGGTTCCCAGCTTCCGCCATCGTCACCATCAGCGTGGCTACCACCATCATCGTCATAACCAACCCTTTCATCTTGATCATTCCTGAAAGGTAACGAAATTCTTTTGTTGTTATTCTTCACAACTACTTCGTGTCGCTCAACTCATCACTCAATTATTTTATAACTTCTTACTAAGTTCATCTCTTCCCTCCTCTAACTAACCTCTAGCGGACAGAATGGTCTGGTCAGGTGTGCGTGGCGCCCACTCCAAAGGTTGTACTTCATGACACCACTGGTGATCAATCAACAATGCCAATGATCTTCTCCCGTCCCTTGTGAGGTGCAGCCCGCGACTCCATCCCCTCCACTCACATCTACCATAGTCAGCCAATAGGATTTTGGATGAGCCAGTGTCGTTATCTGTCGACACTAAATGCTTGTATTCTGCACAGCCCTTTTGTTCTACTGAGATTTGGGGTTCTTCTCCCTCCCTGATCTCATCTTCTGAGGTGATTCCTGTTCAACCTCTAACCTTCTTTCTGTGTCTAACTTCCGTCCAGGAGGGTTTTTTTTTTTTTTTTTTTTTTTTCTCTTCTTCATCTCCTGATTCTTCTTTCTGTTTAGAGTCTTCGCCTTGAATGTCCTCAATACCTTTCGACTATATGTCTAAATTTCTCCTGTTCCTTATCCTTTCCTTGAGCTGGGAAAGGGGTATTCGATCCTCCTCCTCCCACTCGCTGGGTCCTTCGTCCTGTTCAGGGTGCCTCTTTTTAGAGCCTTCGACTGCTTGATTGGACCTCCTCGTCTTTTTCTTCCTTTTCTTCGGACATGGGGGTGTGATGGCGATCTCACGGGGTCTTCTCTGTACCGATTCAGTCGACGACTGAACATCGCCAATCCCCGCTGAGGGTTCCAACTCTGTCACTCGGACTGCTTCGTTTATCTGGCAGAGTCGACCTATCTCCGCATCCTCCTCGGAGTCTTCTTCCGTTTCCATTTCTTCCGGTTCAACCAGAGTTACTTTCCTTTTCCTTGTCTTCTTAGGCCTCGGCTCGCTCATTTCCAGGTTAGCTATTTCAGCCTTCTTCAGATCATTGGCATGAACCCTCCTCGCTCGTCCTGCCACTTGATCCCATATTACATATGATACTGGGCCCGTCTGCTCTACTATCCGGTAGTACGGTTCCCATCTTTGGTCCAGCTTTCCCTCTCTCTGGTGGATTTTATAGTAGACAGGGTCTCCAACATTCAATTCTACTACCTTTCTTTCAGCATTCACCCTCTCATTTCTTTTCTTCTGGGCCCTCTTTATTCTTCTTCTGGCCTGTACAAATATCTTATGTTGCTGTTCCAGCAATAGTTGATGATGATCTTCTCCCATATACCTTCTTCGGGGCTTCAGTAGGTTATCCACAGGCAGGACCACGTCTCTGCCAAACAACAAAAAGTAAGGAGAAAATCTGGAGGTTTCGTTTATCGTAAACCTCACGGCCGCCAGAGCCTGCGTCAAATACAAGTCCCAATTTCCAGTGTTTTCTCTGACCAGCTTGGCCAATACATCTCCCAAGGTTTTATGAAACCTTTCCACTTTAGCATTTCCCTGGGGGTGATATGGGGATGTTTTTATGTGCTCTACATTCAAACCTGTCAAAACTTCTCTCATGATGCTGTTCACATTCTCCGTGCCATTGTCTGTTACCAATTGCACAGGGGCACCATACCTAGGGAAGATTTCACTTATTATCAACCCGGCCACAGTTCTGGCCTTCTTGTCTGGTACTGCAAATGCTTCAGGCCAAATTGTTAGCCAATCGACAAAACTCACTATATAGTTGTTTCCTTGTGCAGTTTCTACATATGGTCCTGATACATCCATACTCACCTTCTCGAAGGGAATGTTTGGTACGTCTGTTTCCTCCAAGGGTGCCATTTCCTGCCTTCTGCTCTGCGACTGGCACACTACACAACTCCGAACATAGTTAGTGACCTCTCCGTACAGTTTGGGCCAATAGTACTTTCTTCCTATGAGATCACATGTCCTATCAATTCCCATGTGACCCAACCTCTCGTGGCACTGCTCCAATATCTCTGGTCTTAAACTTTTGGGCACATACAACTTGGGCTTGACTTCTTCATCCCTGCCTGAGAGATAATACAGCCTTTCCTCTATTATGGCATTCTTGGTGGTCTCTCCTGCCTTCACCTTCTCTCTCAGAGCAGCTATTTTACTGTCTGCTTGCTCCTTCTCAATTCCTTCTGTCCAGTAGGGATCGGTTATTATCTGGGCGTCCCCTTCTTCGTCCGATTCTAACATAGGGCGATCTTTTAGCTTATTAGAGTTAATTACTCCTATTCTATAGGCTTTATCATCTACTCCCTGTTCTACCTTTACAGATCTTTCTTCCAGTTGTTTCGGTATTCTTGAGAGTAAATCTGCGCACGTGTTTTCCTTTCCTGCCAAATACTCTATCTTACAGTGGTAGCCACTTAACTTAAGTGCCCACTGTTGAATTTTCTTATTATTTGTCCACTCTGCCTGCAATAGGTACTGCAAAGGTTTGTGGTCTGTTTTTATAGTAAAGACCGCACCATTTAAATAGTAGTCCAGTTTTTGGAGAGCATACATGATGGCATATGCTTCTCTTTCTATTACTGGCCACCTCTGTTGTGTCTCTGAGAGCTTATGGGAGAGGAAGTATATCGGTACTTCCTCTGGTATGCCAGGCACTGGTCCTTCCTTATCAGGACACGGCTGGGTAAGTACTGCCCCTACACACTGCTCACTGGCATCCGTGTATAATATCATGGGCTTGCTGAGGTCTGGGTACGCCAGCAGTGGGACGGTTGTCAACTGTCCCTTTAGCGAATCAAATGCTCGTTGACAGTCCTCTGTCCACTTGAACCTAGCGTATTTCTTCGTCAGGGCTACTAGTGGTATGGCAATTCTTGAAAATGCCGGGACGAAGCGTCGGTAGTAGCCTATAGCTCCTATAAAACCTCTTACCTGTCTCACTGTCTTAGGCTCTGGCATTTCCCTTATGACCTTTACCTTATCCATGTCGGGTTTAATACCGTCTTCGTTTATGACGAAGCCTAAATACCTAGTTTCTTCCTTCAGAAACTGACACTTTGACAATTTTAGTTTTAATCCGTGTTTCCTCAATCTTCCCAACACCTGTCCTAAATGAAAAAAGTGTTGTTCCACTGTCTCCGAAAATATCAAGATATCGTCCAAATACGCCATGGCAAAGCTCTCGTATCCTCCTAACACTATTGACATTAGCTGTTGGAAGACTCCCGGGGCATTAGCTAGACCGAATGGAATCACCCTGAACTGAAACAGTCCCAGTTGACACGCAAATGCGGCCTTCTCCTTGTCAGCCTCATCCAGGGCTACTTGCCAATACCCGGACCTCAAGTCCAACGTAGAGAAGTACTTTGCCTTCCCTAATAATGCCAAAATGTCGTCTATCAATGGCAATGGCACCGCCAACGGCTTCGATATAGAATTTAGCTTCCTAAAATCTACACAGAAACGATGCCCGCCATCTTTCTTACCTACTATTACTATTGGGAAGCTCCAAGGGGAGATCGATCTTTCGATCATCCCAGCTTCCAACATTTCCTCTACTGCCTCTTCTACAAGTGGTCTTTTATGTATAGGTGTCCGGTAGGGTTTCAATTTCACAGTGGGGTGGTCTCCGGTGTCGATTTTCATTTCGACTGTGTGGGTCTGACCTAGCTCCTTGTCTGACTGGGCCACCACATCTCGATTGTTCTTTAACAGACCCCCCACTCTGGTTCTAAATTGATCCGGTGCTAATATATCCTCATCTAAGATTCCCTCTGTTTGCTCTACTAGCTTCCTTCGTTCCTCCTCGAATCTCACCCGACTCAGAGTTCGTAGGGGAAGTGGTCTCCCTATCTTCTCCCCTCTCCTAACCTTTATAGTCTTTTGGGCCTGGTTCACCATCATTATGGGCACCAACTCGGCTGCCTCCACTACCGTTTCGCACAGGGTTACCTCGTTATCTTCTAGGCCCTTTCCTTCTACAGGGACCAACTGCAGGGGTCCTCTCCATACCCTTTTTCCTGACATTAACCTACCCTTTCCCGACACTGCGGTTCTAGGAGGTAACTTTACATCTTCCTCCACCACTATGGTTATCTCTTCCTCTGGTGGGCATCCCAATGGCGTTCTCTCGCCATTCACCACCAACACAGTAGGATTAAACTCAATCTGGGCCCTCTGGCTCCGGAGCCACTCTTCTCCCAAGATTGCCTCCGTACACAGGTCGGGGGTTACGTAAAAGTTTTGGGTGCTTTTTACTTTCCCAATCCTCACCGGGAGCCTCACCATCCCTTTTATCTTCAGGGGGGCTCCATCTGCTTGCGTGATCTCTATGTCCGCTTCCCGTAACCTTCTCTTCCGTTTCACCCGCCTGTATGTTTCCTCTCTCATCAATGACACAGATGCTCCTGTGTCCACCAGAGCCCTCATCTCCCTACCCACTATCTCTGCTCTACAGGATAGTTCTTTCTCTTGCGTTAGCGAAGAGAACACTTGAGCTTTCTTCTTCCTGGGTCTCCACCCTTGGGTCAACCCAGCCATGGGTGCCGGTAGTAATAAATCACCTTCATTTTTCTCATGAGGTGGAGTTCTGCGCCCCCTGCACCTGGGCGACCCCGGCCGGACCTCTCCAGGTCTCCCGCGTTCGTTTCTAAGGATACAGTTTCTCTTCAGGTGTCCTGGCCTCCTGCAAAACCAGCACCTTCTTGTTGGACAGCTTGCCGTAAAGTGGCCCGCCCGACCACATGTCCAACATTTTGCTCTTTTCCTTTTCAACTGGGTTGGCCTTGTGTCTATTCCCGGGGGAACCCGTCCTCTATTCAAGCGGTTCGCCCGTCCACTGGTCCAAGTTTTTATTTCTCTTCTTTTTAACTGGGCCACCCTCCCTCTTAATTCCGGGGTGGCCCGCTGGCTTTTCCCTGGGCCGGTCTCTTGGGCTCAGCCTTCTTTGTTAATATCGGTGGGGCACCCTTCCTCAGCCCGCACCACTTGGCCAGGTGTCCTTTCTTACCACACCTGGTGCATCTGTCCTGATCGAAGTCTGGGGGTAACCCCCACTTCGTCGGACATTCCGCCGCCCTGTGGTCCTCGTGCCCACAGGTCCAGCAGACCAGCCCGTATCGACCCGGCGTGGGCTTATAAAATCCATGCCTGGTCGACCATGCTTTTCTATTGGGGTCCTCCTCCCATAATTCTGCCCGATCCACCTCATCCTTAACCCTCTGATTCCACGCGGGGGGTCTTCCTCCTACCCCTCTCTTTCCAGCCTCCTGACTTGGCATCTGCTTCTTCCCACACCTCTTCACTTTATCCCACACGCCCTGGCTCTCCCTGGCCAGCTCCACCGCTGCCGACAGTCTGAGCGGTCCTTCCTTCAGTACGTCGTGACGAACTCGCTCGTCGCTCAGCGCCTCTATATACAGGTCCGCCAGTTGGGCCTGCATAACTGAATTATCCCTGACCACTTCGGGGAATGCCAACGATGATAGCTTCCCCGCTCGGGTCCCTAATTCTCCCGGGGCTTCATCCCGTAGCTGTGTCAGTTTTAAAAGGGCCCTCATGGCATCTATGGCCGTACCTTCGTCGGCGAACTCTTTGGTTAGCAGTTTTTTTATCTCTTCCCAAGACAAGCAGGGTTGATTTTCCAAGAGCCCCCTCACGAACTCAGACGCTTTTCCCTTTGTGGCATCGTATGCCAAATACAGGGTTTCTTGGTCCGAAAGCTCGTAGATGATTCGGCTCTTCTCAAGGATTGCCAGCCAGTTTTTAAACTCCTTCCCGCTGCCATCAAATACTGGGACCCTCGGTCCACCTAACAGCTTCCTTAAATCCACTGACAACCCCCGCCTTACTTCCTCTTCACCCCCCACTGCTCTATCCGAATCATAGTCCGACATGTCTACAGAGAAAGACAATCTATGCAGCAACAATCGAGGTTGGGAAATAAAATAAGGTGTCCTACCTTGCAGACGATTCTGTTCTTGTTCCTTTCGGTCCCGGTCGTTTTGAGTTCTATTTGAATTTTCAGCAACGGCGGTCGATCGACGTGACGTGACGCGGCTGTCTCAGGGTTGATCCTGGTCACGGCACCAATTGTGACGGGTACACACCTGGCCCAGGGTCGAATCCTTTGGTTACGGCGCCAACTGTGACGTCGCTCCTCCTGGTCGCTCCTCCTGGTTCCAAGCGTGCCGCTCCAACCTCTTGGTTAGATGATCACCAGCCTCGCCTTTCCCAACCCGCTTCCAATACCTGGTTGCTAAAGCACCTGTACTGATCTCCGGTCTGTCTACCCACGCTGTGTTTAGATCTTAGACAGGCGGGACCAGCAGGGATTGGGCCGTATGCAAGTTGAGTCCGACGGGGGTGGCAAAACACAAGTAAAAGAAAAAAAAACTCACGAGACAAAAAATTACTGATAAAAAAAAGGGTGACAACCTTTTCTATCTAATGTCCGTTACATAAAGAAAAATTGTTCTCATTCCCGACCCGCTCTGTGGACTATGGCACCAAGCTTCTATCATACAACTTAACGATTTCGAATTGTCTACTCTCTAGAATTGTGTATGTCGGAGTGTGGTTTAGTTCGACACTGGGGCTAATTTCTATCAATCATTCGCAGTTGATTCTTCTCTTCGACTTGAGTTGTATTTCTTCACTTCGATCTGGTTGGGTCGAATTCTGTTCTCGGCTGGGCTTGATTTTAACTTCTTCTTCTTCTTCCGTCCAGTAACTCTTTGGCCTTGTCTTCGACTTGGCTGCAACTTCTCCGCGGCTTTCAAGTAATCTTCTCCTTCGTCGACTTAGATAGAACTTCTCTTGTCTTTGACTTGGGCCGGAAGGATTTCTTGTTTTCGACTTGGGCTGGAAGGATTTCTTGTTTTCGACTTGGGCTGGAAGGATTTCTTGTTTTCGACTTGGGCTGGAAGGATTTCTTGCCGCAACTCAGCCGCAACTCTCTGTCGTCCGAGGTGATCTCTTCTCGCTGCCGTCCGGGGCTGAACTCATTTTTTTGTCGATTGGGGTCCTGCTTTTATTGACGCCGCAGCAAACCGGGGTGGGTCTGTCGGCGTCAGGGCTCTCTCGATAATCCCAAAAGTCGCATTATTTCTGATTTCCCATTATCGCTATTATTTTCACCCCTACTTCCTCACAGTGCCTCTGGGGGGAAGACGCATACCCATCTCTCCCGGTCTCTCGTATGTCAGGTGGCCGTTTTCGACCAATGTTTCTTGATCGAGCATTCTCCCTCCTCTTTCCGCATATCACGTGACCGCTTTCGGCTAATGAGACTGTGGTGGGACGCCTCCCGTCTCCAATCGGGCGTGGCTTACATCGTTCTTGTTCTAAAAAAAACAAAATCTAATTTGGCCTTTTTCACACGTACGAAAAATGATAATCTTGGCTTTTTCTCACCTGGGTTCTGTCAAAACAGCCTGCCGCTAATTAGATGTGACTTCAGGAAAGAATATTGGCGCTATCTGTGAGCCGAGACAATCGTTTTCTTTCCTTCTTTGTTTTTGGTCAGACCTGATAGTCAAAAATCTTAATTATCTGAATTGAAAATGTCTCCACTTCATCATCGTGGGGTTCCAATTTTTTAACAGGTCAGAATCTGTATACAGTTCCACCGGCCACCCCCTCAACACAAAAGACACCTTTCCTCCGATTAAAATTTCGTTTCCATTGTTCTAAAAAATCTTTATTGTTTCAGCCAACCTTTAACAAACTTCCATCCTACGCGGACATGGAATTAGTTCAAGTGCTTGACCTGATAATTTTGACACTTGTTAGGTGCTGGTCGTACGTGTGTGTTTTCGCTTACGACCTGGTTTCGTATTATGTTTCTGTCTTTCCTCTTCTTTTTGTTTTATTTTATTATCTCCAAACTCTATTTCTTCAACCAAATATAACAATTTCTATTTCCCTGGATTTCGGTCAGGTAATTTGACCTGATATATTTTGACACCTGTCTTGTCTTAGTTTTACTTATGACCGGGTTTTGTTTTATCTATTCCTCTCTCTCTTTCTTTTTATTATTTTTTTTTTCTTCTTCTCTTTGGATCGCCTAAATACAGTTAGAGAATTATTCTCAAAACTCAATTATTCTTCGTTTCTAAATAACTAACAACTGGTTAATAAACCGAATAAAAATTAAATCATATTTCTATGAATATCTCTTTTTAGTCTTTCTAAAAAATGCAGGGTGCCACAATAATAACTTTATTCGATTATTAAAAGTTAATATTGATAATTTTTCTTTTAAAACAGTCTACTATTTCAGTTGGTAACATTATATTGATGTAAATTTTTTTTGTAATTTCCCTTTTAACTTTAGAAGGTATATTAATTTCTTTTTGACTCCACATATATTTTGATAATGCTAAGGCTATTTATCTATTTTAAATGAGATCATATTATCGGAAAATCTTTCTTTAAAATTTGTTTCGGTTTCTCCTATCTATTTTTCTTCTGTAATAATACTATTTTATATATTTGCTTTAAACCTTATATTATTACTTAGTTATAGTTGATTTACATATTATATTATTTGTTAAACAATTGTCATTAAGAGGACAGTTATTTTCTTCCACAATTACAATTATTAGTGGTATTTTACACCTGCGTGATATTATAATTGCTATTGCTTTTATTTAACATTTTATAGGGTTTATGTATTATTCATTCCATATTATACATACAGCTATAACTGATATTTAGTGTATTTTTATTAATGATTTTTGACAGTTTATTAATTTTAAGGAAGTGATTTTCATTGCATTTAAAGTATATTTTTCCTATTTTGTTCTTATTATATTATTATAAAGTCGGTTTATCATAAATATGTTTATTTTCTTTAGTTTTTGTGTGTAATGTTTTAATCATGTATTTTGATCTATTCAAATAACCACATTTACTTAAATCTAATTCATATATATTTATTTTCATTAAATATGTTTATATAACTGGAATTAATTGCAATTTTTTTCTTAACAGTTATTAGTATATGTTCAATTATATTAGGTGGGTGATTTATTTTGTTTGTTTATATATGTTCGATTAATATCTGCTTTCTTGTATGGTTTGTATGCATTATTATTTAAATTAAAGCTAATACCTAGAATATTTACTATTTTTAGGTTCTGTATTCCTAATTTGTTAAACATTCCTATTAATTGTTTTCTTATATTAATTATTTCCTACGGTTATAATTTCTTATAATTATTTCACTATGATCTCTACATAAACCGAACTTTATTAATATTAATTGATCATTTATTCAAGATATCTATCTATCTATCTATCTATCTATCTATCTATCTATCTATATATATATATATATATATATATATATATATATATATATATATATTAAGCTTAGTTAAGATGTGGCACAAAGCCGAAATTATCCGGTAGCCAGTGAGAAACGAACTATTTTTTTAACAAGACAAGCTTGCTAACCATTACACAACGCCGATATATATATATATATATATATATATATATATATATATATATATATATATATATATATATATATATATATATATATATATATAAAACTGCGTCTAGAGATTTATATGCTTAAGAGGTATTGTCGAATATTTTATGTAAAATTCATAGATATCTATTATCCTATGAAATAATTTGTACTATTATGTATAGCGAGTAAGCATGAAAGCAATTAAGTCCCAATTTTAAATTTCAGATTGATATTTAGTATTTCTTTCAGTAATTATAACAATTTGCAGTGTCAAGAGATTATTTGCAAGAACTAGAATTTAGTATTATGACTCGTGAAAAAGAACTAACAATGAATGAAAAGAACTATATAATCAAATAAATTAGCAAAGGAAAGTCTTCGCTTCAAATTTGTAAGTATTTGAAAAGGGATCATCGAACAATCAAGAAAATATGTCAAATGTGAATTCAACCAAGAAAAAAAATGCCTCAGGCTGTATTCAGGAATTGAACAAAGCGAGATCTATCACATATCCGAAGAGAATTAAAAAGAAACCCAAATGCGTCAAGTGCGTTCATATTTGAGGCCGTTGGAACTCCTATGGTGTCAAGGGAAACTAGGTGCAAAGCATTAAGGGAGTTTGCTGATGTAGAAAATCAAATAAATAAATCCATTAAAAAAAAAAATATCATCAGGAAAGAGAATTGCAGTGGGCAAAATATACATGAAAACTGATTTCAGTTAAGTGATTTTTACAGACGAATCAAGGATCACCCTCGATGGGCCTGTTGGATAGACTCGAGGATGGGTTTTCAAGCAAAATGACTCAAAAAACTTTTTAAACGCCAACAAGGCGGCGGTGGGATCATGATATTGGCTGGGGTTATTGATAATGAGCTCGTGGGTCCATTTAAACTGAAAGACAGGGTTAAAATAATTACAAAAGTTACTGTGATTTTCTAGAGCAATATTTCTTTGAATGGCTTGATAACCAGTCTTTAGCCAAGCGTAGATCTATGAACTTTATGCAAGAAAACACACCAACTCATGCGTCAACTAAATCCTGGTTGAAAGAAAAGGGATTTGTTGAAGATTCTCTTATGGACTGGCCTTCAAATAGCTGTGACTTGTATCCCATTGAGAACATTTGGAGCATCCTCAAGAGAGACATTTATTCTAATGAAAGGCAATTCAACAGCAAATGTGACCTCTGGGAGTCAGTTAAAGTTGCTGCAAACAACTTACCAGCCGCTAAAATTGCACATCTAACATCAGATGCTGAAAATAGGCTGCTAAGATTTATTGAAAAGAAAGAAGCATTTGTGCAATAAATTTTAGGAGGTTCTTATTATGTTTCGTTAATATATCTTTTATTTTTAAAATAAAATTGTTTTTTTTTATGTTTTTCCTTTAATAAATTGACGAATTTGTTCGAAAATATTTTCATATCATTTTTTTTTACATTAAGTATCAAAATAAATAGTTGAAAATAAACTACTTACAGTCAAATTTGTCTGTTTTGTTAACTTAGTAAAGTTTTTTCCAACGAAAAACAATAGTTTTCTCTATCACTATATATCTAAGTTAATAATATTGAGTAGAATCTAAACATCATAATAGGGCTTTTAACATTAAAGACGCATCTCTTTATTCAATTCATAACTTGCATATAATCTCTAGACGCAGTTCTTATATATATATATTTGTAATTTTTCATGATGTTCTTCGTTATGTTGCAAGGAAGTCTACTGTCCCCTGATTTTTTTTAAATATCATCTTGGGAAGAATAAATCACAATCAGTATTAGAGGGAAAACAATTACAGACCTCAGTTTAGCTGATGTCATCGACGACCTGGCTGTAAGTGAAAAAGACTGGATTTGCCTTCTATGAGGCAAGACTTTTGATAAACTTTGAGCTTTCTTAGCCTTTAATAAAATGTTACTGAGTTTTTGTCTCGGTGAAACCGGTGATATCTTTCTCTTAACGTTGATTTAGAACCAAAGATCGTGACGGCGAAATTCGCCTTATACGAAAAGGAAAATATAAACCCAGGTTCATCTATAATAGTAAATGCTAAAGTTTTGCCTCTATACGCTTTATTGTTGGAGATCTTCCAGAAGTCTCGAGATACAAATTCATTGCGTTCATGCTTGCTTGAGTGTAGTTGCACTTTGCATTTTCTAGAACTGTCTTTCAAAACTGCAGGCAGTTCTGAAGAAAACACATTTCCCACTACACTATTTCCTGTTATAGATATTGTAATTGTGGATAGAGTAATCTATGGCTGCAAAACATTCAGGCTTGAACAAGAATTGGCAGTTCGTTTTTTCTGGAATTATCTCTAGGCTCTAAACTCTCCATTCCAGAAAGGGTCCATTCCGTGTATAGGATATCTCAATTGGAGTCAATATGTTTAAAGAAGACCGAGTGTAAGGACTGAATATGTCCTAGTCGATATTCGTGTACCGAAAAATCGTTCTAGGGTACTATTTATCAGGGGATGTATCAACATTGACACTGACTTGTGAATAAGATAATGTGCCCAGCTAGAGTAAAAATTCAGTGAAGAATTTGCAGTGCATGATGTGAGGGAGAGGTCAAAGAGACAAGAACACGTGTGGGTTCTCCAATGATTTGTGTTATTTTGGAAAAGTCTGTGCAGTATCTGACTTCTTCATCTGTTTTATTCGATGGGGACTAACCACTCTTTGTGGTGAATATTGAAGTCGCCACAAATATGAAAACGAACTGAGGAAAATTCAGTGAAGATATTATCAATTGTCTCAGATATTCTGTCCGACATTACGATTCCATCTTCCTGAGGGAAATACTGCGTGAAAATGAAAACATACTGTGGGTAAGTGCAAGGCGGAAGGAAATTACCGGGAGATTAGTACATCGTATTTGACCTCTACCACAGAGAAAACATTTTTTAAGAGAGGCGCCGAGTCCGTAACCATGGATATTTAAAGAGTCTTATTTAGCTATATCGGCCGAGTAGCCTGTGATTTCGCTAGAGCCTGTGATTTCGCTAGAATCACAATATATTTAAGTGTATATGAGTCAAACGTCTCCTTCACTGAATGTGCCATTTCATTTGTGGGAATCTGTTACAAGAATTATATTTTGAATCGTACTTTGATATTTGTCTTAACTCATTTTGAATAAATATTTTCCATTAGATTTATAAAAATTCGATTTATATAAGTTAATAATTCACGGCTATGTTAAACAAGTCGTTACTATTGTTACATAAGTTAAATCCTCTATTTAAGTCTGGGTTTGTGGCCTTTATTCAAAGTAATCTTCGTTTAGTATGTATCTATTGACCGTTTTTATACTGACTATCTCTTTCATGTGCCAATGTTACTAAGAATATATTGGGTCAACTAAAAGCGAAACTCAGACTAATTGGTTCCTGAATCAGAGCAATAAATTTTCAGACGCTGACATTCTGATCACATTGAGTTTAACGGTTTTGTCCGATCATCAGAATTAAGCAGAACTGAGTAGGTTGATAAGTGACTGTCTAGAAACATTAGCGACTATCAGTACATTAGAAAATATACATAATCTCTGAATGTCACCGTTCACATAAAGATAATTTATTTAGTACAAGTGTAACATTTATCAGTTTCATGTTATCTTCAAAAATGTATTAAAGTTATTTTGGCAATAATTTTGTGTTAAAGTTGATATTTTATCAAGAAAATTATTCGTAAGAATATTTATGTTATTTATTCTCTATTATATTTCTAGTTCGCATAATTAAATTGTTAAATGTTACAATAAATATAATTCTTACATTTATTGTCTGATTATCATTCTCGACCTGTAAAGAAAGATAGGATTTTTATAATTTCTTTCCTAGAAAACGTGTATGACTTAAAAAGTTAATTACTTACTCAAAATATGTGTCTCGTTTATGCTTATTTATATTTAAACTTAGATTAATAGCAGGTAAATTTGAATTATGATTTTGTAGTGATACAGACTATGCTTATCTCTTTCGCTCGCTCACATGGCAGCCGCTTAGTGGTGCCACTCCATATAGTAACAAAGGAGGCAGTAATTTCGGTCAGTTTTACAGCTTCTACGCGTATAATTTGCTTTCATTAGCCCGGGCCATGGGTGTCCCGAGCAGACGCGAAACATTCTCCTCAGTAGCTTTCAAGACCATGGTTCCATTTTTTTTTGGGAATATATCTTTCCAAGATACAGAGTGAAACTACAGCTCGTAGTACTTAATTTTGGAAAAAATACAGTTTCTCTGTGACTCTCCTAAAATATACCCTCGACAGGTACATTGATGGATACTGTCCGATTGAATATGTTATTTTAAACATGCCTTCTCCAGACGTAGGGATATCTCCATATTATATATAAGATCGTTCCATCTTTTCTCCTTACACTCTGCTTTACTTAGTAGATATATTATTCTCAGCGGAGAATATGTTTATATATGTATATATAATTTTGTTTATATCTTAGTGAGATACGTCTCGCTGAGAACAATGCTTGTTTGTCATTAATTTTCTTTCAGTCATTCTGTTCTACGATGTTATTATATCATGTATATAATAATGCCTATAACGAGGTTAGCTTAATTGGGATACTATATATTTCGATCATAGCTCTCTCTGCCGTCAAACTTTAAAGATAGAATTATATGGCGCATCATTTCAATTACACTTCTTGACGATAGATTACTAAAATGCAGATAATGGATTCGTTAGATAACTTTAGTAAACGTCTTTGTTACCTTCATGGTCTCATCTCTCCGTGGGTAGGTCTTCAATTAAAAAAAATATTAATTCGTTAAATCTGAAAGAAATGCGTGAATTTCTTTTATAAATTAATTTACCATTTCCTGAAATAACATCGTAATACATTATAGAATTAATCTGTCTAAACTTATTTATATATGGAACTAAGAATTTAGAATTGTCAATACTAATAATAATATTATAACATGGTTTATCGAATTTAGAATTTTTAATACATTTATATTATAACATAAACTTTATCGAAATTTTATTGTCGAAAATTGAAGAATAATATTCAGTATTGAAAACTATAAACCGACATACGATAATAGCGCAAATGAAATGAAGATGGAATATACTTTTTAAAGTGAGATAAACAGATAGACAGGAAGATAGAGATATACATACATACATACATGACAGTATGGAATATACATTTTTAAAGTGAGATAGACAGACAGGCAGATAGATAGATGCATACATACCTACATGACAGTATTTACCTTATCCTTCGTTAAAGATAGAATGTGTGATACATTGTATAATGTGGGTAATATTGTGGTTCCCTTATCAGTTTCCGTAAACAGAAATAACATATCCCAAACTACATTCTGCAGTCGGCACTCACCGGTGAGTAACATTCTCTCCCTCTTTTACTGTATCTAGCTACCTAACTGGCTATGTATAAAGAGAGATAGCTATCTATGTATCTATCTTCTAATTTTATACATAGCAAATACAAAAGAATCCCAAGTTTGATTTTTATTATTAGATAGCGGGTTTTCATCTGTCTATTAGATTTTGGTGAGGAATTTTGAAAGCATTTATTATAAAAATATTCATTGGCATTTTCAGTATCGAAAATTCGAGAATATTATTAAGTATTCGAGAGTATACATCGATATAGTAATTTGCAAAGCGTAGCTTAGATGTGGTACAAGGCCGAATGTATGGGGCACCCAGTGAGGATCGAACTCACTAATCAGTCGTAAT
>OZ010571.1:23829545-23872045 GCA_963932145.1 Acanthosepion lycidas
TTGCAAAAATAGGTCGTTTTTGCGGCGTCTAAGTAGAGATCACCTGAGGCGAATGCGCTCCATTAATTTATTTTCCATTAAAAGGTAATGCAGCCATACATCATACAGATTTATGTATCGACGCATTTTCAAATGTAAAACAGCGTCTATTTAAAATGTGTGCGGCATATTTGCAGACTCCCGTATCGCTGGGCCTGTATTATTTTTCGTCGGTTGTTCGATTTGTTCATAAGCAAAGACTGTAGGCCCGAGGTAACGTTTTCATTATAGCAGATAAACTTTTCCATTTCTGAACTTAGTGCTCCACATACAAACAATGGACTCACGTATGGCAATATCTTCATGAACAACGCATAAGTTTTGCGCTGTCTGTAAAGAGTTGTTTCCATTTTGGATTAAAAAAACCCGGAATCCAATAAATGCATCTCATATTTCTCTAATGTGACTTTTAATGTAAAATAAAAATAACATTCAGAAAATACACAGGAATATGAGAAAAAAATATGGACATTTATTTCAACACGATACAGACATGTTTCATTGAAATATATATATATATATATATATATATATATATATATATATATATATATATATATATATATGCGTGTGCATGTGTGTATGTCTGTGATTGTGTTTGTGTGTCTGTGTGTATGCGCGCGCCTGTGCATGTGAGAGTTTTGTGTGTATTTGGGGGTGTTGGCATGAATGTATTTCATGTATACTTGCTTGATTAAAAGACAAGGAAAAAGCAAAGTATGTTCTATTTTAAGGATTTTTTTCTTTTATAGTTTCAATATTTCCTGACATTTTTCTGCATTCCTGTTGAAGCTTAAATATAAACTACAATTTCTGTATTATTTTAAGCTTTCAGAGGTCACTATCAAACAGATAAATCTTGATATGTCAGGATATGACAGAAAGAAAGAAACCGAAACGGTGTCAGACAAGCGAGAAATGCGAGAAAAGTAAATGTGAGAATATAATTGAAAGTCGAATTTAGGTAGGTCATTAGTAAAACTATGAGACCTCGTTGCCAACCTATTATCAACCGTATCTGAGGTACCAAAGAATTATGCACATTAGAATCATTGACCTAACATATTTGTAGAAAAGGCAGAGGTAATCACATTAATCGATGGGTATACGACTAAAATCCAGATAAAAGGTCAGGATCGAATGCATTAAAAACCCTTCTTTGAATTTTGTCAAATATCTAAAGATTTGTGGCTGAAGCTCTAAGCTATATATGGCAGCGATATGCAATTCACGGACAAATGGGAGATTTAAAAATATGCATTATAGTTTCAGACGTGGAAAAGTGCTGGCATGGCACAGAGAAACAATTTTTGTTGTAGTAAAACTAACAATTGACTCAATATAATCAATCCACTTAATATTAGTGGAAAACCTGAACCAAAGAAGTTGCTCTCCTGGAATTTAGATTCAGCCGTGCAGATGACTGCAAGAAAAAGTTGCCTCTGGTGATTAAATAATACATGTTTTATTTTGGAAAAGTTGAAATCTATTTCACTAGTTACCCACTGCATATTTGTCATTTTTACGAGCAGTTAACAGTTTCACATGTTGGACTACTAAGTCAATAGTAAATATTTATGTCATCATATATATATATATATATATATATATATATATATATATATATATATATATATATATATATATATATATATACATATATATATATATATATATATATATATATATATATATATATAAGGATTTTTTACAACTACGTATATATATATATATATATATATATATATATATATATATATATATATATATATATATATATATATATATATATATATATATATACGTAGTTGGGAATTGATGACATCATGAAATTCGTTAATGAAGATATGAAACAACATATGTCCAAGTATAGATCCCTGAGGTATCTTCTGAATAATGCGAAATGAACTAGATGTATGTAAATTCACCACGATCCCCATAATAAGATTTGTTAGGAAAGATTAGATTTAAATAAAATTAGTCGAGGAATACTTGCCCGTTGAAGTTGCGGGATATACCTGCATGTTAAAAATCTGTCAAAGGCTTTCGAGATATTTTCACCATTGTCATCTAAAGCATGACAGACAAATTCACTATTATCAGCTAATAAAAAGGCGGTAAACCTGAAAAAGGGAAGCCATATTGTGTATAAGAAAGAAGGCCGTATGAAATGAGATGCTTCACCAATTCAGCGCTGATTAGAGCCTATATTACTTTGTGAATATCAGATAAAAGACTAATATGACAATAATTCGAGGCTTGAGAAAGTTCGCCAGAGTTCTTAAAGACTTTAGCTACAGCGACGGATTTCCAACAAGATAAAACACATTTTAAATTTAAAAGATCAGTATAATTCTCAAGACCATTTTTAGAAACATATTACCAAAGTTACTACAGTCAATAAAGCCAAAATTAGATAATTCACTCTTACATTAATTTGTAGGTATTTATTACAGAAACTATCTATATGAGAATAATTAAAATAATTTCATATGATTTAACTTATAGTCTTAAAATTTATAAAAATACTACTTTTTTGTATACATTTTATAAATCACGTCACCCGCTTATCTACAAAATATAATGTTGATTAATACGTTCTTGGTGTTTTCTATTTATGTGACGCCGAAAAAAACTCTTTTTTTTTTTCAGTTGAGAAATTAAATCATTATATTCATTGCAAATCGTATTTAACATAGCTTCAATTTCAATCGTTTAGGCGTATATTTAAATTAAAATATGTTTCCGAAACATGTCAGGAGAGAATTCATCAGGATCTTTCTATATATTTATTTATAACGTATTATAATAGTATTCTTGGTAATGACCTACAATGGTCGAAAGTACTTTTAGTAAGTTTTTGTGATCTTTTGTAATTTTTTTCATACTAACGATCAAGATATAGAAAAAATTATGTGCTAACATGAAATTGTTTATTAGCGTGTAAGTCAAATTCAACAATATATAAAAATTATATACATTTGTATTATGAGTAAATAAAATCCTACTTCTGCAGAAGTTGCAGAAATATATAATACTTACCTATGATAAATATATAGTTTTTATGTATGTTATATTTATAGATTAAGTGTGCTCCATATCAAGAATAATGCCTATGTAAATAGTAAAGTTGACATTAAGGTCAATACCCAACAGCGACAGATAGTTTCATAATTTCAGAGTTCAGGCCTAACGTTTGCGCTTAATCATGTAACAGATGGTCACCACCAGGTGTTTATCGCGCGCGCACACACACACACACACACACACACACACACAAAAAAAAACAATAAATTAAAGTAAAATTAATTTTTAAAATGAGAAGTAATATATTTCAAAATATATCTGTTTTCGAAACCGTTTTTAAGATTTTAAAATAACCAAAAACGTATTATCTACATTTGAAATATTCATCTTACACCAAGTTCGGCACATTTCTTGAACGTCTATATTTCTCTCAAGTCAAATGTTAGTGCTTTTGTAATTGTGAACTTTTAGGTTATGTAATCATTCAAAGAAACTGCGCAGGCGTCTACTAGATACGGTAATAGTAATGCAGACTTTTACAGTTTACTGCTTTATACTTTAAACAGAATAAATAAAAAAACGAACAAACAGTGAAAATACAAACTCAAAGACACTGGAATTCAACATTTGAATGTAGACTTGCTTCTTGTGGAAACATGAAAAAAAAAAAAAAGATAAAACCAGTCATATCCCGTTGAAGAAATAACGAAATATAAACAAGTATTTTCCTTTTCATTTTTACATTTATAAAACTTAGAAAATCGTCTTCGATTTTGTCCAGCTTCTTGCTGCGAAACTTATTCAAATAATTGCTACAATCTCACGGCGGTTAGTTGATCAATAGTAAGCTCTCCATGGACACAGATTAAATCCGGTAGATAAAAAAGCATTCCTAGAATGAATGAGACATTTTCGCATTAAGAATATCAAATCCCTATAGAAAATGTTATCGTATCAAAAAAAAAAAAAAAAAAGCAATGAATAGAATCAAAATCAATTTCTAAAATAAAAAAGGAAAATATTCCAAAATAGATGTGTTTTCGAACACGTTTACTTTAAATCTATATGCAAGTAAATAGTGTCTATTCAGACGAAGTCTCATACACATATACAAATGTGTACGGGAATTATATTATGTATATTAAATGTTCTGGCTAAGAGTGAACTATTTAAATCTAAATAAAAATACAGAAAGAAAAATGGATGCATTTATCAAACGTTGACGGTAATCAATTTTTTAAAATGTCTAAAAGAAAATTATATTTTTGTGTATATTACATTAGTTCACGTGTTAAAAACAGTAAAATGGCTGTTAGCAAATAATTTTCAATTCTGTCACTCCCTGTCTCTCTTTCTCTATCTCTTTTTCTCTTGCTCCTTCCCTGGCAACTTTGGTTCACGATCTTAGACTCGCCTGATGGTATAAGGGTGCCTATTTTAAGAACTACAGGGTCCGACCGCTTGATGACAGCGTGAAAGTGCATGAAACTCTGGCAGTTGTGATCTGTCACTGCACAAAAATCTTTATCTCTGTTTCGGGAAAACACTAAAAACCGAGGATCCACGGAAAGACTTTTGTAGTGTGACCATCAGCTCAAGGTCGTAATACGTTTACAAGGTACTTGAGCTCAGGCGTGAACCATAGTAATGACCGCAACAGGTTGCTTAGAAATCACTTTTTAACTAATCCAAAAATTAGATATATTTTTGATCTCCCAAAAGGGGATCAAAATTGACTATTTTTACTTACTATGTTTACATGTTCACCTTGTTGATTTGTAGAAACGTAAATATGTTAGTTTAATGATTATTTCGCACAAGAATTAATTCCAATTTTATTAGATTTATTCTTGCTGATGAATTGCAACAGGTCCCTTTCAAGCAGATTCGTATTTTTAGTCAAAATGATTCTCAATAATGACCAGTCATTTATTTCTTTTAATTTTTTACAGATTAACTATATGGTATCAATCATTCGAAGCCAGTTGTTAACAGTTCTAATGCCGTTAAACACCGACATGGAAACTGGTTGAAAATATTACCTTTGGTCAACCCTAGCCATGAACTGTAACTAATGCCTACTTAGCAAAGTTGCATTGTGAACCATAGATGTAGTCTCTAGGTGCTTAACAAATACAAATGTGCCTGAACGGACAACTGCAAAAGGAATTAGCAAGTCGTTATAATACTAAGTCTTATTCGGATGCGAGAGCTCTGCCGTTATCTACAAGGTGCGATGGGTAAATTGTCACCACATTAGATTTTTAATTTCGTGTAATGGCATTGATTGTTTTTGATTATGTTGACTGCACAATGTAATAGGGTCAATTTAGCACCGCCTGCGAGAAAAGTAGCACCATGATCCAAAACACGCCGCCAGAAATTTGGAAACGGCATGTTGTACAGCTTGGCATTTGCGCTGGACATGAACATTTCAGTATTTTTGGGTGCAAATATGAGGAGAGTGAAGAAGTTGAGAATGAGTTGGATGAGACTGATGGTAATTATGAAGATACAGCAGGTGGAAAAAAAATCACGCTTATCGTTTTCATAAGAATAGAACTCCCGAATTTGTTGGTGAGATCAAGACCATGATTGAAAATGATCCCTCCAAGTCAGTTATGTTGATCGCCAGGGACATGGAGATGTCTAAGTTTCTTATCGGGCAAGTAATGCATGAAGACTTTCTGTATTTATCATATAAGATTGGAAAGGATCAATTTGTATTCCAAGCCATGAAGGACAAGAAGAAAGGCCGCACTACATAGCTTTTGAACAAAACTGAAGTATCCAACCTAAAATGCTTTGGTATTCTAAGGCAAAAAAAATAAAATTGTGCAATGATAAGATGGTGAACACAGGGAAGAGTTGTTTTCTTGCTGAGTCCCGCAATGTGTACCTAGACTGATGATAACTACATATGCAGTCAAAATCATTGTGTTTGGAGTGATCATTAGTGATGGCAACGGTATGCCTCCATTCATCTTCCCAAAGTATCTCAAACTCAACATCGAAGTTTACATTTATGTCTTGAGTAGGTAGTGCTACGCAAGGTCAAGAGTGTGTTTGCTGTAGTAACAAGAATTTGCCTCATACAAAACAAGCAGGATAACAGTCATGGCTGTCATCAAATTTCTGCGACAACTAAGATCTAGCCACCTAACTCCTCAGACTACAAAACCCTTGACGATTATGGGTCGTGCGTAGTTGGGCGGGAGACCAAAAAAAAAAAAATCTACGTAACACCAAAGCTGAACTGAAGGCAAGGCTCATGGCAGCATTCACCAACTTAAACACGGAAATCGTCCAGAAGAGTTTCAATAGTTTCCGAAGTCATCTGAAGACCGTGTTTGAACTGAAAGGCGATTTTATTGAATAAAATTAATATTTTGTATTTCAAAATATTTTTTGTATAATTTTGGTAAGTATAAAAATGTTAAAATGAGCTATGAATGCTATTTTCATTTTTACGTAATTTTTATACAATTTATTGCCAAATAAACTTACATGCAGAATGAATAATTCTAAGAAAACAGTTTGGAACAATTTTTAAAAATACTTTTAATCATGCAAAGTGATATTAAAATCGTGTTTTCTGTCATCACGCCGTACCCTGTATTTAGAACCCGACTGACCTCTGTTTAGCATGAATCTACAATAAAAAAAAATCATGTCTGGCTGCCATAGTGTGTTGTTTGACATCTTTGTCACTTTTATCCTTGCCAGAGAAGCGGCGTTGTGCAAGTTACATCCTCAAGAATATTGGGAATATATGATTGCTTATGATAGTCAGAAGGCAATAGCTCCAGTCTATTAAATATATAATAGTTTCAAGCGATTGTAGGTGTTCCAATGTTGTAAAATTCTTGCTTGGTTAACGTACGTTTACTAAATAACTATGATAGAAAAGCACTAAATCGAAATTTCCGTAAATTTATCATCTACAAAACAATATTTCTATTTCTTTGAAATGTTTCCATAAAATATAGCGTGGAAATAAGACTGCAATCTGCGCTCTATACAAGAAATATCTATATCTATAATTCTCAAAAATTGTGTGTATGTGTGTGGGTGTGCGATCGGATGATGTTTATGCTTTTCCACAGTTTTCATCCGATTTCGATGATGTTTTTTGTTTGATATATAATTTTTCAGTGCCTGTTTTGAGTTCAAATCACACATTCCCCTTCCCTCGGTTCAAAATTTAATTTCTTTAAAGTGAGGTTACCATTTCCGCTGCATAAACATACTACTACGTTGCTCTCGTTGTCGTTTATAGCCGTTCCCAATTTATTTATTTTTATTGCCCTGCCAGTTTTTTTCCATTGCATTAACCGTACTAATAAATAGGCTTGTTTTTTTTATTACTCAAAATTTATTTTTCCAGCCTTTCCTAAAATTATTTGAACTTAATGATCCCAGTATCTTTACAGCGTACTCTTCTGGTATTTGACCACGCATTCCATTTGACAATTCATAATTGCTTAAGACAGGCCACCAAAGAAAAGAACTTGCCCAGGTCTCAAAACCGCTGCTGCCAGGACCGCCATGCGAGTAAGAGATAACGTATCGCCTTTAGAACGTTCAGTTTGCCTGTCTTAAAATGCCTCTCGGAATGTTTCAATCAGAGCCACTGTGTCCGAAGATCAATGTAGCCATGGGAATTCCATAAGAGTGGAAGTATACACTATGATCAAAGGAATTACCGGCTGAGGAGAAACGCCTCTTCAAATGCTGCTATGCGTGAGGCTGAACAAGATTGAAAACGCAAAGACGGCCCTGCTCACGGCCATCCGCCCATTCAAATTGTTAACTCCTCATTTGGGGATGATCCTCAGTCGCACACAATTGTTTTTACTAATACTGATTTTCGAGTGGGCTTACTTTAAACTTAAACTGCTCCAATTGAATGGTAAAAATTCCCAGTAATGTAAAAACCGATCGAAGACGGGTTATAGAGCTAGTGTTCAATAAATCAGAATGATTAAAGTTAACAACAGACATTTGATATGCAGTTGCATATATAGTTAAGGTTATCGTCAAAATATTGTTCCGATTTGGTTTATCACCAACATAGTATTAGAATTATTCCTTATAGTTTATTAATACCACAGTACAACTGACGCTGGGATTGTGTCATCGCTAATCCCTCGAAAACATGTCAGGTGATTCAATGTTGGTAAGATTCTGGTCTGGAGAAGATCCCCATGAATGATATCAAGGGCAATGCAGATAAAAAATACATCGTGTGCGAAGTATTCATTTTTATTGATTGGTTGAGCTGCTACACCGAAACATGTCATATATACTTTGTTCATCAATACATTTCAGCATCACATGCACCTATTCACTAGCTCTATTTACACCAAATAAAAAAGAGTTGTTCACGCGGAAAAATTCATCAATTTCCTGGCGACAGCATTTATGGTTGTCAGTCGATATTCGAAGAGGAACTAAAAACTCTCTGACCGGATCCACTTCCCTAAATATGTATATTTCCTAAATGACACACCGGTTTCGACAATTGTATATCGCCGATAACATTTCCTTTATTAATCCAATATACATTCTATCAAGCCTAAAATGAATGGAAGGGAATTGCTTCTGTAGTTCACCAAAATTATTCGAAATACAAAATTTAGGTAAATTAAGACAAGAATTCTCAGTTGATATTTAAAGTAATCGGCTGGAATTCGTCGTCGTTCAGTTACTCTGACTAATTTGTATTAATTATCGTAGAATTGAATCCGTTATTGGCTCGTTTAGCCCCCCCCAGTTATTGTAGAATTGTATACATTTTCAAACAGCGCAGCTTTCTCTAATAGTCGGCTAGGCAAGTCTGGTTAACATTGTCACTATATAATGAGTCCGACATTCATTGGGTGAGCCGTACCAACGTTTTCATTAAACAATTCGACAAGATTCGACATGACTAAGTGATCGAAGAGCACCTTCCATTACTTTAAGTACAATTTACGTTTCAGTGAATATTGCAATGACTTTCACTCCGGTTGAATGATTCTGTGAGAAGATGAGACCTGAGAACCTGAATTATGTTAAATTATGTTGAATCATACATTATAATAATTTTCCTTTAACTCAGGAGGAATATTATTACTATAAAAGTAGATTCACATTACTGGTAATTATATATTCTTGAAGGGAGGTGGGTGTTTAAAAGTGTAGCTACTAGATTCAGTTATGAGTTTTTTAATGCAAAATGAGTGTAACTTTCTTGGCTATCCTGATTATTTGTATGAGCTCACCTATGTTTATTTGATCATAAAATACTTCGATTCCATCAAGAGAAGTAAAAGTTATCCAGATTGATGAATCGAATTTATGTTATTTCAATAAAGAACCTCCTATCACTACTCGTTCTACTATGAATGAGCGGATTGAGACTCGTTCCGCGATGTCCCCTAGGATGTTGTCTTTGCACTCCCTGTCCAAGAATGTGATTCTGAGGTCTCATCCTGGGTTAAAGCTGGAATCGACGTTTTCATTCCTTCAATGAAATGTAAGGTCAAGTCGCACTCCTCCCATTGGTTCTCCGATGTTTACTTCCTCACTTCTTTAATTTTACATATGCTTGATGAGGTCCATCAAAAATGTGTGAATTTCTTTTCATTTTTCATTTCAACATTTGGAATTACAGTCTGATGATCCAGAGCCCTGTTAAAGGGGTTGTGTTGAAATAACTTATTACATGGAACCTTAAAGTGGTCTGTTTTTATTCATATATATATATATATATATATATATATATATATATATATATATATATATATATATATATATATATATATATATATATCATATTGGTGTTCGAAGAATTGCTCAGATACGGCAGAAAGTTCTTTAACATTTTTTTAGCTATGATAATATGTTCTTTGTACTTAATATTTTATCAACATTGAATTACCCAAAAAGGTATTTGAGTTATGAGAAAGTTTTTCCCCTAATAATTTAGACGCGACAATATTGGATATACTTTCCATTAGGAATTGACAGCATCATACATCATAATTGCAAAACAAATTTTGAGAGAGAGAGAAAGAGAGAGAGAGAGAGAGAGAGAGAGAGAGAATAATTTTAGATATATTGTTATCAGTAAAATCCCGTGGACATCCATGTTGTTTAATGATGATCGCTGCGAAGAGAACGCGTATGAAGTATGGTTTCTATATCTTAAGGTATATAAGCAGCCTTATATTGATCAAACCATATCTCAGAAAAAAAAAATAATACAATATCCTATAATGTAAGGTATGTTTAGCTGTAGTGTATTTTCTGTATTAATATAGCTGGATACGTACTTTTTTATATAATTCAATAGTGAGTATATTGGAAAAATACTCTTTTGGCCATTAGTAATTAACAATGTCTTTGAATAATACTTGATTTCTCTTTTTTGATAGGCTTATGTATGTTTTAATATGGGATATATTTTTCCTCAGAAGAAATTAATATCATAATCATTCAATAAACATAGACATTATTTCTACAGTGTTTGATTCCATAAATATCTCAAAAAACTTTCTTGTTATTGACAACATTTGATTTGATTTTTTTTTCATTTACTTCTGAAGCATTTTTATGACAGCTGTCGAGTAGCCATTCTACGATCACTGAGTCTATTTCTTCTATGTGTCGTGTCTCTTCAAGAAATATGCGATAATTACTCTCCACAACTTCTTCTCGCATGTGGTCCTTTTATCCCTTTTCTAAGGACCCTGCGTCAAGTTCCGGCATTCATTCACAATAGCCCGTCAGGTAAGTGACCCGCTGCCTCGCACTATCTCGTTTTCACAATATATGCTCCGTGAGACTCAATTTATTTAAAAAAAAAACTCTTTCCTCATTATGTATCCGTGTAATTGCATCTGTCTTAACCTGTTTCTGAAAAGAAGTGTTCCTTCAGGTGCCATGCTTTTTAAGGCATCCTTGTTGCTTACGTGCTTCATCCATGAAAGTTAGAGTATCATTCTGTAGAACAAGATTTGTGTTGTCTCTAGCGTTTTTTCCTCTGCTGGGAGATTGTCCAACATTCACTGACATATAAAGTGATGGATATCAAATAGCAACACGGCAAGTTTTTCTTTGTTTCTAAGGAGATATCTCCGTTTCTCAGCACCTTGCTTAGCTTTCTTTCGCTGGTCTAGTGCGTATTTAGATATCAATGTCGCAATGTTACAGGGAACAAGAGTAAAAACAAAAAAACCCTAAAAATATATATTTTACACACGTATATATATATATATATATATATATATATATATATATATATATATATATATATATATATATATATGTGTGTGTGTGAGTGCGCGCGCGTGTGTGTATGCGTGTGTCTATATATATATGTGTGTGTGTGTGTATGTAAATAAGTATATATATATATATATATATATATATATATATATATATATATATATATATATATATATATATATATATATATATATGCAGTTTATTATATATATTATTTACATATATATGCGCGGTACGTATTGGAAAGCGCTCAATATCAGTGATAGAGCTAACATATTTAGTGGGATTGATGTGAGTTTGTGAGCCTGAGTTACTCGCTTTTGCGATCGTCAGACAAACACTGACGATCGCAAAAGCGTGAAACCAACTTTCACAAACACACATCAATTCAACTATATATATATATATATATATATATATATATATCCTCTTTAGGTTTACCCATACGGATTACGTAGTTTTTCATAAACTATATATATATATATATATATATATATATATATATATATATATATATATATATATATATATATATATATATATGTGTGTGTGTGTGTGTGTGTGTGTGTGTGTGTGTGTGTGTGTGTACACACTCTTATTTCGTGTACAAAACGTTAAAATTTCACCTTCTCTCTACTATGAGACCATAGCCAAGGAGTAGGTTCAATGATGCCAAATCGGTCTGGTTTCGATTCCGGCTTGAAGCAATCGGTTGTTTAACCACACTGCGATAGCTTGCTTGAGACTGGAATTGAAACCAGACGCATTTGGCATCAGTCAGGGATCGTACTGCTAGGCTATAGTCGCACGGGAGAGAGTATAAGAAATTTTAACGTTTTCCATAGAGGAGGTACAGTGGAATAATGGATAGCAGATCTGCCTGAGGAATAGGGGAGCTGATTTCGAATTCTATTCGTATCCATTACATTCACTTATGTGCTAATACCCTCGGGAAAGTTATGAATCCTCTTCCTTCTACCACCCGCTCGCTGTTTTTTACAGACTTGGATGGCAACTGGTCTAACGCAGATGGTAATGGCGGAAAAAATATGCCTCGTCAGTCATGTATTGAAAGATCCGCATGGCACATAAATGACTGATTTATACGAAATACGCCAGTGGCAAGTAGTGCCCAATGTGTGTGTGTGTGTGTGTATGTGTGCGTGTGTGTATGTGTGTGTGTGCGCGCGCGCAATGTGTTGGATAATGATAATGGATACGTTTTCGGCAAAAATAATGGAAACAAATCTTATAAATGACGCTTTCCTTTTAGTGAAATTTCTTCTACAAATTAACTGTGAAAACCTCTTAGTTGATCAATATTTATACATTTGCCTGAATAAATTAGTCTGAAGTACTTCCCACTCATCGTTACTTGTAACAATATTCAATTTGTGATCCACTCATCCGCTATTATCTGATTTACATTCCTCTCATCTATATCGTAAATAAATAACAGCACACAAATACTATTAATTATTATTTGGATGCTCTTTATCAGAAGTAAAATTGAACGAAAATATGTTTTCTGAATATTTTTACCATGTGATACGGAAAATTGTAAGGTTGTGATTTTGGTTTGTACACCTTTTCAAATAATGTAATAATGTATTTCTGTTATATTCCAAAGAAAAAAGAAAATGACAGAGCGATGTTATCTATTTTCTATTTATGAAATTTTTATATTAATTTTTATAGAATTATAAAAATTGACTACAGTATTATTTCAATTTTTCATCAATGCGATTATGATTAACAGAATTTGAATATCCTGCCTGCAAATGTCACGCCTATATGAGAAATAATAAAAAAAATAATCTAGCGTTTGTTAAAAGCTATTTCTTCTGCAAAAGCTTCTTTCTACTGTTATTTCATATATATATATATATATATATATATATATATATATATATATATATAGAGAGAGAGAGAGAGAGAGAGATTTCTTTTATATGTGCAAAGATGTTAAAAATTTCTCAGTTGATGTGCGCTGGCGTATTGAATATGGATTCTGAATGAGTAATCTGAAAACAAAGTTCAAATTCCGGTCGAGTTCGTTACATAAATTTACACGAAAACATTTGTGGGGAACGTATAAATTCATCTCTTTTTCGAAAGTTGTGTGTAAATAGGACAAAATGATCTCACTGGCCTTGATTGGCAAACAGTCTAGTAGAAGAAAACTTCAAACCAGGTCTGGAGAAGATTCGCTTCCATCAAACGATCTTGGCCAAGACCCATCAATGCTGTCAGCACTTTAATAAATATACTGCATTTAAGACATTAGTGTGTTTCGGGTTTCTTCATCATAATAGCAATGAATATCAATATTATAAGATTCATACTAATATTCTCATTTAATGAACGGAAATTAGTAAATTATATTTTAAGTAGGTGATCATTATTTTATTTTTAAAATAATTTATTTTTCTTAATTTTTTCAAAATGTACCTTACCACATTTTACTGATTTGACTTCTGGAATATAAACATATATGTTAAAAAATCTTTTGCTAAACTGGTACTAATTAGGAATTGTTAGACGCACAGCAAAAGCAAATTCTAACTGTATTTGGATCGTATTTCCCCATTTTATTTATTTTGTTCTCTGTGAATTTTGAAATAAATAAGGTTTATGTTGTAGTAGGATCCACCTAATTTGCATAGTGGAGTACCGACCATATAAATATGGTTGGTACTGGGAAGAGAGGGGAGGAATCAAGAGATTCAACCAGAGATTCTGCCCGGCTGTGACTCAGTAAACACATTCTCCAGGAACGGTCTTTCCAGGAATATACAAAATACTATATGTAAATATTTTGTACACTTTCTTGTTTCAATACACTTTGTTCTAAGTACATTTTGTGTTGCATTATTATTCCATGCATTAGTCAAGTTTCAACAGTTTAGCAATGCATGTCCATCTATGCATTTTGATTGATTATTCGACAGAACAGGTGACATTGAAATCAAAAGGCGGACTGAAATGGGAAATGTTGCCTTCCAAAATCTAATCATATTATTAAGAAACAAGAAAAAATATATTTTAATTAATTCATCTTGTCTAGAAAAAAGAAATCAACAGAATGCTGAAAGTACTGGATATTTCGCATCCAACAGCGAGAATCGAACGCCGGCCGTTATGATTGGACGCAAGCAACATACACACTGGACCAACTAACTAGATTCGCCATAACTTCCCTCGCATCAAATTCCGTGCTATCCTAGTATATGTAAGCCAACGAATTGTGCCCCCAAGAGCCATGTCTTCTTTCCCCCAAGACGCTCCCTCTAGAGCATTAGAAGCCGGTTCAAGCAAGGATATAGAAGTGATAGAAACTTTTAGGGGAATCTGAATAATCAAATTAAAATAATTCCTAGAGTCTAGAAGAATCCTCAACATGAAATATATATATATATATATATATATATATATATATATATATATATATATATATATGTATATTATTATTATTATTATTATTATTATTAATTTCACCCCAAGTAAATTATAATGACACAAGCACGTAGGTGGCTAGAGGGAGTTAAAATTGAAAGTTCTTTAATGGTGATTGAGGAAAGTACAATAAAGGAACACTGTTCAAGTAAACGTAAAATGGAGATAAAATTTACATTAATTTTTGAAGAATGTAATTATCAGTGAAGCAGGAAATTGAAAAGTGAAACCCACAAGAGGAAAATATGATAAAATAAACTGTCAGTGTAAAAGTGCCGGTAGCATCTACATAACTCAACATTAAAAAGTTTGAGAATTAGCAGCATGTTTAAATTTAGGTATAATTGCACTATAGAAAAGTTCATCAGAACAGTTGGCATGAAACATTAGTAGAAATGGCAGGAGAAAACGACGTCCCGTCAATCAGAAAGTGACTGAAGTCGAGATACGTGGTCCATTACATTGCAAACCCTTTGTAGTATTTTGTCAATAAACTTGGGTTGTACTAAAACAGGTATGGGAAGAGAATTCACTACATAGATGAATGGTAGATTTATAAATATACAAGATGGATTCTGACAAGAAAATATTCCTGGTACGGCGCAGTGAACCAATTTTTACCTAGCAGTGGATGTACAAATTGACTCTATGTGCTTCCGCCGTACGGCATGCCAGTGGAAAACGTGATGTTAAGACGTTTATAGTGTTATGTGGGATGCCACTTTTTATGTAGTACATCTATTAATGATTTCTAATAGTATTTTATGCCTTTATGAGTCTGGTCATTATTTTAATATAAGAAAAATTGATTATTTACTGTAGAAAACAAAATAAATGATGGAATATTTAATTAATTAAATCCAAATTAATTAACAATCACGAGATAATATTATAGGCAAAAAGATTTAATCAAACAAAAATTTATCGATTCAAATAAAATATTTCATAGAAAAAAATGCAAACTAATATCCAAGATTGAAAATCTAAGAATAAAAGTAAGCAAGATCAAAAATTGATTGATTCCCATTTTACGGCTTATCAAATTTTTGCATGATGGTTTAGTGATAGAAGTCTTACTAATAATTGGGTAGAGAAAAGTCCATTCATACATTTCCCAAGGGAAAGTGAATATAACGAATCCAACAGAAATTCGAAATCGGTTCTTCCATTAATAACCCCGTGTCGTTATCGATTACACTGTACAACCAACCAAGGTTACAACACCAGGTATTCCCAAGCGGTTACTCATATTTGCATTGGCGAGGCTCGATGTTGCTTAACTCCAGTGATCGTACGGGAGCCGATGCTTCAACCTGATGTTGCCGTAAGCCAAAATGGGTAACAGAAATACAAATAAATCAAAGAACAAGGAAATATGTAATAACATGCATGAGCATATATATATATATATATATATATATATATATATATATATATATATATATATATATATATATATATATATATATATATATATATATATATATATATATATATATATATATATATATATATATATATATATATGAATGGATCCTCTGCAGCAATATATTCAAAATGAGGCGGCATTGAATAAGAGTGCATCTTAAGACTGCTTAGTTTTGAAGATATATCTGAAACGACAGACGAATAGACATTACACTGTTGCAATGCAAAATTCTATGCTCTTTCCCAGTCAACTTAAATAAACAGCCCAGATACGACAGATCGTTTCATGTCTTACAGAATAATCGTCCTCAGTGGAATGTAAGACTAGACAGGGTGACTTTTAGAAATTGGCTTACGTCTCTGCGTACCATCTATATTCATTTACTGGCACCGTTTAGTGATGCGAAATGTGTTATATATTGTTTACTGTGAATAGATCTTCTGGCTATTTAAATATGTTAAGTAGAGACAACTAGGCTAAGCAATTTCACAAAATAATAGTTTCGGTTACTCTCAACGTATAGTAATATTGGCGTTTCAATTTGCAAAGTGTATACACCTTATTAATCAATGCGCTTTCGTACATTAGTGTTAAATTCATATCGTTTTTAAATAACTTATAAATAACAGTTATAGAAGATATAGGTTACCACATAAACAGTGCAGCTAATTTATCAAGACATTCATTGATACGATAAGTGACATTAAATCCCATGCAATAATTAATAAATCTTATGAATTAGTTTTCACATTTTCAGAAATATTTTAACGCCATTTTAACATCATTCATTGGCAAGCCTTCCAAGTTTCTCGGCTATAAAATCCTTTATATTGAAAAAAAATCATACTTATACACAACGTATACTGAATATTTATTATTATCATTATTATTATTATTATTATTATTATTATTATTATTCAAAGAACTAAGCATCTATTTCTTTCTTTTTATGCGCAGTATCTTGATCATCGGATTCATATTTTGAAAAGTGTGGTAGTTCTTTTCAAAACATGGGTCGCTTTTTACACTATTTAAATTATTTAGACTATTGTCCTCATCTTTATTGTCACATACACGACGTTCCGGCCGTTGTTTGCTCCAGCCTACTTCAGGTTATATTCATTCGAATCTCGAACAGAACACTTTATTTCGTCCAGAGGGTAGAATGTTCTAGTTTCATGTGCCATGCCTTTTCTGGGTTTCTCAATTTCAGTAACTCAATTCTCCAAGTTTTTTCACCTCTGCTATGGCCGAGCATATAAATATGAAGAACAGTCCAAACAATATAAATAGTGCAAATTGTTATAATACCTCAAAATCAGGAAAAATACTATCATTTTAATAATTAAAACATGCAAGTGTTTGCAAATATGTTTCCATATATGTGGATTACCCTTGAGAAATCTCATGTCGTTTTCCCTGGATTACATTTATTCAGCTTTTCTAATTGTTAGACACGAAAGACATGAAGTATTACGGTACGTTCTATCTATTACTGTCATTGGAACCATTTTAAACAGTAATCTTATATTAAACGGATGCACGGTGGAGTAATGGATAGCGGATTGGATTGAGGATCCGCGTTCGAATTCCAGTCAAATACTTTACATTCACTTAAGTGCTAATAACCTTAGGAAAGGTATGAATCCTCTTCTACCAGCTATGTGTACATAGCAAGACAGACTTGGATGACAACTGGTCTATCGCAGAAAGAAATGGTAATCTACTGTGGGAAAACATCTGCGTCGTCATTCATATATCGAAAGTGTATCACGCATGGCACATAACTAATCTCTTGTATGCGGGAATATCTCTTAGATAACGAAACTTTTTCTTTTCCACTTATTTTTTTGTCTTTTCCAGAAATAAGAGAGCCTGAAATGAGCAAAATGTATCTCATTTCTCTCCGTTTTTAATTAAAAAAATCTATAAAATTGACAATTCGCACACAAATCTTAGATTAAAGTACGCTGAAATTTCACCTTTTAGAATATGTATATGCAATAAATTTCATGCAGGTATGACACAAAATATATGTTCATTTTCTTCCAAACCTACTGTTTTAGAGTTAAATAATAGTTTCAGACTATTTTTTGGTGACTGTGTAGTTAGCTCAGATCTTTTTCTTAAGGTCAAATGGTAGACTAAATAGTGATGTCGATTTTGATTGGCTGAACAGAATGTGCGATTGTTAGAGAGATGGAAAGTGTTTTCAGAGTGTTAAGTTTTACTCGTCATACACATTAGACGTGGTAATGTCGTGTTTTGGGGAACTTGCTTCCCACTGGGATTGATAGAACGACCACACTGGCTAATTGAAAATGTACACGTCGACGTAGTAAGTCAAAATCCCTTTTGTTTAAGTTCTCATTTTACCTCCGAACAAACTAGTAATCATCCGGCCGAGAGAAGAAAGAGAATACAACTTTATTATGATTGCCACAAGGCCTTCAATCAAAGGACCTCCCCAGAACTAGGAGAGTATGCAACATTAGTAATTCTACTCAGATCGCCAATATATTTCAGTAATATCTGCTTTGTTGGGAATTCAATGAATTGGTTAAGTTACTAAGTATACAAGAAACAGATCGGGCCAAAAATGGAGTACGGTTGCCATATCTGGGCAGGAGCTGACTAGACCTCACTGTCTAGCATTGATAGTTTTCAATAGCGTCTCCGAGCAAGTGTCGGTGACGAACTGTTCTCCACACTTCAGCCTCTTCCCCACAGGCGGGATGTAGTAAGTTTCTCGTTGCTCTAAGGCTGTTTTCATGGAAAGTGCTCGGAGGAACTACATTCCCTTGTCGCGACAAGGAAAACCTTCACGGCAAAGACACGCCATGTCACTTGCATAGTAGCAAACCACCCACATTATCACCGTATTCCATCGATGAGAAGTAGGTTCCCCTAAAACATCTTTTTTTCCCGCGAACCAATCCGCTGTGGCATCGACTCCCAACAGCATGTTTCCCCGATCACTAAATCTTCACCTGTTCAAGGCTAGAGTTAATCGTTATGTCCCTCACATATACACACAAATTGCCTCAGAAGGTACCCCTCTACTTCAAGTGGCCCACAAGCCTTGTAAACGTTGAAAAACTTACTGTAGAAAATGTCTGTTCAGGATATCGCGAGATGTACGACTAATCCTTTTCATGCCAATACAAATCTCTGCAAGAAAAACTCTGTTATGTAGGAAGATTTTTTGATATCGATAATTTTGAACATTTATATACGAGCCGCTGGATTTTAGGAAGACGATTTCTAATAATAATCTAAAATAAACACATAGGAAATACGAACTCACTTCTTCTACGGCAATAATTATTTGACCGGTTCAGTTATTCATTCGAGGAACTAAAGCATAGCGTACCATTTTTTGTTTTTGTTTGTCAATTTAAGTTCATCTCTTTGGCAACATCTCTTGCCTTATCTTAAAGTGAGATTACCTACCTTCTTTAGTATTTAGTCGGCAAGGGTCCGACTAGCAAGCATAACATCCCCTTGAAATTTTGTTAGGCTGCACGCGTAGATAATTGACATAACCCAACGAGAGAAATGGTCAGTCATTGTAATGCGGCTAGTGAAATTTAAGGAGACCCCTCTGTTAAATATTTCCCTACGTTGGGATAATATAAGTGGGAAAAAAAAAACATTGATTTTTTTTTTTTTTTTTTTACTATTGATGCTTTTGTATAATCGCCTGGTTTCATCTTTGCCGATACAGATAAAAATACAGCGAAACGTGCTTCCATAGTCATATTTTTCAGCCTGAATCATAATGTTGCATATTAATTAATATTCTAAATTTTGGTAAAGTGGCACTTACTCGAGGGACTCAGGGAAATATATATTATCTCTTATAGAATACTGTTTATTTTCGAAGTGACATTTGCAGAAGTCCCTCTGCCTGAAATAGTCTACCTGGTATCGAATGTATTATCGAAGATTTAACCTTCATCAAAATTTGCTTTCAGTAGGGGAATTTTTTTTTTCTAGGAAAACGTATTTTTAATGCATTTAAAGTGACATAACACATTATAGCATATTGCAAAAAGGGAGAGGGAATTTTTAACAACCAACCTTATAATAGCAGAGGGCTTTTGAACGTTATGTGTGTAGCTAAATTGGATGCTTTTATTTAATTGTTATTTTCATTCTCATCCTTGATATTTAGTTATAACTTTCTAGCTTTTTTTGTTTAGTTATTGTTATCTTAATTTTCTGCAATGCAGATGGGGAGCACTAAATGGCTATCTACTTAGGATGGGAAATCGCAGAGGCATATTCGAATTTATTCGATTTTTTTTTTTTTTTTTTTTTGTGCGTTCATTTCCACGGAAATACCCTTGGTAAAGTTATGAATCCATGCGATGAAACACGGTGGCGTCTCGACGCAAGACCTTGTGACATATGGAATTAATTCACGGGGCAGGATTTAATTGATTTAGAAAATACTACTGAAGCGGGAATAAGTTTTTTTCCCTATAATATCAATGGCAACTGAGGGATCAGAAATAAAGCGGAGTAATCGGCGAACTCACGGCTGAGTAGAATTTGCCCGTGTGTAATCGCTGAGGAGGATCATCTTGGTGCCGCGACAACTTGCCGAAATTCTGAAACCATATTTCCCTGATGCGATTTAAAACAATCCCATGACAACCCTATCATTCCAAATATTCATTTCCATTTAAGCACTTTTTCTTTTCTTTGTATTTTGTCATGTTTTTATCTGATTAATCGCCTTACTGCAATATAATTCTTTACATTTGTTATCAAAAGTCGTTCCTATATATTTTTAAAGGTCGTCAGCACTACCGGTCGAATATTGCATTTAACGAAACCAGACTAATCAGGCAAGATTTTGACTCAGAATGACTATTGCTATCATCTGATTGTATCACATCTTTCCTAGCGATAACGTTAACAAAGGAATATTAAGCGGATTTTCAAAACAACATGGGCGCAGTAAACGTTGACGGAATGACAGTTGGAACAGAAACAAAACTCAGACACTATCCATTGTAAAATATTACATCTATTGCCTTTTAAATACCGATTGCATAATGTGTCGAAAAACAGGCACAATGAGTAGAAACAAGACATTGACGACGAAAAAAACGAAACAAAAAAAAATAATAAATAAAATTAAAAAATAGGGATCACGTAAAATCGTGAGTTCCATATTTTACGACATTGGAACACAAACTAAACCAGTGAATATTTTGTTCGCGTTACCGCCAAACCTAAAAAAATAAATATTACGCTTTTCATAATCGCTCCTACTAAATCCGATATTTTTAGAAGTTATTTCATTTATGGTGGGGATGAATGTTGCTCAACTTCAAAGTGAGTCATATAATGAAAAAAAGACGTGTTTCCAATGTCTACCTATCTACTTGTAAGTCATCTTTCCATTGAACTGAGACTTTTGATTATTTATTTTCCAGACATTCTTTTATAATGGAGGCCTCGGGTGGAGCAGCGATTAGAATGAATCTCAAAAGGAGAAAACACGTTCAGTTATAGAAAATAGTAGAATTATTGTTATTAAATTTTCTTGTATAGTGCGTATATGGTCTCAATTTACGACATTTCTATGGACGTATTTTCCTTCATCTCCTATAGTTTATTTAGATATTGATAATGTAATTCTTTGAATAGAAATGTATATATTTGTTGACAGTCGAGAAATAGTTCGTCGAAACAAAATTCTTTGTAACTGTTCATCAATATTATTCTCAGCCTCTTTCAAATTTTTCATCCTGTATTCTCTCTCTCACTATCTATATATCCCCCCGTTCTATTTCTCTCTTTCTCTAAATACATACCGTATCGTGCAAAAGTCTAAATAAGTCTCTTAGCCTGTACGTTACGCCGAAAAGCTGCATAAAATAAACAGTGTAACAATATTTAACATGACATACAGACGAAAAGGGTTAAAAAAACGGTTTTATTTTTTTATCAGAAAGAGACTTATTTTCTCAGTATATTGAGAACAGGTGTATGAATTCTGTGGAAAAAAAGACACAATACAAATGTTACTATTCAGCAAGACATAGCTGGTAGTCGACTGTTGAAAGGTGTCAAGGTCTACGTACTGGGAAAATTATTACCCAGAATTTCTCTGAGAAACAAAATTATAATTGTGAAGACAGAATGAGCAATTGAGGGAGACATCAAGAGACTGACGTCATAAAATGTCTCCTCCTGGGAGAAGGGGTCTTCCAAAATAGGAAGTGGTTGAATTTTAGGAGATTTGCATAAAACACCATATGCGCCACCACCACACAAGCTGGAAGGGTCACCCATAAATGCAAGTGCCGATGGGAGCTAAAGTATCTGGAGTTGAAGTTGCGGTCTGGAGTTGCAGAAGACGCGACGGGAAGTTAAGAGATAATTTTTCATTACGCTATTTTGCCAACCTAATGATGATAATAATAATTATCAACTGAAGGAGAAAAACTCCGACGATATCCTTGTGCCGTTCTTGAAAGTACAACAACAGTACTTGAAGTTAAATCCAGTTGTCGCAGAATAAAAACTCCGACGATAATCATGTGCCGTTCTTGAAAGTACAAACAACAATACTTGAAGTTAAATCAAGTTGTCGCTGAAGAACAACTCCGAGGATATCCTTGTGCCATCCTTGGAAGTAGAAACAAAAGTACTTGAAGAAATCCAGTCCGGCCATCCTTAGAGGAGTTAGCTGAAATTTTAGTTTAGTCGCCAAATATTAGAAACAGGTTTCTATTAGGTTGGTGCAAAAATAATGTCGTTTTCTCACATAGTAACATATATGAGAAAACATTATTTTTGCACCAACCTAATAAAAGAAAGAAAAAGGAAAAACAAAAAAAACAAAAAAAAACTGTAAATATATTTTTATTTTGATATAAATATCATCTCGTGGTTTATTAGAGCGTCGTTTATTTTGTTTTTAATTTTGTGTGTGCATTCAACTCCTTGGTTTTGCTGTGTTGAGATACCCCAGTGATAATTCAGCTTGACCCTCTCAAGATCAAAAATCCCAATCTGGATAGGTGAGGTCATAGTTGAAGAGATCAAATTAAAGACCAGCTGCAGTGTCAAACGCCACCATCAACTGACGAGTGTGGGCTGACAGCTTGTTCTCCGATACCAGGATCGATCCTGACCAAAGACATCAGGCTGCGGCCCCGGCCACACCGCTATAATAGGTCGAATAAAACAAGATATATCACAGACGCCGTTTAGTTTTAATAAGATAAAGAAAGAATAGATGATAAAAAAAAGAAGTAAACAGGAGGCATAAATCTCTCATACATTTTTGCTCTTCTTCAGTAAAATGGAAAAACAGGGCAATTCCGAACATTTTCATTTAGACGCAACTATTTATATAAAATAATGACCAGCATTCAAACTTCTGATTATTATTGCAATATTTTCTTAAAATTATTCTTCTTTGTGTGTCATGTTTCCTCAGGGCATTGGCGGTCATAGCTCTCCACAATTTCCAGCCCTTTGTGGCGCTTAATAATTGTTGTCTTTCGTTATTTTTAAGCCCAGTACCGACAATCAGTCAAGTGTGCTACTCGTTGTTCCCCTCTGTCCCCTTTGCCCACAATCTGTTCTCTAAGCATCATATTATCCAAACCCTCTTTCCTCATTAGGTGTCCCATTAATTTCAACTCTCTCTTCACGATGTTCAGTGTAAATTTCATTTTTGTTTGATTTTCTCTAAAATTTCATCCTTGTTTACAGGTTCGGTCCATAGTATCCTCAGCATCCTTCTGTTTGAACAAATTTCTTTTGCTTCAGGTCTTTTCTTCATCACTGATAAAATTGTCCAGCATTCACTGCCATATAAGAGAACAGCTTTCACGTAACAGTTCAGTGCTCGTTTCCTTGTTTCTCACGAAGATTTTCAGTGTCGTAATACTTGTTTCGCTTTTGGAATGCATCTTTGGCTATCACAATACATCTTCGGATTTCAATTTCACATTTACCAGCCTCTGTTAATTTTTTTTTACATTTCTGTGCTTGTTTGATTTTGATATCTCAGATTTGTAATTTGCATTCAAGGCTCATTCTTTTATAATAACCATGCGTTCTGTCTTTTTATACTATGTTTTGCTGTTACTTCTCGCTTTCCTTCACTACCTTCTGTAGGATTGGTTGTAGTCTTCTTTCTTCATCTGTCATCTGAATATCTGATGTAGTTAAGATTGTTGCTGCCAATAATGAATCTTGGTAGGACATCTTAATTATCTCTGTACTGACTCGTTGTATTGTTTGAATAAGTCTGATGAGAGAACATATCCCTGTATTACACCATTTTGCATTTTTTGTGTGTATCTGCTCGACTCATATTCAATCCGTATGCAGACATCCTGATGCCAGTATAGGTTCTTGGTTATTCTAATACCCTACCCATATATTTCCAGGTTGCTGAGAATTATTAACAGAAATTTGTGGCGTACTTTATCAAACGCCATTGCGTAATCTATAAAACAGAGGTAAACCTTCTTCTGCATTTGAATTGCTATCTCTGATAACGTTCACGTGACTTGTTCCGGTGTTTTTGACGAACATGCACTCTTCTTATCCTATCTCCGGTTTGATGATTTGTACGGTCTATTCATCAGTATTTAGATGATTCGTTAATTATAGAGCTCACCAGGCTGATTGTCCGATGGAGTTCACATAATTTTGCATCTTGTTTCTTAAGCAGTTCTATGAAAATATATATATTTATGTCTTCAGGCATATCATCATTGTTGAAGATTTAATTTATTATATCTGTAATCTTGTCTATGCCGGAAACGTCTAAAGATGCATACATCTCTATTACCATTCCGTCCATGCCGCTTTTTTTTACAGTTCAATTTGGGCAGTAACGCTTCCCATCCGGTTTTTAATATTTCCGCTTCTTTGATGTTTCTATGTATTATCGGTCATTCCCTTGCGTCGTGAAGAATTCTCAGTTATATTCGTTCCATTTCCGTCCATGGAATCTATGCATCCTTTTGATGAGCACTTCTTTTGTCCAGTTTGTTAAGTTATGTTTTTAAAGTTGCTAAGTTCAATTATTTAACGATGCAATAAGGACGTTTTCACGCGTGATTTACAGTCATAGACTTGCCAAGTAGAATTTTCAGTAGTTAACTCAATAATTATAATTTATCAAGCAATTCAAATATTGGGCTGGTGCAAAAATAATGACGTAATAATGTCGTTTTTTGACGTTACAAAATACGTCAAAAAACGACATTATTACGTCATAATTTTTGCACCAACCTAATAGTAAAATCAGGAAATTCTCACCCTCAATGATATAAATAACTATAAATTGGATATAGACTTGCCCTATATTTTTCTAAGATATTCGCCACTTCATATAAATTGTAATCCGTATAAGTACGCGAACAAATTATGATTCTGTGCTTTCTCTGATATGTCTCCATTTTATGTAAATCATGCATCTCATCAAGGACCAATTTTGATTTGAGAAATTATAGACAAAAATTAGTTACAACAAATGTAGAAATTTAAAACTACTGCGTTCTCAGTGGTGGTTATTACGGCCGAAATTCTTAACAACCAGAAACTGAACTGTTCTGGCTAATATAACTTATTTTGGAATCCTCTTCTTAGTTGCAAAGATCTTTGTAATACAACAGCTTTACAGATAAACTTTATTGAAACTTTTCATTCCAACCAGACACTTTCGCATTGTATAAAATGTCACTGTTCGAGCTATCTCCAATAAAGAAATGTATTTTTGAATTCCACCAAGCGTGGGAAAGAAATTTTACTCCGAATATATTACGTGCAGGTTCAGTAATTTAAATTGTTATTACCTGATATATAAATGATTGATTTCATTTTAGATTTCATCTTTCATACTGTATTTTTGGAAAACGCATTATTTTCCGTGTTGAACAATAAATAATCAGCAAAATTTTCAAAAAATAGACGAAATGTTGCACTAGAATTTTTTTGTTTACAACCGTAAAAACTAAAAATAAGTAAATAAAATCTTTCGAAAACTGTTCTGGGACATCTGCATTATCTATGCACTCACATGCATAAACACAAGAACAAAGAAACACACACGCACTTGCACTTTGTCTTTCGCAAGTGTTTGTAAGTAGTGTTTACACGTCTAAATAGATCGGTAGACGATGAATTACTAGACTGTGATAGCTTTCTCTCTCTTTCGATTTCTCGTCATATACATATATTGTTGTGGCTTCCGAGATAAAATCGGGTACCGATAAATAAAAAACGCCAAGAATGTATATAATAAAATAATGTATTAACGTAATACAAACTGGTAAAGCAGGTTAGTAGTTTCAGGAATACGTGTTAAAAGCAAAATATATATACAGTCTTTGGTATTGAAGTATCGCTGTATGACTTCTTACTGAGTCTACGTGCTCGTTCACTGTGACTACTACAACGCTGTTACCGCACCCTCACTCTTCCGGTTACCTACAACCATTTACTCTGTCACACTCGACTCGACTCGACTCTTGCTCTGTTGGGTTTTCACGTAGCCGTAGTATATGTATATACTTGGTGAGTCCATTTGTGTAAAAAGGGGAGAACCCCTCGAACCCCCCTCCTTAGATCCCTTTTTGGCGGGAGTTAATATCTTTTCCTTTTTATGATCGATAATCAGAGGCTCTGTAATTCTTCTTTTCCTGCTAGTCCTTCTATTTTCTGTCTCTTCTTGTGGTCTTTGAATCTCAAACGCTTCGTCGAATCATACTTTTCAGCGGATGACGAGCTAGGCTCTTCAAAACGTCTTTTTTGTATTTGGTCAATATGTCTTCTGTGGGTAAATTTTTCTCCTTGTATTGTGTATATCACGTTTCCTAGTCTGTTAATTATTTTTTTTCAGAACTCTCTAATTCTTTGTCGAATTTCTCTATGGTAGCAAACGACACGTTCCGGTTCTTTTTAAATACTGGTTTCAACCTTGCAAAACGAACAGGTAAATCCCATACGTCGAGCTTTTGCATCCAGTCCGTTCCCACCAGATTTTCTGTATCTTTCATTACGAATATTTTGAGTTTTCTTGTTTTCTCGTGAAATTTTACATTTAGGATTACTTCTTCGAATTTTATCCGCTTTCCTGTAACAGACTTGGCAATTTTTTGTATATGTAACATGGTTGGTCTATTAAGCTTTCTCCGTGTCTCTAGGTTAATTATCGTTATATCAGAACATGAGTCAAGTTGAATTTTTATCTTTTTATTTAAGATTTCCAGTTCCACATATTTCCTTATGTTAGTATTGTCTTCGTCATGCATTCTAGTAGCTCTTATCCTACTAGTAAATTTTCTCTTCCTACATTGGGATGCCTTGTGACCCATCTTTCCACACGCAAGACAGTTTTTATATTTAAAACGATAATCCTTATTCCAGTGTAGTCCTCCACATCGATAACATGCATATGGTGGGGGGCTTATATTTACTTTGATTTTCATCATTATTTGCCCTGTACTTTGTACTTTTTTCATTATTATAGAGTTTTTGTTTTCTTTCCGGGGAGGGTGAAAAACGTAAACTTTTGTTTAACTTACCAATATGTGATACTCCTTACGCCTCAATATCATTTGAATCTTTCTTTATGCTCAAACATTTTTGGCAGTCTTCCGATAGTTTTTGTAGTGTTAATCCAGGTTAATTTTGGCAGTTTTGAAAACATTCTTTTGCGCATTTCGCTATCCTTTGCTGAGAATGAACCTTGTACAAAAATAAGATACTTGAAATTGCCCGGGGTTAATTCTGCCAACTTGAAGTCATCACAATGTTCATTCACGATTGCGGCGAACGTGGAATAGCCCTCATTTTCATCCTTTACGAGGTTAAGACATTTCCACCTTTTGTGAAAGAGAGACGTTTTCGGGCTGATAAGTTCCGTCAGGCATGTAAATGCTTCATCAAATGTTAGATCATTTGTCTTCTTTGGCAAAATGTAATGCAGAAATTTTGTTTATTCTTCCGTGCCTAATTTTCTGAGTAATAGTCCTAGCTTTTTTGCTTCTGTCCAGCTTTGAAAATCGATGATGAAGATGTCTTCATGACGTCTGAAAAAGACCCTGAAATTGTTATCCTCTTCTAGGGAATATGTGAATGTTTCTATCGTGTTCCATACTGCGTCTTGAGAAAGATCGCCTCTTTTTCAAAATATTTTGTTGTTGTGTATTACTCGCTACTTTTACAATTAGCTCCTGGAGTTGTAATTGTCTTTCTTCATTTTGCATTTGTCTTTCATGATTTTCCTTCTGCGTTTGTAGTAATATTTTTTACATTCTTTCTTGGAATTGGAATTGCTATTCATTTTGGTGTTTAACAAGTTCTACTAAAATTCTCCATGGAAAGAGTCTTACGAAAAAAAAAAAAAAACATTTTCCGTATTTTAATCCTCGTAACACTTTGTTACCCAGTTGTTGTGCAAGCTGGTAAAACGGCAGTTTTTTCTTTTGAGTCTCCGAGAAATGCAAATTCTTGTCGCCTAAGGTGTTGTGGTGAGAAGAGAGAATTTTTTTTCTTTCCGTGTATGTCCAAATTTCTCGACACCAAGTCGTTGTGGTCGGCAAGGGAGAATTTTTCTTTGTTCTCTTCCTGTGTGAGTTCGAATTTCCTCGTCGCCAAAGTTTTTGTGGTCGACGAGAGAAAACTCTTTTTATTTTTTATTTTCTTCCGTGTTAGTTCGAAGTCCTCGTCGCCAACTTATTCTGGTCAACGAGAGATTTTTTTTCCGTTGAGTTCGAAGTCCTCGTTGCCATGTTGACGAGGGAGGATTTTGTCTTTTTTGTTCTTCCCGTGTGAGTTCGATATCCTCGTCGCTAAATTTTTGTGGACTCCGGGATAAAATCGGGTACCATTAAATAAAAAACGCCAAGAATGAATATAGGAAAATAATGTATTAACGTAATAATACAAACTGGTAATACAGGTTAGTAGTTCCAGGAATACGTGTTAGTAGCAATATATATATATATACTGTCTTTGGTATTGAAGTATCGCTGTATAACTTCTTACTGAATCTACGTGCTCGCTCACTGTGATTCCTACAACGCTGTTACGTCACCCTCACTCTTCCGGTTACCTACAACCTTTTACTCTGGACTCGAGTCTCTCGGGTCTTCACGTAGCCGTAGTATGTATGTGTATATATATATATATATATATATATATATATATATATATATATATATATATATATATATAGATAGAGAGAGAGAGAGATTTTCTATTGCCTAATATATTAACATCCATGATTGAGATGTTCCACAAAAATTAGAACGAACGTGATGGACAAACAAATCGCAAAATAAGATTCAGTCAACCAGAAATCGAACGTAACAGTTATCGAGATTAATCATGCAAACGCCAAAGTAGATGAAAATGTCTCAACAATTAATCGAACATTGAGCAAACAATGCTTTCATGGTAGAATGAATTATGTGACTACTAAGTAAACACATAGAAAGCTAGTTTAATATGAGTTCAAATATTTTTTTAATTTGTCGAATGATTACCCGATGTAGTCACTTGATCAGAGGAAATTCTAACTGAATAAATAACATTATATTCCCAAAAATATTAGGAAGATCGATGTAAAATAAGATGAACCTAACAGTTAAGTTTATGGTGGACATATGTTTATGAGTTTCTATAGCACTGAAGAGAAGATTATCTTACAATGTCTTACGAAACATTTATTAGGTAAATATAAGTGCATTCATTCAAAAAGAAGTGCTCTCTACTTTTGATTTCATAGCCCATGCGTAATGACTGAAACGACAGCTGTCATGTTTATGTTTTAGTGAAGGTAAAAAAAAATGTCTTTGCGGGAATACTTGACAAGGTTGACAGAACTAAGTACTCATTGAGGGAGTTGAGCAAAGATAACAAATCTATTACAATAAAAGCTATATAATTATTGAAATAAAATAATTCTAGCATGAATTATGTCTTAACTTTTTTCCATAATATTCGGACATACACTAGCCAAATGAGTTTATAAATGGAATGAATAGATAAAAATAATGAGCACTTATATAGAATGAATATATATATATATATATATATATATATATATATATATATATATATATATATATATATATATATATATTCGCGTTGATGTGAGTTAGTGAACTAGGGTTTCACGCCCTTAGCGATAATCAGACAAATTTTATATATATATATATATATAATTATATATATATATATATAGTATAATGTGCCGAGAAATTTTCATAGAAAATATGCTCCCTCCGACAGGAATCCAATGTATATCCTATACGGAACCGTCATATAGCCTGTCGTGCCTTAACCAATTGGGCCGCGTTCGGTTCGCAATTCGATTTTACTGTTTATAAAAACAGTTCTCCATGATTTACTCTCATCCATTCATATCTGCTCAATGCGTATCCAAATGTAAACAAATGACGCATATTTTCTATAAAATTTCTCGGACATTCAGACCGCTAAATGTTGTTAATAATGTTTATTATAAACATAACATTTACTTAAATATTTGTATGTATAAAAAGAACTTATAAACATAAAAAAAATGTCTTTATACATACATACATATATATATATACATATATATATACATATATATATATACATATATATACATATATATATACATACATATATACTTATATATATATATATATATATATATATATATATATATATATATATATGTGTGTGTGTGTGTGTGTGTGTGTTTGGGATTTAACAGAAAGAATAATATGTAATTATCGTCTTTGAGAATAATTCCATTTCCTTTTAGCTGACAAGAACTCACATTTTACATTCCCCCAATGCATTCTTCTTTCCTGTTTATCAGAAGGAGAAAATACACTTTTTCCTCGCTTCATATTTCAATTCATGTTTACACCTTAACTTTTTAAATTTTTGTATCAATTTCAATTCTTTAATTCTAATACTGGTGTTTCGCATGAACATGTTTGATCCTAATTTTATACTCTCAGTGTCACAATAATGTGACTAAATAATATAAGATGAATACTTTTCAATAATAGCTGCTTTAATTACGTATTCAACAAAGAAATCTACTTTCATTTAAAAAACAATATTAATAATATAAACTAAATTCATAAACATAATGTTGACAATAACGCTATTCATATTTAATAACAAAATCAAATGCGCTACAATTACAAAAAATAAAATAATAAAAACCTCATGCATTGCTATATAAAATTAATCAATAAAAATGAATGCTTTAGAATTATTGTTTATTAAAAAGATTCAAAACTTGATATCTAGTTATAAAAATAATATATCCAAAATATCCAACCCCTATATAAGAACAATACTGTGTGTGAATATACTTGCCTACTCAAAGAAAGTTACACTGTTGATAAAAAAACATACAACTACTTAAATACTGTATCCCGCATCAACATTTTCACAGAGATTCAGTTGCCACATAGCGGACAATAGTGCCACCAGACAACATATTAATAAGTACCATAAGAATCCATGTAACTTAAAAGCCAGAATTTTAAATGTAAAGAAACATGCGTCACATTTCGCTTACATCTCAAAACTTTTGGCGTCACAACACTTGTCATTTATACGATTCTTCAAGCACATCCTCACAGAATTTTCTTGTCTGAAAAGAAATTATTGGTAACATAGAAAATACGATTATTAAACATTATCCACACAAAATAACTGTCGTTTTAAAAAAAAAATTCTTTGAGCAGAAAATAATATTTTCTATTTGATTAGGCCTAGAAAATTAGAAAATTGCTTTCCGTCAAACTTTGTATTTGTAACCAGGCTAATGATATTTCTGAAATTTAACTATTCCCATTGGGAAAACTGGCAATTGTCAACATCCTTGTTCACGTAAATTGGGAAAAAAAAACAATATATGATTTAAAATGATCATTTATTTATTCTAGCATTACACCAGTGAGAAAACAAAAATATAAGAAATGAATAGTTTGTTTTTTTTGTGATTTACGCTTATAACGTAATTTCCTTTTAAGAATTAATTCAGCCGCCAAGTAATTCTCCCAGCAAGTTTTCCTTATACGATCCTAGAAGTGCATCATGCCGCCAATTTTCCCGTGGTTCTTCATGTGGTTTTTAATAAGCTTTCGGCCTTGCGAATCCACAGGACGTTCGGAACCACGGCGATAAAGTTTTTCTCCGCTGCTTTCTCTGCCCTGGTGAATGTCTTGGGGAATTACTTTTAGTCTATGATCTTCTTTATTTGTGTTCTAATGAAAAGACCTGATTTCACTTTTGCTGCAGACAGTTTAGCAGAGCAGTTTTAAAGGTAGTTGAATGCTACCGACTCCTTATCAAAAGATATGACCATTTTTTCAAAAGGCCGAATTTTAAGAAAAGTGGCGGAAACAACAGAGGCTTACATTTGACGTTGATCATTCCCACAAATCGGTCTGCTGTATTCTACCCCATCATTGGTAGTGTGCCTGCTGTTCCAAAGGGGAAGACAACACGAAATTTTGTTGAAGTCACTTTGGAAAAGGCACAAATTTGAACACTTCAATAACCTCAAATCGTACTCTATATATTTCAAGTAATCTTGCAAGGTCTTTACACTGCTGCAATCATATTAGAGCTACTCAGAGGGAGCCAGTAGAAGAAATGTATACAAGCGTCTTTTATCAAGCATTATGGTTTGAGGATCATGTGTGATCTGTCGATGAAGAGGCACACGCTGTGGTTACGGGTTATTTCAAGTGCGTCGAAAAGACCGGGCACGTTGTAACAAAAAAAAAAAAAAAAAAAAAAACTATCTTGACGGGTGAAAAAGCGTGAAAAACACTGGCTTCGCTCTATCGTACGCGTAACCTGCAGACGTTCATCTAAAAAGAAAAAAAAATCTACTACTTTTGTCTCGAAGTCAAAAACTCGGTTTATCTCTTAAGATGCGCCTCTCTAATCTGAATCAATGATTTCATTCTCTTCTGAATTGCTCTTCTCTTCTGAAACTGTGTGATCTCTTTTTGGAGTATTGGGGACGGGGAGCTCAGGGTAGTGTGGCACTGGCGCGATGGATGAGAGAAAATCTGGATAGATGATAGCACAGACATTCTTGCCAGCTTGACGTTTGGAAGGACCCATCATAAGGAAGAAGCAATTGTTTTTATTTTGGTTCTCTATAATTTTGGGGAGGTTTCGAATTTCATGGCTCTATTTTCCTCTATGTAACACCCGGTAAAAAGGCAATATAAAATATAGAGTTATTGAAAAATTCTAAAAAAAATTAGATTTTGACTTTTTTAAATTTCTAAATACTTGGCCCACAATTATCCATTATCACCATGTTGACTGGTGACTCTTTAAATGGGAAACTGCCATTTATATAGAGTTCTTTGTGCATCCAGTTTATAACGGGGTAATATTAAATAATTTTCCTACATAAAAGAGCAATCCTGATATACATATCTATAACTATATCTATCTATCTATCTATCTATATATATATATATATATATATATATATATATATACATGAATGCACACGTCTATGTGAGTATGTGTGTGGGAGTGTGTTCGCGTAACAGTATGATGTAATCGCACGGCCTTGATTTTACGTGTGCGTGACTGAGTGTGCGCGTAATATGATCTGTTTTTATTTGCATTTTGTGATTTCTATCCGATTCATTTTTCGGTTATTAAATTCTCAAATTTTTTTATTAAGAAAAACTCAATAAAAGTATTTAAATCTTATTCAGTAGAATCTGCTGCATCAATTCTTTTCTTCATCTGTTAGGAGGTTGTTCAGGTTCACTGACATGTAGGAAATCTGGTAGGACATGGCAGATGAACATTTTTAGTTGTTTCTAATAGACTTTTCCTATTTCTCAATATTTTTCTTAGCTTTTGAAAGTTATATTTTACTACTCCAATGTCCATTGAGATATTTTGTCACAATTTCACTCTTCTCTGTATTTCACACTTCTCAGATATTTAAGCACTCATATTTTCTTGAATTTGATATCTAAAATTCGAAGCACTTTGCTGTACCATATATTATGTATTCTTAAAATCGTTACTCTTTTCTTCCCACTTTCATTATTACTTTTTCTAGGAGCTTCAGTTTATGATTCACCTGAATAAATTGACATCCATCATAATTTGAATAGTAATGTTTTTCTTGCATTACACAGAAGAACAAATATTAAAGAAATTAGTTTCTTACGATAAACATATATTTATTATGATTTTTAGAATAATCTGTAATATCCCAAATAGATAAACTTGAAAGAAGAAAACGTTTTCTGTGTTGACAATATACAGAGATAATTCATTATTACGAAATTTTTCATGGTGGAGAAATTGATTATTCATATGAGTCATGAGATTGTTTCAAAAAGAAATTCAAAGAATACGACAGGAGAATTTTTGAATGTCAACAAACCTCTGATGGTGGAAAATATTACATAGACCTGAACGTTGGGCTTCACATTACACCAGACGTTGACAATCATCCAAATTAGATAAACTCAAAGTATTACTTCTTACGCTTCAAATAACTTCAAATCTCAGTAAACTTTTTATTTGATTCCTTCATCATAAACGACGATACAATTTCTGGAAATACAGAACACTTTCTCAAACAATATAATATTTACGATTGCTTAAATCAGTTTGCCTCTCTTTCTCTCTATCACACACACACATATGATCGGACATACTTGCTCATCTGCGTACAGAGGCTCGCATAATCAATATCAATACAAAATCCTCTAACCACACACACACGCGTATATATATATATATATATATATATATATATATATATATATATATATATATATATATATATATATATATATATGTGTGTATATGTATGTATGTAAGCAAATATATGGATATACATCCGACAGTATGAAGAAAAATATACGGAAAAAACAAAAAAAAAATCCTTATATGCAATTATGCTGTTTTAATGTTAATTTAATGTCAACGTCGGACGTTTCGGTCAAATAAACCATCTTCAGGACATATTCATAAAATATAATTAACATTATCAATTCAACATGACAAAGACGATGGACATAAGAACAAATGTATTGTTATTTAAAAAATCATAATTGCATATAAGGATTTTTGTTTGTTTTTTCCGTATATTTTTCTTCATATATATATATATATATATATATATATATATATATATATATATATATATATATATATATATATATATATATATATATATATATATACACACACACACAATGGATAAATCTTTAATTCAAGATTTCTATTTCAACAAATCTTATTTTTAATGGAAAACCTATTTTACCTGAAATTCACGTTTTTATTTCTAAGTAAAATCCATTACTTCTTTCGAACTGATCACTGCAGTCCTCTACATAAAATGAACTCATCGCAGGGCTCGAACCTGCGTACTCCATTTGTAGGAGAAACCACAAACTGATCTGTCTTGTCTTAAACAGCTCGTTGACTGAAATTCAATGCACGATTCTATATTTTCTTTCTTGTTAAAAAAATAATGTTTGAAACCATAAAAATATCGGATTAAAAATAAATCCATTAATTCTTTAGAAAATGTTTTTTTTATGTTTGCGTCAGGTGTGAGCTTTCAAGAAAAATAATCTGAACGCGGAAAAGTCCTTCCTTTAAAAGTATTGTGTATCGCCCTCCATAAGTATAAAAGCTTCTCAATGAAACTAGGATTTCTGAATCATCAACTACTGCGAAAGTAACATATAGCTAAATATATTGCTGAAAAAATATAGGGCTGAATGTAATTAGCGTTGATATTAGAATACAATTTGTATTTACTAATCGTGACATCCGTTATAATATATTCAAGTAGCATTTAATAATATACATCGTATACAAATATATATGCCTTTCTGCTTTCATCAATATGCTAATAATTATGTAATAATTTTGATTGTGATAATTTTAATATTCTTTCAAATATATCTAAAATAAAATCAAAGAAATATTAATTCAATATTCTTAAAAAAGAAACTGAAAATGCCTTTGATTATTTCTAAGATTGAAAAAAAATACAAAATAAAATATTATCACTATTAATATATTTAAAGATAATTATTGAATCTTAGCCGCTGCATGGTATATTAAATATTTAATTTAAAAAAAAAGAAAATAAAAAAAAAAAGAAAAAGGCATGATAGCTTTAAGTATTAAGCGGGAATTTCACACACATACTCACACTCAAATATGTGTGTGTTATTTATATAAAAAGTAAATAACACTAAGATGTACGAACGATAATTTTTTTATTATATGTGTGTGTGCCAGACTGTCTGTGCCTGACTGTGTGTACGTTCGCGCGACTCAGTTTGTTCACGTGCGTGTGGCTGTGCGCGTGAATATGAGCTGTTTTTATTTACACTTGTCGATTTTAACTGATTTATGTTTCGATTATTAAATTCTAGACAGTTTTATAAACTTTTCAAAACTTTCACAGTATATATCCCTTATATAATCCAGTACATCTTCACCAATAATAAAATAATATAAATTATTATTATTATTATTATTATTATTATCATTATCATTATCATTATTATTATTATTATTATTAGTGAGCATATTAATGAAAAGTATTAAAATATTATTACTGAGTTCATTCAACTATATCTGTTTATTTATATTTTTATTTCATACAAAATCTCTGAATTTTATTCTATCGGGTTCAGATTATAAGTAATGTCATTTATTTTCTCTCTTCTCTGAAATTCACGTACATAGCAGAAATATTTAGTGAAAAAAAACAAAAAACGAACTACCAAGGAAGCAATGAATTTATTCTGTATTGTATGTGAAATCTGTAGGTAAAGTCTACGGGTGGTCACGAAATCTAAAAAGAAATGTTAACTTATGACGCAATGAATTCATTGGCGGAAGTAACAACTTAAGTCTGAAAAAAATATGTCCGGAGCAAATTGGAAAATCATTTACAGAGAGTGATAGTAGGTGATAAGAAAATGTTTAAATAAAGATACAGAAAAAAAACAAAAAAACAGTTGAAGAACTATTTTTTATCGGTAAACTTTCAATATTGGTCATGTACATCACCTGAAGTTTATCAAAATGTTTATAGAAAAAGTGACGAGGACACGAAAGTTAAGAGCTGGAACTTGGAAAAATATAATAGGTCTATTTTTTTTTTACTATTCAGATACTTTATGCGTTTAAATGTATGTGAATAAAAAAGAAAAAAAAACTTACAAAAGACTATCGTGGATGTAGACCTATTCATTTTGAGTTGTCAGTATAAGCAGATGTTACGCAGAAAAATATATGTACATTATCATTCAAATACGTTTATTTATATAAAAAGTAAATAACACTAAGAAAAGTGTGAACGACAATTTTTTTTTATTATATCAGAACATCCTCCTATTCACAGCAGTTTTTTTCCCCCATTATTGAGAATTGAATGAAACGCATTCTATTGAAATCCTCAAACAATTATTCAATATTTTTACAGCTACTCCAATCCAAGCAAAATTATTTAACCACTCATTCAAGGGTAAATTTTCCCGTAGCCCGTGGAAAGGTGTAAGCGCAAGCCAATCTTCAAGAAGACTGCCCTCCCATTATAGACCCATTAGTATCGCCGGTATCATCAAGAAACTTTTTGATGTTTTAATCTACAAGGTCGTCGAGCACATAGAGCGGAACCACCTCTTGTGCGACGAGCATTCTGGGTTTCATTCAGCCTCATACACTGCTGATTTCTTAACTACCATTGCACATAGACTTAGGGAGGCCGTTGATGACACATACACCACGTGCACCATACAATTACATATCTCAAAGACCTTCAACATGGTGTAGTCCAAAGATTTGCTACAGAACCTCTCCAGCTAAGGAATCATTAAAATAGTTTTCTCAATTTTAAAATCCTTCCTAACAGATCTCTGAAGGCTAATCCTTTGAGGCTCTGGTGTTTAAAGCAGGCGTCCCCCAGGGGTCATTTCTCGGACCAACCCTCTTTCAGATTCACATAAATGATCTGCTTAAGAATATAATCCGATCATTTGTAAATATCTATGCCGATGATACAACCATATAAGGGTGCGCCTCTAAAATTCTTGATGATCAGCGATTGGCAGCTGACCTCTCTTCCGATGTAATACTAACTCAACAGAGGGGAAAACACGGTTGGTTATATTCAATGCCTCGAAAACCGAACTGGTTACATTCCGTCACCGCCTAACAGACCCCGAACTACCGTCAGTCGCGATGAACGGATGTCCCCTTGAGATAATATTGGGCCTCAAAAGCACACTGGGTTGCTACATTCATTTTTTCCACCTGGCCTAAACTTTAGGGCTAGGATCATGTCACTTACATAGTAACAAAATATCCACATAACCTCTATATTCTATGGGCGAAAAATTCCACTGACATCTTCCCTTTCTATCCATATACACTACCCCTTAACCTAACTCTCTACCTCGAGCGAAACCTGGGCCTTGGACAGTGTGAACCTTTCTCTAAAAAAGTGTATTGTATTTCTGCTCGTATCCGAGTATATATGTCTGTTAGGGCCGCAAGCTAATGCCTAATGCAGTCGATTGCTGGCACGTTTGTGTTCGTTCAACATCCCTAAAGCCCACCTGGGTTTTATAATGTAACTATGCTGAGCGGACCTTTGCTATATTTTGTGGGAGAGAGCGCATTAAATGGCATGATCAACAGTCTAAACAAAACCGGTGCGAACAAAACCTTGTTCACAATGATTTGCGAATAGCTTAGCCATCAACTTTTTCAAAATAGCGATTTTCCAAGTGTAGCTTAGATGTGGCACAAGGCCGAAATATAGGGTACCTAGTGAGGATCGAACTCAGTATTCATTCGTAAGTGTTTTTTAGCAAGACAAGTTTGCTAACCATTACACAACCTCGGGTTGCCCTAATGATTTTATAATCGTAGCTTAGATGTGGCACAAGGCCAAAAATATGTAGCAGCCAGAGAGGATCGAACTCACTATTCAGTCGTAACTATTTTTTAGAGAGACGAGCTTGTTAACCATTACACCACGCGGAGGTGACCGACTTTTTTCCAAATACTTCCGTTTTCCCAATTTAATTTATAAGGATTTTGTCAAAACCTGGTATGGTTTTCGGGAACTTTCCAAATGGCAATCGACTTTACAGGCCGAAAATATCAAGAAGCCGTCTTCCTGACGAATCTAAAACGGTGAGATTCAAACCCGGGTCTACTGCTTGGGAAGAGAACATTCTAACCACTCGGCCGCGTGTATGTTATCACAGGTACTAACAGAATCGTAGTCTGTAGAGTTTTAACCTTCAAGGGATTTCTACGAATGGAATCTTGATTCTCTTGATCTAAGTAATTTCTCTCATTTGTACAATTACTACTTTATTATTATAATTGCTTTTTAGCCACTGGGTGTGGTTCAGGTACTTCTGTTAAATTCTCATTATCTTTTATCATCACTTTGTTTTCTGCTGGCACAAGTTTGTACAGAACTGATTGAAGCATCTTTTTGTTTATTCAAGATTACAAGATACGGTCTCCTTATATGATGCGTTTGAACTTATCGAAATTGAAATCTATTTTATAATTTGTTTGCTTGACATGCATAAATTATCCTATAATCCTTAGACTAGACGATCCAACTGAATTCGTACAGATATAAGCTCTTTTGAATCCTATTTTGCATTTATTATGTAGCTAGTTTCCTGCATTCACTATTTAGTTTATTGTTTCAAGTTATTTGCCTCGATTGCGGCATCTTTTGTCAGTATTTCTGTGGGAGTAGTTTGTCGTGATGTACTTGATCTGGTCTGGGATGATGGTGATTTAGTTTCATTTTTTCTCTATGTAGCCATATCAAAAATAGGTGCATACATGGATATTCCCAAAAAGCTGACTATAAAATAAATTGCTATTAGGTTGGTGCAAAAATAATGACGTAATAATGTCGTAATAATGTCGTTTTTTTACGTTAAAAATACGTCAAAAAACGACATTATTACGTCATTATTTTTGGACCAACCTAATATTTCGTAGCACTGATGTTATTTCGCTCTTTGCCCCTGTCTTCAAATTATCACTTTTTTCTTTTTTCAAAGGCTATGAAAAAATCACATTTAAAATACCCGTTTTAGCTCGGACACCGATTTTAAGCAATATCGATCCGATTCACTACATAGATGGGAAGACAATCAGACATTGTTTAGAAGTACTACAATAAAAAATATTCTAACCTCTAGGAGAATGACCCGATGAACCTTCTCATGCTTACGTTTTCCGCTGTCCTAAATGGAAAAATTAAATATAATCAACTGGTTGTCTGCTGCTAGAAAATGGAGGTATCTGACATATTTATAAGTCTACCATTCATCCATGCTTTGGATAATGCCGCCACATATGGTTTGGAACTCCTGCTATCTATTTAGATATCCTTGATAATATCCGAAGAAGAATCTGCAATGTTATTGGTCCTGACCTGGCATCTCAGTTTCAATCTCTTTCCCACCGCCACATCTTAGCTTCACTATGCGATTTCTATACATACTTTTGCGGTAATGGTTCTGACGAACTTTTTTTTTATGTTACCTAGTCTCAATGAATTTAATCGCAATACTCGATTGGTGGTAGGATGTAATCATTTTACATTTAAAATGGCTAGATTTTACCGTATGTTCTATGTTAAAAGTTTCTTCTCTCGCAATTCTCACCTGTGGAATTCTCTTCCGGTTTCTTGATTTCAGTTAAGATTGATTTTCAAATATTAAATGCAAAATCAATCGATAACTTCTGTCTTCTATTTCATCGTGATTGTTCACGATCATTACTAAAGCTTTTCTTATAATATTTAATCCACAGCTGCCCTAGGTGTGTTGTTGGCCTTGTTGCTTGGCACGGCATAAAAAGAAAAAAACTAAAATAAAATAAGACCTACAAATTTTTATAAACCGGAAAAAAGCAAATGAATCTTTGAATCAGTGAATTCCTATTAAAATGTTCTTAACACGTCAATGGATTTATCTAAACATTATGCAAATGTAGGTGTATAAAAAAAGAAATAAAAATGAAATCAGTTTTACTGATGCAGTTTTTGTCTTTTATTTCATTAATCCCTCCATCAAGAAATTCGATTGATAACAATTTTAATTTTTCCATCTGTACGATTCAATCTTTCGTTCATTGCCTTTTGATATTCAGCTAGTAAATCCATCTTCAAGTATTTCTTTTAACCACGTTCTTTCTCTATTCAGTAGCGCTTAAATAAATAGATATTTTAATTTCATCTAGTTTTCAATTCTGTTAAATCTCTTACCAACTATTCTGTTTTTTTCAATCATCTTTCTGTGCAGTCACCGCCATCGTCTTTCGCTATTCTTTCTTGTATTACTATGATTATAATTACTTTTATTGAGTGAGAGAGAACCACGCCAAAATAAAGTGACCTGTTGACAAACATTTTCGAAGCCAAGTATATCTATCTTGACACTAGGTCTATAAGGGAATACCAGGCTTATAAATCACTGACAAATAGGCGCGATATGGTGTTAGATTTAATGCTTAATCTTTCAGGTGTGGACTAGTTAGAAATATGTTCGTGCCGAGTGAACCAGATCACTGAATCGGTTTAACCGGTGAGGGTGTTGCCAAGTAGACCTTTTAAACTTAAAAACAACCCTCACGACATCCCGACTCGGGCATCCGAATGCAATTTCACCTAATTAATATAGATATACACTTAGCTCGTAAGAGACATACCCAAACTGCGAAGCTCAGGTTACTGACAAGTAAATATTTTTCATTAGATATTTTCGAGGGTCTTAATTCAACAACAAAAAAAAATATGCGAAGGCAATGAAGACACCATGAGAAACCTAATTTGTAAACAGCGTGACATTTATTATTATTATTATTAAAAAGCTAGAAAACGCAAGACAGCACCACAAGCGAGAAATGCGAGAGAAGAGACAGTTATCATAAAACTTACGATAACATCTAGTCATTTAAACTTTAAATTGATTCGATCTTGGTATCATTCAGTACTGTGCTTAAAATTATAAAGCTTCGGTAAAAAATATAATGGAAATATTTATAGAAAAGGCAGAGGGAAATTGGTACAGCGGTGGAAATGTGACTGAAGCAGAATGGTAGACTTATCAATGTCCTTATGCGTCATTTCATGCCGAAATATAATTTTTTTTAGGAAGGTTAACTTCATTTCCATAAATATATTTTTTCTACA
>OZ010571.1:23877045-23882045 GCA_963932145.1 Acanthosepion lycidas
TATATATATATATGTGTGTGTGTGTGTGTGTGTGTGTGTGTGTCTGTGTGTGTCTGTGTGTGTGTGTGTATGCATGGTAGACTAACTTAAATAATGCCGTTCGAAATGATGACAATGGCATATATATATATATATATATATATATATATATATATATATATGCAGAGTGGGAGAGGTAAAGTGAGAGAATAGAAGAGAGAGAGAGAGGGAAGGCAAGATATTTTGAATCTATAAGAAATATAAAATTTTGGCCTTCTTTACTGCTTGATATATTCGGGGTATTGTAGTTTTATAGGAAAAGCAATCTTTGATCATTTTATGGTGGTTGTAATTCTGATACACGTGGAACATTTGTATCTAATCTTTCAGTTGGGATCCATGCTGTGATAAATTACTGTGTGTTTACGAAGTATAGTGCATTTTGATGTCATGACACAAAATCCCTTTTTCAATTAGAGACCTGTTAATGGTACCATAATATGGGATTCGAGAGACTGGACATTCGTTTCTGTATAAATGTTGTGCATGATATACGTTTCTTGATTGTGGCGCTTCGATGTTGGCAAGAATAGACAAATGAACCTTCATACATTTTTAGATCAGATTAGAGACAGCCAGGTAGTAATAAAACTCGCCAAGATTAATGCATTTTCTATGACAAAAGTACCGGTTTCAAAGTGTATGCTACACACACCACATTAAGAATCCTTTATTAGCAACATAATCGTTTATATCTAGCCTACGAGTTGTCCCACAAACTCGGAATTCGCGTCTACAGTAGTGGCAAAATATTGATACCCAATTTTGATTCCAATTCTCTTGTGTTCGGGCAGTAATGAGAACATGAATCAAGGCGTGGCGGACTTCTCCACATTAATTTAACTTAAGATTATTAAACAAAACTGACGTCGAAAATGATAAGCAAAAGACATCATTATATATAAAATATGTATTTAACAAGATGTACATATCAAGCAACGATGTGAAAGAAAGCATGCATTTAAGTAAGAAAATGTTGAATAAAACAAGAGTTATCTCTCTTTAATTATTATTTTTGCATTTCAAGGTTCACTTAAGAAAGTTTATGAGAGTTTCTTGTAATAATTGTTCTCAGAATATTTGCTGTGTTAGGAAAGATTATGTAAGTGTATAAGGGATGTTCAGCATGTGAGTGACGGTGTGAGTGAGAATGTTGGCGCATTGTTTCAACTCTCTTTGATTCGTTTGACAGCTGAATTCTCACTAATTAATTAAGTTTCTGTCCTATATAAGTGCCTATACGATCCAAATCGCTGCGCGGAAGAGTTATTCTTCACGTGCAGACGATCTGATTGGTTGGCTTTGACCAATCAGCGAGCGAGCTTTGGGGAGACTTAAGAAAGCTTCTGGGATTCGTTCTCCCAAAAGGGCACAGAATCGACTACATGAAAATAGAGCGATTGCAAAATTATCGCAGTGCTTCGATTTGTAAATTGTCTATAATAACGTAGTGGTGATTTATTAAAAAATGAATGCTTGTCGTTGTATGTGATTTGTATATGTGTATGTATGTATGTGTGTACGATACAAATCGTCACAATGGTGTCATAATTAAGGTTCTCAGATTTGCTATATTTGTAGGGAGCGATGAAAACCAAAATAATATTTTTCGAAACTATCTTTTTGAAAATCTTGTTGAACCAATACTGAGCTTAAGCGCACCTCAGGTGAGATTTTTATTGAATGATGTTATTTAAGGGTGAAATATTATAAAAATGCATATTATGTTGGATATTTAGCCAAGATAACGCTTGTATCTAGATTTAGAAAGCTAAGATAATGGTGAGCGTGGAAGAATTCTTCCGAATGTCTCATTCACACAGTAAGTGTTACGGGAAATAATCTTAATATAACTTCCTCTTTACTATTTGAATATTAAGGGAATTAAGTTGGGCTATCTCTCTCTCTCTAGGTGGCTTTGCGAGCTCTTAGCCTTGTAGGTCTCGACAGATGGAGATGAAGAATGTTACTTGTCTGAAAATCTGTTATGAAAATTATTTTGCGAGGAGTTAGCAACATCTGGTCTGTAGGTAAATGGGCTAGGGTTGAAATAATTCAACTGATATTTGGGTAAAACCCTTTAAACTTTGTCGTGGCTGGATAATTATTATTGAACAGCACCATCTCAGACATTTTAGATATATTACATATTTGGTTTGACCTGAAGATTGTAATTGTAGAAACATGGAAAAAAGAGACTGTTACATTCAGGAGCGTAACAAGGAACCGTACTATTTTCCAGCATCGATAGCGATGAATCGTATATAAGCGTTTTGTTTGAGTCATGGAGTGTGTTTGACTCTAATATAACGATCAAGTTTGGTAGCTGCATTGAGAATACGCAAGTTCTTCACAACTGGTTAAAATTCGGTGTCATGATGAATGGTTCAGGCGTAATTGATCCAAGACGAAGAGAGTGGAAGATTGTAGCAGGAAACCCCCATCAGTCAATAATGAAAAGAAATGTTTTAAGGAGTCGGACATATTAAGAGCGGCCTTGTTTGTCGAGTAGGCCCAGAACGGCATCACATACGCCCAGAAATGTTCGATAACGAGCATATACGATCATTGAAAAAAAAGTTTTGGAAAATGAGAACAACAAATATAAGAGGAGAGTTTATGGCATGAATAGCACTACAGAACATTTTCCCTCCACTTGATTTTGAACAGGCGGCAATGTATTGAGACCATGTTCATAATATTTGTAACTGTCATGTGAGTTTTTAGAACTGGCATATTTGTTATCCTGCCTTAGATTTTCCTGAAGGAAATCATGGTTAAATCTATCCCCTGCATCGTGGTATGAAACATGTTGGTCAATTCCCAAGTCTAGTAGTTATCTCAAAGAAGCTGTACATGTTTCAAAAGAATTCTGCATTCTCCTATATGACAAGAACGAGAAAAGGCCGGACATATTCACCCTCAGACAATGTGAAGACTTATACATATGATTTGCAGCCATTGGGACACTACGTACGAGACTTCCTTGATCGGAGAACAACCAATACCGCAAAAGAATCAAGGCCTGTTTAAGAGACACCGTTGTAATTATGATAATCAGCATTGAGGACAACCATGTAAATACGACATAATTTCGCTTCCAAGGACTGATAAAGGAAGTCCTCGAAAGTGTTGAATAACAACCACCGGCAACATTGTACATCTTAAAGATCTGTACATTTTAAAATATTGTTTTTTTTAAGTTTAATTTGTCTTCAGTTATCTGGCGCAGCTGCTATACGTGTTAATGAAGGTGGTATGAAATCGAAATAAATAAAAGAGCAACGGCATTGTTGTGACCAGATAAATGGTTAAGTAATAAGAAAATCGGTTTTCAGATATATCGTATATTAAACAGTAAGTACACCAGAAGAGTATTACAGGAGTAGTGAGAGTATATCGAATGAACTAGCGCTCAATCTATTCAATGTTAATATTTAACAGCCCACCCCCGAAGGATGTGTGGGGCACAAGGCGTAGTTTACCTTGGGTTCTCCGAGCGTGTTGGCTGGGACCAAAATATTCCCTTAGAGCCAGTATAAAAGGGTTTAGTGTCTGTCTACATCTCCGGACGAAACTTTGCCCTTCGGAAAAATCCTCGTCCGGGTTCCTCTCTGCCCAATGGCAGAGAGTTCGACAGCAGCTGCGAAAAGTCACAGCACGGTAGAACAATCTATTCGACTGTTTATATTTAACAGCACTCCCTCCCCCCACGTGGGATGTATGTGACTCAACGCCGAGTTTACTGTGGTTTCAATGAGCCCGTATGCTCGGCCAAAAATATTCCCGTAGAACCGGCATTAGCGGGTCCGGGCCTGTCTAACTCCACGGACGACACTTTGCCCTTCGACAAAGCATCTTACGGGTTCCTCTCTGCTGAAGGCAGAGAGCTTGACAGTAATGAACAATCTATTCGACTGTTATATTTATAAAAGTCTCAGAAATTTCACTAAGGGCTTTATTTATGTAAAATACGTTATATATATATATATATATATATATATATATATATATATATATATATATATATATATATATTGCTCAGGGGAAAATGTCATGATGCCCTTTCTGACCATAGGTCTCTGGTCGGGTTCCGGAAAGAAATGAGTACACACTAGAAATCAAATGAAATAATAATAATAATAATAATAATAATAATAATAATAATAATAATAATAATAATAATAATAATAATAATTTTAATGAATAAAAATATTAGACATCAAACTATATAGAAGTGACAATCTGAGGTAAAATTATATATATAATCTTTGCCGGCATCAGCTTCGCATATAAGACCCATGGGTATTTTTTAGACAAACAACGCGTCGTATATATATTAAAAATATTAGATTAAATGTGATATATTTTATATGACCTTATCGTTGATTTGACTTATTTTCTAGCGTTATCACGCATGAAACCATAGCTTCATGTCCACGTCACATGTGTATATTATTCAAAGCAATATTTTGTCAATAACTTAACCTTAAGTTCAAATTCATGAAACTATTTGCCAGTATCAAAATTACAAGTAATGCATCTCGAAAGATAACGCTAACATGAGTTCAAATGACTTACAATTTGTGTTTATCATGTTGTAATACCAGGATTCAATTCATATCGCGCCATTGCCAACTGATACCGAATATGTAAAGCGTAAATCTCATTGAAAGTGAAATATGCATTTTTATCAGAACCCACATTCTTTATTGTCCCGAAAAAATAGAATGAATGTGGTGTTATGAATAATAAAGTGTGATCTCCACTTATTTTGTTACTCTCCTCTTCGAGAGAGCTACTCGTGTTTATCGGGACTATAAAACGACAATATACGCTAACCTTGTATTCTCAGTTGAATAAAGCTTTCTTAAAGCCTACACCTGCGTCATTAATAACATGATAAAAATTTTTTTTTTCGTTGAGTATTATAATGTCACCTCTGATATATTCTTCCATAA
>OZ010571.1:23892045-23897045 GCA_963932145.1 Acanthosepion lycidas
CAAATCGCTGTCGCCTTGAGTCTCGTCTTTATCTTTGAGGAAATCGTCCAACATTCGCTGCATTAAAGAAGAACAGATATCACGGAACAGCTCAGTGTTATTTCCTTGGTCACCAAATAAATCCTCTTGTCTCGCAATACTCCTTGTCCATCCGAACAGCTCAGTATTATTTCCTTTGTCACCAAAGAAATCCTCCTGTCTCGCAATACTCCTTGGCCATCCGAACAGCTCAGTATTATTTCATTTGTCACCAAAGAAATCCTCCTGTCTTGCAATACTCATTGGCCATCGGAACAGCTCAGTATTATTTCCTTTGTGACCAAAGAACTCCTCCTGTCTTGCAATACTCCTTGGCCACAGGAACAGCTCAGTATTATTTCCTTTGTGACCAAAGAAATCCTCCTGTCTCGCAATACTACTTGGTCATCCGAACAGCTCAGTATTATTTCATTTGTCACCAAAGAAATCCCCCTGTCTTGCAATACTCCTTGGTCATCCGAACAGCTCAGTATTATTTCATTTGTCACCAAAGAAATACTCCTGTCTTGCAATACTCCTTGGCCATCGGAACAGCTCAGTATTATTTTCTTTGTGACCAAAGAAATCCTCCTGTCTCACAATACTACTTGGCTGTCCGAATAGGTCTACTGATTTCAGTGTCGCACTTAACGTCCTGTGGCAGAACGCTTCACAGATATTTAAACGTCCGCGCATGCTTGATTCTAGTGTTCCCGACCTTCAGATCGCATTTCGTGCTCATTCTTTTATTGATGACCATGGAGTTTGCTTTCTTGTAGTTTAAGCTAGTCCATTCTTATCCCTCTCCGTCGCTACCTTCTGAAGAAGAGCTTTTAGAAATTAAGAGCATATTTAAAAAGTAATAATTCTGTTTATTGGATTATTTTTTTATTATTAGGAAAAATTGACTAAATTTAAATTTTTAAAAATATTTATGCTTTGAAATATATTCATATTTAATATTATATATATTTTTTATCATAGGCAGGGTATAAAGGACGGTTTACAATTTTATATATATATTTATATAGATTTATTTTTGAATTAACTATGTGTTTCCTTGAGACCAAACTCTGTCTTTACTCTTATTTTTTTTTTTTTTTGACTTTACTGACAAAAAACAATTTAAGCGTAAAATAGCTTTTTAAAAAGCAATAAGAAAATAAATAAATTATTTTAAGTAATTATTTTCTGAATTATAGAAAATAATTACTGGTGTTAAATTGATAAAATACAAAATAAATATATTTACTTTCATAAAGGAATGTCTATCTTATAATTATTTTCTGTTTAAAAAAAATATTGAAACATGATTCCTTCAAACCACGAGGCATGAAATATCACAATCTCATTTGGAAAAAAGAGTGACCTCCACTCATATTGTGGATAAATCAAGAATACCGTCAGATTGATTATGACGAAAATTAAGCAACATATTATTGAATATCAACATAGCAACCAAACACAAGATGATTTGTTTCTTTGCAGCCACGCTGGGTATCACTGCTAGTGTTGTTAAATGTGTCTCATTTTTCTTTTCAAAAAATGTAACTTGAATTTTGAGCGGAATTTCCAGTACGTGTGTGCATAGGGAGTGGTCTCTTTGTCGTGAGCGCGAAAGCTTTTTGCGCGTGGACGTGAATAGAGTCATCTGGGAATCTCATCTTAATACACACATACACACACACACGCACAAACACTCATATATATATATATATATATATATATATATATATATATATATATATATATATATATATATATATATATATATACACACACACACACACACATTCTTTCAAAAATATTCGTTCCAAAATTTTGAGACTACCAGCGTCTCTCGTTTCGTGCGTATGTGTACACATCGCAAAGACAACAAAAACAAGTTCGATGCAATCCTAATGGATGAAACGCGGCAATTTTTTTTTTCAAATTTGGCATACTATATATATATATGTGTGTGTGTGTGTGTGTGTGAGTGTGTGTGTGTTTGTGTGTGTATATGTATAGTAATATATATATATACATATATATATATATATATATATATATATATAATTAACATTTTTATATTACACTATATATATATATATATATATATATATATATATATATATATATATATATATATATAGTGTAACGTTGTTATATAATTCAAGAGGTTCCTAATAATTGAAACCGCTTCATATATTTAATACAGAGCAAAATAATTAATAAACTAATAACTCAAAATTACCTCATATACGGAATAGCCTATTTTGGAAGATAATGTTGTCGGTCGCCTCTCTTGTTAAACCTGGAGTGAAATGATTTCCTGCCTATAAATTTAAATGAGGCAGGGAGTAGAATTTCACTGTGAAAGCTAAACAGTCAATCTAAATCCACGTTGCGGGAAACAGAATTTACAGATTTCAATGTTTCTCCTAGACGAGAGGCCGAAACATGGATGGTGGAATTCGTCTGTCTTTAAGGGAATAATTTTTATTTATAAAACCCGACTATTAACTTTATGGAACTAATTTGGGGTTATATGAAAAAAAAAAATTAAATAGGGAGATAATCAAGTAGAGAAAAGTTTATAAATTATAAATAAGAGAGCATATAGAGGTTTTGAAGGGGGAGGATAACTATGTAGATTAGAATTAGATTTTGTTTTTTCCTGTTGACATTTGAAGAGTTAGTGTTGATTTTCGGTAGCTAATTAAAGAATAGCTATAAGTTTTTCTTTAATTAGCTATCCCAAACCACTCCCCTCTAGCTCTTCAAATGTCGACCGAAAAACCAAGATCTAATTATAATCTCCATAGTGAACACTCCCATTAAAACCTCTTCATATTCTATTAATTATAATATATAATTATGTAAATATGGTAGCTAAGTAAGGCAAAACTCTATTATGAAAATTTGATACTATCAGTATGTCTATATGCGTATCTATCTACCGGATGCACACACCCACACACACATATATATATATGTGTTTGTGTGTGTGGGTTTATTAAACTACAAAGTTTCTGCAAATATTTAATAAGCAAACGCACACACAGACACACACGCACACACACACACACACACACACACACACACACATATATATATATATATATATATATATATATATATATATATATATATATATATATATATGTGTGTGTGTGTTTGTGTGTGTGTGCGTTTGCTTATTAAATATTTGCAGAAACTTTTTAGTTTAATATATTCTTGCAAAAAATAAATATTATTGATTACTAATTTAAGCATTTTTTTTATTATGCCATTTCAAGCATGACAACAGAAAGGATATTTAGAAATATATATGGACATACAATGGATTTCAATTCTAAGAATATTAATATAAACTCTATAGTATGTAAGTGTATGAATCTTGTAATTAGAAATCCTGTTAATATTTAGACAAAAAAAAAAAAAAAATCGAAAACTTAATTGCATTTTCTTCAAACAAATCTTTTCCACGTTTGTCTGAATAGCTCTGTTTTAAGAGTTCCGATAAGAACGGTTGGATAAAAAACATATGTTTCATTGGTGTTTGTCGAAACTGCAATTTGTTATTACATATTTCTTAAAGTTTCATGAAGAAATATATGTGATACAATTTTCTAGAAATCGTTATTCCAAAGTTCACTGTACTCGTTTGAATGCCCAATTAATGTGAAATGCAAGTTTAGACAGGGCATTAACAGATACGAATGCTCAGGGAGAGATGGCTGTATATATATATACGACATATATACGATGCAAGTGTCCAGTATGTTGTTTGATTCACGGATATTCCACCTAAACCAGTTTGATACTCTAGTGTCGACGGAGTTTTTAACAGTAATGATTTATTCCATGTATATAGGAAAGAAATGATAATAGATTAACTTACATAATTTGTTCATATATTGTCTTAAAAGAAGATCGAAGTGATAGAATAAAGCTTAGAAAGATAGTATCATGATTTATTTAGAACAAGATAATATGCAAAAAAAGAAATAATTAATATATACATTGAAAAAAGAGACGCAAAATAAGTTTGATTTAAATAAACGAAGAGAAACAAAGGAAAAATGTAACTAATATATTATGTGCATTATATGATTATGTGAAGTTAATGAGAGAATCACAAATATCTCTTTTGTATAAATTCGTATCAGTAAAGATCAAAGTATCTATATTGATAAGGACTTGGATTTTGCGCCTGGATTGCATCAGCCAATTTAACGATCTAACCCTCCTAGTAGTGATGTTTTTCCAGGAATTTTTATTTTGTCTAGTTTTTCCCTTTTCTGTATTTTTCGCGTGTTCTTTGCCTGTATTTATAAACTCTTATGTCTGTTCTATGTAATTCTTATATAGAAACACAAGCGCCACTTGAAGAAACTTTTGGGTAATCACAAGCAAATCCCATCAACTGAAGTGCAAACTAAATTCGTACCAATTACTAATCACAGTTATTGTCAAGATTCCACCTGTCCACCTTTGTTATATACAGTCACCGATTTTCTATTTAGATCAAATCACACACTTACAAATCAGCACAATTACTCACGAACGCGCGTGTGCACACACACACACACATATATACAGAGTTGCAAATTAAGGTATACAGTAATGAGTAGCAAACAATGTAAAAAAATCGCATTTTATTGATTATTCAAATATATCAAGGTTAACATATCAATAATAGGCAACAATCCCTCAAATATGTCATCCACGCAGTCCTCTTTATCTTCAAAACATTTAATGGTATTATCTACTAAAAATAAACATTATAATAAAAATTATAAAACTAAAAATATTAAAAATGATTTTTTCTGAATCAACTGAATTCTACTATTAAAAGACTGAAAGAACCACTATTATAATACTTACTTCAAAACTACTTTTGCAGTCCCCGATATATATACATACATACATACATACATACATACATATATACATACATATATATATATATATATATATATATATATATATATATA
>OZ010571.1:23899545-23902045 GCA_963932145.1 Acanthosepion lycidas
TTCTTCCCAGACTATACAAGATGGAGATTCTGTTGACAAATCTTCGTGTGAAATATATTATATAAATCTGTATTTAGGTGGAAGCACGTTGAAGCAAGGGATAACTTCCTAGTTTGAGGAATTGGTTGGACCTATTTCGAAATCCTGTTTATTAAACTCACATAATCACAGCATTTACGTTAAAAAAACAAAACAAAAAAAAAACTTAAAAATGCATATCAACAATCCTATATATCCGATATATTTTATTAGCCTTTGGTTTTATGGAATTTTTTTATACATTTTGTAGGACACAATCCTGTCTGCATTCCTTCAGCATGGCTGATGCTAACCTCCAGGAAAGTGACTTCTTTAGCGTTCTTGTGTTAACCTTCCCGGCTGATATGAAATAGGAATAAAATATTGTGTTCATTACTAGTTTAGCTGCCAAGAAACTTCGTTATTTGTGTCGTGCTAGGAATTTGTTCCCTCCACGATGTATCATACTTATCTATATGTCTACTATTCGTCAATACTTCGAATATTTCCAAAACATATGGTCCGGAAACCTCTTATTTACCTTGAAATCCTTGTTGGAATCCAAAGAATAATCTGCAATATTATCGGTCCTGATATGGCGGCTCGGTTTCAGTCACTTTCCCACTGCCGCAAGGTTGTCTCCATGTGTATTTCTATAAATAATTTCATGGACATTTTTCGGATGATCTCTTCGCTATGGTAACTGGGCTTTATTTCAATTTAACCGCAGTACAAGGTAGGCATCGAGATATCGTAAATCTACAGTTTAGCTGGTTAGATGTAGCCGTAAATTTCACACTATGGTTTCTTTTCTCGCACTTCTCCTTTTTGAAACTCCCTTCCGTCTCCATGCTTTCCAGCCAAGTTTAATCTGTATAAAAATAAATGCAATGTCAATCGCTATCTACTCTCCACCTGATTCCTCTTTTCTCTTCCCGTGCATTTATAAAGTTTCTGTTTCTAAATCTTCCAGAGCCTGTGACCCCATGCGATTTGTGGGTTTACTGACTTGCATAGAGAGAAATCGATTAAAAACAAAACAAAAAAATACACTAACATTCTGTTAAATACATTTTATGAATCTAAACGGCAAATTATAAAAAAATAAATTATAAAGCTGCGTGGTGATAAACTGTAAATTTAGATGAAATTATGCACAATACTTAACTCCTGTAAAAAAAAAATAGGGTATTTATCATCGAATCAATGTAGGAAAGCAACGGTTATATTTCTTTTTAAACAGAGGAAAGTATTTTAACACATATCTGACGATGAGAAAGCGACTAAGGGAAAGTAAATTTATGTTTCTCATGAATTATTTCAAAATTATTCGATATAATAACATACAAATAATAACTTTATACAATTTCTCAATTGTAAGTAACATTTTTATAACAATCTATAAAATCCTAAACGTCACAAAATAGATTTGCTGTTCATTATTCGTCGATAAATAAAATCAATTCATTTTTGGCTAGAATTTTATCAGTTTTTGCTGCTTCCGTGTGTAGGAAATACGTATTATGTATTGTATATGAATGTGTATATTTGTGTTTTCTACAGTGATTTCGTGACAGATTTGTAAAGCGTGGCCATCTATATATAATCGAATAAAAAGGTTCAGAAAGGTGATGTTCTGTTTGGCAAGGTAATTGAATAATATGCTGAATAACCACAAATGTTTTAGACTGAAAACTTCGACAGGTGGTAACTTACATACATTGATCTCTGTAGACTGAAGTCAATAGAAAAAGTGGCAAATACAAAGAAAACAGGAACACGGACAAAAAACATTGAGAGAGCAGTAAGAAAAAGTGAAAAATAGGTAAAAATAAAAGGGATAAATCTTTAAAAAAAAACGGAATTTAAACTTTAGAATTTCTAATTCTTTGTATTTTTTTTTATCTGATTACATCTGGCTGTATATCTATCTATCTATCTATCTATCTATCTATCTATTAGGTTGGTGAAAAAATAATGTCGTTTTCTCACATATGTTACTATGAGAGAAAACGACATTATTTTTGCACCAACCTAATGTCTATCTAATAAATTCTACACTATTTTTCATACATATATTCTCTCTTTCATTATTTCTTTTTTTGTTTTATTAATTCTATCTCTCTTTCTCCTGTCTCTATCTATTGCTATCTATCTATCTATCTATTTATGTATCTATCTAATTACATCTCCGCTATTATTACTAAAAGATATTAGAACCACTTCCTTTTTTATTCTTTTATTCATCATTCCGCTCTCCCTCCCTTTCGTTTTGTATTTCTCTCTCTCTCTCTCTCTCACCATATATATATATATATATATATATATATATATATATATATATATATATATATATCTATGTATATATATATATATATATATATATATATATATATATATATATATATATATAATTACCGAATGGATTTCAGACAGATCTATCTTATTAGTATGTGCGTGCGTGATTTTTTAAGCTTTTCAA
>OZ010571.1:23907045-23912045 GCA_963932145.1 Acanthosepion lycidas
CTTTCAGCTAGAAAGAGAACAGATTAAAATCATTTTGCTTCAGCCACACTCTGTCTTCCCAACTTAGCAATAGTGAGACGAAAAATATCATACATACATTCAGTAATAGTACCATCATTCATACTCAGTTTTACATCTTCAAATTTTATTCAAGATCCATCAAGAGAACGTGAATATGAATATTACATTGGAGAAAAACAGGATGAGGTGATCAAAACAGGAAGTGAGACCATTATTTCAAATTAGTGCTAAATGCATTATAATTGTTCAAAGTAGAGTCTAATAATGTTAGAAAAACCTCACAGAATTCCAGATATATATCTTTAATCATTTCTAAGATACAACAGTTCAAAAGCTAATTTTAAAATTTGAAATGTAGACTGCGATATAATTTGTTCTTACTTTCGCTATGTTAGGGAAACATGATTATATCAATGATACCATGTGTTAGACATTGAGCCCCTAATTAATCTGTAATAGTCTTTAACAGAACTATAGTGGATTTTCATAGGCGTGTGCTTGCTGATGTGTATGCACTATATACATACATATATATAATTATATATATATATATATATATATATATATATATATATATATATATATATATATATATATATATATATAGGCAGAGACAGACTCATAAATACAAAAAAAAAACAATAAATTGAATAAAAATGGATGACATGTAATAAAGAAGGTTTTGACTAATATCGCATGACATCCGTTGTTCTCCCGAGTCCATGGATCTGCGGCCGAAGTGCAAGCCTTCGCAGGTTTGTGTATTCTGTTTTTTGGAGAGATCAGCAGTTGCCCATACAGCAATATCTCATTCCGTGATATTCCCCAATACAGCTTTGTACTAGCGTAGTCGCGTAGATGTCAGAAAATAATTGAAAATGCCATCGGACAGTCTTAGGGACTCCTGAAAGAGTTTTAATTCAGGGTGTCCTTCTCTTAGTCTAGTTGCCTACCATGCCTATAGAGCCCAGTCTGCCCTACTCTTTGACTAATATAAAATACGGAAAATTATCAAAATATTTAACATAACTTTTTTGACAGAAGTTTAAATTGTGATGAGTTGTAACAGAGGATTCAAAATGTATCATCCAAAATACAAAATTGCATTTGCCTGCCGTAAATGACATTGCAAAATCTAAGGATAATGAAGAGAAACAGACAATCAATGTAAGAAACAAAGAAAATAGAGCTGAATTGCTTCCAGTATCTTATGTTGGGCAATGTTCGCACGGATGAGGACAGCACTGGAAGTCAGAGAAATGTCGTTCGAGAGAAAATGGCAACAATCTACTGTAATTCTCAGAATGATGAAGAGACAGAAAAAAATTCATTAAACACGTGATAATGAAAGAATGCTTGGTAAACTTAAGTCTTCAAAGGGCGTAGTGAATGCAAGATAGTTGAATGCAGTGAACTATCTACATGACGACTTTACATGAAACGGTGATCGGGTCCCTTAGTAAAGGCAGAAAAATAGTAAGGGCTACAAGGGACAGGAAGTTGCGAGGGCCAATATATCCATATCCTGAAGTGATGCGGCTCATAGAGGAAAAATTAATTTGTAAACTTAAAAGTGAAATAATCATAACGGAATTTGGTAGGAAAATAAAATGAAACGCGCAGACAATACATGCAACACACACACACGCAAAACACATACATATCAATACGCGTGTGTACATATGTCTATGTATATTACGAAATGGACAAAGTCCGACAATTTGACAGGATTCGAACCTGCATCCTATACGGAACCGTCATTTACGTCATTTATGTAGCCTAACTGTAAGGCACGTCAGCGTAAATGACGGTTCCGTATAGGATGCAGGTTCGAATCCTGTCAAAGAACGAATATTTTCTATGAAAATTTCTCGGACATTCAGGCCGGTAAATGTTATTTAATACTGTTTATTATAAACAGAGCATTTACTTAAATACTTGTATCTATAAAAAGAACGTTAAACATAAAAATGTCTTTAATAAATATATGTCTATGTATATATAAATCTATTCATGTAGGTATTCATGTAGTGAATATATGTGGACATTTACCTGTCTCCATAAAAAAAAAACATAGACATCAACGGAGTGTGTACACACACATGCACACACTCTCATACATACACACACATATCACACACGCATTTACAAACAAGCAGTGTTTTCTACTTCAGTGCTGTCCATTTTGTCTTTTTCATCTGACTTTATTTGACTATTTAATTCGTTTTAATCTAAACATATATATGTTTTTTTTTCATTATCACCCATTCCTCTCTGATAAAATCAAACCTGAGTCATGTCATTAAGTGTCATCCAAATAATGAACACTAAACCTATCCTAATAGGATAGCAATATTTATAATATCTGCAGTGTGATCCCATTAATGTATCAATGTTAATCGGAAAAACCTTAAAAATACTATATTACAGATAAAGCGGGTAAAAGTGTAGATTTTTTTTGACCGACACAAATCTGTAATATGTTTCTACATTAAATTGTAATCAAAGGTTACATATACGAAAACTTGCAAAAGATTTAATTTTCAAATAATATCGTTTTTTATAAAATTTTAAATAAATTCGTGTAGAATTTTTATTTAATTTCATTCCGGGTACATCAATCAAAAACGATTGTTTTCGTATTTTTTTGGAAATGTTTAAAATATTAGGTTGGTGCAGAAACAATGTCGGTTTTTGACGTATTTTTTAACGTCAAAAATCGATATTATTTTTGCACCAACCTAATAACACAATTTAGATTTTTCGTCTATTTACGGAATAAAAATCGAGAAAAGATAACAACATCTAATCTTGATGGAAAATTATGTTCCAATTATAATAAACGGCTGCTTGGTTATTGCACTATTTTTAATCAATAGTCTATAGAATCAATAGAAGTACAGTTACAAAAATAGATTCTATCAACTGAAATGTTGGCGTCCAAGTAATTTAACATTGTTCCCTAAAGTAGATTTTAATCAACTTATATTAAGAATTGGATTGAAATACATAGTGTAAGATATAGAGTAGGAAAAATCGTTAGATTATTTCGATTTCGTTACTAAAAAATATGTATTGTACACTAATAGTATAGGATTTTTATATCTCTCTAAGGAACACAAATTTTATTTTAACCTAGCAGAATTACACGCGTCTTACGGCATGTCACATTTTTGTTAGAAAATGATGATTGATTTCAAATCAATGTTATGATTTGTGGAGAAAAAAAATGAATTTCAATATTACTGTGACCTCCATATTCTGATTTTCACCTTCTATATTTTGATTAGGCGTCTTTCCATTGTTGAAATTTAAATTTAACTTAAATCAAAAGGAAAAAAGAAAAACAGTTGGATGTTCGTGAATCCCACCAGGGGTCCTCTTTGATCAAAATGAAATATACTTGTTCAAGTGTAAGCTTAATTTATATCAAAGGGACAACATTTTTCAGTGGGGACAGTTTTTGCCTCCTCCCGGACAACCTTTGATCAAATGAAATATACTTATCCAAATGCTTTGGGTAATTTCCTTTCAGAATACATATGGTTATGGGGGTTCTATCTCCGAAACCCTAGGAGGATTTCGATAACAAACATACGGACAGATGCTACAACACTATTACAGTTAGACTGGAACCACACCAATAGATTTCTCCCAGCAACAGATTTATCTGTCAATGGAAATCAATATCTGTATCTCGCAGTATGTTCGTATCTATCTATCTATCTATCTATCTATCTATCTATCTATCTATCTATCTATCTATCTATCTCATACGAGACTATGTCGAAGGGCAGAGACTCGTCTCGTGAAACAGCTACCCGAACCCGTTTTTTACGTGGTCTAAAGGGAATATTTGACCGAGACTAAGGGCTCGGATACCCCAAATTTAAATTTAAATATATATATATATATATATACACTAGTGTAGGATACTTAATATTAAAAGCGATGATGAAATAACATAAAATAAATGAAATTCTTCGAAACTATGTAACTAATCACATAAAATAAATAAAATAGGAAGTATCAAATCTTCCCCTCTCCTTAAATGCGTACATATAGCTACACCAACGTAAACATCTTTTTAGTTCAATGATTTCCTAATGGAGGAGACGCTTATTTACCCTCAACATTGCTTCTACCGTCGTCCTTCAAATTTCTCTTTGTTATTAACAAATCTAGTACATTATATATATACTGTGTATATGTATTGAAGAAGAATGCGAAACTGCTAACATCAGATATACTCTTGCTTCCTTCCAATCTATTTCATATCAAATTGCTATTAGGATTAAATTAGATTTTAACAGCTTAAGTGATACATTTAAAAATTGATTCAATCAATTTTAAATAAGCCATACGCACACGCAGAATATATTACTTCCTTTTTTTCATTTTTCATATTATGAAAATAACAAATTATGGATTAACATGAAATATCAACAATTCCTTCAAAAACTCTATTTTGAAGTCATGCGATCACTGTTATTGCTTCTAACATACAGAGAAGGGCTAAAAAGAAATCATGAAAAAGACAGGGTTGCAATTACATTATTGTATCTACAATTCTCTACTGAATATTGTATATGGTGTGTCATTGATCCTGTGAAAAAGAATCACGATTTTCTCTTAGTAAATCATTATTCGATTGACTCCATCTCGAAACCAAACTAATTTCTCGTTAACTTTCAAAACGCTTAAATCAATTTTACATTATTCAGATATAAAAGAAAAACATTTATTTTACTAAACTAATGTTTATTGAAAGCGAAAATAAAAAAAAATATTTCAATTAAAATAAAGTTAACAAACAAAAATACTCAATGAATGAAAAAATAAATTTCTCTGAACGTAAAAACAGATTTTCAATGGTTTCAAACGCCAAAACATGAGACTGACCTACGAAGAAGGATTCATCAAGTGCAGTAAAGTTCCATGTAGTCATTGAAATGATACGAACCTAAATGAAGGAAAAC
>OZ010571.1:23914545-23917045 GCA_963932145.1 Acanthosepion lycidas
TTTACGTACCTGACTTAGACTTCATCATGTAATTATGAATAGTAATATCACTACGCTGTATTTTCTATATACAACATCGATTTATGGAGTGTTACAAGGGAATAAAAGAATTCATAATACATTTTTTATTGTATAAGCTTGCCTGTATTGATATATTATACAGGTACGGTATAACTTCAAAATGAGATGAAAATGCCTGCATTGGAACCAATTAAAATATTCGCGTATTGTTACCATGGGGCTTGTCAGCAATGAAATTATCAATCTCCAGAATGAATTTATCAAAGTATTTTTTCTTATAAATCCAAGAACTATTGAAAGCTTAATCGATGTAGTGCTTAAAATATTATATATCTATTTAGGCGTTGATCTAAACAAGCTCTTATTTCTAGCTCCGAATAGTGTTTTCACTACCAAATAAATTGTTGTTTTCAGTCAGTAAGTTTGAACCTGTTCTTACATCAGGCGAGACTAGTTGATGCTCTTTACAATTACTGAGTGTATGTCTGTGCCTTGCGTTGTCTTTGTGTATAGGCTAACATACAATTGAATAGAAACTTTATTTCTTTAATACAAATTAAATTTAGCCATAATGTCTGGTATTCTTCAGGAGCGTTGGTGTAAGGAAAATGGGCTCCATTGGAACTTACTAAAGCGAAGAAAAGTCATTGTACAGTGACTTGTCTTTATCTTTCAGTAATCTGAAGAATAAAACGAATTAGCTTTATCAAAAGAAAAGCTCATAATAGAAACGAATTTATGACGAAAATCCATAAACGACAAGTGTTTACAAGAGAAGCCACCTAATGGGAGGCATGGAAAAGAGATAAAATATAATGAACTTCTCCACTCTCCAAGACTCACTATAGGCATTAGTATGTCTGTGATATATTAGCATATTAACAAGATGGGAGAAGCGTGTAGAAAAACAAAAAAGTATATTCCAAAAATGAGTTAGTACGTAAGTATATCATAGAAAGATGTAACACACACACACAGACACACACACACACACACACACAAAAAAAAAAAACAAACACACAAGGAAGAGGTGTAAGCTATTGGGTATTGTACTCAATATTGGGATCAACTGTCCGAAGTTCATATTTTGATAATTTTGTTCAAGTTCTTTTGACGTTCGAAGTCATTATCATGAATCGACGTGTCTGTGTGTTAGTTTAAATTCTTTTGTCAGTAGCCTGGTATTCTTTGGGAAAATGGATGACAAATTCAACAGTCGACTGAATAATATTTATACTAGGTTAATATAGATGTATTTGTTGGCATAGGACTTTGCTAATCGCTATACAAGATTTGGGATTTATGTAGCGGAATGAAAATATTTTCTGAGTTATACGTTCTGTCCAAATTAATCAAACTTTTTTGGATATAGCGGGCGTGTTGTGTAAATCGATGTCCTCTTATATTTTTTTAATTTAGCTCATGTGCGCTGTTTGTTTTTTTATTCTATTGACTGTACAGTATAGTAATGTCATTTGGGAAACAGTTGTGAGAGAAAAAAGTCCAATGTCGCAATTCAATCCTCCAGGAATTTGGAGAAGGTTTTCCATACTGCTTGACATTAAAGCCGGAAGCTCCAATAAGAACATTTGAAAGTGTTTGTGTGTCAATCAATGGAGAATGCTGAGGATTCGGAAAGGGTTGGATAAGTCTAATGGTGCTTACGGTGTTTAGAGTGATCAATAGGGATGGTGAGGTTATGTCTTCATATCAACAAGGCCTCAGACTCAACACCTTACTTATGACCACCTAAATGCTAAGACTGCAATCCCCTTAAATATTATCTGTGAGACGCAGTTGAGCGTGAGACTAACAAATGTCCATGTAACATTAAAGATAAAGTGAAAGCAAGGAATATGACAGCATTTACCAACTTAAACAAGGAGACCGTCCAGAAGAGATAAGGAAGATCCCGATGTCGTCTGAAGGCTGCAGTTGAAGCCAATGACAATTTTATTGAAAAAAAAAATACTCTTTCGTATTTCAAGATATTTTTGTGTAATTTTTCTAAATATAACTCGTAAAATCGGATGTCAGTGTTACTTTCTTTATGCGTAATTTAGACGACAATTTATCAAAATACTTTTAATAAGTTTGGATGCAAGTTCCTCAGACAAAGGGAAGGAAAAATCCCTATAAAAGTTTATGTTCGCAAATCATTTGTTCTAAGTTAAGTTTAAAGAAAGATAACGATAGATGGCGCTGTGTTGTTATATAGACTAGGTTACAGGTCATCCAGGTATCAGGATGCATCATGATGCCCTTGCATGTTGTAGCGTATGGAGAGTAGTTCAAGAGCCGCTCCTCTATCCTTAACATTTGCAATATGAGCAGGGTCTTTCGCCTTCTGAATTCTCAACACGTACGAACGTCTTTCCGACGGTTTAATGCACAAAAGCTCTATATGTTGCTTATCCCTTCAGTCTTGTTTACAAATGAAGCAACAGTAGGAAGAGATGGAATACAAATTTATACAACC
>OZ010571.1:23924545-23952045 GCA_963932145.1 Acanthosepion lycidas
TTTTGCTTTATTTCAGAACATAATTGTCATTGCTGTATCCATTCTTGTTCATATTAATGTTATTGCCCAATAGGTTGACCCATCTTGAAATAAACCGTTTTCGTTCTCGCTATTTCCCGCGTTGTTTCACACCTATTCAATTATCCGCTCTCTTTTCTATAGATAAGTATGATTTTGAGTCTATAATCATTTTGATTTCATTGTGTTATGTTTTATGTTCCTTCATTTATCTCTGCTTTCTCGACTAGTTTTCGGGTGCTTTCATTTTATTTGTTTTCACGATATTATTTTCATGCATTATGGTGTATCTTCTATTTTTTAGTCAGCAATATATATATTATTCTATTGTCTTATATTCGCCATGAAATATTGATTTTTTTCTTTCTTTTACAATCATTAACATTTCTACTATTTTATATTGCACATCCTACTTCAGTTATTTTATGATCACACATTATTTTTCTTCCTCGTTACGTTATCTTCTCCTTTTAATGTAATTTACTCTATATTTTCCCCATATTACTCCGCTTACTATACATAAACTCAACATTTCTTTATTTTTCCTCAACGATATTTATTCCCAATCTCAACCTGATAGACCCACGGAAAAGTCATCTCTTGTTTAGCAACCTAGAGAAGAAATTCTTATATCTGAAAATAAGATCAATCTAAAATTGGAGACAAGATTATCGTGCTGTCAAACCTTGATAGCATTTCGGATTGTTTTGTCAATATATAATTTTCTGAGAGAGATAGAGAGGTAGCCATTTCGTTTAATATTTCTGAACCGGGTTGGCATTTCATTTCATATCGCTTCCATGAACCTTGTAATAACCTATAAAGAAATACTATTTACGATATTCTATCCGTGTTGCTAAGTCCAGCTTTCCAATCATTTCACTTTGATTGGGATTCACATTTGGGACACTAGATGTCAGCAAAATACATCCTCTCCTTGTTGATGGGTCTTGTTGTAACACTCCACTGCTTTAAGACGAATCAAGGCAAGGAGACTATAAAATGAATGTGGTAAGTCTAATATTAATAATAAAAAGTTTATTCATAATTATAGGCTCGGTAAAAGTAATAGAGAAAATCCATTTTAATTAAAATCCTAATAGCAATTATTTCACATTATTTTCGTTGATAAATGAGATTCTATAGCGACCGTCCAAAAACAATATATGTCCAGATGTGCGTCTTCATAGAATAATGATATACATAGTATTCATCTAGAGCGTTATAACGTTCTAGATGAATACAATGTATATCATTATCATTATTATCACTATAGCCCTGAATTCGAAGCTAATTGAAATCTCAATATTGCCGACATATGATGTATCTATCTAAACATATTAATGTTTCATTATATGCATGCTTTCTAAAATCACAAGCATTCACTTAAAATGCCGTAGTATGATAAATTCTTCTTCGAAATCCAGTCGAGTTCATGACATTTAATTAAGTGCTAATTATCATAGAAAAGGTAGGAATTCATCTTTTCTCTTACAGCTATGGATAAATATCATGATAGACTGGGTTCTTTGACACTGGATGGAAACCAATCGAGAAAAAAAAACTCTGAATTCAAAACCTCTAATTATGGGTAAATATTGGGACAGTTTGGACGATAAAATCAATGTCTGCACTCAGACTAGAAAAGGGACAATTCTGAATTCAAATCCTGTCTCTAAGACAATTCGATGTCATGTTCAGTTTGGTTCTGACAATTCCTGTGACGATGGACGAGCAGTATTTTCCTTGGATAACATCGGAGGCGTGCAGAGGGAAGACGTTCTGCATGAACAACCGCCGAACTCTCATTAAACAAAAATAATAAAAAAAATATATATACATGCCTCTGCACTGGTTTTGGCTTAACTTTTCAAGCGCAGGTATGTGCTATAATAATAATAATAATAATAATAATAATAATAATAATAATAATAATAATAATATAACTTACAATTCCGAATAAAGCTTTGTTTCTATAGCTATAGATATTAAATATAGGAATAGCTTATAATTAGTGATGATCATCCGGCAATACTTTGCATTTATTATTTAAATACACTTCGTAATAGAGCATATGTATTTTCCTGCTTAATTTTTTAAGCACTTCACCCCAAGCAAGGCGGGAGAGTAACTTGGACGCAAGTGATTACAGAGGAAAGAGAACAAGAGTAACGAGGTGTGTTTGAGGAAAGGAAACAGAGAAGAATGAGTAACATGATGAACGTATCAGTAGATGTAGATTGACATTACATTTGGATATTTGAAGATTATAGTTATCAGGGAAACAAGCAAGAGGAAGGTTATTCAATAAAAGGGAAGTTCGAGAGAAGCTGTTTGCGTAGAAGAGACGGTTACATTTAACCAGTTCGACAGTGAAAGGGAAGGACGAGTTCCCAGCTCAGTAGCTCGCTGAAATTCATGTCGTTTGGGAACCAACGAAAGTAGGTCATCGGAACAGTTGCTGTGGAAATACTTGTAGAAGAGACAGAGGGAAGATAAAGCACGTCTATGCGAAAGCGACTGTAGATGAGATGCCAGATCAGAACCTATCGCTTTGCATCTCACATTTCGTCTATTCCACGACGACGAGACAAACATGAGCAAAGCTTATTTAACAGGTAAGAAGTAACATTATTTCCTATAATTATTATGCAAAATTATTTGCACGCACTGTAATATTGCGTAATATGCTAATTATTTACAACTGTTTCAAATGTTACAAGAATGATGCTTGTAATTAGAGCATCTCTCTCTATATATTATGTTTGTGTGGAAAATGTACAATAGTACACAATCCAGAATGCTGTAAATGCTCAAAATTTTTGAACAATTTTTTGTGACTCAACGAAACTTCGTTAACACTTTTGTGATGTCAACGAATACTAGTTTTCACTTTCGTAATACTCGTTGTAGCAGAGACGTTGTATTCGCAGATACAACTATAGCAAAGCCATTGAACAATACTTCGAAAAACACTCGAACTAATAGTACTTGCTCGATAATACTCTCTAGAATAGTAAACCGTATAGTGATACGAATAGAGAAATAGTAAGAGTGAATAGAGTAGAAATAGCGACACTTTATTCCTATATAATGCATTTTGTAATAAAGATATTTCCAGATGCATCTAGAAGCTGGCATCATTCTGGAAAATTGGAACTGATCATTTAATTTTGTACGCTCTAAGTATTTTTTCACATTTCATTATCTAATCTAGACTATACTTTGCTGAAATAAAAATTATTATTAATATAATAATAAATATATCCGCATATCAATAAATACTAAATATAACACTTCATCTCAAAATTTGTGAAAACATTATACCCATTATTGTTTTAACAATCAAACATATGCATTGCATTTTAAAAAACTCAACATTATCACAGCGGAATACTGTAGGATCTTAGTGAAAGCTATTAAAATCTCCTGTTTTTGTGATTCCTTGCCATAGATTGAATATATATATATATATATATATATATATATATATATATATATATATATATATATATATATATATATAAATGCACAAACACACAAATGTAAAAGAACGAAGAGTAAAATTTGAACGTTGAAAAAATTAATTTCAAACAGGACATAATACAAAATAGAGCAATAAATATTAATTTCTTTTGCACTGTTGCATTTGAATATATACATATCTACTACAAAACTGTACATCTTGTTTCAACTTAAAAAAATAAAATTAATTTTTACCATTGAACTAAGATGTACAGATTTGTAGTAGGTATGTACATGTACATGGAGTAGAAAGGCCAATTCATTTGTTTTTGTTATTCAGTGAAGACATTTGTTTTTAAGATCAAATGCTGAAGACCTACCACCTTTTGTTTGAACCTACCCACTATTCAAATACGTAAATCTATTTGAACACGTGAATGACAGGTGTTTCCTGTTGCCTTTTAGACTGGTTGTTTAAACATTAATAGCTCTGAATGACTATTCATTGTTTTAGACTTGGGTGTCGCCTGTAAACACTATATTTTTTTGTTAAAAAGTATAAGCCAATATGAAAAAGATAGAGCTGCCTGTGGACGAAAATCAGTTTATCCTGTGATGGGACCAGCCTGGTGCGTTTTCGATCATATATCAGAAGACATTGCACCCACCTAGCATAAACCTTCTCCAGACATTATCATTGTGTAGAATATTCTCAAATATCTTACAGGATGTGCTAATTGTATTGAATATTTGATTTATACTCAGTCGCATTTTTCCGATTACCGTGTGCTGGACATGGTTAATATTTTCTCATTGGTGGCAGTTTTGTGACATCCATACTACCGGAATTTTGCCATATAAAACGCGCGACTTTTTCTTACATTATAATAATTTGGACAATAAATTTGTATCTATTAGGTTGGTGCAAAAATAATGAAGTAATTATGTCGTTTTTGACGTAATTTTTAACGTCAAAAAAACGACATTATTTTTGCACCAACCTAATATAACAAATTAAACTAACCTCACCGATAATTTAGTCATAACCCGTAAAATCATTGATTGATTTAAATAACATATCAGTGTATGTGGTGGTTATTTCATATGCGATAAAATATTTATTAAGTATGTATTCCTTCATTGCTATTACATCGTTTATAATAGATAGATATTTTGTAAGCTCAGAGTTAGGACAAGGCCGATAGTACGGAGCGCTCACTGATGATCGAAATCACTACTCAGTCTTAACTGACCTCGCAAGAAAAGATTGCGAACGATTTACACCAAGTCGAAATGCCTTGGCTTAATTTTATACAGTTCGCGTATTCTCCATTCCCCTAGCATACCATAAATATGTTTATCTCTATAGTTCTGAAACGCCTAGCTATCTAATTTGCATTTCCAGCAAAGATGCAGTCCACATGCCGTTACGGGTAATTCAGACTGCTAATTAAATCAAGTGTGGCAATTATAAAGCAGATAATAGCTATCTTCTCGCTGAAAATATCGCCGTGGAATATTAATGACTCGTCCAATTTTAAAAGTTCGTGACAAGTTCTAATTACTGTGTCTCTTATAAAATTAACAAAAACAAATGCTGTGTCACATTCAATAGACTTCTATAAAACTACTGTGATTTTTAAGAAAATCATTTAAATGCGAATTTCTACCATAAATCATGCCGTCCGATGAATTTTGGAAGCAATTCAAGTTGGCTACTATGTGAAAATTGCAGTTCAACATTTAAATAATGTGATGCTTCAGTAATAGCTAAAACTATTCTACGAATATTATGCATTATTAAACTAAACGCCGCGAATCATTCCTATTGTTGGGATTAATCCTATGCATAGCGTTTTCGCAAATGCTTCCAGAAAGCTTCTGTCTATTAAATATAAATGAATAAAGATATTCTTCATGATATGGTTTCTGAGAATTAATCCTGTTTTTAGCTTAAAATTGCGACACTTTATTTCAATGAAATATTTAAGAGATATTTAATGGTAATGGAAACATGTTTTCAAAGTTAAAGACAGTAGTACATCAAATATATAAATGATTTAGCTATTTTGGTTAATGTTTGGAAACACTTCGCAGGCAAACTGCCAGCGTGACAGTAAAATAAAAGAAACAATTCATATTCTTCTAGGAAAAAGTAAGTACTATTTGGTCTGATTCTTCATAAGAACTGCATCTTTCTGGAACAAACTTTTGGAAGGATGTTTTACCTTTCTCCACACTTGACGTCTTCAAATGTATCTTTAAGAGTTATCTTTCTTGCATAATAATTACAAGAAGAGAAATAGATTTTACAAAACTGATCCCGTATTATTTTCATGTATAAATTTGTTTTAAATTATGTCTTAAAAAACATAATCCAATGAACTTCCATAATTATATTTTCTTATGCTCATACAACAACGCTCAATTTGAGTGACTCTTGGGATTTTCTTTAGGTGAACTTTAGTATAAAATGAAATAATTTATAACGAGAATAAAATAGTATTTAATTTAACTTATTTCGATAAAAATCTACTTTTTATCATTTACTTCTCATGTCAAGAATAAATGAACATAACATTTTGCTAATGTCCATTGCATCGAATAATTTGGGTACAACATTTACTCTATCAGTATAAAATGAGTACAATTCGAAATGAAATGAAAAACAGTATCATTAGTATTCTCGAAAGTATAAGTAGGAGACTTGATGTTTGAATTTATATTGTAAACTTGATATGAACAATCAAAGGATAGGGGTGTAATATAAAAAATGAAACTATAAAAAGGGAAATGATATAAACAGAAAATGCATTGGTGGGTCAACGTAATGTGTTTGACAACAATTTTGATATAAAAAATGTCAGACTGATCAGGAAAGGACCGCATGAGCTCAAAAGGAAATTCATTGAGAATGTTCTAATCCCTCAGTCCTCAAGAATATGCCTTAGACAAGGGTAAGGCGTTATTTCACCGATCATCACAATGACAATAATTGTACAATGCAGGATGGGATGTGATGGAGCGAATCAGAGGCACCTACTTGAATTGGGATGATTTAAAAGTCTACAAACCCCAATTGTTATAATATGTATATATGATTTTTCTCTGTGTGTGTGCGTATATGATTGTATATGCGTATGTGTGCGTTTGTGTATATGTCCATGTGTGTATAAGTATACAAATATGTATTTGTAAGCAACGAAACCTGGCATCCCTTCCGTCTAAATGCAACACGAAACACCTGGAAAAGCAACGCACGCCAAAAACCAAAACTGCGGCACTAATACATATATATATTACATAGGCGTGCGTGTCTGTGTGCGTATGCGTGCTTGTATGCTTGCACGGGAATGGGGGTGAACGAGGGAATATATATATATATATATATATATATATATATATATATACTGAAGTGTTCATAATATTATGAAGAATTGATAGTAAAACTGATATCTTGCAAGGATTAATTTCAAGTATTATTAATAACCGTATTGTGTCTTTCCATCTAAATTGACATCTGACTGTTCTGAGTAGACTCTTTATCTTGATGAAATATGTCAATATCAGTTTGTGTCATCATTATTGCTTCATTGGTTCCCACTGTTCTGGTGACACAAAACAACTTTCCTCAGTTTGTACAGGTATATACATGAATATAATTATATATGAATATGTGTGTACATGTATACATATAAAAATATGCCTCTATTCATGTGTATGTATATATACATAGGTATATATCGATGGGCCTCTATATGTGTACATGTATTTAAATGTTTGCTAAAAAAAAGAAAAAATAGAAAGGGTTTAATATATGTATATGCGTTGTTTTATGCGTTGTTTTATGCGTTGTTTTATGTGTTTTTCTATAAACGTGTGTAAAAGTTTTGTGCGGCTATTTAATTTATGATACTCACTTTTCCTCACAGAGTTCACAAGAAATTTCGCTTACAAATTTACTTTCAATTTTAACCAAAGGAACCAAATAAAGCTTACGTTTTTCCGGTGAAACATGTCTTTAACAAAATCTTCCGCTCCATCTCATTGTATCCCCCCCCACACACGCACACACACACACACACACCTGTGTGTGTGGGTAGTTGAGTGTGCATATGTAAATAAAACAATGCTTGTATTTTAAACACACGCACACTCAACTACCCGCACACACAGGGGTGTGTGTGTGTGTGTGTGATTGTGTGTGTGGGGGGGATGAGAAACATCCGGTGAAACATGTTTTTAATAAAATTTTCCACTCCATCTCATTGTATTCCCCCCCACACACACACCTGTGTGTGTGGGTAGTTGTGTGTGCGTGTGTTTAAAATACAAGCATTATTTTATTTACATATGCATCTACATAGATACGAGCAAATATGCATATATCTCCATGGAAAACGTATCATTATATGTTTTGTTGTTTTATTTCTATGTTGATTCATTCCTGTTTGATTGAAGAAACATTACTTCTGGATAAAACGTTTTAAAAAATGAAAAATGATATAAAACTACAGGAAAACGGGAACAAATCAAATTTGAACCAAAAATATTACATAAAATCCAAGGAATAACAATCGTTATAATGGGGTCACGACGATAACTTAATTTTTTTTTACATTTAATTTAATTTACAATGGAAATGGGGTCTTCCTCACTTTCTAATAATAAAACGACGTATTTTCTGAATCTGTCAATATATGTGTCTATATGTTCAGGGTTATAAAACGAGAACGGAACGAAATTATAATTTTTCTTTTATTTAAATATTCTTGCAAATCAATCAATGAATCTGAACTATGTATTTCTACGTTATAAACCTAATATTGTTATGATTGTATTTTAAAATAAGCATATGATTAAATATTATTCACTGTTTTTGCTTAAATATATTATAAATATAAAGACACATCGACGAACAAAAATATGAATAAAAATATAAATGAATCCATTGCAATTTATAGAAGATTCCATTATTTTTACACAACATATATTAATTTTGTTTATATAAATATATTCCAACTAAATTAATCTATCAATTTACACTGCAAATAAAATGTCCAGATACTCGATTTAAAGCATACTCGTGTGCGACGGCGATTTAAAAATTCCAGGGGAAACAATTACTGTGGGATGATTCGTTTTTTGTTCACCAGCAGCCGTAGAATCCCCCAATGTTTTATTCTGCAAATATGATGAGCGAATCTTATTTAAACTTCCGGAGAGAGTGCGCTGAAACCCTCATTCACAATGACTTGTGAATTCAAGCTAAAAAAATTATCGACAGCATACTTACAGTTCAGTCTACAATTTCACTCACAAAGCAACTTTTAAGCCTTGGAATAGTTCCTGGAACATTTCTAAGGTTCTATACGCTGACATCACTTGTACATAGTATATATATATATATATATATATATATATATATATATATATATATATATATTTACCTAAAATAAATATTTGTTATTAGTGATAAAATTGGGAGATGTGCTAGTACAAAAACAGTTTTTGGGAAATGGAATTTAGAATCCAAATTCTGGCAGAGAATATTTCGTAAAATTTGCAAAATATAGTTTTGGAAAACGCATTGCACAATGGCTTAAATAGCAGTTTATACTGACCTCTTTACCCATTATAAACAGTGAGCCGGAATTCCTTAAATATCTGAAGGTGTATCGAATCCGTTCTCTTGACCTAGATACATACAATATTTCTACAGTTGCTAAATATGAGATACTTAATATGTTATAAGTATCGTGATCGTTATACGTATAGAGACAAATATGTATTCCTTCGTTACATTTCCATTAATATTTCCAAATAGAATTATTGTCATTTACATTTAAAATTTATAGATTAACATTATAAATCAGAATAATAAATGAACGGATATGAAAAATAAATAATAATAGTATTATTAACAATATTCTATTATGAAAATAAACAAAACTATTGTTCTAGCATATCTATGGAAGAAAACGGGTATGTCCCCACTCACATAAATACAGTAGTAAATACTGTATGTTAGTCAGAAGTTGCCGATACGTCTCCAGCTTAGCTGGTGAAACTCTATGAATCCGGGCAGAAATGATCCACAGACGAGACTCGAAGGGTAAATTCTCGTCTCCAGAATACAGCTAACCGACTCCGTTTTAACCGGGGTGTTAGGGGGAAATTTTGGATGAGCCTACGGGCTCGGATGCCCCACATTAAATTCGTCCTTCTGTCAAATCTGACCGCGTGGGGCGGTAGGTAGATATCCTGCATTTGAAGATTCATTATGGAATACAGTTGATTCATTCTCGCAGTTGACTACTTTTTCTACGCGCCGCTGGCGAATCTTATATATGTTGTTCTTGTCCTAATTATTAACGTCCATTACAACCTTCGTTTGATTATTTTGTTCATTGACATTTCCTATATAACACATTTTACCAATATTTTCGTCGGTAGTATTCGCCAATAGACACTTTATGAGACATTCTTTAAGACTCAGACCTGTGCCAGCACTCGCTTTCGAATACTTTCTAAGCAGAATCATTCCAAGCCTTTTAGATATCTTCACTTTATGAAGTACAGTTTCGGTTCATGAGACATTTCATTAATTATATTTAAGGAAAGCTTTTCAAAGGATTATTTCACCATTCACATCTTTTTCTATATTTCGAGATAATTTCAGGCTGTTGATTTGGAAATGACTTGCATACTAAGTCGATGATGAAGAATAAATTATAAAATGTTTTATTAATGAATTCATGGATAAGTTATCAAATCCATTAATTCCAAGTAAATTTACCTTATTTAATTAATGACCAGTCTTCCTAAAGTTATAGTGTCATAGAATCCAGCATTAGCTGCGAAACTCCATATTCTGTGACAAACCAGCTGTATGAACAATATATTATATATTTAATATAACTGGATTTCATTGCCACGATGCACACTGGAAATCGATGAAAAACGAATGAGCATCATATATATATATATATATATATATATATATATATATATATATATATATATATATATATATATATATATATATATATATAAACACACACACACATAATATTTAGGAGGTTACATCAGTCTGTAATGCGCATAATTCCAAACAAAATATATGTTAGCATCGTGAGATTGATTTATGGCGATTTTCATTCTACGTATAATGTGTCGTGCAATAAGCGATGCAAAACCAAAGGTCATCACATGGTGGAAGCATTGGTATATTTAGGTTTTATGATGACACATAAGATAAATTATATTCGTGAAACATCTATAATAGCGGAGTTACAAATGGCTATATTTGCAGTTGATTTTTGTTACATTGTAAACAATATATTAAGAAGCTGGAAGATTTCGTAAAAAAACAAAACAAGAAAACTGTGACGAGATGTTATATAATTATATCCCTCTTTAAGGCAGTGACTGCTGAACAAAATGACATGATCAAGTCAAAGTTGAAGAAGCAATCGGAGGCCACAAAGCTGTAATTCTGCAGACAGGTGCTGTGAAAATAATCTACTGATTATGGTTATTTTCTAAGCGTTGCTTAGATGTGGCAGAAGGCCGAAAATATGGACCACCTTGTGAGGATCGAACTAACTTTTCAGTCGTAACTCATCTAACACGACAAGCTTGCTAGCCATTACACCATGTCGAGGTGACCAAATCTTCTGAATATGAAATTAAAACGAAAGCGTTAAGGTTAATGGATACAAAAAAGGGTAATTATACATAGAATAAGAAAGAATGATTTGAAATCTCTGAGGCAAATAATGAGGTCTTGGAGAAAATGACACTGACATTATATTTTGACTTTAAAAAAAAGCAGATGGAAACATCATATAACCTACATAGAAAGCTTGTATAAATTGATGTAAGTGAAGCGATAGTGAGAAGATGAACCTTACTAGAAGCTACAAAGTATGTCATGGAGAACCATTAAATGAAGAATTGCAAAGAGGATTAAATGGATAAAAAGATTTATTGCTATTGTTGAATTGTCAGTAAAATTTCCATAGTAAATTGGTTCTCATATCAATAAATATTTTATTTCAAATAATCAAATCAGTTCGACCAAATATGAAAAATGACTTTTTAATTTTTACAGTTAAAATATAACGGAAAATGCTAAAAAAAAACGTTTTTTTTATGAATTACTTTGAAAAAATATACAGAAATAATAAAAGACATCAATATTTAGGCGAAATGTTGTTAGTATCGCCTATACGCTAAAATGCTAATTGATTTATAAGAAAACACGTCAATGAAAAATAAGATTATTTTCAAAATATTTTTCCTTATTTGTTACGCATCATTCATGCAGTTAATATTATGTATAATATTCTAAAATATTTGAAAAATTGTTACATCATTTATTATTGTCGCCTGTAAAACGATCATGTCTTCTCTTAAATCATTTTATTCGAAATACCGGGAGGAGGTAAGCGACAATAAAAGATTTCGCGATTACTGTTTCTTGAAGAAAATTATTAGGTTGCTGCAAAAATAATGACGTTTTCTCACATATGTTACTATGTGAGAAAACGTCATTATTTTTGCACCAACCTAATAGTTTAAAGTCGTTGGAGCCAGTGTATTTATTCGCTGCAATTTCAAATGAATGCCGATTGCGTGCTTTCATTTAGAAAGTACAATAATATTTAAAATTTCACACGAGAGTAAATGTGATTTTTATGAGTTATAAAATAAACTATTTCATTTTATACAGAGAATAATTAAACAGGAAGAGGAGATTAAATAGAGTAAATAATGCAAACAGTGTGTCTTCTATATTCTGAAAAGAGTAGTATTATTAAAATATGAATTCATGAAAAAGATTGTTATAGATATCATTACAACTAAGTTGATACGAAAGTAATCAAAGAATTATCTGTCTATCCCTTTCCCGGTTCCGGTTTATCTTCAAACATACACGCACACAAACATATATATATATATATATATATATATATATATATATATATATATATATATATATATATAATTATTTATTTAAAAATCTGATTCCAACACGCTACATAAGAGGTCTCATGTTTCAAAAACAAGAGCCGAAAACTTCAATATAATTATTAGAATTAAATTGAATTAAAGTAAGCTCTGTTTCAACTTCAAGCGAAATTTTTTGGGGAATAACTCATTTCTGTTTTAATAGTGTATTCACAACTGAAATCAAAATTTCCATGGTAACAGCTATGGCGAATTTTTAAAATAGGTAGGGGTGTTGTGTGCTAATAATTTGTATCAACATTGAGTTACTTTCATAGATGTCTAGTCAGGGTGAGGTGGGGGTGTCTGAATTTAAAACGGAAGATGTTTTCAACCAGTCTGGTTTACGTGTCTATGGAGATTTATTTATTTTTTTATTTTATTTCTTTATGAAAGGGTTTTGTGTATATAAAAACTGTCGTAACATTTGTTTTTTGACGACTTCATAAAGGGCTATCTTTTTTTGTAGGGTGTTTAAACTTTTTATTGAGGGTATGGATTATAAAAGTTAATTTATTGTATGTTTGTTTTTAAGCTAAATTATTCAATGCGTGAATTTGGTGATGTCGGGAAAAAACCGTTAAATCATGTCTATTGTTTAATAGATTTTTATTATTTAGAAACTTAATAATGTGCAGTTTCTCATGGAGGCAGAAAGGGCATGGGTCATCCCAAGTTTTACAAGTTCTAGTCCTGTTTATAATTTTCCATTTTACTTTACGTGTCCTATTTATTTCCTTCAGATGCCAAAAATATTTAGATAGAGAAGTCTGATTTCTTTAATTCATATTGTTGAAAGAGCACTTATGCTGCCTCCATCTAGCTTTAAAATCATTCTTCGTGGACCCAATGTATATCATATTAGTATTAGGACTTTCAGTGGATGAGATAGTACAATGGTATACCACAGTTTTGATGCAGCATTTATTTTCTAATGGGCAGTCTTCTGGGTTTTTCACTGTTATTGTCAGATTTAAGTGTAGGGTTTTTATTAATACTATTTAGGCATTGGGGTTTGTTCAGGATTTTAGTATTGTGTTTTTTTATTATACTTACTAGGTTTTCAGTGCAGCTGTAACTCAATTTTAGGGTGTTCTTATTAAATATATTACTAAGCCTACTATTGGTGGGGAAGTGTTTATCAATTAGGGCTAAGAATTTATGTCCTAGTTTAATACTAACCATTTGGTTGAACGGAGGGGTATACCAAATGATTTTTCTTTTCCTGTTTTTCAGAGGAAGAAAAACAGGAAAAGAAAAATCATAGAAGGTAGACATAAATGAGGGATTAATGCATATCAAAAAGTTAATTGCCAACGAAATCGTCTCGAATTCGAACCCAGCTATACGATTCCGCAATCAAAGACTTTATATATTCCGGCGTGCGCGGTTAATAGCGTGTCTGTGTGATTACGCCTGCGTCACTACGTTTGTATGTTTAAGCATGCATATGTATATATATATATATATATATATATATATATATATATATATATATATATATATATATATATATATATATGGAGAGAGAGAGAGAGAGAGAGAGAGACGAATGCATACATACAAACACAGTGACGCTGGCGTAAATATATATATATATATATATATATATATATATATATATATATATATATATATATATATGCAAGTGTGTAAAAATTACAGGATCTGTATATTTCTAAAAGAATAATATTAATGAAAGTAGCCTTAACCTCCCAAAATTAAACTCAAAATTCGAAGCTTAGACAGTTCATGATCAAACATAATGCACGTTCGTTTTCTGCTCTATTAAACAATACATATTTGAATATATATATATACACTGCGTGCCAAATTATTATCAAGATAAATTTTTTCTAATATTTCAAAAACCGTCCAATGAATTCACACAAAAGTTTCACACAATGTTGGCAACACTGACCTGCGCAATCACTGACATTTTCTTATTGATCTGCGAAATTTAACTGGCGCCATATTTGTTATCATCACGGTGATTTTATCTTGCCAAATTATTAGAAAAGTGTAAGAATTTTGTGAAAAGATGGTCCGTAAAAGCAGTTTAAGTGATGCTGAAAAGAAAACTATAACCTCAGAACTCTCAAAAGGTAAATCTACCCTAGAAATTTTTAAAATGATAGGGAGGTGTCATCAAACAGTGAAAAAGTTCACCGCCGACCCTACACCATTACTCAAAAGGGCAGAGAAAGGCAAGCCGATGGTTATTTCACGTCGTCTCGTATCACAACGAGAAGCCACGAAGAACACTGGACTTACCAGCCAAGAGCTTTTCAGTCGCATTGGGGATCCTACTGTGTCTAAAATTACTCGGTGTCGGTATCTGAGGGAAATGGCAACAACAGTCAAACTTGTATCAAATCCTCCGTTGACGAGAAATCACATTAAAAATCGATTGAAATGGGCCTACGACAATATGAAGATTGACTTCTCTAAAGTTTTGTTCAGACGAAACTCGAGCAACACTTGATAGACCAGATAGATGGTGCAAAGGCTGGGTAATGAACGGACAGAATTGCCATCAGGGTTTGAGACGCCAACAAGGCGGTGGAGACATAATGATCTGGGGTGGTATTATTGGAAAAACATTAGTGGACCCATGGAGAGTAACAGATGGCGTCAAAATGAATGTTGATGCATACATAGCGTTTATGAAGGAACATCTTGAACCTTGGATGAAAAGGCAAAGTGTTGCTTTCAGAAGGGCCATTGTTTTTATGCAAGATATTTCTCCCTCACGTGCTGCTCACAAGACTACTGAATATTTGAAACAGTTAGGCTTCGATGGACCTCAAAAAATGAAGTGGCCAGCAAATTCTCCGGATTTGAACCCAGTCGAAAACCTTTGGAGCATCATGAAGCGAAGACTGTACGCCAACGGACGACAATTCAGGAGCAACCGTGAGTTGTGGGAAGCAATTCTTGACATATCTTTCGACATTATAGCAGATGACATCCTACAATTAACAGATTCTATGGATCGTCGACTTCTTCAAGTAATTTCAAAACAGGGAAAACACATTCCCCATTAATTTGTTTAAAACTGTGTCTTTGCGTCTGTTATGATTTGTTTGATTATCTTATTTATTATCTACTTTTGATCATAAACATTCATGTGCAACATTAATAAACGTTTTGTTTGCTCAATTCTGGGAAATTTACTAAACCTTTCTAATAATTTGGCACGCTCAAATCATCGTCCTGATAACAAATATTGTGCCAGTTTGTTTACATTGGGCAGATCAGTACGAAAATTTCAGTAATTGCGCAGGTCAGTGTTGTCAACATTGTGTGAAAATTTTGTGTGAATTGATTGGATGGTGTTTGAAATAGAAAAAAGTTATCTCGATAATAATTTGGTACGCAGTATATATATATATATATATATATATATATATATATATATATATATATATATATTATATATATATATATGGTGGGCTCTCCCGTCGTATTCGACGTATGAAGTTCAAGCAGCTCTGTTTCTAGGACCGACAATCAGACAGCAGCACATATCATTTGGATATAGTAGAGAAGGCTGTGTGCAGAACTAACCACACTTTTTGAAGGGACGAATACTTGGTGGACTACGTACCAAAATTCCATAAACAGTTTTGAATTCAGACTTGTCCTTCTCCAAACCAATTGCCATCCATGGCTATAGAACCCAGTATGTGCCTCTATTCACTGGAGTGAGAAGAAGAATATTAATACATTTCCTAAAGGTATTAGGAAGTAAGTGAATGTAATGGACGCGACTGGAATTCGAACTCGGCCCTCCGATTCCTCAATCCGTGGCTCACAATGTATTTGTATATAATTTCTCATATGACATCTCTTTGTGAATAGTGCTTGTTTATCATGTCTTTCTTTCAGCTAGTCGATTCTTTTCTTTATATTAAGCTGTTGGTAGATTACAGATATACTAATGCCTGTAATAAAAAAATGCCAGCTGGAAATATTGATTGAAGATGTACGATTTAAATAACTCTCATCATCATTCCCATGATAGGTTATGGTCATAGCTTCATTTAAGTGCTGAGCACCTGATACTCTTTCTACACATGGCTCATTTGCATGACAGTTATTTTATAGATGTTAGTACATATTCTCAAAGGAAAGATGCTTTATATATTGTTAAAATTCACTTTGAAGGAAATTTGAGTCACTTTCTTTCACTCTTTAGATATCACGTTGGGCATGAGGGAAAGTATAATTTCAGGTTTTAAAACGATTTGTTTTTTAATGTGATTGCATTTGTGTATGATGACTGGTAATTAACAGCAGTCTCGCAAAAATATCCTGTTTTTTGTTGTCATTTCCTACCAGAAAACCCGAAGAAAAAAAGATAACCCCGGTGTTGTAACAAATTTTAAAATGAAAAATAGACCTTCGTCATAACAGAGACAAGCAAGACATACTACGTTATAAATACTAGTCACAACATATATATATATATATATATATATATATATATATATATATATATATATATATATATATATATATATATGTTTTCGCTGAGAATGAAGAATGCTTGAATATTGCAGCTCTAACATAATGCGTTGAATTTTGACATGCATGATTTTTATTAGAGGCTGATTTAAAATTTGACAAGTTAAAAACGATAATGTTTAATAATTACCTAATACATAGATTATGAGTATGTTTTTGCAGCCATAAATATAACCATGTACAACATATTTACATGCATTTCTCTCTGTCTCTCTGTTTCTCTCTTTGTGTGCATCTCTCACACTCAATCACTCACTCACTTTATGTACTTATATATCTGACTATTTTTATGTGGTATCCTTCATTCTCGAAAAACCTTTGATCAGTTCCGCAAAAGTTATGCCTCAGCTGCTGATGGCGGTGGAACTTCTATTATATCTATACATACCCAAGCGGGAGTGATAGGTTCGATTTCATTAAGTGCGTATAAAAACGCTCTACCCGTTGTCAACTTGTTGTTTTCTTTCCGTCATGTAAACTTCTACCCGGCGTCAACACTTGGCTTCTTCTACGCTTGCTCCAGCCCTTGGTGTAAACTGTGTCTCTATGGTGAATGATCGGTTGCGACGTCTTCCATTTCTCGATTTTCATGATCTTCGCCCTCGTGCTCCCTTTTTAAACTTCCTTGAAGCGAAGAAGAAATCGCTCTCTTGTCCTCTTGCTTGTGGCCTGTTCCCAGTTCAATAGGAATATCGGTATCCTGTCATACAGCATACTGCGTAAATATCGAAGCCAATTGAAGCCAATCGGAACCGGTGCTTTTGGAGAATGGCATACAGGCTGGTCACCGGTTACAACTACGGTTCTGTAGAGTCAAGCGAATAAATTTATGAACAGAATGATTCTCCGATAACGAATATATAAAGCGCTGAATTGATTCTCCTGTCTGCTGTAGAGGCTTCAAATCTTGCTACCGAATAGCAGCGCGCTGACGACGCATATCCTATAGACTGCAATTTTGTGTTCGTGGTAAGCTTTCTGCTCTCTCAATCAATCAAGGTCAGCCTAGGAAACGTGGTTGTATCTCGTCCGATCCGTTTGTTGACATGTCTAGAGACAGCGTGTCTGAAATGTTGGATTTGATGTAAGTGAATTCTCCAGGACTTAGTTATTGATTTTGACAGAATGAGCATCAAATAGACTTCTCTTTCAGTCGAGACAAATTGGACAGTATTTTATGTTCTCATGTGCTGGTAGACGCTATCGGTTCAATTTGAAGCTCCGGACGCACGTGACTGCATGATCACGTAGAAGATGCCGAATAAGGTAGATGTAAACACACAACGCAGCTTCAAACATTTGTGTACATTGAAACCTCTGAATAAGAATCATAAAATTGTGTGACGCCCTTTCATATCCTCATGAAACAACTGGACAATCTTGAAGGATAACGGATTCTATCAAGTATCTTGAAGAAGCCATCTCTGCTCACAAAATCGAATGATTTTGTTAGGTCGATGATGGCAGTTTACAGCGGTTGTCTATTGTCGGCATTCCTGTTATATATGTCGGAGGGAAAAATATGCTAATCGTGGACGCTCCGAATTGAAACTTCAATGAGTTTCATGATAAACCTTTTCAGTGAGCTCATAAAATCTTCCGACGACGACAAAGGCAAAGCTCTTCATGAGAATGTTCAGTAGGTAGACTCCTCCGTAAGTGTTACAATCGGCTCGGTTTCCCCTTAATTTTATCAACAGTGACTATGTTGCAATTCCTTATATCCTCCATTCACAGTTCCCTCCTCCGAGCATTGACAGTTTAAAGTCACTATGTAGTCAAGAAGAACACTCTTTTCGCCCTTGATGGCATCTAGTGGAAGGCCATCCTATTCATGCGCGTTTCCTTCTCCCCATCAGTTAACATTGTGTCCAGTCCGTCCATGACCGAATAGAAGCGGTATTGTGTCTAGCACATCGTCGGAAATACTGATTACCCTGGAATACTCTTCTGAGAAGTATTGCACCCACACCACCATTTGATTTTTTGTGTCTTTGATAATCTAGACGTCCCAATATTTCACATTATAAAACAATGATATCGTAGGAACGGATATGTTTCTTCTTTGCTCAAAGATAGCGATGTCGTATTCTAAAAGGAATGTCTTGATTGTTTTAATGATTCATTTTTCTCATATTTTGCTATGTACATTACATTTTTGTTATATTATTATACATTTATAATATTTAAAATACATATTCTTTTATAAAGAATTTAGACATAATAGTTTATTTTTAAAAATATGTCGCGGTATACATCGAATGTTTCATTATTAAAATGTGTTATTTGGCAAGTTCACTTTCTTAAGAATATATCACAAACAATTATAATATTAAGAGCATTTAATAGATTGCATTTGTTAAATTACTTATACATTAACATGAATAATTATACTCTGAATATTTTTATGAAAGTTTACGTAATTTTCGAAATTGCAGGAAAAAAATTCGTGTGATAACATTGCTTTGTTTATACTTGACTATTGGTTCAGTATCGTCGATTTATTTTCCTATCATTTATCATTAAAATATCATAACGTATACCTAAATGAAATATTTGTTATCGAACTATTTTCAGTTTTTTGGAAAGATTTTCGAGTCCTAATATTATGTTTTATGAATATATATATATATATATATATATATATATATATATATATATATATATATATATATATATATATATATTCCTAAAATAACTGCGAGAGACAAAAATAATAGGGAAAAGAACAGAACAAGACGTGTGTCATTGTCAGTTCGATTTAATTAGTTGAATACAATTGATGCATATATATAGCCTATTGTAAAATGAAATAAAATCGATATGTAAATAATAAGGATGAATAATAATACAAAAGAATGTTATATATTTTCCCATGAAACTAGTAGTCAAGGAAACAGATCGAAAAAGCTCGTTGTTGAACCCTATAGAAAAGGTAAATATTTTCTGCCTCTCTGCTACAAGATGTGAACCAGATGATAAATAAGTTCCTATTAGGGATTGCAGTTCGCGCTGATCCCTGCCGACTGAACACTCGTGCTACTTTCTGGTGCATGACACACGTACGTGTTTTTCAAAAACCTCAGCTGATGAAGTTGGTTAAGTTTTCTCTCAGGTTTCTCCCACAATGCGCCAGTCTGACGTGAGCATGACCATAATAACAATGCTTGTGCTGAATTAACGTAAATACTGGACCAAGAAAAAGGAAACGGAAGTCCAGCCATAACTATGTTCAACTTTCCAACGATAAAATAAGTAGGAATTTCCTTTGGTTGTTCCATATCAGTAAAAAGGCTGACTAGAACTCGATCATGAAAACGATACTGATACTTAACTTCCTAAGCAAAAAGGAAACAGACATACTCAGGACATTGAGAACGTTGTTCCAATACAGTCACCATACAATGAATAAAGGTCCCAAGTAGAATCACATTTTTACATGCTTCTATCTTCTTTGTTTATATATTGAACAGACAACATCAGCCAAAATAAACGCAGTCAACGTTGCTAAACTAAAAAGACGACATCATTCTGCTTTCTGCAACATTTTTTTTTTAGCGTTTCCCCCTAAGCAAGGCGGGAAGCCACTAGGACGCAAGAGGTTACAGAAGATTTGGAGCAAGATCAGATAGGAGTGATAGAGAAAAGGATGAGGAGAAGGATAGTGGATAGATCAAGGCAACTGGAGATGTTTTCTCGATATTGACCATATTTATTTCAGTTTGTAATAAATGTAGTTATATTACGAAAATATAATTGTGTTTTATTAGGTTGGTGCAAAAATAATGACGTACTAATGTCGTTTTTTGACATATTTTCAACGTCAAAAACGACATTATTACGTCATTATTTTTGCACCAACCTAATATTAATGGACGTGAGTTTATTGTAGAGCATTTTGAATTTAAAACACGTTTAGTATTTTCTCGTTCAAATAATTAACTTTCTCTTTATTTAGTCTAATGTTATGCTGAAACGGGAAACGAGGAACAAAGGATTATTTTCTTTCCCCATTTTGTCATATATATGTGTATATGATTGATTATAGACCTCCCAGCATTTCTTATGGAGTATTGTATTTTTTTATATATAAATTATCATAGTTTTAACAGAAAATAAAATATCTGATGCTCAGTGATAAATGTACTTACTATTATATAATAATGGTCTGTAAAAGTAGTTTGCAAAACATTACCGAATGATAGGTTAGTTCATACTTTTCATAATAGGATTACCTTAGTTAAAACTTTGAGCCCTGACCACCGCTTTACTGGCGGTGGAGAAAAATGCCAAGGTCCGTTTGAACGGTGGTTAAACAATTGTAACTTTTTTTTTATATCTACCGTGAAACTTTACATACCAATTATTTGCTAATTTTGATTCATCAGCTCAGGCAGAATGGAAAATTTTTCAGGAGCGCAGGTCTCAAAGGGTTAAACAATATAACTGCTTTTATGCAAACAAGGAGTGATTAATGATCTTGGGATAAACTAAGTAATTTACTATAAGGCAGATACAAATTATTTCCTGGCTTAAAATTCATAGGCTCACTTTATTCTTATGCTTTATCAGATACTAGAATATTTGAATCAACGGCATATCATGGTTGTTATGCGTACAAAATTACATTTTTTTTACCCACTGGTCTTCTTCATGTGTTTGTTGTATTCATTAACCTCAAGCAACCTGGGGGTTGCAGTAACCGAAAAGTTGGTTGTAAAATGAAGGCAAAAAAATGGACATGTTGATGCAAGCAGTAACACACGTCATAAAATTATTTATATCAAATATTATATATATATATATATATATATATATATATATATATATATATATATATATATATATATATATATAAATATAAATTCTTAGTTTCGTAATTGAATATCAAAATATTCATCTTGATTTTTATTATCTACTACAGTTTTCGGTTAATATAACTATTGCATCTTTAAATAACAAACTTATTTTTTCCATAAATATGAAAAGAATTATTTTGATATCTAGATTACGGATTATTAATCTTAATCTGTGATTAGATTTTCAACTATACAGAATGGCCGATATTGCATAACAATTCAATAACTGTTTTTTGTTTCTAACTATATTTTCTGGTTACTGAGGATTGGTTTATTATATTTCTATTACAATACTAACAACAATAGTAATTTTAATAAGATGGACATGATAAATGTTCTGATGACACTTTGTTTTCTTTAGAATTTTTACGCTAGAATAGGACAATATAGGAGAATCGGCAATATGAATTTGAATCCTCTCTGAAAATTTCACTTCATTTATACGTTTGGCTGTGTAGATCATAATGAACATTTCATTAGCTGTATATTATGTTCTTCACTAGGGATATATACGGTTTTGAATTCATAATTATGTATCTCGAAATTTGGATGCCAGCCAAGGCTGAAAGATCTAATTTGTCCGACTATTTAACCTATTAGTTGGGATATGGATGCGTACCTTTCCTTTGCGAGATAGTGAATATAAAGAAAATCACCCACAATACGAACTCATCACGATGATTTCTTGCTCCGAACCGCTATTCATTATTGATTATTAACAATCAATATCCGAAAACACAAACAATTTTATATTCTTAAGAAACATGATAATTTCATATACTGTTAGATATTGGTTGTCATGGTTAGCTATTGTAACTTTGACTAATAGTGTCTAGAAATGGATAGGACAGACGTTTACCATATTCTAGCAATTGTCATTTTGCTGTGTTTTTAATAGCTTAAGATAGCATCAATTATATTATACTGAATGAATTGTTTGATCACGAATTAAGTCATGGATAATTTAATCACTGTTAAAGATAAGACTCGAGGCAACAGATGGTATTCTACAGAAGGATGCTAAGAATATTTGTGAACAGAACATATGAGCGATGACAAAGTTATAGCGAAAATAAGAACGAAAAAAATATTGGACATAGTTTCAGAAAATACAGAAAGGTATTCTAGTGAATATAATGAGAAAAGCGTGCTTAGAAAATATAACATTATATATAAATATTCGCAAGACATTTTGAAAGCATGAGGGACAGAAACTTAACAAATAACCTACCTAACAAGTATCTGTAAATGCTTGGCAGAACAGGGAGCAGGGGTGATAAGAAAAGGCACATCCTACTAAGAGCTACAAAGGAAAAGGCATTGTGGAGAGCAAGTATCGCACATGTTATGAACTTAGGCGACAAATACATGAAAAGGAATCTGACAACATTCTGATGATCCTATTTTAGAAATCGAAAATGAATCAGATACACTAATCCATGAATTGATGGAATTAGTCCTCTCCTTCTCCTGGATTTGATATCATTTCAAATTATTCGATATCGACTAACGGCAAGAACTTTGCTACAGGTTAAATCACGTCTCTTGTGTCAATGGATTTGAACGTAGGCGTCTTTCCAGTAACTTAAATCCACGTGAGTAACGCTGATTTAAATATAAAGAAAATTTGTTTCATATTCGGCCTCACTTTGAGGATATGCATAGTATATGATTGACGAGATTTCCATTGGATCAAAGATCCAGTTAATCGCTGAAAACTTTCGAATCAGCAAACTTACTGAATCACGTATCCTGTGATCACAAAATCACCTCTTTCGGATAGCCGTAAAGAGAAAGCGAAAGAAACCGAGTGTGGATTTGAATATTAATTCAAAACGTTCCTTCAGTTCGGAGGGAACAAAATTGCGCCGTTTCCAAATGGAGACAAATTTCAAAGAACTGATTTTAATGTACAACAGAATGAACTGAATCATATATTGGGCATCCGCCTAGGGAACAACTGTCTGTAAAATTCCATTATAATATATAGGAGAATATAACTTATGATGCTGTCTGCAGTAAATTTATAAGCCGGCAAACATAAACTTCAGAACAATTTGTGATATTTACTATTATATTCGATATATTCGACAAAATTCTGCACACTAACTTCTCAGAAAAGTCGGACAGTCTTGTGATGACAATCTTGCATGCAACTGAGTAATTACAATTATATATGAACCATTATATTGCGAATTTCCAATTATACATAAACGATTAGATTAGGACTGAAGACGAAGTATGTTACTCCAACTAAGATAAATTGTAACAGATATGAGTGAGAATTTCCCAGGAGGGTAAATGAATTCGATTACATCCCAAATCAGAAAAAAAAAGACTGTACCTATTTACATGAATGCGATATAACAAGCAAAAGAAATATTTTCGCTCTTTCCGTCACACGAATTCAAATATATTAACAATGTTTGATAGATTTCAAAAATAATAATTCCAAAGAGTTAACTCGAAAGTTGGGAAATTGTGAAGCGTTCCTTTTTCGTTTACAGCTTGAGTGGATACGACACACAGAAGAAGGAGAGAAGAATAGTGATGAGGTAAGATATTCGGTTAAGTAAAAGAGAAATGAATTCTTCAATAAGGGAATGAAATATTATAAAGAGTTCCCCAATAGTAGACGGTAAGTACGCAGCATGCGGGTGACGCTTAATTAAAGAACAGTAAATTTTGTAGATCGTTTTAACATTGTCATCTTATGTTAATTATTAGTTTATATATATATATATATATATATATATATATATATATATATATATATATATATATATATATATATATATATATATATATATATACACACACATACATACATACATATATACATACATATATGTATATATATATATATATATATATATATATATATATATATATGTGTGTGTGTGCGCGCATATATCATACTTATTATAAAACCCAGGTTGTGTATGTGTGTGTATGTACGTTTATATATAGGATCGGATTTCCTACATTTTTCAACCGATTTCAACAAAACTTTTTTTTTTTGGCAGGTAGTGTTTCTTATTGTTTTGCACACTTTTTTCTTTATTTTTACATTCAGAATGCTTTAAAAAATTCAATTTACAAGACAGTTGTTTATAATAAAATTCTATTCAATCGATAGACTCATAACGATTGAAAACAATGATTTTGTTTGAGTTTGGGTCTGACCAATTCGTAAAAATAAAAAAAAACCTAATTAAGACATTCATGTCTGTCAACCTTAAACAATAATCTTTGTCAATCTTATTTTTCAGTCTTTATGATGGTCGACACTTGATCTATCTCTTATTGTTACCTCCCCGGGCAACGCCGGGCTCTACTTCTAGTATATATATATATATATATATATATATATATATATATATATATATATATATATATATATATATATATATATGCATGTTTCATTAAAAACGAGAGGCAAGGTAGTACGGTTAAGATTTTATTTAATTTTTCTTGTGTTCGAACAAGAGCTTTCTTTTCTGGACAAAGTGTGTGTAAGACCTGTCCAAAAGTTTTACATTTCCGAGCGCTTTTAGCTATACATTTAGCCATTATCAAGGAAGATTCGATTTTTCAGCTTAAATGAGTGTGTGCGTTATGTGTATGTCTGAGTGTGTGGTAGGGGTGTTTTAAATTTACGAATATGGTTAGCACATTGTGGCTTTGTTCGTAGTTAATATTGTTAAGAGTTGGCTTTTTCTTTTTTTATTATTAAAGCTTCCATTATTTTTAGTCTTTTTTGAAGGTGGATGCAGTTAATATATTTGTGTTTTCTACTAGTATGTTTGTAATGGACTTTGGTATGTATATATATATATATATATATATATATATATATATATATATATATATATATATAGATAGATAGATAGATAGATAGATAGATAGATAATATTATATGCTAATCTGTATGGATAATTACAAAGAAATTATAGATCCAGAGAGAGCTCAGTGTATGAGAAGAGCAAATGTTAATTTTGAATGCGGAGACTTTACAAACCGATGGTAATATCTTATTTTGCGAAAACGATACTTCGTTTTCGTCTCATCAGTCCAAATTAGTTTTAACAATTTTCATGGATTTGTAATTTTACCAGGTACAAAACAAAACATTAGAATATAAATTAGGTTTTAAAATATAGATTCAAAATTGGGGGGGAGAAAAAGAAAGAAACAGAAAGGGGAGAATAAGTAATATATATATATATATATATATATATATATATATATATATATATATATGTATGTATTAGGAAACCGTAGTGAAGAGAGTAGACAGATTGAGCGATTTACATCGGATGTGAGAAGTGAAGTAGAGAAGTTATAATCTTTAAAGGGGATCAGCGGAAAGACAGAGAGCAATGCCGAAAAAAAAAAGATATAGCAGAAAAACAAGAGAGAGAATGAAAGAATGTGAGAGATGGTACGGAACTGGTAATACTCGGTGTTTAAAATTGAATATATTCAAAAATTTTCTATTCAAAATATGTAGTAATTTACGCGATGAATATACGTGTAATTGCTAAAAGAATAGTTGATTAACAAAATAAAATAATTTTCCAAACATTCCAGCATGATGATTCTCCAAATTACATCTATTTGGGAGAAATTCACGCTTTAAAATTTGGATGATTTTTATAATACTAACATGTATTAATACAAGTATTCACAATAATCATGTATGATCTTTCATGTGGTTTCCCTATATAGTTTCAATTGACGTATTATATTTATCTGCTATTTTTTTATACATACATACATACATATATATATATATATATATATATATATATATATATATATATATATATATATATATGCCAATCAAAAAATATAGGTATATCAGTTGGTGATTGGAAGCAGTGTCTATAACCATAGAAGCTCTTTTAAATATCGATACCTCAAAAATCAAACTACCTTATCCAATCACTACTGGGATCTGGTGGCTAAGAAACTAACTCCGTATTTCGAATGGTGATTCTTATCAAGAGATAGAACCCCTAATAAGTTTCGCGTTCGTTTTGATCTATGCATTGCGGAATTTTTTATTATTAAAGATAAAAATCAAGATGAGTTGCTAAATTTTTGTATTGAGATCATTTCCATACGTAGACATACAAAACAGTTTCAAGCATAAACACTGTTTTATAACGTTCCATCTTGGATCTCTAACATCGGATATGACATTTAAATGACATTGTGTATGTTTATGTGATGATCTCTCTATTTTATGATCATTCATTTTGGGTTAGCAAACTTTATTCATGTGTTGATATACAGTAGCGTCCAAAACTAAGGGACAAAATTTTAAAACATAATATTTGTTAGAAATAACAACTGTGAAAAGCTGACATTTTGACAACTGGTAGTCATTATCATCCATAAAAACATACTAAAATTTGAATCATTTGCAAGGGATAGAAAAAGAATTATAACAATTATTTATTTATTTTCAAAATAGGATCGTCCAAAAGTAAGGGACAAAATTGAGAAAAACAATGTAAACAGTAATTTTTTGATTTTCTCTAAAGAATAAGTCTTAGTCATTTGTAAACGTTGCATCAGCCGGCACCATGGCGAAACGCCAAAAAC
>OZ010571.1:23954545-24017045 GCA_963932145.1 Acanthosepion lycidas
TCGTTTCAGACCACAAAACATGTTTCAACCACCAAATTCAAAGTAAGTATCTTATTTTTAAGTCTAAATTTCCTGATTCGAATTCACTTTAATTTCTACTAGCGGATTTGATCTCTGATCTGAAAACATCAAATCTCACACTGTAAACCTATTTGCATTTATGTTTGTGATTTTGAGTACCCAATTACAACGTGATCTGGGACATATTTTCGCAATTCTATGCCAATCATCAATTGATTGCTTTATATCATGTTTCCCATAAGCGATTTTAATAGCTGTACCTTTGAAAAGCCTGTTTACAAATAACGCTAAAAGCTCAAACCCAACGTCAGATACCTTTCTCTCCTTTTCACATAAGAGTAAAACAATAACATGATAAAATTTCTCTATTGTTTAGAATCGATAAACTAGACTGACCTCAGTTTTAAAGAAATATAATATTAATATGGCTGGTTATGCTCAGTTGCATATATTTGCCTTACTCATTACCTGAGTGATCTGTTCCTGCGATTTATTGAATGAAATTATTCCACTTCGTATAATTATATGTTTTCTATACAAAATGGTTTCAGTGGTAATGATATAGAGTGTCTTCTCGTCGTGACACCGTAAGGGTTTAGCTCATGAAAAATATGAATAAAGCAAGTAAAACCTATTTATTTGGTCAAACTTGCACAGAAACAGGTGAGCATAAAGAAAGAAAGAAAAAATCTTACAGAGAGTAAGAATAAACATTGTCGATAGAAAGAAGAAACTTAAAATAATTATTGAAAATACAAAGCAGAAGTAACAGCAAAATCGAAAATGACTGAAAATACGGATCTCAAATAGAAAATTAATGAAAGGAAATTCTCAATTTCTGTTGTAACTCATCATAAAGATTGAGAAATTAATTAAAATATCTTGTATATCATGAAAATCAGGTGGAACATTTATTTCATAATGTAAACACGATGAAAACCTCAATAAAATGCTGATTTGATGCAACATGTATTTTTTCATTTAATCTAATTAACGTTAATAATATCGCTTCATATGATTCTAAATATTCATGTACATGTCAATTAATTTCTGTGAACAACTAAATAAATTACAAAAATATTGCCAATCAATTAAAAAAACAAATATTGTAGAGGTAATCGATTATCTTTAAGCACACAATCGTTGGCGGTATATTTCAGTCAATAAGTAGATCAATAAATTTTATTAATCGGCTGGATTGTAGGCCACATTGCACGCTCGAATACTCAGTTTATATATATATATATATATATATATATATATATATATATATATATATATATATATATATATATACAAACACAAACATAAGCCCAAAGCAAGGGAGATGATGGTTTCCCTGTTATGTTCCCTGTTAATTTACTTTTTTTCTTAAATGTGGCCGAGCATCGCAAACCTGTTCCGTGGGCATTTCTGCCATGCAGTCTTATCTGTTTATATTTATTTTGAGTCGCCTATTTGAAAGGTATCTTCTGTTTCCAGTGTATTGACTTAGATTCATTACGGGACTTTCATCGGGACGGCCTTAGATTAATATTTTCAGTCTTCCTACTGGGAATTGTACAACTGTGGTTTCTTGTGGTAAACTTAAATCTAGATTCGTTTGTAACATTTCGGAAATAAAAATTTTCGTCTTCAATTATACCTGCCAGTTCAGCCGCTATATCAAACATAAATCATTTTTCCGTCCGTAATCGCATGTGAATTTGATAGTGTTCCTGAAATGGTTCACAAAATTTTCTCCCTAACTGGATTCTGTTCTCTCTAAACTATAAAAAAAATGTTGTGTTTCTTCTTGATTCCATACTTGTCAGAAATCCTCTTCTGTAGTTTCAAATTTTAAAACCTCAGAAGAATCGTCTGATAATTTCAATTCTAGTTTTATTAGTCTTCTACTTGTTTTTGGTCTTGGGATAGAGATTCTAATCAACTCTGAATTGTTAAGCGACTAATCTCACAGTATCTGCTTTCAGACAAGCATTACGGATTTCCCTTCTATAGGTCAACTACTGCAAAACAGGAGGATTTCTATGCTGACAAATAAAAGAGTATTGAACTCCTACGTGAAATCGTTCCACCAATACGTTAGTGAATGTTGGACGGTATATTCAAGTATGAAGAAGAGACTCGAAGCGGCGGTGATGTGGTTCTACAGAAGGATTCTGAGCATATCTTAGACTGAACGTGTGAGCAACGATGAGGTCTTGGAGAGGATGCAAACAAGGAGGGAGTTCATGCTTCACATAAGGAAGAGGCAGATGACATTTCCGAGACACGTGATGAGAAAATCGGGACTGGAGAATCTGATACTCACAGAACGAATAGAGCGAAAAAGAGAGAGGGGAAAGCAGCGCATGCCATACTTGGCGAGCTTCAGCAGGTGGATGGCGGAGCTTGGTGTGGGGGAGTTGGCAGAAACACGAAACCTGTTGAGGGCCACGAGGGATAAAGAAAAGTGGAGGGCCATGATTGCCTACGTTCTGAAATGACACTGGACATAAAAGGGAACTAAGATGGTCAACTGCTGATATTTTACGCTTGTTGCTGGATAGAGACTCTCAAGGTTTAGTCAAAAATGTATAGCTCGAAATGTTGATTTGGATATTTCGAAGGCATCTGACAAATTAAGTCATGCTTATCTTCTTCCCAAGGTGAAAGTTTATGCTAATTTTGAACGATATTTTGAACAGATTTTATTTATTTTGTCAAATCATGACATGTAAATTGTCTTGAACGGTGACTTATATATATATATATATATAGTTTTTGTATTAATATCCTCCAGAGATCTATCCCTGGAGCTATGTTCCTAATTTTCGTCAAGAGCTTTTCGATTTAAAAAATTCTCAAATTTGTATCTATGCTGAAGTCTATTTAATCCTGTCTTAATGCTATGTCTGATCGGTTCGATAACGTCAAATTGACTGCTGATCTAAAAATTGACTTACAATCTAGTGTTAACTGGAGCAAAAATGTTTTGTTAATTTTAACGCTGCCAAAACGAAATTTCTCTTTTTTAATTATCTGAGAGAACATGATGCTAAACTCCAGGATCGAGATATCTTGTACCATCACAGGTTAATTTATTTGTTGACACGATGAAGATATATAATATTGTATCAATTGATGGGTATATTGCGAGAGAAATTTCAGTATATCGCGCTAGACAAACTTTCTCTACAGAATCTCTCTTACAACTTCATAATTGTGCCATCCGACCATGTGGTGAATATTGTTGTCATGTCTGTCTAGCTGTTTCTTCTATGTATTTATATATTCTAGATGAAATACAATGAATAATCTGAAATGCTATTTGTCCTGATCTAGTATCTCGGCTTGAGACCATGTCCTATCGTCGTAATGTAGCTTCACTATACGTTTGCGATGAATATTTTCATGTTATTTCTTCTGATGAGATTTTAACTTTATACCGAGATTTTAAGAATGTAAATACAGTATGTAATTTTACAGATGGAAATGGTATATTTAATCGTACGATCTATGATTATAGTTTATCACTATGCTCATCTCATTTGTGGAAATCTCTTCTTGCTTCTTGCTTTCCAGTCAATTTTCAGCTTCAAAAATTTAAATGCAATATCAATCGTTATATTCTTACGTTTTAGTCCCGTTTATTTTATTGCTATCCTTAACAATGATTAGTTTTCCTCATATTCTATCACACTCAGTAACCTCTTGAATCTTAGGGACTTTATTGGCTTATTTAATGAGAAATGTTTAAGATAAAAGAGTGAAAGTATTCGATAAAGCATGATCATTGGCATTTTAAATTTACAAACTATACTCGGAAATGAAGTATATATATCCATGCTGATTTTTCTCCTCTCTTTTTCTCTATATATCTCTGGCTCTTTCCCTCCCTCTCTCTCTCTCTCTCTCTCTCTCTCTATATATATATATATATATATATATATATATATATATATATATATATATATATATATACATGCATTCAAATATGGAGCGATGGACAGCTACATAATTTGTATAATGTGTCTCTTCGGAAAAATATATAAATAAAACTTATGCAGGTTAAATCAACTTTAGATTTTTCTTTGTTGTTTACTCATGTTGAGGTGATTCTCAATTATATCAGTTATATATCTCTGTTATCAAGAAGACTGTAAAATTATCATTCAATATCGTCATTATCCACTTCCTTACGTTATTTTCTTGCTTGTTTTTCTTATATTCTTGCCATTGTTTTCCCTCCGTAACGCTGAATATTTCGGAATGTCGACTCCAAATGATATTCGTGAAAGAGGAATGGGTGATGTTTTCTAGTAAGGTTCTACAGGAAATATGAAGAATATAATAGACAGGATCAGAGTAATGCACAGAGAATAAAACCACGCCTACCCCAAATTTGTAAATTTCCGAAAACTCAGCATAATAAATTATTAAGTTATTCAAAATATTGCAATGCAAGTTCAGGTGCAAATTATTATTTCGGTCGGTAAGTTTATCTGAGGCATTGTTTCAAAAAAACTAACCGTGATTAATATTTTCATTTGGCTGAACATAAATAAACTCTAGCTTAATAAGTAAATATGTAAACTTTTCGTTCAACACAAATATACTTACTGAATATTATGCATTTCTTGTTGTATGTGCATAACGAAGCATATCTCATTTGAAAAAATAATTTCAATGCATCATCAATTATTCATTTTAATTTCCCTGAAGAATGTATTACCCTATATTTTTGCACCAATCTCGATATATATATATATATATATATATATATATATATATATATATATATATATATATGTATGTATATATCAATGGTAGCATGCTACAAGAGGCACATGATATGAAAATCAAATGATAATAAATATCAGACCTTAACAAATTTTACACATAAGTTTTTTGTTACATTAAATACACATTGATATTACACTTCTGTATTCCTCAAATGAAGTGTCCCTGTAGTGATGATTTCAGTTTATATATATATATATATATATATATATATATATATATATATATATATATATATATATATATATATATCCTCTGCTGAAGGTAGGCGTTTATAGACATGCCCTTTTGCCACACACTTGTAAGTCTCAGGATTATAGGTCCAATATAGGCTCCGTGTTAATCAGCTGGATGTCTACGACAAAATTTATCTCTGAACGTTCTTCGGCTATACTTTTTAAAGTAGGTCTCCGGTGTTGATTTCCTTGCAAAATTGGTGGAAGTGACGATTTTAATGTATAATTACATGCTAAACAGTAACTTCGCAAGTTCTATTGTGCCTCATGCTAATTTCGAATGATTTTACGCCGGATAGAAATAAATGCAGATATTTGCACCAGAGTGTTATGATATCTTTGAAATCAGACTTATTGACTTTCTAAGAGACGAATGTAAACGGTGAATAAGTATCAGTTAATATTTCCGTGGATATATCCCTAGATACTCGCTATTGCACAATATGTGAACTTTGCGTGCAGATCAATCTTGGCACAAAAATAAGAAGTGATTGAGGCTGTCGGATCAGCATACTTCGATATATATATATATATATATATATATATATATATATATATATATATATATATATATATATATATATAGATAGATAGATAGATAGATAGATAGACAGATAGATCCGAATTTATGAGAACAAATATAATATGTAAATTCTAACGTTCACAGCATTACTTCAAAAGAGGGGACAATACCGATATTAGGACAATAATTATTTATTATAATTTCTTTATATAGACAAAAACAATTTACTCACGAAAAAGATGCATCTTCCTTTCAGAGCATTTAAAATTGCACTTCGACAGGTGATTATGAACAATTCTGTTTGTAAGCGAACCGCATGTTAAACGGCCCAATTTTTCTCATTAGATTAAAAAAAAAAATGTAAAAAATTGATAAAAAACACATAAGTGTCAAATAGTAACGAAGCGAATGTTACCTGTTGATTGTTTTGATATAATAAATAATATTAGCTTCCACAAAAGCAAGAATAAAGACTCTTATTACGATAGTCAGACAAATCATCCACTCAACCCAAATATTTGTAAAGTAGGCATATTAAAGAGCTAACATTAAAATCTTGCTAAATCCATAACTCTTAACGTTAAAATTATCACTCACCTCCTTTGATATACTTTCTACCCTCTTACATATATGCCCACTAATCTGTCTTAGATTACGATTCTTAATTTTTTTGCGAATATATAATACTAGTAATACTTTCAGGTAAATTGATTTAAACGCACACTACAAGTTACACTGTCCGACAATAAATCAAAATTAGCTTGTAAAAGTTATTGTAATTTGCCATACTTTTATATACATTTCTACTTATCTCTTAATTCCTACATTAAAACTTTTGTTTTTTTTAAATACTCGAATTACTTAAGTATTCAACATACCAAGAATATATCTTCACCTCTCAATTTATTAAATTACAAAACGCTTTTATTATTTACAAAACTAGTAGTGATAACTCCAACCTAAATATATGAAATTCAGCTCCTCAGGTTTGGGGAGGGAAGGGAGAGAATAGGAGATATTAATGAGTGAACTCAGTGTTTGTGTATGTATGTATGTGTGTTTAAGTGTATGTATGTGTGTGTGTGTGTACAGATGAGTTCACTGATTCCGCGAAGTAAGCCAGTGTGTATGCATGGAGATAGGATATACACATATATACTCGCATGCTGACAAAAACACACCAAATGAAAAAAGACCCAAGCACGCACAGGGTTCATTAAAAGATAGGAATGCCGATAACTACTACATTTCTCGGCCCAATCTTAATTGTTTTATAAACATGCTCGCAAACCTCTTAACTGCCAGGTCAAGAAAGACATTTGGGTCACTAACACAGACAAAGAGAATGTCTCATATCGAGATTATTTAACGTCGAAAAAAAATCCACTCTCTGTGTGATAACGGTCGCGAGACCAGAAAACCCGTGTAGCAAAATTATGGAAAATAAAGCATAATATTTTTTTTTAAATACACATTACAAGCAAAAACGTTTGTGCTTTCTCTCTTCCTTTTAACCTTTTATATATATATATATATATATATATATATATATATATATATATTTGTATGTATGTATGTGTATATATATATATATATATATATATATATATATATATATATATATATATATATATGTATGTATGTATGTGTGTATATATATATATATATATATATATATATATATATATATATATATATATATATATATACTAGCTAGCCAATTAGAGGAGCATTCTTATATATGCTCAAACACTTACATATTCATGCAGAAACACAAGATTTGTATCCTAAAAATATATCTTTCAAAAACTAATAAGTTTTTGGAAATGTTTTATAAATATCGTTTTGACAAATTCAATATTTCAATTTGATATGCATAAAGTTAAAGCATTTTAATGTTAATTGCCAGTTTGGGATATTGCTTCGACCTGACTATATTATCACCTGTATCAATTATTTTTTGAAATGATGTTTGATGACGATGTACATCGATTGTTTCCAAAGAGTTTTACATAGGAAAAACGAATATCTAAAAGAAGTAAAAGTTCTGGCTGATGACATCCCTCGGGAAAGTGCAATTTTTGTGATCAAATCTCAAACAGAATAATTTTTTTTTTCTTAAATGCGTCATTGTGATGCCATCTCAGACAGACTGATACGTCTCTTGACAAATCCTATTTGCTGAAAAACAGACAAATATTTAAAGAGAAAAATGATGTATGTAAAGAAAAAGTACGTCAATGATGTTATTAATTCGCTTTCTTCGACGCCAGTTATTTCCAGTGATGAAATTCTTATTATGCTTATTCTATGACAAAAGACAAGGTATTAAGACTTACGCTGCATTATTCTGACAGCTGTGAAAGAAAATCTATCTTCACATTTAAGCTCCATGTAGGTCAATGTTATTTTTTCTTCAAAATATTCCAGGAATAAATTCTGACTTTGGAATCTCTTGATTTTTCTTATCTTATATGTTTTGTTTTATTTTCTTGGTATTTTTCCTTCATTCCATTTTATTGTGTTTATATTTTTCTGCTTGATTTCTTATTTAGAATGTTGGTTTTTCATCAAATATTTTGAACATAATTTTCAGATTCTTATCACAATTATATTTCTTTTTTATACATAATTAAAGGCAGTATTTCTTATGTTCTTTCACATTTCGATATATATAGTCTAGTCAAAAACATATACTCATTTTAATTTACACTGTTTACATTCTAACTAATGTACTCATATTTTCTGGTTTTATCAATAAGTTTAGGTTCTTGGTCACTACGATCTTATTCTGGGTCTTCATCTAGCACACCCCAGGGAATTACTAACTCTAAACTTCATTTAATCTACGCAGAAGATTTTGTTTCCTTTCGCCTGTACAATATAGTAAAAGATTATCTTCTAGAATATTTCGTTGTTGTTTTCTCTAAGTATCATGTAATTGTATATCACATAATATGTTACGTATATTTTAAATTGACAACAGTACAATTACAATGTGTCCTTTGATACCATTTCTTTATTCATGAGTATATTTTTCACTATTTACATATCATAGAGGAAAGTACACTGAATATACCAGTTTAGCTCTCTGTTCTTTGTTTCTAAGGGGATATTTTATTCCTTTCATAATGTGGTATATTTCAGAAAGAAATGCCTCTGCTATCCTCTGTTAATATCCTAACCTGATAGATAATATTCACACCGTCTTGAATTTTGCATCGCCGAAAACTAACACGCAAATTTTTCCCAATTTGCTGACAGCCATCCAAATTTTTATTATTGAGTGCCAAGTGCAAATACCTACTCCATTTTTTTTTTATCAAATTTTCAGTTTACACCGTGCTTATTTCGTTCGGCCGGCTCATTATTTTTCAAAGAATTTTCTTTAAGGCATAATTATTTTGTTCCACGTTTTTAACCCTAGTCTTTTCCAAGTCCATAAGCATATACAAGTCGTCAGTAGCCATGAACAAATGGAAGTATTTTACTTTTCTTTGTGTTCGTTCCGTGAATTAAATTCTTTCTCAACACTTATTTTACTCTATTCTTTATCATTTTCATACACACACCACCATAATGATAATTTCGGCTGAGTGTCAGTGATAATTGAAATTATCTCGTTTGATATATATATATATATATATATATATATATATATATATATATATATATGATTTGAAATTAAAATGCATTAAATATTAAAATCTTCAGACACTGGGTTCTACATTAATATTCTTTCTTTTTAATTATTTCAGTTAGAATCCTCGACTAGTTTCGCCCAACATGGCCATCATCATGAGAAAAAAAAATCTCCTTGTTAGTAGGCGTGAACTACAGAAATGAAAATATGTATATGTGTGTATATATATATATATATATATATATATATATATATATATATATATATATATATATTGGCTTTGGAATTCGCCACTGAGTACTCCGATCTTTCAAACGAGTAACTGTATATTATTATTAACTCTAGAAAATCTGTCCTTATCCATAATAAAAAAACAACGGATAAAAAAATAATGAGGTTGAGCAATTTGATATTGCAATGGAATCATTATACTAGGCTTAGCTTTCCAACCTTGTTGATTTGTTCATTTTATATAACATTAGTGTCCACCATGATATCATCTTAGAAGAAATAGGTCCATAAAACGATGAGGGGCTTTCAGTGGCGAAAATTCTACAAAAATTAGAACTGACAAAATGAAGAATTTAATACATGAGGAATTTAAAAGTATTCAACTGAATGTTATAATAAAAACAAATGCAAAAAAGTAGATTTGATAGATGTAACATTAGACTTAGTCAATTTTATATACCAATCATACATAAAAGTTAATGCGAGTTCATTATATATCCACCCAAATTCCAATCACATTCCATCCATAATCAAACACATACCCTCTTCCATAGAATATAGAATCAGAAATAATTCTTCAGTGAATATGTATTCTATAAACATAGCATATTTTACATCACTGCTTTAAAAAAATGTGGATATAATTGCCCTGACATTAAACGTAGGAAACATAGCAGTATTGTAAGAAATAGAAACATAAAAAAATTGTACACACAGACCATTTAACCAAATGGTTAATACTAAGATAGGACAGAAGTTTCTCATTTTCATTGAGAAACACTTCACTATTTGTAATCCTCTTAGTAATTTATAATAAAATTACACTTAAATTAGGCTATAGCTGTACAGAAAACCTTGACAAAATATTAAAAACAGAATATTAAGATTTAAAATCAACACTTAAACCTAAGTAACAATAGCTATCCCAAAGCTAGCGTTTTGTACGTCGAACTTATTTAGGAACGATTTAGTACAAATACAAGCATCGACTGCGAAATAACTCCACAAAACTTTGGCGACGAGGATTCGTCCTCACACGGAGGAAGAAAAAAATCACTCGCCACAATAACTTCGGTGACAAAGTCTCGGATTCACAATTAAAAAAAAAAAACTTGGCAAGCCAAAACGTCACCTTAGTGAGAAAAGAAGTATTTTTTCCCGATAATACTGTTTGCTGAAATAGGTCACGAATTGCTAATTCGTAGGACCCCCTCTACAGTATTTAGTCATTGTGTAAACTTTTTGTGAAGATGGAGGAATGCAAAAGTATGTCCCGGGAATTCTTTAAGTTTCAGTCGGAACAATAGATGACAATGTTAGAGAGACAAAAAATATTCTAGATGTAGCTACAGAAGGAAACTTTCAATAGACAAATGCAATTCCAACAAAAAATGAAACAGATGCATATGGAGTTTCAAAAGAAAATTCTGGAAATAACTGAGAAAAGGAAAGAGAAAAATCTACAAAATCATTCTTTCCCAGAGAATACAATATGGAATACAATTGAAATATTCGCGTACAGTCCAGATGAAGAGATAACATTTGAGGAGTATTATAAAAAAAAATACGGACGTGTATAACGAGGACGGCCACTTATGGTCTGAAGGAAAGAAGGTTAGGCTTCTTTTAATCAAATTAGAAAATTGCTGAGCATAACAAATTGGTAAACTACATTTTACCGAAAAAAAATAGGGAGTCGACATTTGCCGAAGCGCTAAATATATTAAATGAATTATTTAATAAAAAGACATCTCTGTTCCACAAGAGGTGGAAATGTTTGAAACTGGTGAAAGATGACGTACAGGACTATATAACGTACGCAGCCAATGTGAATAAGCATTGTGAAGAATTCAAGCTGGCAGAGTTAAGCGGAGACACTTTTAAGTGCTTGGTGTTTGTTCAGGGGCTGGTATCGGAAAGAGACGCAGAGTTGAGAAAATTAGTACTGGAAAAATTGGAAAGCGATCCAAGTATTACGGTACAGAAATTGGCAGAAGACTGCACAAGATATGTTAGTGTAAAGAAAGATTCAAAAAAAGATAGAACAGTCTGGCGTTTCGCATGTAAGGAAAATATGCTACAAGTAAGAAAGTCAGTCTACAAAAAAGAATTCTAAAATTACGGATTATCAAGCAAAATGTGAAATACCAGTGAAAAATAAACAAAAACTCCCGAAGCCATGTTTTGCTTGCGGTGAACTATATTGCGATTTGAGGAATAAAAAAATGTTTCAACTGTAAAAGAGTGGGACATAAAAGTACGCATTGCAGATCAAAAAATAAAGACAATAAAATAAGAAAATTAAAGTCCAACGAGGTAAAAGAAGGAATAACCAGAAAATTTGTTACCGTCGAAATAAGTAATAAAAATATAAAAATGCAACTTGACACTGGTACGGATCTATCTATCATAAATTTGCATACGTGGAAGAAATTGGGGAAACCAACTTTAATGAAGACAAAGAAAATCGCGAGGTCAGTGATGGGAGAAAAATACAATTTATTGGGGAATTTGTTACTAACGTCACGTTAAATAAAAAAGCGTGAAAAGCTAAACTGTTTGTCATAGAAAATACCACGAAATTACTTGGTACGAATTGGATAACAGAATTCCAATTATGGGATCTACGATAAATTCCTTCTGTTACAAGGTAGAAACTTTAAACACCAAAGCCCAAAATTTAATAAAGAAACTTAAGGAAATATTTCCTACTGTTTTTCTCCAGGTTTGGGAACGAGTGCCAAGATGGAAGCAAAATTCCAGCTAAAAGAAAACTCTCAGGAGGTATTCAAAAAGAAAAGGAATGTGCCGTTTCCCTCAATTCAACAGATAAAGATTTGGACACATTAGAGAAAACCAGTGAACATAAAAAAGTTGAGTATAATGAATGGGCAACACCGACGGTATACGTGAAAAAAAAGTCTAAAGAAATTCGTGTTTGTGCTGATTTCTCGACGGGTTTAAACGCGGCACTCAAAGCTTGATGGGCCACAATATTTTTGAAGATAGACCCCAGAGACGCATATCTGCAAATACCGGAAGAAAAAGAAACGCATAAACTTTTGTGTATAAACACACATCGGGGTCTGTATAAATTTAACAGACTACCTTTTGGGATTATCGTCGAGCCCGCCATTTTCCAACAAGTAATGGATTCGACATTGGGTGGTCTAGATTTTGCTGCAGCGCATCTGGACGATGTCCTCATGAGAAGTACAAGTATAGCAGAACACGTGGAACATATAAATGCAGTAATTTCAAGCATACAGGATTTTGGATTTAAAGTCAAGTAAAGCAAATGCGAGTTTTTTTTATGGAGAAAGTAAAATATCTGGGGCAGATCATCGATAAGAATGGTAGAAGGCCAGACTCAGAGCGAGTAGCGGCTATAGAAGACATGCCGGCTCCGAATGATATTACCATATTACAAAGTTTTTTGGGATTAGCTAATTATTACCAAATATATATCCCTAAAATGCATGATCTGCGGGCACCATTAAATGAAATACGGAAGAAAGGAAAACCCTGGAAATGGAATAATGAATGCCAGAAAGCATTTGAAAAGATAAAGGAAGTGTTAACCTCGGAATTATTTTTAACTCATTACAACCCGGATTTAGAGATCCTAGTAGCTTGCGATGCAAGTCCGTATGGAGTAGGACCATGTATCTTACACAAAATGACAGATGGTCAAGTAAAACCAATTGCTCATGCTTCTAGAGCACTACTTTCTGCTGAGAAGAATTATTCTCAGATAGAGAAAGAGGCGCTAGGAATAATATTTGCAGTAGCGAAATTTCACCGTTTTCTCCACGGTCAACATTTTAAGCTACAAACCTCTCATAAGCCTCTAATTTCGATTTTTGGATCGAAAAAGGGTTTGCCGACGCATACAGCCAACCGACTACAGAGACGGGGTAAATACTGCTAAATTATAACTTCAGCATGGAGTACATACCATCGAATAAATTTGGGCTGTCCAGGTTAATTTCTATAATGAGCGAAACATTAGAAGACACGGTAATTGCCTCACTGAAGTCAGAAGAATAGCTGAAATTTACTGTGTGTAATGCAGTTCGGGAACTTCCGGTAACTCCAGAATAAATAAAAGAAGAAGCCATCAGGGACAAGTATATCTTAAAAATAAAAGAAAAAAATAGCCGAGAAGGACCAGTACACAACAAATGTTTTTTGGCTTTGCGATACAGTATTGTTATACAGAGAACGTGTGGTGATTCCATACACACTGCAAAAGCAAATACTAAAAGATTTTCACACTGGTCACCCGGGAAGCATTAGGATGAAGAGCCTAATGCGAAGTTTTGTATATTGGCCGAATATGGACAGGGACATTGAGAACGCAGTGGCAAAATGTAAAGGCTGTGCTTTAGCTGCAAAGGCATCCCCAATAAAATTTAACCCCTTGCAAAAAACTGACTTACCATGGTCTAGGTTACATGTGGATCTCGCAGGTCTACTGAATGGATACTATTACATCATTGTAGTGGTTAGTTTCTCAAAATGGCCTGAGATACAAAAGATAAGAAAACCGACGACGAAAAGTACTAAAAACATCCTGCTGGAATTGTTCGCAAGGTTTGGTGTAGCAGATACAATTGTGACGGACAACGGAAGTCAGTTTACGTCGAAACAATTCAAAAATGGAAATAACACTGAAATCTCATTTTAACAGATATATTTACAGAAATTACGCAATAATATCTTGAAATGATAAAGAGTTAATATATATATATATATATGAATATTGAATTTTGATACCTATACTGTTTTCCTTTTCATTTTTCCCGAAAAAATTACCTGTTGCCTGTACTCCAAAACGCAATCTACTATTCTTTCTGTAGTGCTATTCCACCTTTCTCTTTCTTTCTTCTGTCATTCGACACATGTGATTTTGCGGACGCTAGTAATAAATTCCCATTTTTCTATTTTGTTTCACATCCTTGCATCATTTTTATTTTCTGGTTAAATGTTTTCTAATATAACACGCTGATACAGCTCTTTTAATCTTCCATGACCCAAATGTTAACGGCAGCATTTACTTGCCGGATGTGTGTTAGGCGACACCGTTATCACTCCAGTCGCCTAATCTTGAGATAAATCTTTTTTAAGGTAATAAAATATTGACGGCTATTTGAGATAATTGAGAGTTCTGAATTACCATAACCAATTTCAGTTTCAAATTGTCATGGATATTTTTTCCTCTGATTACTCCAAATTTATTTTATCAATCCAACACATATAGTTAGCTGTCCTTTGACTCACGTTACCGGTATGTTGCAAGTCAGCCATCATCGGTTCAAGAAATACAATCATTTGTCTATATTCTCGCACTGGCGGGGGTCTAAACAATGCTAATATGGCGTACAGATGTCTTGGCACACATGTTGAGGTATAGTTCTTTCTTTTAAGCATATCACAACAAGCAAGAGATTACAGAAATTGAGAGCTGGGTTAATGCGTATGTTTGCGGAAAGAATATATATGGGGATCACGATGAAGGCATCAGAAGATGTCGTTTAATATTACATTTGAACATTTAATGATTATAATTATCAGGGAAGCAAATCGGAGGAAGAAATTTCCACTGATGGTAAGTGCGACACGAGGAGCCGTTGGCGTAGAAGAGCCGGTTACAATTAACAGTTTCGACAGTGAAAATGTGGGACCGAGAGGCCAACCTTGTAGTACGCTTAAATTCATGCATTTTGTGAACAAGTGAATGTAGCTCGTCTGAGCAGTTGCTATGAAAATACTTGTATAAAAGAGATATGAAAACCAGAATACGTTTGTGAGAAAGTTACTGTAGACGAGATGCCGGATTATGATCTATCACATTGCATATCCGTCTCTGAACTTTGTAGAGAACTTCGAGACGATCAGCGGAGACACTAGACCATATATGACAGCTGTATTCATTTCAAGGACGACTGGTAAATTTGTATGTTTGAAGGATGAACTCAGGCAAGTAAAACCTTCTGAACCGACACAGAGAACCAAATTTTTGGGGTAAATGAAGTTATTGATTCAATGTAGTTGTTCAACTTCAAGTCAGTTGAAAGCGTGAAATCAAGCAAGCCCATGTAAACCATCTGGAGTTGGGTATCAGCCATTCTGATCGGAGGCAGGGCGGCGTCTCTACAGGTGGGCAAACGAAAACAGTTTCGTTTTGGAGGCATTAATTGTATAAGCCATTTCCTCCGCCAGTCAAATACAAATTGGAGGTCCTTTTCGAGACTAAGCACCAGTTTCGTTTTGATAGCGATAATGGATTTACTATTGAGGCAGGAGTAAATAGTAGGAACATCTGCGTAGATGTCTACTTGGGAAATGAGGTCATCAGATAGAACAGAAACAGTGTCGGATCCAGGATAGAGCCATGGAGAACACCAGCGTTCGTATGAAAGTAACTGGAGGAGAACCAGTTTAGGGCGACCTTTCATTTACGGTTTGACAGGAATTATTGTAAAGTCAAATGATCGTCATGTAATATTGTATCCCTGATGCTTACGAAGAAGGCCGACATGCCAAAGTATATCGAACGCTTTACAGATATCAAGAACGACAGCTCGAGCTTCTCCGTTATTGTAAGTGCTTGGTATGCTATTTCAGTATTGGCCATGAGCACGTCAGCGGCAGAGCAGGCAAAGCAAAAACCAGAGATCATGGGATGTAATATGCTTAACCACCTCGGAGACTTTGCCAAAGAGTGTTAGGTGACTGATAGGATGGTAGTTCGATGAATCAGAATTGTCTCCAGATTTCTTTGAAAACAGGGACAACATCTGCGAACTTCCAAAAATCTGGAAAGCAAGTGTCAATGAGGTAATCGTTATATATTTTGGATAGTACTGGAGCCAGTTCTGGAGCACATTTCTTCAGGCCTAGTGCATGTATCCCGTCCGCGCCACTAGTCTTATGGGAGTCTAATTTAGAGACAATGTCCAGTACCATCGATGAGGTTATGTTCATTTCACTCAATAGAGCCTAAGTTCTATGGGGAATATCAGGAAGCAAAAATTTCAGAGCAAACATTTAGTCTTATCATCTGAGGAATTCAGAAACTCAAATTGGTAGAATAGTGGAGATATTGTAGGTTTGCTGTTATTCAGTACACTCTTGTAGATCCGCCAAAAATCATTATAAGAAAACTTAGTAGATGCAATACCTTGTTTCATTTTTAAGGAAATAGTAACTTTGCTTCAAAGATGATTCGCATGCACTCATTTCGAGCAGAGATAAAGTGACGTATAGTGCAATTAAACATGCCACTTCGGCACAGACAGAAGAAACAAAATTTACAGTCGCTATCTAAATTATGACAACAACATTCAAATCAACTTTGTTTTTCATTTAAATGTATTGGATAAGCAAGTCAAGGTTTGGCCAGTGTCCTCCAAAGTTTCTAGGTTTTCTTTTTAGGCTTTTGTTTTCCTGGTGCAGAAGACAGATTTGATTGGAGAGAGATGCTGATAACTCGAAGATGTGTTCTAACCGTTTGGTTGACTTCGTCAAATCGAAGTTTTCTCTTTTTGATTACTTGTAATAATTAGTTAACTCCTATTAATTTTTAATATAGTATTAAACTTTGTATAATTTTAATTAAACCCTCTTCTTTATCCATCTTTTGGCATTTATAATAAATAATATATCTTTTTTCACAATATGATTGATAATTTTAATTTTATTAACAGGGAAAATTGTGTATCGTTATTTACCTCATTCTTGTATTTTTATAATTACATGCGTTATTAGAATGCAGACGATCTCGCTAAATATATCCGCGTACATTTCTAAGAAGAAATGTTTGTCAAATTTCATTTTAGCCATGTTGAAAACTGTTAACAAAATAACCAGCAACATAATGAAAGAGGTAAGCAAAATTATTTATAAATGTATTTGTGTCTCTCACGCAAGGAAGGCTTAAGCTATATTAGAATTTCCTAATTACTCGTCTTACTGTAAATATCCCACTACGCAGAAAGGTATATTTTATAAGTATGAACAGTTATAAACGCACACTGATGCTATGAGCATTCTGTCCGATGTAATAGCTAATACAGATATGGGAAAAGACGCCTTATAAATATGGGCTATTAATGTATGTTTATAATACAGAAATTATTTATATGTGTTTTCAGATAAAAATTAATATAGATGGAATTTGTAACTAGATATTAATCCCGCTCATCTAATTAATTATTATGTAGTTTTTTGGTATTTATGTCTAGTTCGGAGAGACACTAACTTAAAAAGGTGGGAAAGACAAAGAAACTCGTATTCTCTACAGCAGTCATTACTCAACAAAACTGTTAAGCGTGACGTACTGGCGAATGAACGAAAATATTTATGATATTTCAAGTTGTCGATTCTCTTTATTGTTGGAACAGTTCAATTATATTGGCTTTCAGGCTTGTTGCTTTTCGATTCCGAAGGAAATGAAATGTAAGAAAAGTGCTAAACAAAAAGATTATGAACACTTTTTTTTACCGAGGATTATTCGAGTGTTTCATTTGTAGTAAAACATGACAAACATATCGATCTGTTTATTTTACATTTCTTGCCAACATTGACGTGTTGATCAACGGAAAATTGGAATTAATGTTTGTATAAGGTCATTCAGAATCATATATATATATATATGTATGTATGTATGTATGTATGTATGTATATATATATATATATATATATATATATATATATATATATATATATATATATATATATATATATATATATATATATATATATATCTACTAAGGAATGGAACCTATATATGGCAAGAATATTTCCGGACGATTTTACTTCAAAACCAGATCTCAGATATATACACGAAGAACAGAAGATTTCAGAACACGTTTTATTTTGTTATAAGAGAATAAATCTACTATCAAAATCCATAATGTTTTTGTTCTCAACGTATAGTGGATCTTACATAGAAAATACAGTGTATAAAACAAGGAGAAATACTTATTAAATACTTATCGCTTTCTCAATAATATTTTTGTATTAGCCCGAAGTTATATTCCCATCGGAAAAGGTTATATCTTCATGAAAAGTAATTAAAAAAAACCCATAAAACTCACTGGAAATTCATATTTTTGCTAAAAAAAAATCCATGTGGCCAATGGCTGATAAGTCGTTTTCTCAAATGACGCTCCGAAGATTATTACTCCTACTTGATTAATTAACAGAAAGGATCAGATGTGTATGCTGATGTTATGACAGCATCGCTTAAATCTTCTCATCAATGACCCAGTAATTGTCTAGATAAAGCAATCATGTGGCGGCACTCTACCAAAATGTCTTCTCATCTGAAAGTACAGAGGCGTCTCATTGAATATTTCCATGCGAAAAATGGAATCGATTAGCATTCACTGAGATTGTTGAAAAATTATGCGGATCTCACAGTTAATTTATATGCAGTCACTGATGTGTATCTTCAGTGACGACAAAAAGTCAGTCATAAGACATTTATTCGAGGACGTCTTGAACGGTTGTCAAGCTACGAAATTTACATCGGTGGCAAAAATTTGTAGCCAAGAGAGATTACTCTGTGTTTTAAGGCTGACAGCTTGATGAAATTTTCGGTTTACTGCGATGTAAATAAATAACTTTTGTAGTTACTTCGGAATAAATATAATGCATTAATGTATCAGCATCCACACACTTTTTTTTTATTATTTACGTGGTGTTAGTTTAAGCGGTTAAGGAATTTTTATTCCATGCATGGCAAAAGTTCATGAAATTACATCTGCTTTGATGAAGTGGAGATAAATTTTCTCCATAACGTTTAATAACAAATGAGGATTTTACGCTTAATTTCATTACATGTTTTTAGAGACACGGATATTATATTGTGGTTAATAGATCCTAAAAAGGACTGTACGCGAAATTCTAATTTAAGAGTTCTAAAATTAGGAAGCATTTTTCATAAAGCAAAATGAAAAAAATAAAACAGAGCGTCCTATCAAATATTTCATGGAGGCGAACAAAAAAAATAACGTGTTCGGAAGAAGAAACCAATAATTCAATTGTCATCCAAAAAGAGAAAAAAAATGTTTTCGTTACTTCAAGACTTATGTCTATTCATATAGAAAGATTTTTACGCATTTGAACACATCCAAGTTAGATGCAATCGACAGACCTGACGATTGCGTCTAGAATGAAAAAGCCTGTCGCATCTGAGTGTGACTTTTATATTTACACACGCTGTATCTCTGATATTGAGCATTTTATCCCATAAATATAGCACGCCAAAAGAGTATATATATATATATATATATATATATATATATATATATATATATATATATATATATATATATATATTTAACACTTGTTAGAAATTTTAATATATGCCAGGCCACTGTAACAGCAGAAGATAACGAATACAAAATATACATACGAAAAGAAAGATCCTGGAAAAAAGGGCATCTCTGCACACAAAAAATATTTGCCACTAGCTAAAACGCAAACAACAAATCATATATTTAAAAATATACGGAAACTTAGAATCGAAAGACAAAATACACCACAAATATAGTAAAAGAAAACAGTACCAGTAGAAAACAGAAAGTATATATAAAAAAAAAACAAAAAAACTGTTCCATTCCGCTGGCAGTGAATAATGCGAAAATTACATTCCCAGACCAAAACAATTTTTTTCTTTAAACGTTTCACCCCAAACAAGGCGGAAAGCCACTCGCACGGTAGAGGTTAGAGAGAATTTGAGCGAGAGCAAATAGGAGTGATAGAGGAAAGGATGAAGAGATGGATAGCTGATATATCAAGGCATCTGGAGACGTCGATTGACATTACATTTGAATAGTTGTTGATTGTAACTCTCAGGGAAACAGGAAAAAGGGAGGGATTTCCACAGGAGAGAGGTGCGAGATATGATGCTATTGGAGTAGAAGAGACGGCTACATTTAACATTTTTGACAGTGAAAGGGTGAGAGTGAGATGCCAACCTAGTATAACGCTTAAATTCATGATGTCTGGAAACATCTCATCAGAGCATTTACCATGAAAGATTTTGCAGAAAAGACAGAGGGAGGTGACGGCACGTCTGTTAGAGAGAGACTGCAGACGAGACGTCAAATCAGGGCCAATTACATTGCATATCTGTCTCTGGATTTTGTCAAGAAACTTGAGACAAACAGAAGGTCCTCCAGTAATTGACAAGAATTTATTTCAAGTCACAGACACGAAAACACGTTAGTTAAAATAAGAAAAAATTATCTTGTAAAATATCACCGAGTACAATTCTTATATATAGACCATGTACAACGTAGACAATATCACATACTTTGAAAAAAGCTACAATACTTTAATCTAAGCAAATAAGATAACCAACCTCCAAAAGAATATAATCAATGATAAATAGTTTATATTATTAAAGTTGTAAACGAATTTACGAAATATAAGAAACCAATTAAAAATTATTAATTATTGCAAATTACTAATGCTAACCACAAATAATTATATTTTTTAATAATAAATTATTCAATATATACAGAATATCTTAAGTAGTCAATAATAAATAATGTGTTACAGCAGCCTTTAGAATAATTTGAAATACAAGAGTTGAAACCTCTGTAATAGTAGGATAATACTATATACGGTAAATATATATCGTTGCTACCCAAAATGACTCATTGACCAGTATATACATATATGATCAGGCCAAAAGACATGGCCTGAAGATTGCGTTTCAGCTTGAAATAGGTATAGCTCTCAGCGTATACTTTAATATTCATATCTATAGAAGCTCTCATCCTGATAATGGGCCCGTTTACCGATAATTATAGCATACGTTAAAACTATATATATATATATATATATATATATATATATATATATATATATATACATTCATGCATACATACACACATACATATACACACACACACACACACACACACATATATATATATATATATATATATATATATATATATATATATATATATGTATGTATGTATGTATGTATGTATGTATGTATGTCTCGGAGCATTCCTATAATCAGTGTCACCATGTCATTTTCTGTCTAAGCGAAGCTTTCTCATATTCCAATCATTAATCGATTACCCATATTCAACAGCTAAAGTCATTTGGGCAAGAGAATAGGTTAAAATAAATATGTCAGTATATATCTTTCTTTTTATCCCACCCATGAACCGTTGACTTAAATGTGCTAATGAGTCAGAAGAAAATCCGATGAGACTAAAGTAATCATTCATTGCAACGTTATTGTGTTCTAGATCAAAAATAGAAGCAAAACGTATAAGAAATAAAACGAAAGCTGGCAAATTTTATTTCATGTGTAAATGAAGGAAATGCATTCGGCTCATGCATATGTGTGTTGAAGGCGACTATGTTTTTCATTTAAAATTAATCTTAATTTAATATATTTGATTATTTCTCTTTAATTTTTTAGTATTTTAGCTAAAATCCTTTATAATATATTTTGGAGTATTGGAATTACCAACTATAATTGAGCATGTTTAATATTACCTGCTGAAGATATAGATATTTGCAAATATATTAAAAACTAACAAATTACGTAAGCGAGTGTGATATTGGTAATTTCCCCAAATAATTGATCTTTCACAAAACATATCATGTAGGTATATTCTTTCGTGACTGAGTTTTACCGAAACCAATGGTTGTTAGTTCAAAATGAGATAAAACATTATCGCATTATGAATTTCAACTTCGGTTATATTTCTCGATTTAAAGTATATATTAAATGAAATGTTTGTTTATCATTTTAACTATTAACCCCAAACCTGTATAGGTCCATGTTGGCAACTATTTTATTCAATCTTTAAAATTATATATTTCGTCATATAATATTTTCTTTTATCCTGTGAACCATAGGTTCGTCATATGTAGGGGTAACATGTGCACCGCAGACACGGTAGAAGTGGTGTTTCTTGGGCCAAATATCCTGACGGATTCCAACACTCCAGGCCAGTTTTCAATTCGGAGTTTTTCATTCTCCTAAACTAGTTGCCACCCAATGTTACCGAACCCAGTCTCTCCTGCTATTTATCTATAGCTGGGGGAGAAAATAGAATTCATACCTTTCCCAAGGTTATTAGCAGGTGAGTGAATGTAATGGTACCGATTGGAATTCGATCTCAACTCTCTGATTCCTGAATCCATTACTCAACCCTTAAATTAGATATAAATAAAATATTTCGTAATAAAATATATTAGGCATAAAAAAAAAAGAAAAGTGTTAATATTATTTTAGAAAATATCAACCAAACTTTTTCTTTCTAAACTCAGAATTCATGTCACTATATATATAGTTTAGTGCTAGCAACAAGCAGAAATATTTCTCCTCGCGATGATGGCCATTTCGGCCGAAACTAGTCGAGGAATCTAAATGGAATAATAATAAAAAAAACGAAAGAATATTAATCTACAACCCAGTGTGTCTGAAGATTTTAATTTATATATATATATATATATATATATATATATATATATATATATATGGAGAGAGAGAGAGAGAGAGAGAGTGAGAGAGAGAGAGAGTTTTAGATGCTTCATAACAAATAATGCATTATTACGTGTGCCAAATTTTAATTTCTGAAGACTAGAAACCGCCCTTTGCGCGGCCTTTAATTTAGCTGCTGCGGAATACTTCTGGTACTTCGCGTGTGGGGGAAGTTAGGTTAGATCATCCTGGGGTATATTTAACATTCGGTTTTTAGCTTTCAGCGTCCTTTGTACGTAAACTTTATAAGAATTTACGAATAATAAAAATATTTTATCTTTATTCGATGACTTAATTCGGCATAATCTTTCTTCCTATGCACAGGCGATCTCCGTATTTTGTTTACATTTAATTTTCGCGCAATTTTTATTTTATTTTAAAACCACCATTCTTTATGATCCCTTCTCATAGAGTTAGTCTTCAAAGAGAATATTGAACTCGGAATATGTAATATTTCGAATGCGCCACATTATTCTTGATAAAAAAAGACATATAAGCAATATATCTTGCTCCACTTAAGTTGTCATTACAGTTTAATTACAGGATATCAATTGGAATTTCGACTAAAATTGTAATTAAAGTTTAACATTTAATAAGGAATACTTTTTAAACCATTCACTCTGATATTTAAATTTGATTTTATATCTTTTATTTATTTATTTTTTCAGTCGCAGTAGTATAGTAGTTAATACCTCTTACATCAGGTTTGTCATGATTCGCCATGGACGAAAAATTGACGGATGGAAACGCCTACACGGAAATTTAATTTTATAGATGTCCTTTGTTTTCCTCCAACAGATAATTACTGCTTATTTATAGTTTTGTCTTTTCTTTTACCTGTTGTATATTTATAAAGCACTAATATAAATGAAGGAATGATGCATAAGAATTTTTAAAAAAATCAGGACGCCACATCATTTCCTTATATAAAAATATTTGATTGTGCCACCAACACTGGGGTGAGCAAATTAGAATGTAAAATCTAACAGCATTGTATCTGGAGACACGTTGTAAAGTGAAAAAGACATGTCTCCAATATAGGATCACACGGAATTCAACATGCTACCACCCACCATAGGCTATACATTGTTAGGAGCATCTCGTCGTGGTGTAATGGTTAGTAAGCTTGTCTCGCTAGATCATTTACGACTGAAAAATGAGTTCGATCCTCACTAAGTGCTCCATACTTTCGGCCTTGTGCCAAATCTGATCTACGCTTAGACCATAACTATACGGCGGCATGGTTTTGACTGTGCCTTTAGAATTGTGTGTGCGTGTATCATTGTGTAAGTTGTGCCAGTGCTTTGGGATATTTGTAAGAATTTAGAATCAGATGCATAGTTTTTTAAACAAAACATTTTTTGAAAACAATTTAGTGAAAATAAACTTGAGAAAACTTTTATCACACGTATTCATTGAATCCAGCACTTAATTATGTGGTTGGAATCGTTAACATATCCGATTGAGATGATCGTTAGCAATTTTTAGCATGCAACGTTTTATATTGGACTTAATAAATTTTATCTATCACGATTCTCGATAATGTCCACTGCGTATTAATACGGTGATTTCATGTCAGGAGAGCTATATGTTTGGGAGAACAAGATCATATAAATTATCACGCATATATGCATAAGTTATCTTAGGCATATCAGTAATTACGGCGTCTTGTTTGAAGTTGTTTGTTGGTAATGTCGTCTGTTTAGTGCTTCACAACCCTCTCTACTCCTTATAGACGACAGCTTTTACCGAGGAAAGAATTGTTAGGGAATGAAATTTTACTGATTGCTCACAACTCCCACAACTATCGCAGTAGCTGAGAAATTACTTGGCATGTTCCTTGGAAATTCACGCGTTTCTCAGCCTAATCGTTAATATACCCCGTTTTCGAAGACCTCCAGAGTGATATATTTTTAGGGATCCTACTGTAATTTTAACAATTATTTTTTCTTGATTATTTTTATGTGTCCTGCGACAGTTTAAGATAAATAGAACATAATTAGACTTTTATAAAATTCGTTCATCAAATTTATTTAAAAAAAACTAAAAAAAATAAACTGTTAGGTGTCCCGACAGGACCCCCATTGGTATAAGACGTTACCAATTTGGATTATTAATTTCTGTTTTTTTTTTTTTACAGGTGGTGAACATCGCGAAGTCAGAAAAATGACCCGACGACAAATCTCAGATGATGATATTGTTCAGATGATGGATGAATATGATGTAAGTGACCTGGATGGTGTTTTGTCTTGAGCGAATCTGATAAAGAATTTATTCCACAAGACAATATTGAAGTGAATTCTGACGAAAGTAACACTGGCAGCGAACATTCTGATGGAGATTACGACGAATATGAATTCATTGCTAAATCACAAAGAAAATTGACTAGTACGGTAGCCAAGGTGACTCGCCGTTGGCAATGTAAAATTGCCAACGGATCTCCCCGGCAAACGCCCACAATCATTGCCGCGGTCGTTATGGCCGAAGTTTTCAAAATTTTATTTGATGAGCAAATTGTACCTACTATATGCATATTCACCAATGCTGAAGCGTCACTTATTGTTAAATATTTCAATATAAATGCCCCTCTGAACAGACTGAGCATTTGGATAGATGATGCTCCTTTGGAAACAACAATGTTTTTGGTTTCCTGCTGACGGCTGGATCTCTTTGATGCTGAAATGAAACGATTTCTGAAATGTGGGCATTAATGAGAGCATTCACCGTGAAGTTTTATTGCTCCCACGGCACAAAAGGGATCTGCGGGAAACCTTCACTTTATCAGCTATAACGATAAATCAACACGTGATCAACGAAGGACAAACAAAAGCTTGCAGCTATACATAATGTTTGGGATTGGTTTGTAGAAGATTGCAAGAATCTTTTCGAAACATCTGAATACATTACAGTAGATGAGCAAATAGTTACATTTCGTGGCACAGGTCCAATGAGACAGGGCATGAAATCAAAACTGCAAAATGGAGTCTGCTCAGATTCAGACTTCATATTTGTACAACTTAAAAGTCTACACTGGAATGTTTCAATGAAATACACAAGAGAAAAAGTTGGTATATCGCGTAATAAGTGATTGTTTGGATTTGATAGTGGTGTGACTACGAACGATGTTTTTTTTACGTCCGTGCCAACTGCAGAATTTCTTTTACAGAAGAACATTACTCTTTCAGGAAGATTGATAGCAAAAAAGACTGGCATTCCTGCAATGATGGAAACTACAATAAGAGGATAATTCTGTCATCGAAATTCAACTTAACAGATGAGGTAGCATTGATAAGCTGCGCACCCTAATCCCCCCCCAAAAAAAAACAAACGTATTTTTCAATTAATTTCTTGATGATTCATATCCAATGAAAGTCCAAAGAATCCCGAACTGATGCTTGAATACAACCGTATCAAAGGCGGGGTTAACAAACTGAAAAATTGGTCGGATGATTATTCTTGATCCAGACGTATCATCAGATATCCCGTGAGAGTTTTTTTGAACATGCTAGATATTGGAGCGCTAAATACACTCATAATCTTGATATAGAAAACAAAAACGGGAAATGACGCCTGAAAATTGCGGATATAGATTCCTATTCATGTTAGGTTAGGAACTGATAAAGCCCGAAATTAGGCGAAAGGAAAAGAAGTCTAAATGGTCTCCATCTTCCAGTTGTCAGAGACATTCAAGCTGAGGAAGTATTTGTTGCAGGAAACACTGCCTCCCAATGTACGCCTTCAGGGCAGCAGCAGAGATGAAAATGGGAAAGATTATCCTAGATACAATGATCGGAAAGTTAACACAATCTGATGTGAATGCAAACTGTGAGGCACATAGGAAGACCAGTACAACTTTGACATGTGCTAATGACTGTAAGGATAGCAAAAGATGAATCTTTTGTGAAATTATATAGCTGGAGTTTTATACCGTAAAAATGCAAACACTTTTATGAATAAGAATAAATGGGTGATATTTTGTTTACTATTATTACTGCTGAAATAAATGATTACAATTTTGTTGAACAAAATATTCTGAAATAGAGTTTCAGAAAAAAAAAATCTTTTTTGATTAATCTACCGCAAAAGAGACTGAGAAATAAAAGAAAATAATGAGGTCCTCCGATGACCCCGGCTTGTAAAATAACGTTGTAGACATCGGATTGGTATGTTAATGGTTAACCATATATCGTTCTTTGGGTTTATCTTTAGGTCCTGATAAAATGTTTCTGGTCAGATAATCTCATAACATTTCTACCTCATAGTGATTTAGTAAGCAAATCACACTGATCAATTTATTTTCTTTTATATTTTCCAACATATTTTAATGAGTATCATCCCATGTAAGGGAATAAACACATTATGACACACGGGGTCACAGTATGTGTAAGAAGTAGGATCAAATATACTAATAATGGCCGACAAGAAAAAAGAGTAATTACGGGGACAGTAGATAGCCATTAACATTGCATTTACATTTTTACAGATTAAGATTGGATGGAAACAATGGAAAAAGAAATGACATTCACAAGCAGGAAGTACGAGAAAAAACACTGTAAGCATAGAACTTACGGCTACATATAGCCAGATCAACTCTCAGTTGATCAGATCTCGACACCAGTCTACTACTGTGCTTAATTGCAACAAAGTATAGGTAACGTAGCGAAGAGTTAATCCGAACAATTATTTATAAAAAAAGACAGGGACAGACAACTTTATGGCGGTGGGAAAGTGACTGAATCCGAACCGCTAGATATGGACCAATAATTGTTGATTCTTCTTTGGATTTTATCATTGCGCTCAAGGTAAATACCAGGGGCCCCGGACCATATCCGACAGGAACATTCTAAGCATGTACGAATGGTAGACTTATAGATATATGATATATTCCGGAGAGAAATATTGTCACTCATGAAACAGTAAACCACCTAGCAATGGATTCAATATAATTTTTCCACTTCATATCAGCTGAAACTGTCAATCTGAGAATTCGCAACGAGTCATTACTTTGGAGTTTATCATGAGACATGCTGATGGAAGGCAGAGAGAGGACCTTCAGATCATTAATAGAAAGAAGTTTAATTTTGAAGGCATTAAAATTAAGCTTTATTCTTTTGCTCCAGTTAACCTCCAGATTTGAGGTCGTTTTGGACATCGCTGCTATATTTGAGGTTGACGGACTGGTCAGACTTACTATCAATGCAGGGGTAAATGGTTGTGTCATCAGCGTAGATACCAATTTGAGAACTGATGTTATGGTGAAAGCCAACAGTGAAAATTACAAAGTAAAATCAAGAATGTGGCCCTGGAGGATAGCCACATCATCACGAATGGATCTAGACAAGTGGCCGTTCGTGATATCTTTTATTTCAGATTTGATAGTAAAGATTGGATCAATTCAAAATTGTGTCCGGAGACACCGTAATTTTTCAGCTTGTGGAGAAGACCTGTATGGCAAACTCTTGCAAATGCTTTTTAGATGCCCAATGCGAAAGCCCGGGCTTAACCAGTTTAATCTCGTGCTTGATAGAGTCTTTCCACGGTTATCTTCAGTACATCATCAGTTGACCTGGAGAAACGAATGCCATACTGCTTGTCTGAGAAATGTTCCAGTAATTATGCATTATTTAGGATTTTTAACGGTTTTCCTTATGGACGACTTTCTGGACATCTCATGTATTATTTGTTTTAAGTTTTTGCACAAATCTAGACGTAATTTTGATACTAGGTCCATTAGCAAATATTTTGCATTTAGCTGCTGCTAATGTATCATCGTCTACATCATCCACCTCCTTTCGAATTTTGATGACGAAATATCAGATAACTTTCAGGAATTGAGCTATCGCTCTGTACCTATTTAGGTGCTTCTAAATCCAATCATGACAGTGAGCCTTTTTTTTTTCTTTGCTGAGTAAACTTGATGCCTAACATCATTATCAAAAAGAAAAGCAATAAAATAATTTAAAAGATATTAGCGGCCATAAAAAATTAATTACACATTATTTATAGATATATAGATCGACAAAGGGATTTTTATGCATCTTCTATGGTTCATTTTTCTGAATCTCTATATTTTCATTTTATAAGAAGATACAGTAACTTATCTATTGTGTCACTGCACCTTCTCGGTTTTTTTCTGGGTTTGACATCGTGTCTGCCTGTTTATTGAATATCGCAGCAATAACTTTTTTATGAATTCCATAGCATATGAATTAAGTATGATAAGGAAGGTATGTTTTGAAGCTTGTATATATATATATATATATATATATATATATATATATATATATATATATATATATATACACATATATATATATATATATATATATATATATATATATATATATATATATATATATATATATATATATATATATATAACGTCAATATCATGGGTAATTGATAGAGAAAAGAATCAGCTTAATTAATCTTTGAAACCATCTTGATCTAAATTGCTTTAATGTAACATCGGGAAATTAATTCATAATGAAATTATCAAACTTATATTAAAAGAATTGATCCTAAAACGGAAACAACAACATTTAAAAAAGAACAAGGATTGAACAAATGATAAGACAACTTTCTCATGCCAAGTGAATTACGCAGCAGTGTGATAAAAATATATATACTAAAATAAAATTGAATCTCCAGAAATTTAACCTCTTTCCAAAAAAAATTAATGACATTTTATAGAATCAACTTGTACAGTTTATTGAAATACCGTAAAAGATTAATATTTACTGTCGTTTATTGCTACAATATTGCACTTATAAGATGTCCATTAGACGTTCGTATTAAGATGCAATAGTTTAACTGTATTTGTTTTGTAATAAACTTAAGAATTTTCTAGAATGTATTGTTCAAGATATGTTGGCTGGTTATTTTCAACAAATTGATATCACCTGTTTTTAGAAACCGTTAAAACAGCATCACTTTCTCATTGATTTTTCTTACTTTTTTCGGAATAATTCACTTAGAGGATTAAAACAACCTACTTCTCTATAACTAATTTCTTATTAATTACATATATATATATATATATATCTATATATATATATATATATATATATATATATATAGATATATAGATAGATAGATAGATAATATAATTATATATGCGCTGAAAAAAAACAAACATTTCGGTTAAGACATAAGTGATATAACAGACGTTTTGATTTACTTGAACATTTCTGTTGTAATTTACAAACGCTTCGAATTTTATTATGCATTTCGATTACTTTACATTTTTCGTAGGTTCACCAAAAGTAAACAAGACATTATCCCTCTACGTTTCAACATTTATATAGGTGTTTAGTGGAATCTTTCTATATCTGCGTAGTAAATTAATTGTATTGGACCAGATTGGTCATATAATGATAATTTAGGAACCATGAAGAAAGAATATGTCATTGCGCAGTTGAGTGGTACGAATATCCGCACCACTCAACTTCTTTCAACACAATACAAAAGAATCAGTAAGTTAAGCACATATGTAATACAGAAATAATGGCCAGCAAATAAATTTTAATTACATTTTTATGGTACATTTGGATAACATCTTCTAAGTGGAGAAGCCGAAAATATACAGGTACGAAATTTGGTAGGAAGTAGGAAGTGTCCCAAGCAGATGCTCGGGTTTGATGGTTACAACACTTAGGTGAATACACAGGCATCCTTCGCTATTGCAAGGCATCTGAATGATATCTAATATCATTTGTAGTGTCCACCTTGAATAGTCCACCTGCTGAGGAAAGGGTTGCGTCTCTAAGATGCAGGTAGGAACTAAGATACGATGATCATCATCCAGTAGAATCAACTAAGAATCGGAGAAGTTGCCAAATGAAATAAGAATAATATATCTAGTTAACGCAAACAATTTGAAAAAAAAGTTAAATAGTTTTATCACTTTTACGACAGACTATAAAATATATTAGAAAAAACATGAATATAATAACAGTAATGGTGAAAACAGAAATTTCTTTACAAAAAATAAATTACATTCATTGAGCCAAGAATTAGATTATACAGTCGGTTGAAGTTTATAATCATCTTCTTAAATTTTTTCCTGTAAATTCGTTTCTCAATCCGGCTCTTTCCATTGTCCAGTTTTGTTCGCAATATCCTTCCTAACCTTTTGTTTAATACAGTGTGGAAATTCAACAACTTATATCATTATGTCTTCATCTACTTACATTCACTGTCTATTGTCGTTACTAATGTTGTTTGAAGTCTTCAACTAATATGTTTTTTGTTTTTCTTGGGTTATTTGGTAAAGTTATTTTTTTGATTTATAGCGTCAATCTATAAGATCTCATGAATTGTTGCGCTATTTATGGCATAAAAGATTAATTTACTTAAAACCATTTCCATCATTGATCAGAGAAAGTGATTGTATATAGGTAATAGTCTAGGAATGGCGCCATGTAAGACATCCATATGAGAATCTAGATCTGACTAGAACAGTTTAGATATTAACATGAGTTCCAATTACCTTATCGTATCATCATGCAGTGTTGGACAAATTTACAAAAACTACAGCCTATCCTCTGTTCAAGTCTTTATTTACGATTTGGTAAAAACGATCCATACACCAAGGTATTTGTAGTAGTAAGCGTTTATTAATTCTAGTTTCTTAATTTTATGATGGATTCGGATTATGGGCTATCGCTAATTTTATTCTAATTCTAGAAGTTAATTTCTGTTTTGGAGAGACAGACCTTCCGACTTCCAGAGGATATGTTAAAAATAGTTGAACAGAAAATTCCTGAGGAAACGTTATGAATTAGTGAACATAGTTACACCCATTGGTAATGAAATGCGTGCAATTGTTTTTAACAAAAGTTTGAAAAGACTAGGTTCTCCAAAGAAGAACGTAGATCCCCCAAACGACAAATCTGCACAATACGAGTAGAATCCTGTAAAGGTTTTGCTGTTTGGTATGGTTTGTTTTAATTTGGACTTTATTAATCAATCAGTTAATATTACCCTGAATAACTGCAATCTTATTAGAAATCACGGAAATATTTTCGCATGGCGATAATTCCAAGTGTACATGATAGCCTTTTCGACGACATATTTCATTAATATAAGCTGTAATCATTATTTTGTGTGGGAGTATATCGAATTACTGTCTCTAGACATGTACCTATTTCCTCTTTTATCAAATATGTGAATTCATGACATATGCTCTCAACAATATTCTCATTTTTGTTACAGTCGGTAAACGTTGACATTTTACCGTCACCTACTGTCACTATTCTGACATTTATTCACACAGTATTTTAGGGGTTTTACACTCGAGCTATCTTTTTTGTTTCTTTTGCCTTCAGTTTTTACTGTTCTTGTTCAATTCTGAAGCTACTCCAGGTATTTTAAAATATTATGTAAAAACATAGATTCTTCTCACATTTTCTAAACGTTTCTATTTTATTTGTCAGTAAAATTCGTTTCAGGTTGCTGCTTCATCTGCGAAAGGATTGTCCTATATTCCTTGATATTTCGAAGAATATATACAACACAATTTAAGAAGACATTTCCACGATTTCAAACGAAATGTTCCTATTTCTTTATACTTCGTTTATATGGAAATAAATTATTGGCTTAAATTTGTGGGAAGGGGAAGTTAATTTAATGAAGCTGTGTACAATATTACACACATAGTATTAAGAGGCAAGCTTCACTTGCAGGTGAAATAAGGACAATTCGTTGGAGAATCAAAGAAATCATTCAGAATGATGTAGGGAAAAGAAAACATACCCCAGAGATTAAACTTCAAAACAACTTCAAAAGCCATAAAATGAGAAGAATAAAAATAAATAAAAGCAACAACCATACGTTTAGATAGAATATAATTCCGGAGAGAAAAATGAATTTGAAATGATAAGAAATCGAGAAGAGTTCAGGGAAAAGGAATAATTTGCAAGAGGCGTCCAAAACAAAAGTATCAAATATATTATAACAAAGTAAATAGAGGAAAGATGCAAAGAAAAAAAAAAGGAATGATAACATATTAATGAAGCTAGGCACCATCAAACAGCACGTGCAATATAAGACCGTTTCGAAAGCTTTTCTCTTTTTATGGAAGGCGATGAAAGAAAAAGAAAAAAAATATACCTGTAGTCTTCGGTTAAAAAAAAATAACTGAAAGCATCGCACATTTCAAAACAACTAGTTTATACAATCCATATTTCAATTTTAATGGTAATAATAATATTAGCCAATAACTTATGAAGAGCTATTCGACATTCACTGCCAGAGCAGCCATCACCTCTGAAATTTGAAATTTATAGAAATATTCACATAAAAAAGTTTCCTCGGGAAAATATTTTTCTCAAGTTCGATAGCTGTTATCGCTCTTTCCAGTAAATAATGGAGCTTCTTTATTCATTTCTTCTTTAAAGTATTCTGTAAGAACAAAATCTTGATTATATCATAATATTCCCTTCGAGTTATCTGTTTTAGTTGTTGTTGTAGTTGTTGAAAGTTCGCAAGTGATGACGATTCTTTTATTTGGTACAGTTTTTAGTGCTTCTGTAGCGCCAGTACCCAAGCTTCGAAAAAGGATGTTTCTTCGTTAAAACTCACATGTTTCATTCGCTGAAAATTATCACATGCAGTACTACTGTTGGTATTTGTCAAAAAGGTCCTAATATAATTAATGAAAAAAATGTCTGATATATTGTAGTTTTCAATGTTATAACATCTGACATCGAACCAAAAAAAGTATGATGCAGATTTCAAGAAACTTACTGAATCCTCATCTGTAGCGATGAGAACTATGTAAAAGAACACATATATTGCACAAGAATGTAAAACGCGAAAAGAATTATCAACGAAATGAATTATTTCACAGTAGTATTTTCTCTATCAATATGTTTTAATTTTACATTTAATCAAATCCGAAATATATGCATTAAAAAAATGAAAGAGGAAAATTAAATGGTCATATTGAAAAATGATTTTGCATGTTGAAAGCGATTCAAATAGGGTGATTCAATGTTAGCAAATGAATATTCATACACCTGATTTCTATATTTGGGAATACTCTATACTAAAAACGGTCAACAAAATCGACGCTTTGTAAAAGCAATAGATTCTCGACACAATCTCCACAGCACGCATTTGAGCAATTGTCTCCCAGAGGAGTGTCATTGTTTACACTGTGGGAAAGTAGACTGAAGTTGAAGTTACCCTTCTAAAACTCTCGTCTACGTCTCCAGCGTTGCTGGGTGTATCGAGTGGCGTTTTGTAGTGTTCAGTAATTACAAACATATCAGCATTCATGCAATTGTGGTTGTTTGCAGAGGCAATATAAATATGGGAGAGAAACATAAACTTGTATATCATAGTCGAGGTTAACACAACAGCATTGGATACCGGATAGTTTTGGTCTTTGAGGAGAGAATGTTTAACAGCTCTATGTACGTCAAGATTATTGTTCAAACCGTTCTCACACCAATATTGCAACAGGGCGGCAGTTTTCTATTTCAGCAGGAAAATGTCCACACACATATCCGAATGAAATACCATAATATCAAAAATATTTGATCTCTTTCGTTTGTTAGGCATCAGATTACATCACTTGCCATTCCACAATGGCTTCAGTTATCCTAAAGAATATGTATGTGTTTTTATATTTATAAAATGAAATCCTAACACTTCTGTTAATAAATACATAATGCTAAATAAATACATTTATTATTCATGTGCGTTTTTGTATTTATAAAACACTTTTGTTAATAAATACATGATGCAAAATAAGTAAATTACATTTATGTATCAGATGACGCAACTCGTTGGTAATAATATTTTTTCGTTGCCAATACACATATTCTCCTTTTACATATATATTTTATTAATATCTAAATTTTTACATACAAACACTTTTTAAAAAATAATTTCACCAGAGAAAGGTGACGATGCCACGAAGATGCAACTGGCTACTGATAGTGAAGGAGCATAGAAAAAAATTTAGAACTGAAAACCTAGTCCTAGACAGGAAACAAATGATAATCCTCTACTTCTATTCAAAATAACGGGAATAGTGTGAATCGGACTATAGACGAATATATCCAGTCTGATTGAGGAATAAATAAATAAATATTAAACAATGATTCAGTGTCTAGTGACATAGACGTATAGAGTTGCAGAAGACATTATAAGGCCGCGGCAACCAAATTCTAGACAGGAAATTATGGATAAATCTTTACTCCTGTGCGAAATACAAGGGAGGTTAGTAAAATGTAGGTCTTATCTCAGTACACGTTCGGCAGGAATTTGTAATTTTCCTAACGTATCCACTGGATAAGGCAAATTACGACCCGCTGGACATGCGAACCCTCCGTATTATTCCCGGCTAGCACAGTTCCACGTGTAATTCTTTCGTACTTGCAGTTATACTGTATATTCTTGACAGGACGTTTGATGTCAGATTCTTCTTGCCGGGTTGGTAAGTACTATCCGACGAGAAACAAGATAGTTCAATTCTCGACCTTGCTATTTTTTTTTCATTTTTTATTTTACTGGTAGACTTTGTGTTTAATATGAAGGATTTTTGTTCTATAACTAAGTTGAAGTGAAGTCTGATTAAATAATGTCTCCCTTTTCTTAAAATCACAAATATAGCTTATGCTTCTTTTTCAATCGCCGTATGCTGTCGTTCAGATTGAGAGAGAGAGTCGTTGAAACGAAGGTTACAGGAAGTTAAGCTTGACTTAATGAAGGGATAACAGCTCAGTCTTGATCAGTTTCAACTACAAGTGGAACAGAAGGATCTTTACGGATTTAGCAATTAGTTTCTTGAGTTTTTCGAATGCTTCTATTGCTAGGCGAAATAAGGGAATATATCTTACCAGCATTAATGTACGTATCTTCACTGAGAAAGAGGCGATCCATTCTGAATAGTGGGTTAACATACCCATAGTTTGTTACAGGGAGGGGACAAAATGTCATTTGTGAGATTTTATTAGACTGTCTCTGATATAGATTTCCGAACTGCCAGTGTTTAAGAATGCGTTGATGAGGACTCCGTTAATTTTAATTTTTATAAATGTTTTTGAAGTCAAGAACAATGGTCAATGTTGCAGAAAATGATTACGAAATGACATGACGGTTAATTTTGTAAGAGATATTTTTAAACGAACTTTGCGTAGGCCATTTACGAAAGCGTCTAGAATATGTTCCTCTTGTGCCTCTACAGCAGTCATGGTATGAAAATTGCAGTCCCTGTTTAATTTTCGAAAGGTCTTTAGGAAATGATCCAATGGTTCGCCAGATTCCAGTCTCCGGCTAGCAAGTATATGTCGGGTTAATAGTTCATTTTGGGGCTTCACGTAGGTTGTGTGCAATATTTCTATCGCTTCATCATAAGTTTTAGAGTCGACAATAATATCGTTGATTGAATGAGACTCATAGCCAGAAGAGCACGTTTGTAAATAAACCGATTCGCGTTCTCAAGGAATAAAGTTTCAACGAAGTTCCTAGAAGATTCGAGCCAATGTGCCCAGCGTTTATTTGCTGCTTCTCTTTCTGAGTCATAGGTTAAACCTTCTGGGCGCATATTAAATTCCATTGTAAGTGCAATAAATTGTAATAAAACGGCCAATGAATAAATTTATACCAAAGCTTTATAGCACTTTACTCTGAATACTCGTCTGCTGACGGATAAAAACAGCGTGCTTTTTATATCTCCTATATCTTAAGGGAAGGTGACTGATGGTTTATTAGTACAAGTATATCTCGTCTTGATTAATTGTTTTCAGTTATTGCTAGCCATGTTTGAAGTGATGTGAGTAGCACCTCGAAATTATCGCATCACCATATTCATGAAGCATCGTTTTAAACTTTGAAGTAATTTTCCTTTATATTTTTATAGGCTTACTTAATATAAGACCGTATGCATTACTTTAAAATATTTTCTCTGTTATAATTTGCGCGAAACTATATTTTCCATATACATATTTTATGCTTTAAAGTGTTCTTTTCTGTTCATCAATCTAAATAAAAAAAACAATGTGCTGGAATAAGTGTCTTGAAAATCAGCTACATTCTGTCAATTTTCCTCTTCGTTGTATTGAAAACCTCTAGACGCACATATATTATAGTGATAAGTAATTACTAATGAACAAATTTTAGAGTATACGATAATAATAGTTATTACTCTGTCCATCGCCCGCTGGAAGTATTTAGTGTTGAAGAATAATCGAAAATAGACTTTAACGAACGGAGCAGAAATCAACATTTGCATTCATTCAGTTAGCTCTTGATTTGGACAAGTCATTTCTCGATAGGCAGTGCTTGATTCACTTGACCTTCGACGACTGGCATCATCTTCTAGCCTGCCCTCCCCTCTGGCGAGCATATATAATCAGCGTGTTGAAAATTTTCGGAGCGATCTTGTCAAGCGTGGCTAATTAAACTGACGAGGTAGGAGTGAATGTGATTTGTTAATGACGTCGATAACGGAATAGGTAAAGATTGTTTTCTTTCATTCCATCTGTAGTCGATGCTTTTCAGTTGATTATTAGTACACGAGCGTATGTACGTATAGATATGTTCAATTAACTAGAGAATTTTGATATCATTTTAATATAACACATTTGAACGAAAATAATATGTTTTTTCGTCAGTATCGTATGAGACTTTCACATAGTTTATTTTATTTGTTTTATATCTTGCACTATATTATTCATATTATGCGGAAAATCTCATTTGGCAGTTTTGATATATATATATATATATAATGGTATCCGTCGCTCGTGGGGAAACAGTCCTGTGGGTAAGGGAAAGTCGGATGCGTTCCACCACGGAATATGTGATCGAGCGTCGCTATATCGAGTCTAATTCGTAAAAAAAAAGTGACTCACCTGATTTTTTTTACTTAAAAATATTTTCGCCTATTGTTTTTGCGGTCAAATTAATTTTTATTCTTGCTTATATAAAGACCCCTTCCTGACCACCTTGTAAAAAAGTTTACTCACACTAAGGTATTATGTTGATAATTATAATTTTGGATATAAATGAGATTTAGGGAAAAGCTCTGTGCAAACAAAAAGTGCCTCACTTATTTCCTGCAACATGTAATCAATAGAAACATAACCGAACAATAATGGTATAATGTATTTATAATAGGTAAGTTACTACGAAATATTTAATAATCTATGGGTCCTCCTTTATTTTGAATAAACTTTTCAAATCTTTTTGGCATTGACTTGATTAGAGTCTGGCAAATCTCATCTCCAAGCATCGAATTCCATTCGGATACGAAATTCATAATCAAATCCTCTTTGTTGCTCAACTGCTTTTTCGAGAGCCTGTACTTTATAACGCTCCATAAGTTTTCTATGGGGTTGAGGTCAGGAGATTGGGGCGCTCATGTCATAACTCTAAAATGCTTATCTTCAAATTTTCCTTCATCAAATTTGATTTGTGAGAGAGAGCATTATCCTGCATAAAAATGAGCTTGGTGCGGTCGATTTGCACCCTTTCAGCAGAAGGAGGCAGAAGAGACTCTAAAATATCTCTTGAAATGCTCGCTCCTAGGGGGTCTTTTCAATAGATTTTAAGAAACCAGTTTCATGAAAAGAAAAGCATCCCAAGAAGATTACACTGAACGGATGCTTGACAGTACTTACTGCTAAATTCAAAGAGCTTTCAAAGCTTCTTCATCGGATTTTAGATCGCTTATTCTTTAAATTTAGGTCAACATACGTTTCATCAGAGAAGAGAATATTTAGTAAAGAAAAAATCAGATGAGTCACTTTTATCGAACAGCACTGTATATGCACTTTCCAGCATGTTTCGAACGTGTGCCACAATTTGCAAGAGAAACAGCCTGTGGGTCGCCAATAAAGCAAATCTAAATATGCCTTATTAACGCCGGGGAACGCTCATTATCATTTAATAAGATTTCTCGGATATTCAAATCAGCAGGCGAAAGTAAATATACCGTTTAATAGATGAATGAAGCGTCTAAACACACACACACACACACATATATATATATATATATATATATATATATATTAGGTTGGTGCAAAAATAATGACGTAAAAATGTTGTTTCTGGACGTATTTTTTAACGTCAAAAAACGACATTATTACTTCAATATTTTTTCACCAACCCAATACATATATATATATATATATATATATATATATATATATATATATATATATATATATATATATATATATATATATACGTGTTTTTGCGTACGTAAGAATGGCGTTCTGACGACAATTTTTCCTCCATTACCATAAAAGCCCGACATACGCAACTATAAATAAATCCAAAATTTCAGAATTCACTCATGATCGCAAATAGAGTGAAACTCACATCAGTACAATTACCGATGTTTGCTCTATTACTGATATTCAGCGCTTTTCTATATGTACCGCGTATATATATATATATATATATATATATATATATATATATATATATATATATACATACACACACACACACAAATACATATATATATATATATATATATATATATATATATATATATATATATATATACATATATAGTTAGTTAGTTAGTTAGTTAGTTAGTTAGTGTATGCAAAACTAGGTAATCCGCATGGGTAGACCCAAGGAGGATGATATCCAGAGAGCTCAATGTAAAATTCAGAGCAGATATATTTGAATAAAAACAGACCACTTTAAGGTTCCATGTAATAAGTTATTTCACCACAACCCCTTTAACAGGGCTCTGGATCATCAGACTTTACTTCCAAAAGTTGAAATGAAAAAAGAAAACATATATATATATATATATATATATATATATATATATATATATATATATATATATATATATATATATATACGAATTAAAATCATACCAAATGACTCTATAAAAATATAGATAAAACAAACAAACATAGTGAAATACAGATTCTCTTCAAATGCCATGACAGTATGTGAAAAGCCAGTTTAATTAATGGGATTTACGACAGCGAATTTATCCTCAACAACATCTTTCTTCTTTTAGTTGGGCTGATGAAGCCAAAAATACGTAAAAATACGTAAAAAATTTGTCCGGCGAAACGGGTCTTTGATTAAAATGTGTCCATTTTGTCTCATCATATTTGCACGCCCACACGCAAACACAGCGAGAAACACACAGACGCAGACACACAGACACACGCATATGTGTGTGTGTGTGTGTGTGTGTATATATATATATATATATATATATATATATATATATATATATATATATATATATATATATATATATATATAATGTCATTCGCAGACAATACTGTTTCGCACTATCACAGCTCCCAGCAGAGAGTAACTGCTAAATTTAGTATATTGCTTTTACGTATGTAAACAAACGCCAGTCTGCCAGGGTGTTCGTATTCATTTTACCGAAGTGTAGGTGGCTGCTGTTTCTGGAATTTGACTGTATCACAGTGAAGCCGTATATATATATATATATATATATATATATATATATATATATATATATATATATATATATATATGCGTGTGTGTGTGTATTCATATGCGTAGAAATATCAGTAAATCTATAGCCAAATAAAGAATAAAATATATGAGTTATCCCAGAATTTATTTCCAAACAATGCCATTTCTCTCTAAATGTATCAAATAAGGTGTTTAATATTCAATATGTATTTTTAGGAAATTCCTAATCACCCAAAGGTTCGACAGCAATTCTGTTCATTTATGCATTTAAACATGGCGGTAGCAATATATGCGTAGTAATCTGGAGAACTACATATTGTAAATAATGGCTTTAAACACGACATGGTCGTTTGTGTCAGACTGCTTTGTCGGGTTATTTGAAAATTGGCTTATTTACTTATCTATGTTTCAAAATAGTAGCCAGAAATGGAAAAATCATCTCCAGAAACAACGCTATAATCCACTAGGCCATTGTCCCAAATTTGCTGATATAGCGATTCTGAGCTGAATCCCTAGGTGAGCCAGTATTACCTCTACTCCCTCGAAACGGGCGAGCAATAACTGAGCAGTACTAACGATAAGATCTAAGCAATATCCCTAAATATTGTCATTGAAATGAGAACAGTCTCTTCCTGTAGATTAAATAAAGTGTTTAGTTCAGAATATCTTGTAGGTCGATATACACCTGATGAAGGCCGCACGGGGCAACCAGCGAAACGTTGTGATAGTAACTGCAAAGATTAAGACAATAGTCCGATTCTAATTAATGTAAATAAAGCAACATTATTTTAACTAATCACTCTCTAAAATGAATGTTTACAAAGAAATATCTCGAAATATATAAGTTGTGGAACGTTAAAGCAGATTTTCTACAGCATTGTCAGATGAGAACAAGTTCTATTCCATTCAGATAATATGTGATATCTGTTGCACTTCGCTAGTGATTTCAAAAATGTTCAAGGGTTTGAAAAAACGTTGCTTGTTGAGATGGATCTGCTGCGACATTCGGATTGTAGAATTTGAATTTGGTGCAAACATTATGAAAGTGTGTTTTATCCTAACATGTATCAACTGTTCCGGTTGATGGGGGTTGTGATATTATTGAACAGTGAATTTTTTTTCACCATACCTTGTGATTTTACGACCAATAAATATCATTTAAATACCGCAGTGTGCCGAAGTATTGTGGCTGATCTTATGACTCAGTTTATAAATAAGACCTTTTCTAGTGGCCACTTCCAGTAAAATAACGCAGCGTGTTACCTAATAAAAAAATAGTCGTAGATCAGTTCCTGTAAGAAATCAATGATGTGTCTAAATATTATCAATACGGGTCATCGAATAGCAATAGAATTAGAAATAGAGATTCTGATGTCGGATCAATAGCCCAGCAAACTAGATTTGCAGGTTGTTATAATAAAAAAAAATATGGATAAAATCTTTGAATCTGTGGAAAAAATTGAAAGACGAATGCCCATAGATTGAAGTTTACCAGCATTGAGCAGAGCTTGAACATTCGCCTATCATGATAGACGAATGTTTTCTTCACGAGATCCCTGAATGCTTATTGGTACACAAATGCTACCCAGATTTCGTCGAATTCATATATACCAATCAATCGATAATGATGTTGAAACGATCTTCACGACTTTTACCGCCCCGATAAGTATCCGAGTCATCCTGCTATGATGTATCCTGCTATGATGTAGTTGAGCTTGTCGGTATTCGCTTGTCTTAGAAGAGTTCAATGAATCGAGAAGGTTTTGTGATTGATTAATTATTTTCACCCGTACAATTCATTTTTCATCAATAAAAACTTGTAGCCCCTTCACTACTCTATCTGTATTTCCATGGCAAATGCTCTGACGAACTACACTTCTTAGTCCCAACATTCTGAACTTCGCAGCTAAGACCGACTATTTCACGAACACACGTCTGATGCCCTCATTTCCTTAGTATTGAATCAGTAAGAAGGAAGTACTATTCAGGCATCTTCTACTCGACAGCTAATTTGTGGATAAGTATACCGAAATGATATTTGCTTAATCGATATGTTAATTTCTTCAAGTCTAGTGTTAGCCGTTAACTCTCCGACTTAACCTCATATGCTGCATTTCTTACCACCCACTTGTCATAAAATCATATACTAAGAGCATTCAGTAATCATGTAATGGCACTCAGACTACCTTGAGTGGGTCTTGGGACTTCTGTTGACTATATATTTGTGAAAGAAATGTCAAGGGATAATTTATATTGAGCAAAACGGTAACTGACGGCAAAGTTAAATACTCTGACGCTTCTATAATCATAAGTTGAGTGTGATAATCAGAAAATATAAAGTTAATACTACTTTTTCGAGTTTCTTCTGAGGATGGAGAAAATCAACAGCCAAAATGACAAATTAATGACTAAAGCCAACGTATACAACGGTGTTGGCGAAAATTTAAACTTTTCTCTGACTGAAAAATGACTATTTCTACAGAGAAAAATTGGTAAGTAGTTGAGTACAAGTAAGGTATTATGGCCATTTTTAAGCATAAATCTAATACCTAATCGAAAACATAAATCCATGCGGGTTAATTAATAAATACTATCAGCTAACAAAAAAAAATAATTATACGGCCGCCTGACCAGAGTGCTACAACGTACGAGTTTGAGCTCAAATTTGGGTTTCAAGAAAAAAATAAAGAAGGGCGTTTAGATTAATACTGAGATATTAAATGTCTTTAATAAAACCGTCTTTACTCTAGTGCGGAAGACATAATATCGCAAACAGTAAATAAAAAAACTATCTGCCCAATAATATGAAATAAATAAAAGACCATATATAGAGAGTGCATGCCTACACGGGCACGCCGCACTCTCAAACATACAAACAAATCATTTACACATACTCACACACACAAACACGCAAATACACTCGCGCACACCATCTCACACACACTTAGACACACACACGCTCTCTCACAGACGTAGACACACGCACATACATTTAGATGCCCGTGTGTGATTTTTAATGTGTGTGTGTTTTATATATGCATATATTAATTGTGTATTGGCATGCATATAAATACAATACGTAATAAATTATAATGTTTCCCAAACAACTATGATCTATGAAAAGACGATGAATATCCGATGATAATTTGCGTCTTAGTCAGTTTTCAGTTATTGAGAACATTGTGAAATCTGAGATTTATCTTCATGTATTATGATGACGTAATACAGGTTTTTATATTCAAGTGAAATTTATCATTAGGCTAAAATTAATTATCATTTTTCAAATAGTTTACATTTACCAGTTAACAAACTGAGAATGTCCATTATTGATTTTTTTGCATTGTTGGTGTTATGACCATTTCCAGAATTTCAAATGTTTTTTCTTAAGGTTTTATAGATTTCTATGAATATTTGAAGTATTTTAAAGAACTGACTAAATATCATTCATGGATAAAGAAGACTATTTCAGCGGAAATAAAAAATATATACTTATCTGTCGTTTTTAATACATGGTTTTAAAAAAAACCAAGGAAATAATCTGTCTTTTAATTTAAAGATATAATATAAATAGAGGTATTCATATTCTTCTCCTTCCAAAACATTGGGTTTCGTGTAAATATTCCTGGGAAACATACATTTAAAGCTAGTCTGAAAGTAAACAAGAGGGTTCAAGTAACTATTAGCGATATTGAAATGTCGACTATTTCATATATATATAAATTTAAGAGAATATGTGTCACACATGATGTAATTGTTTATGGATTAATATTAACCAGAATTAACCAGAACCATTTTAATAATCAAATTCTGGGCTGTTGATTAATTATATGTCTTAATTGTTATTGTAAGTAACTGCACAATGAATTTATTAGCACCCTGTATATATTAATAAACACACATTTCGCACCAGTAACTACTGTAGTTGCATCCGCGACACAATATGCAGAGGCCGAATTGAGACTGACCATTAAATAATTTAAATATATTGAAAACACCGACAGTCAATGTGCGATCACACACACACACACACACACACACACATATATATATATATATATATATATATATATATATATATATATATATATATATATATATATATATATATATATATAACATGCGCTATATGCATCATTGTAATGGGGATCACATTAAAATGAGAAAAGTTAATGTAAAATGTATGCGTGTTGCTAGGAGACACATTTTTAAACATTGAACTTAAGAACAATTTTGTTCTGTTTAAGAGCGACAGAATTCTATGTTGTTTTGCTCAATGCATATTGGGTTGGAATTGCCACTTATCAATGTATGCTTTTCACTTGAGGAAGCCGGACAAATAAATGGACGACTTTATCAAATGAGTCTTTTTAATATCTATATTAATTTTCATCACCTCGTCTGATGGAATGCATGAAAAAATATTCTGTTTTGGATCTGAGACTTGGACAATGTACCAGGTTTGATTACAAAAAATAATTTTATAACTGAGCTGTAATTTCATAACTATCTCTTTCGATATATTTCCATTAATTCATTCACAAATTATTATGTAACCTCAAAAAACTAGATCCCGATAATAGGTCAACTGACGTGAACTATTTTCGCCAGAAGCGACCTCGTCATTCATACATCCAGCCATAAGATCTGTAGGGTTTGTCAAGGCATTAAAATGAATATAATGGATGAAACCCTGTGTTTGTGGATTCTGCTTCCAATCATCTGACATTTTTTCTTATGAAGAAAGTCTGTTTTAAAAAGAGGCTCGTGATCTTTGATACATGTTTTTTTTCTTGATATATGACACGAAATATTTTCAGACATTTCAATGATTCCACAACGCCTAAAATTTCATACGTTGCAGAAAACTAGTTATAAATTCAAACGGCTTGTTAAGGGAAAAGAGAGATCGGCGTGAAATAAATGAAAACATGCATCGTAGGGTAACGTGGTATTCAACGCAGATTATGCAGGTATACATTGTGAAATCAAATATTTGATGCCAAGTGGTGTTGATCAGAGGCGATCAGCCCGCCACCGAATGCAGATTCAACTGTAAATGGTTATGCGAACGTGGTAACAATTTGCATGAGAGTATTATATATACATACATACATACATAAATGCATGCATGCATGCATGCATGTATATATATATATATATATATATATATATATATATATATATATATATATATATATATATATATATATATGCGTGTGTGTGTGTGTGTGTGCACGACCAAAGTATTTGGAGTGCAGGAGATTTTATTGTCTATTTTTAGTTGAAGGTCGTAATCCATAACACTAAACACCCCGGGACAAACTTTAAGGATGTCAACAGATGAATTAAATTAAATTGAAAATATTTTAAATATGAGAGATGAAGTTCCATAATAAGAAAAATATATTATCCTGCCTATCACAGGTAAAATCGAAAAGAAATTATCTTGATTCAACATAAAAGTTGTTACTACTACATACAAAACAATAAACATATATTCTATACAAACCAAATCAATATGCTAAAACATGAAGAACGTGTTTACTCCAACGCCTGTAAAAAATTTCCCCCCTAAAATACATAAGTGAAACCTCAGGGTACCTCAGTAAAAAATTATATAAACAAAAAGGACATTTTATAAAATAATACAACAAATGCGTTGCTTGCCCACCCAACTTTGACATACAATTCTAATCTGAACTGATGTGAAAATAATTTATTTTGGCGTAATATTCTAGGCAGTGTCTTCATCACCTACGGTAAATTTGCTACTTGGGTCTTACAACATTTAATAATCCAAGGTAGATTTAATATCACAGTTTGCATCAGATAATTACAAAAGTAAGGGAAAGAAAAGAGAAAAAATCTCTAATTTAATTCGTCTAGAAAACAAAAACTAATATACCAACATGTCGTGCGGATGTCTGGTCCTATCAACATAACAAATAGTCCGATGAAGTACTCAAGGAGGAAAGGCCTCACAGGTAAACTTTCAACAATTTGTCATACAATTTCCCATATATATATATATATATATATATATATATATATATATATATATATATATATGTATATATATATATATATATATATATATATATATATATATATATATATATATATATATATTAGTGATAAGGTATGTATACATATAAATATATATATATATATATACATGTTAGTGATTAGGTATATATATAAATATATATATATATATATATATATATATATAAATATATATATATATATATATATATATAAATATATATATATATATATATAAATATATATATATATATATATATATATATATATATATATATATATATATATATATATATATATATATACTTTATCCCATAAATATAGCACACCTTAAAACTATAATTCTTCATATATCTATGTACGTATATATGCGAAATTGTATGACTATTGTTTTATATATATATATATATATATATATATATATATATATATATATATATATATATATATATATATATATATATATATTTATATATATATATATATTGGATCCTTCTATTTGTTAGATATTCAGGCGTCATGGGTTGTGCTTTAACTGACACATTACATAAACTTTTATTTTATTAAATTCGAATCCAATCACTATCGTCAATGAAGTCAGACGGATTCTCAGACCCAACCAACACAGCAGTTTTACTTTGTCGAAGTTAAATTTAAACTTGCAAATGAACTGCATCCCCTTATGATTTCACCAAAACGGAAAGTAAATGACGAATGCCAGCAACGGAATCTGCATTCTTGGTTTCAGATTTTACTTATAAAACCGCATCAGTTTTGAGAGAAGAAAGAAAAGCAAAGATAACCATTTCTGCTTTGATGGAAATTAGTTGATATTTTCTCGACATGACGATGTCACAAGAGATATCACACAATTAAATTAACACATGTAATGTCACGTATTTCCATTCGTCTAGCACGTGAAATAAATTGAAAATCCAGTCGCCAATTTAATGACTCCACCTACCAGCAGAAATGACGGGGTCATCAGAGAGAAATGAAATTAACAATAGCAGCTTCATAATTATGAGGCGTCAATGACTTAAGTGTCCCCATCGAAAACAAGGTTGGCAGGTCATGTACAAAATCTATAATTATCAGAATTGATTTAGTAAACTTGCCAGGTCTGTCTCGAAAACTTCTCAGTAGAGTTGCATTTTAATTAGGAGGAATATATGTGCAATATACAACGAGCAAATTTTTGTCTTCTAGTTAAACACCGTTATATATATATATATATATATATATATATATATATATATATATATATATATATATATATATATATATATGTTTGTGTATATATGTATATATATAATTATATATATATATATATATATATATATATATATATATACATACATATATATATATATAAATAATTATGTATATATATATATATATATATATATATATATATATATATATATATATATATATATATATATATATATATATATATATATATATATATGTTGGCAGGCGATTGGGGATACCTCCTGAGGAGTGTCTGAACAATTACATTAAGTTACGTGTACAAAAATCTGGAGTCGGTGGGCTGAATATAACTCCAATCAGTTACGTGTCAAATTTTACATTTGTATTAAATATATATATATATATATATATATATATATATATATATATATATATATATATATATATATATATATATATATATATATATTCATTACATTGACTTACGTGCTAACATCTCTGGGAAATGTTTGCATCCTCTTCTCCCTCCAGCTAGGCTAAAATAGACACTCTGGGTTCTATAGCTTTGGATGGCAACTGGTCTTGTAGAAGGAAAACTCTGAATTCATACCTGCGAAGTTTTTTTTTGGGATCTTGTGACACGTAGGGATTCTGTATTAGGCTCTTCAAAAGTGTGGATGGTTCTGCAAAAAGCCTTCAACGCTCCGTCCTGGGCATGAGGATAAAGTACATCCGCGTCCAGTGTAAGACGATAAACTACGTCCAACAGCAAGGCCTCTGATCAGGAGGATTTCAAGAGTGTGGAACCACCTCTTAATTGTTGGTCTTCCCAGTTCCACCCTGACACGTGGTGATAGCAACTGTTAGGGTTCTAGCTATGGGAAAATAGTTGGGCCTAAAACCTGAGGTTAGGAATATTATGAAAGTGTAAAAATAGTTTTTAATACCAGAAATAATTCTTAAAAAAATTATTACCAGAAATAAATTTTGAAGTAAAAAAAAACTATTACCGACAATACCTTTTTGAAAAAAATATTACCAGCAATACGCTCTTGAAAATAATAATACCAGCTATACAAACCTAATGAAAAAGAAATACTACTTGAAATAGATTTTAGACAAAACAAAAATATTACCCCCCAAAAAAAAATGTTGTCGGCATTAAATGACCCATTGAGACTGATATCCTGTAAACCAAAACAAACCAAACCAATCCAAACCTTCACCACTATAGTCAAATCTCATTTGCTGTTGTCGGATTGTCGGTGTGTTAGGAACTGATATATATATATATATATATATATATATATATATATATATATATATATATATATATATATATATATGTATATATATATATATATATTACGTGTTTAATATTTTGCAAGTTCCGTTAACGGAACTTATGTTCAGCCAGATTTTATTTTCCATGAGTCAAAAGGATCTATCCTGTAATTTTGCTGAGGGTAATGTTGCTAGAAATTCTTGGAGGCAGCGCAACATTAGCTTGATCAGAATTTTGAACAGCGGCTGTAAACTCATCTGTCTCTATAACTTCAAATTCCGTGCTCGCACAAGCATCAAAGAATAGTTACCTGTAATCAATTTCATTAACAAAGAGTCAGCATTTACTTATTCGTACCTAGGTCTTATTGTTGCAATTCGAAAATTTGATCACTCACATTCCTTGATAATATATGTGTATGCATATGTGTGTGTGAATTATTAAACTCTTAAATATTTATATTTGTATGTATAGAAAAGCTGGTTCAGAAGGTAGGATTTATATATATATATATATATATATATATATATGTGTGTATATATGTATATATGATTATTTATTCGAAAATTATAACATAAATATGATATAAAATCGCTACAAAAATAGCTATTTTGTTTCCACACTTCCGGTGTCTTATCAAGGGATTGTGTTGAATGTAGAATAAAGGGGTTTAAAATGTTCAAATCAATCAAACTCCCCTCCTCAGGGGAGAAGATCTTACTTATGTAAGAGCTGGAATAACCAAACAAAATACAAGTATATGAGAATTCAGTAACTTGATAACTATCCTTGGTTATAATAATTATTTAATGCTTTAATGTTAGGCTTAGACTAAAATAGAATCTATTCTAAGTAATTAATATTAAATTATACTATAAAATTAAAAATTACCAATTATAAACATTAAATTTAACATATATTAAGTTTTAAAAATTATAAAGTTATATAAAAAAGAAACTAAGGAAAAATACATGTTTTGTTAATTTTTTTTTTATTGCAAGTGCTAAAAATATGTTGGAATAGAATGTTTGGTATATTGGCATAATTTTAAATTCACCTTGGTTACATTTATTGATGTGTTGTGGTACAAAGCGTTTTCTGCTGTCTGGTAATTTTATGTAGCTTTTGTGTAGGAGAACCTGTTGTTTAGTTGTTGCTTGATGCCTATATATGACCTCTTGTATTTTGGGAATATCAGCGCATAAATCACATTTTTGGAGTTGCTGTTAAAAATATTTCTTTATTATGCATGTCGTTTCGGTGTTTTCAGAAGTGTAGGAGTTCCCTTCTATAATGATGTCACAAACCCATCATCTTTTTGACGGCATTTTGTGACTCCCTTTATTGTGTGTTGTATAAATTTGGATGTGGTTAGAACGTGTTTTAGGTTTTTGGATTGGCATGCATAATAGTGTAAATCTTTGTAACGTAAATGAAAATAGGAGGCTTACGGTATATCGCATTTTTAATAAACACTCACACACACACACACACACACACACACACACATATATATATATATATATATATATATATATATATATATATATATATATATATATATATATATATAGACTAATTGGTCCCACAATATCCGACTTCCTTTTTCCCGGAAATTATAATGAAGCAAAATCATTTGGGTAGGAATTGACTTGCCTGAAAATTTTCCCGCCTATAGATCGCCTCAGTTCACGTCTGTTACGCCTTGAGTGCAGGCGTGTAGTGGTAGCGCGTCGTATTCTCGTTTTCGCAGAATTTGGAAGAACGCATCGTGTAAAGATATTTTACCAAGATTTCATGGCAAGAAAAATACAGCACTTGTTCGACAGGCTTCCTACTACTCTGACATAGTACTGCTTAATATTCTGGGTGGTTTGAGTAACTCCAAACTTTTGAGAAATCATGACGCGATATGTCTTCAGAGGTGCAATTTCTAAAACTAGTTCCTCAAAGAATTCTCTGTATATGTTAGCTATCACTAGTAACATCGTAACATCATATTGGTATATGCCGAAGATTGCCTGTACACAGAACATGAACATTTCTATCAGATGATCTGTTGGAATATTAGCAAGTTCTCACAGGAAGTGATCTGAATCTAATCGTTTTCGAACCACCGTTTACGGCCTCATCTGTAGAAAAAAACGCTTCCATATTCAACCTTACCAAAAGAGTGCTATAGATCGGGGCGGCAGCTCTCTGCAACATTGCGCTAGCTGTTTGAACTTATTTCGTGCGATGTACTCCTTGTTCTTATTTAGGATCTGTTAGCGCTTGCTTTGTGCTTTTAAGGTCGGATACAATTTCACTTTGTTATAGTTGCCAAACCTATTTAGGACTGCCATTTTAACAGAACACTGAAAACATGACATCAACATCAGCAGCAGCAACAGTGAAACCTAATCAGCAAGTAGGATATTTTTAATTTTCTGATTTCATTACAGAAAATTATCTTGGCCGAGTTTTATTTTGTCAATTCAATGCCCCCTAGCTCGAGCAATATGTACTCAGGAGAAACGCGCAAACAATAGCTAAACTGTACTACATAATCATAAGAAATATGCGATATTCCCAGACATGAGCAGTGGAAAGAGAACTGTCTCCCCTTCTAGATTAAATAAATGGTTTAGATCAGAAACCCTTGTAGTTTAACCGGATCGATATACACAAAAATCGGCCGGAAGGTAGAACGGTCCCTATTTTGTGATAAGAAGAAAAAGAAAAATTATCCGAATGGAATTAGTGTAAATATTATTTTATATTAAACAGATATTTCCTTGGAAAAATACTGTTACATTATTCCTTGTTAGCAATGACAATTTAAGCAATAATTGATAAAATACATTCATCAATTCAATGTATAAAGAGATATTTAACGCATCATTTAATTAAAATCAAATAAATTCAAATAGGAAATTATGATAGCTTAATATCGCAGACGCGTTTAACAATTTTCATGAATTATTAATCTCTGTTTAGTTTTGCTCTTTAATATATTTTTACTTATTACAACATTCAGTTTGTTTTGTATTTCACGGCACGTAATAACCCAGCATGAATTGCAAATTCGTTGCGTGTTGCTTACTTAAGATACAAAAATGAAAATAAGGACAATTACAAAAAAATATTTTATTTGGAAGACACCATTTCTCAATGGATTCCTGAATTTGCATTTAGTATATTCAGATCCATACAATGAAGTTGAGTTCAACAATTATGTAAATGGTTCCTGGCAGTAGGAATATGTTTGCAGATGATGAAGAAAAATGTCACCTTCATGTAAACAATTCATAGATCTGAACCATTGCTAGCAATTACATTATTATTGGTGTCTCTTGGATAGAACGTGTGATGAACTACATATTTTTTGTCAGAAATTCGTTGTCTTTTCGAATAAGGGAACGTGTATCTAAAATTAACAACACAAGCAAGGAACTGATTTTACGTAATTGGTATAAACCGAGAAACAGTTCTCAGGATTGAAAATAAACATGTGTCTTCGAAATGCATTCATAAATTTTGATACTGCATTAAGGGAATGTATATGGAATCAATTGTTCTCATTATAAAATGAGAACAATTGATTCCATATAAAATGGCGTAAAATAGGTTTTGGTTAACGACGTAAAATAATTATAGACCTTCATTTAATAAAAATTTAAGATTGTTTAACAGGATGATTTGATCAGTAAAATCACTGGATCTTGATGTTTGGAAAATAAGTTGTTCCGTTTTAGTAGGTGACGTATAAAAGAAGATACACAGCTTTAAGTAAACTGAAGCAGAAAGGTGGCTATACAAAACTAGAGGGCCAATGAAATCTCTGAGATGATAGTCATAATAATATGCATATTCCTAAGAACGAATAGTTAAAGCTTATTAAAATGATTGTAAGCTCTCCTAAGTCAATATAGTTGAACATTAGCATGCGTTTAAACAATGAGGTCATAGCTAAATTTTCAGCTGAAAAAAAAAATTCTGTGATTTTGAAAGGGAAGATAACTTGACGAAAATTTAACAATGATCCAACCAACCACCAGACTTTGGCTTCTACTGGATGTGTAAGTGCAGAAATCCGGTAAATATCAAAAGTTACATAAGAGAGATGAAGGAAAGCGTGATAGAGTCAGGGTTGGCAATCCTTAATTACAAATACGATCGGACTAGATGATTGAGGTATTCAAACGAACATCTTACAGTGGACGATGGAAAGCGCCAAGATTAATTATAAGTGAAGAAGGCAAAATAGAGTGACATTCGAAAGCAAGCGAATATGTAATAAGATTATTGGGAGAAAGAAACAATGTTCGATAGACCACTAAGTCAGTAAATTTGTGGGTGGACACGTAATTGCGTATGCTAGCATTAAAAAACTATGAAAGCTAAACAGTGCTCTGTTATTCTAACAGGGTAACAAAATAGAAACATGTTTTCCTTGCCACGAATCATGAGCAACAAAGCGCAATCTTTGGAAGTCTGAAGAGCAGAAATATAAATGTATCATTGCTGTGAGGACAGAAGACACATGAAAACCGTGCAATATTTAAATGCTTTGAGATTAAAAGCTAAAAACGTCCCAATGAGATGATGTGGAACGTATGCCACATTGACTTAAGGTAACTATTTGAGCAAAATGCAGTAGCATTAATTAATAACTTCATTAGATGATGATTAGTACTTTTTGAGAAATCCAGATGTATAGGTTAGACGATTCCTACAAACATTGAAAATGAAGAAATGACACAGGCGAATGCAGGAATAACTACAACGAGGAGTTTAGATAAAAATATGCCAAAATTTATTATTGGCAAAACTACAATGAAAGGAACAAAAGATGCAGATGTTTTAGATACGCTGTGTGGCCCTGCTAGGGTTTAACTATTGGTTATAGATGCACCAACAGATGATGATAACCGGAGAAACTTGGGTAGTGCCGAAGATTGATAGACAGTAAGCGTGTTGAGATGGTATTAACTGGTATTCGAGTGTAGACGGTAGTTGGCAGCCCAAAGATGAAACAGAAGTGACTTGTGTAGTGCCGAAGGTCGATATGCAGTCGGTGTGTTGAGTTGATATTATTAGGTCGGTGCAAAAATAATGACGTAATAATGTCGTTTTTTGACGTTAAAAATACGTCAAAAACAACATTATTACGTCATTATTTTTGCACCAACCTAATAGCTGGCAGTATTAGCCCAGGGTAGTGGGCTGAATCCACTGTAATCCATGGGATAATGCAAACCAAGGGAATGAAGCCTGAATCGCCGAGTAGATTGACAGAAGTTCGGTCCTCAAAGAGAACAGTGGAACATTGCATATCATATAGCGAGAAGAGATTGAATTTGTGCTGAAAGGATGGATAGTTAACGCATATCATATAACTGGAAATAATATGACATTTTCTCTGAAAATGACAGTTTCCAATTGCGTATCGTGCAGTTGGGAAATGACTGAACTTATCATGAAAAGCACAGTTAACTACCGCACATCATGTAGTGGAGAAAGGATTGAGATCTGTCCTGTAAAGGGCAGTTTGCTACTTCCTATACTCTAGTTGCGAAATGGCTTGAGATTTTGTCCTAAAAAGGAAAATTTATCGTGCCGCGAATAATCACTTAGCTTTGTCCGGAAAAGGACAGGTAAATATCGCATACCATGCAGCCTGGAAAAGACTTACGTTTGTTCTGAAAAGGACAGGTAAATATCGTATACCCTTCAGCCTAGAAAAAAATTAGGTTTGTTCTGGAAACGATAGGTAGACATGGCAACCATGTATCAGCGAAATAAATCCTTTAATAAGATTTTTCGAACATTCAGGCGGGTAGACGAAAATAAATAAATATACTGTTTAATAAATAAACAGATGGTCTACTCCGATACGAGTATACAGTAAAAATAACGTTTAATTGATTAACATTCTGTCGGATTAATGAAAATGCATCACATTCTTTAGAAAATTCACGTCCATACATACATATATACATAAATTGATAGATAAAGTATTTAGAGACAAATGAAAGATATGAGGGTAGAAAGCATAACACTGAGGGTTTTCATCTATAGCAGGGTTTTTTTTTCAGACATCTATAGATTTAATTTGTTTTATATAGAAAAATGTGAAAGATGATTGTGGAATAACTACGCGACACGTCCATTACAGTATACATGGACAGTGTAAATATAAAGAGACGTTCTATATTAATTTTGATAGTCATTTTTTCGCGATTTCCATTGCGAACTTGAGATTACAGTTAAATTTCTGCGCCTGCTAACATAGATTATGCTGTTACATCACTAACTATACATTCAGGAAAGTTTTCTAATTCTCTTTGAATTTCCACACTCTATAGATTAAATAAAAAAAAAAAACTGGAAATTCGCACTCGTCTCTTCTTCCCCTTATTAAAATCTCAATATTACATGAAATAACAGAACAGCGAAATATGTTTTCATTTCCGTGTATTTTAGGAGATATAATCTTGAATTAAGTTTGACAATACAATAGCTACTTAAAACATATTTTCCGAATAATATCTGTCTCTCTATAACATCGATTTTAGTCGCAATGTATTATATTTTACTTCATTATATGTTCTGTGGATTACGAATATGCAAACAAACTTTATTTTCTACAAGAGTAAGATTATATATCTGTTCTAAAAATGTTCTTCCTATATAACAACATATATTTGAGTTGACACATCCGCAGCAAGTGAAATATTGTAACAATATTCTATTTATTAATCAAACCGCAATTTGAATAAAAGTAATAAAGATCTCTCCTCATAGAACTCTCAGATAACTCATAGAACATATTTTTAGCAGAAAACAAAGTAATCCTACGAAACAATGTATGTCGGCATAAATGCGAAGACCAATGACCAACTTTTTCATCTTTAACAATTCTTTAAAAAATGAAGAGCTGAATAAATACATTTAAACTTTTAGGCATTAATATTTTTTCTTTGAATAATTCTTTTGTATAAGTTAGCACGATCCTTCTCTGAAAAGATCTTATTAAAGTGATTATATATGGTCTCCCTTCATCATGACCTCATGTCTTCTGCATGTATAACGCATTTTAAAATATATTTTTCGTTCAAAGACAATTTATTTCATGTCGAAATGTTTTCTTTTTACTCATGCATCCTTCCTTCCTTTTATTTCTTGAGTCCGTTTTCAAGATGAATAAAACGCGTGCTTTACGCGTGTACGTCACCATATTTCTAATAAATAAACAAATAAAAAAGCAGCCGTTCGATGCGGTTCATAACAAAGCTTTATGCACCAAGAAAACATTTTCAAAAGAACAAATCAACTATTTAATAGAATTTGGCTAACTCACCAGATGATGAGTTATTATTTTTATTATTATTATTATTATTATTATTATTAATATTAATATTATTTTTACTGAGATTGCAATATCTTTTAAAAATATGATCGGTTAGTTCTTTGAATGGAAGTTGCGTACACGTTTCAAGAACTGAAAATTCCTCGAAAGAAACAAAAAAATTACCATCCGTATCTAAATTATACCAACAATCGATTTAAATGAATACCTCTATTTGAAATGAAAAATAAAAAAATAAACCACGAACACAGGTACACACACGAACGCGTGCACACTCACCCCTATACATATATATGTATGTAAAATTATTTGACATCATAATTATTTTCATATTTATATTGCATATTTGACCTGACGAATTCACCAACTCAACATTATTTAAATGACACGTCTCTTCTTAACGGAGATAATTTTGGTTCAACACCGATTCTGTGTCTGTTTTTTTTTTTTTTTGTTTTTTTTTTGTGAATTCTCATGCTATCTTCTGAAAGATACTAGAGTAGTTTGCCGTTGTCGTCTCTCCAGTTAGAAATCTAGTTTTCTTTCTCTTAGACGTCCTGATTCCAAGTTTAGGGTGTACAATAATCTACATTGCTATTTAAGTGACAGGTAATGATGCGTGATGAGTTCATGCATACAAACTAATACCCTAAAAATAAGATCATAATAAATACATGAAAAATTTAAACCCTCTTGTTCCTAAACATTTTTGATGAAGCAAATTAAATATAGAAACATGTAAAATTTATAAATAATTAGCTTTTTTTTCTTTCTTACGTATATAAAGATATATAAAAAAACGACTGATATATAAAGATATGGAAAGGATTAAAAATTCTGTAAAACTTTCACGGCAACAAGGTAGTAATAACATTTATTTTAATTATACCCATGCGTGAGTAGATTCCTGGATTTGTTTAATCTACTGGCCAATATTCCCCTTTCGTAAGGATTTTCAAAATATTGAATCATACATTTTTAGTTTCACACATTCTTGATGTCATGTTATTGGAAAATAATACAATTTAGATAAAAAATAATCATTCATATCTTGTTTTCGTTCGATGTAAGTGTACACATTTCTGGTTTTTCAAAACATGTGAATTATAATGTAAATTTACGGGTAGTATAATGAATTGCGTAGGCACTGGAGATATAATCTACTCGAACAGCACCTCCCTATTTAAATTCCAAATATAAGTCAGTATGTATTGAGATATGATCCCAGTTTAAATAAAATTACTGGACTACCTCATGTACAGAGAACCACCAGAAATTGCATCGTCTGGTAGCATGGTTTCCATTCGAGCACCTCTGAAACTGTATCCTTTAATTCCGCTATGATAGAAATTTGAGACATCAATGGGGTAGTCAGTACATGTCGTTAAATATGAGTTGTGTTCTGTTTACTTATGAAAAAAAGGCGGAACTTGACAGTCCTGAAGGTTGGTTAAATAGTCGTATCTATTTCAGAGGTGAGTGTCACCAACATATAGGACGTCAACAACAGAGTGGAGGAGACATGTTGTTGGCTGGTATCACTAGAGAAATAATTGTAAGCCCATTCAGGGTGTCTGAAAGTTTAAAAGTAACCGCAGTTACCTACTGCAATCTTCTGAACGAGGTCTTCGATACCTGGCAAAATGATAGAATGCTATCATTTCTAAGGACACTAGTATTCATGAATGACAACGCAATTTCAAACTCTGCCAGGGACACCAAAGCATTTCTAAATGAAAACGTTCTTTTCAACTCCGCCAGGGAAACCCAAGTATTCCTAGGCATAAAGATGAAAGGTTGAGGGCATTGCTGCCAGCCTTTCCCGATTTCAACCCTATCAAAAACCTTTCGTACATCATTAAATCAGATGTTTATGCCGAAATATATATTATGGGCGGACATCATACCTGCAGCAGAGACAGTCCAAACAGGTACTATAAAAAATGACAGACTAGAGGATTACTTGTGTTTGTGAAGTTATTTCTCGAAATGACCCGCATGTGATCGAATAATTATTTATGCCAATACATTTTATAATATTATTAGATGCTTAATTTGTCATTATCATTCATTTTCTCCAAAAATGCCTAGATGTGTTATTTTCATTCAAATTCTCTTAGCTTGGTTCACCCCAAAAATCTCGAATCTGGAAGAAAATATAAAGGACGTTACACAAAATAATGAAAACTTTACAAGGGTGTTGTCATAATGTGTAAACCAGATGGGAAATGTTTTATCAAATTAATTCACAGAAAACCGAGAAATTCTAAATTCGGGGTGTATACTTTACTTCAGAAAGAGAGTGGAAATTTATAGGGTAGATAATGAGATAGATGGATTTGACAAATTTTTTGAAGACAAGAGAGAAACAGTGCATAACTAAATGGATTATAGAAGAGGCTTTAGTAGAGATAACATAAAGTCAAAATTTACTAAGAGCTACAAAGGACAGGAAATTGTGGAGAACAATGATCGTCAATGCCCTGAATGCTCATAACAGATAGAATAGCAACACGAGCATGAAGAAAAAAAATTGAAGTTCCTTACAAATATATATCTAAATAAATATACACACAAAAACAAGCGCACACACATATAGGTATAATTGGGTAACTTGTAATTGAAAGTTACAGAGTTTAGACCATATAGGAATATGCGCTTACTAAAATTCACACATATATCTGCACAATTTTTAGAATAACAATACACATAAAATAGGTATATGTATAAATTACAGACGCATGTATATACATGATCCTTGCACCTGTTGCTACTTTATTGTAAGTATTAAGAATCTTGCGGAGTAACCCCATTTGAACGAGTCCCTCGTAATTGTTACAACGATATTTGTGATTCGCTGAAAATAAACCAATAAAAAGGCCTCCTACTGCAGGTACTTCGCCTTAACCTACCCGCCATATTTGAATCTTCCTTCCTCTTTCAAGATCGGGCTCCGAGGCATTGCCGCGCCATCACCAAAAAAAAAAACAAGAAATTACAAGATCTCAAAGAACATTTAAAAGGACATCTTTTCTCTGACAAATAAGTCCACAATATTCCATTTTTTGCAACACCATTATTTCAAAACTTCTTCCTGTCTTCTCATTTTCTGTTATACGCATAAAAGGTTAGATTCTCAAAAGTGTGTCATTGTTCTTTTTACTGGTGCCGTGTTATGTTACTGAATAATGCTTTTTTTACAGCGGCAATTACTTATTTTTTCAAACAAACTTAAACGTGTGGAACACTAACACTTTACAAAAACCATAACAGCAATTCTTACGGCTAAAACAATCTTAAGTTGCAGGAAAGAACCACAACATTATAGGGAATGTTCCTATTCTATAAATTTTTTCGACTAAAGCCTGCCAATTTGTTACTTTTTTAAGCTGTGCATCTCATTTTATGATTCATTGTACTAAATATGCTACGTTTGAGTCGAGATGTTCTCGATTTAAAGAACTTGTGCCATCTGTTTACAAGTGATAAATATAGAACTGAAAACTGCCTTGCCCAATATAATAAGTCGCTACGTGAATGTGCCATTTGCAAATCCAGAGGCCATGTTAGACATTTTAAAAAAATATATTAAAATTAAAAACTATTCTTCTATAAGGTTGGTGTAAAAATAATGACGTAATAATGTCTTTTTTTACGTTAAAAATACGTCGAAAAACGACATTATTACGTCATTATTTTTGCACCAACCTAATAGTAACGGGAGTACCAACACTAGCATACAAAAACAAATATTTATCTTATCTATAGTGATAATCAATGTATGAAATGGAAAAAATGATTACAAAGCCAACTGTCTATTTGATACAGGCAGTCACAGGTCCTACTTTTCTAAACATGTGATAAACAAATATGATGTTAGGATTTTTTCCTAAATCCTGTAGAAGTTAACTTTAAGACCTTTTTAGTCCTTAGTTGTATTAGGTTGTAAATTAAAGAGGTGTAGTTCCTTACACTTAACCGTTCGTATCGATGACGATTTCGATATGTCTTTTATGTTCGTTATTTTCGAAACCATAAAAAATTAATTTAGACGACAAATTATAAATTAGCATCTCCGCATGAAAATAATAATAATCTTCGTGTTCATGGGATTTTGGGTGGGGATATTATTCAATTTATGAAAAATATTGAAATGCAGGATTGTATGAAGGGATCTGCTTGGAAGTTCCCTAGAGGTATTCCCCCTTTAGGTAGCAAAAAAACAAAAAAAAACACCCCTTTTTATAGGAAAAAAATAACCCAAATTAAAATTAAGGGAAAACGTGGTTACAATAACTGTAAGGCTATAGTTTATGCGTATTACATATGCTCACATTATAGTGCTAATTTTGCCAATTTTGTGATATATATATATATATATATATATATATATATATATATATATATATATATATATATATATATATATATATATATATCCCTCATTTTACATACATTCATAAAAAGATACAAAAGTATTACAACGATTAAAATTTTAGGCACCTTTCGGCTGAAACACCTTCAGAAAAATAGTTTCCTCGACAAGTAAAAGGAATAGTTGAAAAGACAAATTATTTTAACCAACGGATGATAAAATATGTTAACATTAGGTATTTTTTGTTTTTGTTCTCTCGCCTAGTTTTGGTACATTTAAAAATCATTGCAGTAAATTTGATATGTTTGTAGGACTACACATGAAAACGACTGTGGGAACTATTTTTATAGATTTATTTTATTTTATTTATCTAGCCGAATTCATTTAGAAACTTTCTTTTCATTTACTTTCCATCAATTTTGTACGTAGGTATTCTGCATTGTGACATTAGAAATCTGCCAGGAATGGTGAAATATTTTATGAGATGGGCGGAAATTTGCTTTAGACGAGCTTGCGATTAAGTGACTCTCAAGATATTTCCGCCGTAGTGAATTATTATGTCTTTTGATCAACGTAGCTTTCTTTTTGTCAACGTTGTGTTTAGTCTCGTTATGGTTAGAGACTAACGCATTTGATACACACACACACACACACACACACACACACATATATATATATATATGTATGTATGTATGTATATATATATATATATATATATATATATATATATATATATATATATATATATATATATGTGTGTGTGTGTGTGTGTGTGTGTATGTATACTGTAGATAGAAATAACAAATTGGAATGACGATTGTATTTAGGCATAAAATATATTGATGTGTATGAGTGTTGACGTCAGTATTTTTTTTATTTATATCCACTATATCCCTGATACTGACTAATTTAATCCACAATTATAGCATGCATTAAAACTATTTTTATCATATATATATATATATATATATATATATATATATATATATATATATATATATATATATATGAAGTTTCGTTCTGTATTATTCAATCTGTTATATATTCATGTACATAGATTTCTCTGTGTGTAATTATATTTTGTTATGCTATCTGACCTCGTCTGCTCTTATGTAATTGAAATAGGAAAATGTTGAAAATTTCTTACACGAGACCGTAATTTTTTCTTGCTCTGTTTCTAGGTAATATTTTGAGAAAGTGACATCAAGAGAATCAGTCTGAAACTGAGGTGTGATATTAGTGACCTTTGAACAAGATGTCAACAATAAAAAAAATGTACAGAATTTAAATAACTGGGCAGTGTTTTAAGCGGGACTGAAAAATGTGACAACGAAATCTGAAGGCACATTTGAATAGCAAATATTCCAAAAACAAGGCCTAATATCGAGAAATAAGAAAAACTCGTGAGAACAAAATACAGTGCCAGTGACGGGGAGAATGGAGGCAGTATATCTGATTGAGATTAGGGCACGTGGGCGTTGTGTAATATTTAACAAGCTTATCTCGCTAAAACTGTTACATCTTAAAAGTGAATTTGATCTTCATTGGATTCTCCATCTTTGTGATACATCTGGTAAATCAATATCTGCTTGACTGTGTAGCCTTTGAATATGGAATCCAGTGAAGTACGTAATGTGTTAAATATCGGAGGTCGGCAGTGAAGATATTTTGGAGAAAATAGCAGCTGTTAAGTAATTCTTGAAGTCTTCGATATCATAGGTTGGTAGTGAAGATATTTTGGGAAAAAACAAAATGGCTGCCTTTATACACGTCGGATTGCATGTTTTGAGCTTTCTGATTGGTTAACCCTTCTATTG
>OZ010571.1:24022045-24159545 GCA_963932145.1 Acanthosepion lycidas
GAAATATGGTAATTTATTTTGTTGTTAAAAATTTTAATCTTTACTTTCTTTTTATGAAAATTTTTGGTACTATGCTACTCACCAGTGCCAATAAGTCTCTTCACGTCACTGCACATACTTTGATAAGATCCATAGTCTGCTGTATTCGTATACATCTGGCTAGGTCGGTTCACAGTATTGTCCTATTGGCCGTGATCGAATTCAACAAAGAATAACGACAGACAATTTTTCAAGACACTGGTTGGAAAATAGAGAAAAATACGATTTCTCACTTACTTGCCAATAGTTTTCTTCGTCTTACTAACTTCCGACCCTGGAAAAATGACCATTACACTCACTGCCTGTCTGTCTCATTACTACTTAATTACTCACTGCTGCTCCTTTCCTCAATGACTGACTCATTAGATGCATGATGGCTGTAGGGCACATCACCACTTTCCATCCACATATATTCCGGAATAGGGGGCCACGCATTCAGCTTTTCCTTGTTCTGATTTCCAAAGTACTCTAATGTTGCGATTATCTAAATTAAATAACAAAAACTTCTGCTTGCCAATTCAAAGTCAGACTGCGAACAGGATTCCTGAAAAAGCCCTCGTCGTTAAATTGATTTAATAATGGACTGGAGACAACATTCCTAAGAATCCTTGGTAATTAAATTGAATTAAAATGGAAAAGAATATATCTCTTCATTTCCTAAGAATGTGTGCGAAACCTTATTTCAACACATCATAGGAAAAACATTTTTACTTTTTAAACGCTTACCTGTTTTTAATTCTCCGAATTTTTTTTGAGTAGATATAAAGAATACTTATTCAGCAAGACTCAAAAATTCCAATTCGTTTACTTGCAACTCACTGTGAGTTAAAAGAAATATTACACAAAATTTAATATTAATATTATTAATATTAACAACAGACATTTAGAAAGTATCGCTGGGAAAAATAAACGGTATATAATAATAACTTGAAGACGTTAAAACTAAGAAATCATAACTTATATTTCAAATTACCATAGAAAATCTTTTCTCCAGAGCATCTCTGTTAAAATGACTGCACAGTCACACTGATTCTGTCAATAACCTGATGCGAACATCTATTGTTTAAAACTTGGTGAACATTTTCAGACATGTATTCATTGAGAGCGAGTTTCATAGAACTAATGTTCAACTAAAAACAGTTATCGATAACTTTATGGCCTGATTATATATATTGTTTTGTATTTGTATTATTCGCAACATTTTAAGTCTTCAAATATTCTCAACATCTCACGAACATCACGTAATATATTAGAATGAGTCAGATTCTTGGACAGTTTTAGTCTTTCAGCAACGTGCCCCCGACGGGAATTTTTATTATCAGTTGTCGTTTTATAACCGAAAAAAAAGAATACAAATGCAGTAGAATGCAAAAGAACGTTGTGATGAGCTTAGGTGTTTTTGTGTTTTTTTTTCCATCAGGTATTTAAGAATGATATATTTTAAAATGAGGTGATTACTTCTGCGGGCTATGTAAGACGTCATTCAAATTTAATATATATGTGAATATTATACTTCTTCAAGTGTGATTGTACTGAGGATAAAAAGTCCAAAACGGAATATTCAATTCTAGTGACACACATCTAAAGAAAGAAACATTTCATGAATATTAAATAATTCAAATCAAAACATGTTTGATTCGATCTGTGCAGACTTTTACCTATTTCCTCTTTTTGAAATTTCATTTGGATTTGCTCTAATCTTTATCGACAGATTCGGTCAAGGTGCATGAAAAGCAACTCTTTTCAGTTATTGTAGTCAATTCAAATCAATTTATTTTTATATGTATATAATCCGCCTGCTTTGGGAAAAGCGATTGTAAAAGGAATCATCTCAAAACCTGCCAAATAAAAGACAAAAAATAACATATATCTTTCCACTGCCTCAGTTAATCAGGGATTTCTTGCCCGACGTTTTATTGTCATATGGATGGATTTTCGTTCAACCATTCTGCTCTAATCATTCGTGAGATGCTATTGTCTATTTCATACCAAACAATTGGGCCATATATGTCGCGAAAGAAATGTAATTTAAGAGACTGCGTCTATGATGATAGTTATCAAATTTTAGCTATTCACGACAGAAAGAGAAAACATATTATTTTTTAAATTCTCTATTCTTTAAAACCACCAGTGTGATTTAATGTTTGCCTCATTATTTCTATTATCTCTTGTACACTCTATGTAAAAGTTTTCTTTTTATTTCAGAACAAACGTTTAGAAATTGTTATCTTTTTCGATGGAACATTTAGTTAATATAATTATAAATTTATATTAGTTTAGATGTTTTATTTACATTTCTTTCGATAGTACTATTTGAAACGTAGTACAAGTTAAAACCGAATGAACTCCAGTTCTATGCCTACCATCAAATAATGATATAATAAATAAATAATTATAATGTTATTTATGCTTTTGGATGTGACTGGGGGAACGCGTTCAGCTGTCATAAAATCACTTCATTTAGAAAATAAACTGATAGGAAACCGAATAGGTCGATAGAGTTTATAATCATCATGAAAATGATATACTATAAATCATTTGAAATTCATGAGAATTCCAAAACATCTAGCTGAATATTTAATCTTCCATCACGCAGTTTGACCAATGACGCATCTCTTGGTGAAACACTTGGCCGAGATCGAAAAATCTTCTACTGGTAAGGAAAGGTATAAGCAATCACTAAGTTATCAAAACAACCAGAAAATGGAATACAAAATTAAGATTTTAAGTGTTCTTCAAGTGAAAAATAAGACAAATAAGCGTCAAATCGAGGCCCGATCATTTCTACGCATACTCGAATTTAGTTAAAAAAAATAAAATAAAAAGCAAGAATGCAAATCTTGATGCTGTCTGAAGGCAAGAAATACGTCGACTTCATAGTGACCCGATTGCGAATATAGGATACAATTTATTTTGGAATGGTCGCAAAAAAAGACAAGAGATACTTAAGATTACAATACGCAAATCATCTTATATTTTAATAAACTTAAACAGGCATCGTTGTTCGTGGCTGTAATTTCCGAGTTATATCAAAAGTGTTCTTTCAATAAGAGGGAACTTCTGTACAGCAGTAACTAAAAATTTTACATAAGAGAAAAGACTGAAAATTGTGCATAATTCTACCTCAAGTATATCTAAATTCTACTGCACCTTCAGTAGTAAAAAAAGGCGTTACTCTTAAAAAATCAAAAAGCAGTGGGAAAATCTTATTAACGTTGCGTTATTCAAAAAGGGCTTCCAACAATAACACACGATTCTATCAACCCACAAATCACCGGATCATGTGATATAGCCCATATAAGGTAACATAAAATATTTATTGACATCAGCATAGGGGAAATCTTGGGTTAGAATACTTGTAACTAAACTGACAACACTAGACATCAAAATACTTGGTTTCCGCTCGTATAAACCACGAATAACACCTAGTATAAATTCCAAGTTATTAAAAATGGAAGGGTAATATTAGAATTATCTAATAACCTTCAGTTCAAATTAATGTCAATAAATCGTAGTTAAAACAGTATATAGGGATCAAGCAATTATATTATATTTTAATTAGTAGAAAAGCGTGTAAACATTTCAAGAATATCTCGAAGGAAATAAAATACACCTGTGTTGACAATGCTGACTTGAAAATATAGATACAACAAACAAACAGATCATTAACAATGTAAGGAAAAATACTAAACAATTAACAAAGAAAAAATATTAGTTAACTCTTCAATTTCCCCGATGTATTGGTCAGTCATAAAAGAAAAATTAGTATAGGAAATAGGAGAAAAGGACACAATACAATAGATTTAGTTTCGCTCAACACCGCAGATTTCTACAAGAGCAAAAGATTACCCTGGCAACTCGAATCAAGTACGTTAATAGCAATCACAGATCAGGACCTTCATATGGATGTCAGGAATATCACCAGACTCGTTCATAAGTATTTACAATGTTTGCAGAAGCTTTCTAAAATCAATTGTTAAAACAGCATTGAACAAATAAATCTTATATGATTTGTCATAAACCATCTTTCACCTGATTTGGTTGTGATGCGCTACAGAATATTAAACCAATAATTTTGCCAATTGAAACACACACACACACACACACGTCTAGGGAAGACTGCAATTTCAAATATTCAAGCCTTTTAAGAAATACGACAAGGAGGAAAATTAAGTCTATTTAATATGTTATGCGCATTTAAAAACATAAACGTGAAGAGATGGGGTCTTAGACCTTGTGCATTCAATCCCAAAATTAAACGCATCTAACAATAACATTCAAATTATAGATCAGTTATAACAAATTTACTGTAGGATATAAAAACTTGTAAAGGCTGCCACGCCAATTACCACAAATTATTAATAATAATAAAAAACAACAATAGAAAACTCGAATAGTGTTCTTAAATATCCTCGCAGATCAGGACTTTCATATGGATGTCATACATGGCACCAAACTCTTTCAGAAATATAAAAACATTCAGTTGTATAAAACCGCACGCTAAGATATATGGTTAAATCTACATTTGTGTGAGTGAAGCCTTAGAGTCTTGGAAAATGATCATTTTTCTTTGAAAATTGTGGACTGGCGGTACAAAATCTAAAACAAGCAACTACCAAATAAAGTAAAACTCATAACATGAGGCCTTTCAACAATTGCAAAAGATAAAATGGAAATCGCATCTAACTCGAAGAGAAAATAATATATTGGCGTTCAATACTCTTTGAAATAATATATTTGGAAGGAAACCTCAATATATACAAGAAAAGGCGATGGCAGCTATCAAATTTGAGAAATCTATTTTCCTGAAAGATAGTTGTAAGATCATTTTTAATAAATTTCAAGCGGCAGTAGGACTTGCTGCCCAGTCAATGAATATCAAGTATCCTGACAAGGAAACAACAAATATTAAGATAAAATCTTGGCTCTTTCGCTTCATTATATTTCTGATTTTTATTAAACAGTACAAATATAATTCGATATTCACTAGCCTAAGAAACTCTTAAAACACATTTTTGATTAAAAAATGACACGATTTATGTTAAATTCATATTAAAAACACATTGTGTAAATGGAAATGTTTCGATGAAATTTTTAATATCCTGCTTGTTCTTTAGAATCACGCTGTCATTTTTATAATAATGTTCAGTAATAAAATACCAAGTGCCACTCAATTTAGAGGGTTAATTAATGTACTTGTTGTATGAACGTAGGAGGAGGAAGTAAGAAGTACAGTTTATGAGGATATAGTGGAAAAATAATGAAAGTAGAAGATTTGAGCGACTGGGAAATCATTCTGTTAAGAGTTGTTTTTTTCCCCGAGTAAGTAGCAGTTCTTAAGAAAACATATCGGAGTGGACATTTCTTATTTCTGAAACACGGAGGAAATTCAGAATATTTTCCCCGTATACGTTGTAGGCCTCGTTTTAGGTTTGAAGTACACATCTAGTGGAACGAAGGGACACGTCTCCTCAGATAATCTTCAATTGAAATATCGATAAAATATGGTTGTGATTGCGAGAGGGTTGCATAAGAAAAGGATGAGAACATTGTTCATTATCCAAATTCAAATCGTATTCAAATCTATCAAGATTTGAAAGAGACAACTGTGCAGCCCTAGACCGGATACCTATTTTGGTTTGATTTAGCCCTTATAAAGACAGATTATAACAGGATGGAATACTTTTTTCAGGATGTTTATGCATTGCTTGTATATATGAGTTCTAGTTGAGATCTGGGGTCCATTTGAGTTCCAATAGTCATACAATACTATGAGTCTCATTGTGGATAACAACTGTTCCTAATGATAGAAGTACACTCAGAGTTCACTCAGTGATGATGGAATGATACAATTTTGTATTTTAGGTACTGAGTAAAAGGAATCTGTTATTTTCCAATTGAAATTTTTGAGCTAGGTCGGAGAATAGTTCATTTGAAAGGCATTGGCCATTTTTGAGGTACACACATACATTGTTATATGATGAGGATTTCTGGGATTCGTTCCGTGATTTCCTTCATGAGGTCCCCTGGAATGTCGTTTTTAATCTCCCTGTTCAAAAATGCGCCTTCGATATTTCATCCTGGGTTATAGACGAAATCCAGGCTTTCACACCCGCAAGAAAATATGTTAAATCGCGCTCATCCCCTTGGTTCTCAGCTGCTTGCTCAGCTGCTGTTACTCATAGAATCACTTATTGCGTCTCTACCGTAGTGACATCTATGATTACAACAGACCTCACTTTGTCTCTGTCCGTAATGAGTGTAAGCGTGTCCTCAATAAAGCAAAGTCACTATTTGCTGAAAGAATGAAACAACGTATTGCAACTCGTAAGTTCGGCTCTAAAGATTATTGGCGTCTCTGCAAGAGCATACTGAACAACAGTGGATCCACAGTACCTCATTATTTAATCAATTTGAGGTTCTACTTTCGAGATCTGGTAAAGCTGAATGCTTTGCCTGGAAATTCTCATCTAATTCAGCACTCGACTCAACCAGTGTACCAAGGGCCTACTTTCTCTGTCTCTATTTTTTCTTTCTCCCTCCACTCTCTACTCTCTCTATCTTTCTCTCTCTCTCTCTCTCTCTCTCTCTATATATATATATATATATATATATATATATATATATATATATATATTACACAGGAGCGTAAGAAGTCGGAAATTAAAAGTTCATGAATCTTTTGTTATAACACCGAAAACAAACATAAGAAATCGCATGTTTGTTTGACTACCTTGAACGAGATAACATGTAATATATATATATATATATATATATATATATATATATATATATATATATATATATATATATATATATTGATGCAGAAATGATTATATATCTTCTATATGCCGTGTTCATAGGTTTTTACACTTTCCTGTCATTTGTGGCTCTTAGCAAATTCTGTCTTTTTGCAATTTCTCTTCCTCCAGCCATATGCAAAACATCGTTACCAAAGTGATGCACTGTTTTCGTCTGTACTCTTTCACCTTAATATGCCAAGACGTCTTATATACCCTAACAATTTCAACTGTCATTTTATGATTTTAAATATAAATGTTCTTTTGGTTTCGTTATTCTCTGAATGTTGTTTGTTGCAAATATATCCCGGCATATGTTACTCTATGCCTCTATTGTACAGCCATAATTATAAATCTCGCCTTCATCTGTAAAGAGATTTTCAAGCATCCACTGTCATATATGTGGACTATTACTTATCAATTTATTACTTCTATATTTTTTCTGTTCTAGAAATGATAGATATAATTTCCTCACTCAATTCTTTAATGCAAACCCATGTTTTTTTTAACGGTTAAGATTTCTCTTACGATGTTAGATATATTTAGTAAAAAAAAAAAAATTGAATGACACAAATAAATACTTGAAAGAAATGGGATAAACGAGATGTATTCTTCTATAATATGTTTAATTATATATTCTAAGTAATGGTCCCAGCTTTCAGTAAATCGGATAACGTAATTCTCGAAAATTTCCTGGGATTCCACTCTTGAAGAATTGATCTTCATCACCCGTTTTCGTATTTATTCTACCATCTATTCACCACAATAATTAAATAAGTTATTTTATATTTCCTCTTGATTCATTTTTCTCCGGTATGCCCCTGAATTTTAGAGTCTATGACCTAACTTTCCGCTTTATGTGTCTCAGAAATGTCAAATGTCATGTTTCGTTTTAGTTTTTACTTCTCTGAAATCGTTATGGGTATGATGTTAAACAACATCCGCTTCCTGGGTAAGACGATAAACTACGTTCAGGAGCAAGAGGTTTTGAGGAGCGTGGAACCACCTCTTAATTGCTGATGTTCGCAAGTCCACCCTGACCAGTGTTGTAGCACCTGTTATGGTCCGACCTATGCGCATATTGTTAACCACTAAACTGGGGTAAAACACTATGTAAGTGTAAAATAGGTTTTAATAACAGAAATATTTTGTCAGAAAATTGTTACCAGAAATAAATTTTTGAAGAAAAAACTATTACCAGCAGTATATTTTGAAAATAATATTACCAGCAATATATTTTTGGAAAAAACTATTACGAGCAGTATATTTTGAAAAGAATTAATACCAGCAATATATTTTTGAAGGAAAAATATTATCAGAAATAGATTTTTGACAAAATAAAATATTACCAGCAATAAAAATTTTGTCGCCATTAAAAAACGAATTGAGGTTGATTTAAATATTCTCTTCTGTTTATATTAATTGTCATGGCTGTACGAAACATTCATCGTTGTATCAATATACAATTCGTTTCAAGTCTTTTCATGCACAGCCATATAGACGTTAAACACCCCCCTTTTTTTTTACTAATGTCATGTTGCTATTTTCAAATACTTTACTTTATCTGGAAGACATGTTTCAGGGAGTTTTCATATTTCTAGGTCTACTATCCTAATTCGACTTCTAGTTCTTGCTATGTGTTTCCCAAAAGTATTTTCATTTTTTACAATGATTTTTAACCCAGTACACAGACTAAGAGACACTCAAGTAAGATGCTTACAGTGTAAAAGAATAATCTATTAAATTATGTAAGGAAGATAACAATTGACCTTAGATATGAACTGATTGAGAATGCAGTGAATTGGGAAGCATCCACTTAGGAGTCGTTTCCGTAAAATAGAGGTTCGTGGGAAGATGATCGCGCGCAACTTAACTTCACAAAAGGAATACAAATGAAATCTGGGTGGTTCGATTCAATGTGTGGCATTGTGGGAGTTATCCGTGGACGTTAGACCTGGTGGAACTAGGAATGTAGTTTGTCTAAATATTTTCGATGGAAATAGCGACTTGCAACGCTTCACCCAGGGCGAAAGTTATTATTACGCAGAAAATAATTCGTCACTAACAAAAACTCGGAGAAGCATTTAGAGTCTTTCCAGACTAATGTGACACCATTTAGGGTTGCTAGAAAGAAAGAAGAAAAAGAAAAGGCGAGAATTAAATTTAGGTGATACGAAGCCATCACGAACAGGACACTAAGCGATGTTATTTTTCTAACAAAGAAAAGTGGTAAATTTTTTTTTTCATTGTCGAGAAGTAAGATACTGGATTTAATCTGATTTATGTTACGGGGCGGAGAATAAGATATAGCCAATCTGCCCATGGCAATGGTGAAAATTCCAGGCTGGTCAAATGGCCTGCGAGACATAATTCTAAAGAGATAAAAATTAATTAAGCACGCACTGACCGAAAAAACAAAATGCCCGCGTGACCTCCCGCAGGCTGCTGGGAGATAAAAATTAATTAGGTCAAGCTTGACCGAAACCAAAATGTCCGTGGAACCACCTCCATGTCATTTGGGAAAAACACATATTTATTGTCAGGGCTGGCATTAATAGCGAAATTATTTTATCAGAACAGTTAATTAGCAATAGAATGTAAATACGTCCAATTGACCATCCAGTTGTTTGGCGAAGGCCCCGGGTGATAAAGTCCAAGTGACATTTGACTAAGATAAGAGTCTAAGGTTTGTTGTCGGACAGAAGGAAAGAAAGCGAAATAAAAGAAAAAGAAAAAAGAAAAAGGAAGATAATTTGTTTTTCTTTGAGCAAGATTTTTTTAAACTGAGGCTAGTGTCGACATACCCAAGCCGCTGAGCCCCCATTGGCTGCATGGAGCATGAGCGTTAGGCGGAGGTAATCATGGGAACCAGGAGGGGAGGTCTGTTGCGCCCCCTGAATGGATAGGGTGAGATGCCACTGTGAGACAGAGGGGAAACCCGTTGACACGCTCTGAGGGTATGGTGAGATACCAATATGAGAACAGAAGAAGGTGGGAAGACGAAAGACTTCCAAAAATGGAAAATAATAAATTTTCTTGACCGAAAACAAAGAAGTGGATTGTGGGTTTAGAATTATCAAGGAACCTCAAACCCCGACAAGTCCACCCCAGTTTTGGTCGGCGTCCATATAAGCAGAGTCGCAGCGAGTGAAAACCAGTACCAGCTCGAGTTCCAGTTGAGAGGCAGTTGAGTGAAGTTCGCAGTTGGCGTTGCACCCACCTCGCAGATAGCTGACTTGAAGGATTCCAGTCATCACGACCTCAACTTCTAGCCAAGCACAATTTATTTTTGAAGAACGACTTAGACTCATACCACCGAAACAAGTTTTACGAATATCGCCACAGATACCCCAAGAACCAGTTTCTTAAAGAACAAACAACTTAAGATGGTAAGACTCGCCTAACAAACACAAAGTGTCATGAATCCATATAGCGGTTTGGGAAGAAGACGCAGTCCTGTATTCAGCAACCAGATATAAAATATTGTTGTTTTTTTTAACACATTTGAACTTTTCGAGTTATTATTTTATTTTATTTTCTTTTAGATATACTTGTGCGGTATTACCCTTGATCGAACTAGGCTTGCATCACGGCCCGGCGACTGATTGGTTTCGTCTGCCTAAGATCAAATCACAATGTGGGTAGGTTAGACTGGAAATTAAAACAGTTACTTCGTTAACCAGACGTTGGAGGCGAGCCGGGAACGACAAGGCTGATACCGAATCTAACCAGATTCTCATCCGATTCATCAAAAGGTTAGAACGTCACATTTGGTGCCCCGACCAATACCAAGCCAGTTGGTCGTCACAGGACAGGATAGCACGACGGACGCAGCCAAGCAAACGTCACATTTGGTGCAGCGACAGCGGGGGTGCGTCACACTAAGAAGTGAACACGGAACCGTTTCTATCCATGTACCTCAGCGGTACTTTATTTTCGGTCAGATCTGGATCTTAATGTAGAATGTAGCAGGCTGCTTGATGTTGGCCTCCCCAAAATTTGGGTCACACTTTAAACTGCTTAGTTTTTAGAAAATTCGGCGTTTTTCTTCTCATAATTAATAGTTTTTTTTTCATTTGTATTCCTTTATACTTTTGTCTTATAGTGTTTTCAGATTTCTAAGATTACTATAAACGCAGTGTGTGTTTTTTAATACTAACTTGAGCTGAGAATAAATACTCGTAGATGTAGTTTTTTTACTAAACTTCTTATCCTACTGGTAAAAAAAGCTAGTGAGAAAACGCAATCTTATCTTATTTCTCTTACTATTTATTTATTCAGTGAAATCAATATCTGTCTACATGCCGATTGATTCTTCCCAGTAAATATTATGGTTGACACGAATACTTTCAATCAAGCTTTACTTGTATTTCAAACACATATTTGTCATGTGCCTTTTCAAATTCGATTACTCTAGAAAATAAAGTTATAGGCTTTCTGCATTTGCATTGATCGCCAGGATAGCATTCTGATCTTGATGATAGCATGTATAAAATAGATTAGGTTACTGTTACGAAAATAGAATACACTGAAGAGGGATTCGTTTTGCAAAATACGTTATTCGGTTTCATTTTTGTATTACAATTAATAATTTTTATATTGCTAATAAGGTTTTATTTTTAATTAATAAACATCAATTAAAATGGGTTTGGAAAAATGTCAAAATACGTGAAGAGAATAAAGACAAAATATCAGGTTATTATTTTCAGTTCAAGATAACACATTACAAAAACTAATAAACAAACTTCGTTTTTCCACAAAAGACTAATAAACGCCAACGGAGTCATTACCTTCGAAATAACAAATGTACAATTAACTAATTTTGGTTATGAATTCGTTTCGATACGTGCAAAATCTCGTTGTAAATAATAATAATAATAATGGTTCAACACAGAATACTACTACTACTACTACTAATAATAATAATAATAATAATAATAATAATAATAATAATAATGGTTCAACATATAATAATAATAATAATGATAATAATAATAATAATAATAATAATAATAATAATAATAATAATAATAATTCCAATGATTCAAAACAGAAAATCAACAATATCAAGCAGAAACATAAAATTAAAGAGGTAAATGAAATTCAAACAAGGAATACTTAAATAGAAACTGCAATGAGAGGCAGAGAGAACAAGACCGTATGAAAATCGTCGTACGGTCTATTGAGAACATTCGACATTCCAAACTGATCTCAAACTTTCTGTGAGAATATTTGGAGCAGTCGAAAGGAATATAATCCCAATGCACAATGGATCAAAAGGGAATAAGAAAGAATGAAGGATGAATCATTGCAAGAATGGAAAAATATAAACGAGTATATCCTTAACAAAATCCACAAAATGAAAATCCGCAGGAAATGATAAGCTCTCTAACTTTTGGCGCTATCATCTGTCATCAATTCATAAAATTCTTGCACAAACTTTCTCAATTCTAATTAATAACCCCAATGAAATTCCAGAATGAAACAGATAATCAAATAAATTATAGACCAAGAACATGTCTGTTCACAACATATAAACTGATTACGTCTGTTTTGACGGACCCTACTAAATTTTTGATCGGTGAAAAACAAAACATTCTCCTCTTAGAATAGAGTGTTTGTCGGGGAGGACAATATGGTTTAAAAGGTCAAGTACTAATAAATAAAATTATCCTGGAAAATTGGTTGAAATCTCAGCACAGTTTGTATAATTACCGTAAAGTCTTATACAGTGGACTACATTGTTTGGTCTTTAAGGTTAAGAGAAAGTACAGGGTCTCTTCCGTGATAGTAACTTTTGTTAAATATCGCATAAAACTCTGGAAAACCACATTAAAACTAAATAACATCAAAGGTACTGACACTTACAATTGTTTGAATATACGACGAGGAATCAATTAAGTATTCTCTCTACCACCACTTTAATTCTGACTGTTCTTGATCTCCCTTTCGCATGAATTAAACAGTAATAAAGATGGTTACAAATAAAAAAAAAAATATTTATTCATTATTCTACATGGATGATATCAAAATCTTTGCGGAAAACGACAATGAGTTAAATGGTAAGTTCAATAAACAAAAGATTTTCAGTGATAAAAACGGTATGAATTTTGGGTTAGATAAATGTGCAAAAGTAACATTCAAGAAAGAAAAAAAATCCATAAACACAATCAACTGATCTCAGATTTGTCACGGTGAATAGGGAACTAGATCAAGAAGAAACCTATAAATGATTAGGAGTCATCAAAGAAAATGGGATACACCATAGCAAAATAAAGTAGAAAGTTTAAAATAAAACCCGAATACTACACGGTTGTACGTATCGTGTTGAACACCAATTTGAATTCACAAAACAGGATATCAGCCACAAACTAGTTCGGCTGTCCCTGTGGTGCAATAGAGTTTCAACATCCTTAACTAGACCATAGATGACATTATACGGATAAACGTCAAAACGAGAAAGCTTCCTACTTGTCACTGAATGTATCAAAGAAAAAGAAAAAAAGAAATAAGAAAATTTACTCATTGATAAAGAAAACTTCAAAATGGAGTTTCAAGTAGGAGAACAATTGAAAATAGATCATAATGCACTTACGCTAGCGGCAAAGAATATAAACAATGACAAGAGCAGCCGCTTCATGCTAAATACTTCTCCAGTACAACAAAGTTGATGTAGATATACCCTATATTCTTTAGTGGTTACTTAGTGAAGTTTTAAAAGCTGAATCAGGAGGTTTTCTTCTTGCTGCAAGGGAAAAGTGATTGCTATCGAGAACCTACCAAACATACATACTAAAAATGCAGATTCTTTGATAAATATCCAGATACAATTTCCCATCTTCTATCTGACCGCATAATATCGGCACCCTCTGAATAAAAGACCTGGAATGTCAGAGAGGGAAAATAACTGTACTGTAAAATCTCCAACTTTCCCGGAATGGAAATTGCATGAAATCGGTATGAACAACACAGACGTCCGATTGCAGACATATTATCTCTGGCAATTTAATGTGAATTCACACAATCACAGACACAACAGTTAAAGCTAATCGGCCAGACAATGCGATCAGTTACCGCAAAAGCAAAATATGTCTTCTTATTGACCTAGAAGTCATTGCAGACTCAAATGTATCTTAGAAAATATTTTTAAAAAATATATCAAAATGCAAGGACCTTGAAAACAAAGTCCCAAAAACGTAGCGGATAAGGACATCAGAAATTCCACTGATTACAAAAAGTTTCCGATAGATGGATTTAGCTATGGAAATTGTGTGCTTCTCACCTGCCACCGCTTGTATCGTCCCAAAACTTATGTCAATCGTTTGCATGTTCCATGATACGAAGGAGGCAGAGGATTAGGCCATCTAGAACTGTCTTACAAAACTACAAAAAATGGCCTTCAAAGAAACCTGGAAACTATAGAAGTCTGTATGATAATATGTGCCAAAGAAAATGAAGGTAGTAAGCGACATTATTCAGGAATTTTGAAAGCGAACAATTTCAAAATGATGTTTCAAATGTGTGAAGAAATACAAGTAAAATAAAATACACCGACTGAAGCTGCGAAATGCTTAAAAAAAGAATGCAAAAGTAAATCCAAGCGACCAGATACAGAAACGATGTCAAGATAAAAATCTTCACGATAAATACTCTGCGCGTAGCAAATAATCTGATGTAGACAGTATCTACGTAATGCAGGGTTAAATGGTGAAATTGAAGGTTTTATTCTTGCTGCCCAAGACCAATGCTAGAAATTATGAATCGCACACACGGAAAAATTGCGGAAGCGTAAAATGCAGATAATGTGATAAATATCCAGAAACAATTGACCATCTTGTATCAGTTCGAACTATTGACACCTATTGAATATAAAACGTGACATGAAAGAGTGGGCCAATAGCTTCACTGGAAAATTTGCAAGATCTGCGGAAAGGAAGCTGCAAGAAACAATTATAAACATCACCCGGACACGTTTACAGTTGCAGGACCTGTAATAACTTCATGGGACTTTACGATACACACAGAGACGGCAATCAAAATGAATTTCCCAGACATCGTTATTAGAGACCGCATATAACAAGGTCTCTTCTTATTGATATCGCGGCCCCTGGAGCCTGCAATATATCTTTGAAGATATTCAAAAAGCTAACAAAATATGAAGATCATGAAATCAAAATCAAAACATATGGCACATGAGAACATCAACAATTTCAGTTGTAGTTGTAGCCCTCAGATTGATTAGAAAAAAATCCAATAGACACATTGCAGGGATTTCTGGAAGCCCATGCCTTAAAGAAATACAAGTAAATAATCTCACGAGTACAGTCCACACCTTACGAAGGGCTTTATCTATGTACAATATATGGGATTTTTTTTTAAAAAGATGATATTTCTGACCTTATGTCTCTGATCGTGAGCAAGAAAGAAATGACTATACACCAAAAATCAAAGGAAATATTAATAATAATAATAATAACAATAATAATGATAATAAAATCAAAGCTCAGACATTGTTATTAGAGACCGCAAACAAAAACGTGCCTCTTTATTGATATGGCAGCCAATGCAGACTGCAATGTATCTTTGAAGATCTTCAAAAAGGTATCAAAATACAAGGACATTGAAATCGAAATCTCAAAAATGTGACAGTTGGATTCCTCGGATTGTTTGGAAAAGATTTCATTAGACTGATTGAAAGGATTCCTAGATTCCTGCTATCCGATGTCTTAAAGAAATACCAAAAAAAATGTTCTCTCTCGTACAGCCACACCTTAAGATGAGCTCTCCCTATGTAAAATATGTTTGTGATATTTTTAATTGGTCAGTGAAAAATATCATGATGACATTTCTCAACATAGGTCCCTGGGCAGGACTAGCAACGAAATGTGAGCACAGCAGAAATCAAAGGAAATAATAATAATAATAATAATAATAATAATAATAATAATAATAATAATAATAATAATAATAATAACAATAACGACAACAACTATTTGCATGGATAATCTCCAACTCTTTGTCAAAGACTACAATGATCCGCAGGATATGAACACTATTCTAAAATTCTTCAGTGATGATATCGATATGTATTTCGGATTAGATAAATGCGTAAAAGTAATATTCAAGAATTACAGAAACACATAGATATCGGCATTGTCGCAAAGATTACAAATCCGTAGGTGGTAGCGAAAGAGAAGGGTTACAAAATACCGAAATTAAGGAAAACGTAAAAGAAGAGCATTAAAGGCGTGTGCTTCTGAGGTGAAATACCAACTTGAATTCATAAAACAGAAGATCAGTCATAAGACCGTCTTGGGTATGACGAAAAGCTACATCCGAGTCCTGGGTTAGACAGCAAATTACGTCCAACTGCAATGTATAAGATCAGGACATTTTGAGGACCGTGGAAACACCTCTTAATTGCTGGAGTTCCCAGGTCCACCCTGACCCGGGGTGGTAGCACCTGTTAGGATACCGACTATAGGCAAACAGTTAACCCCAAAACTGGGGTCAAAATACTATGAAAGTGTAAAAATAGATTTTAATAACAGAAACGCTTTGTAAAAGAATATTACTAGAGATATATTTTTTAAGAGAAAATATTATCTGTAATACATTATTGAAGGAAAATATATTATCATCAAAAAGAAATGCCGGCATTAAATAGAAAATTGTGGTTGATATGCCTTAAAATAAAACGAAACAAACAAACCAACACCCATAATAATTTTGGCTACCATGTGGTGTAATACAATTTCAAACTACTTAAAATGACCATAGAAACAAATGAATTCCAAAATGGGAAATCTTCTCATTATCCACCACAGGCGTCAGCTTAATGCCAATATTGTTCGATTTTATGTGGCCAGATCCGAACCAGGGAGAGGACTTTTTCAACAAAAAATGTCTTACAAAACTGCAACTCTCAGTCTACAACGCTATCTAGAATGTGTCAAAGTACAAAAAAGAAATATAAAAATTATTCAGTAATATTTGGAGCAAAAAATTGAAACTGGGATTTCAAGTGACTGAAAATGTGCAAATACATCATAATGCCAAAGCACCTAAAAATGAAAGTAAATGCAATGTACCAAATCCAGAAATAGTAACAAGATATGTCTCTTCATTGTCAATGTTCTGCCCATACCAAGAAGCTGTTGTAGACAAACCCTGTATCCATTAGTTGTTATGTAGTTCAGTAGTGTAAAAACTTAAACAAAAGGTTTTATTCTTTCTGCACATGACCATATTATTGCTAAATAACAATTACCAAGAACATATACTGAGTAAATATATTAAGCCGAAATATAGATTATGTGCTAAATATCCAGTAACAATTGAACATCTTTTAACATGTTGCATGGTCATAGCACATACTCAAAATTAACTCGTCATGATAGAGTGGGTCAATATCTTCACTGGAAAATATGCAATTTTTACTAGAAGGAGACTGCAAGAAATTGTCATTTACATCACCCATGCATGGTTACAGTCATAGGATCTGTAATAATTTCATAGGACTTTACGATACGCACAGACACAACAATCAAACTTAATCGTTTAGACATCGTGATCAAAGACCACCGAAACAGAATGTGTTTTCATGTTGACATGGCTGTTTCTCCTGATTTTAATGAATCTTTGAAGATCGACATAAAACCATCAAAATACAAGGATCTTGAAATAAATATCTAAAAGGTTTTGCACATGAGGACACCAATACTTCGTATACAATATGTATGGATTGATTTGAAACTGTTTCGGTGGGATTATTGAAGGGCTATTTTGTAACCTATGCCTTAAAGAAATATAAGAGATCTTGCTCACAATTGCAACTCACACATTACATAGTGCTATATCTAAGCAAAATGTGTGATCTTAGTTTTTCTTTTTTTTTAATAAATAGGATCACTTTCAAATATAATGAAGCCATTTCTGGCCTTATGTCTCTGGTTTGGACCGAGAAGAAAATGAGTATACAACAAAAATCAAAGGTAATAATAATAATAATAATAATAATAATAATAATAATAATAATAATAATGATAATAATAATAATAATGAAATGAGTTGATGTATTATTTAGACAGTCAATGCATTAAAGCTCAGTACCATCTGATATCAATTGAATTAAATCGAATATCATCAACCAACACCAAAACAAACAAGAATTACCTTGTTAATAACTTAAAAATGTTTCTATGACATCAACTGAATGAAACAACATAAGAATTAAGCATAATAAAAACAAGAGACAATCATCGGTAAAATGCTATCAAATTCAAAAAGCAGAGTACTAAACACATTTTATGAAAAATGACCCGACACCACGAGCTGAAATGTAATGACTCAATATCTAAAAAACTATTTTGGTGTTAACTGTATTTTCTTTTAAATAATCGCGTATTTGAAGTGACAATTTTTGTTTTATTTACTATACTTCACATTATTTATATTAAAAAATGTTAAATTTATGTCAATTTCAATTTTTTTTCTAATTCTATAATTACTGTGATGTTATAATGGTCAACATACTGATTTTGAAAGTTATTAACAACTCTTGTGTGAATTCAATATTTCCTGATGATCCCAACCAAATAGCATAAATAAATTAAATGTATAACATACATATCTCTGTATTTTCTCACAGTTCTTTATCTATCTATTTTCCTCCTAAATATAACCTGAAGGTTATGAGTAAATATATATCAGGTTAAATGTTTGCGAAGACAGTGAAATATCAATGTTCCTCGATTTTTACGTAACCTTTGCTTTTCAAACTTAACGATTATAACAAGACTGCATAAAGAATTAATTTCTCCTGGCTTCATAAAACAATCTGTTGAACATCCAGATTCATGTAGGCTTTTGTAATCTTCTTTGAGAATCAATGTATCAATTGTTTGCTCTGAAATATTCCTTTTGAAATTATTTGTGTATCATTCTGAGACGTATCTTGAAATCTGATCTACTATAGGAAACGTTTGATCTATATCCCACGCCTACTGCGTGGGATTTATAAAAAGAATTACATCAAGTCGAAAACAGAAAGAGAAATCTATTTACTGATAGATATTTCACAATGAGTCAACCCACGAATGTCTATATGTTGATAAATACGAGTGTAGGTTGAGAATTTCTTTGGCTGCCTATGATTGAGGTATGTAACAGCTGTGAAATCTTGCATGCATTAATTTCAAGTCTTTATAGTAATAACCGCATTCTTTATATCTGACTGTTCAAAGAAGACTTCAGATGTATTTAGTAGCGATCCCTCATGGAAATGTGTAGAGATTAGCATTGTGGTGTTATCAAGTATTTGCAGAAAAAGGGTTTAGCCCCCAAGGACATTTATACTGTCATGATTGCTACATTAGGGGATGATGCCCAACTGGCTAGTTAAATGTAAGTGCGGAAGGGGAAATTTTGAAGATGACCCAAGGTCTGCATGAACTGCAGCTGCCAGCACCGAGGAAAACATTGATCTTATTCGCTTCATGGTGATGGGCAACAAAAAATTGACTATAAAGTATATAGTTATTAGCATAGCCCGTTAGAGAGTTGAAAATATTCAGCACGGTGGACTTGGCATGATTAAAATCTCTGATCGGCTTGTGTCACATCCACTGATACATAATCAAAAACGCACCATACTGCTCAGATCACTGGAAGATCTGATACTTTTTTCATGCAGATCAAGCTGGTTTCCTTGAATGTTTTCAAATCCAGGATGAACGTTGGATTCATCACATTGAGCCAGGGATAATGTAGCAATCAGTGAATTTGAACCACACCTATTCATCTGCACTAAAAAAGACCATGATATTTTCATCTACTGGAAACGTGACAGTCTTTGTTTTTCGAGATGAAAAATGCCTTGTGTTTATTTTACTATATTCAGATCGGGCTTAGTATCAATGGTGAATGTTAAACCAACGAGCTGAAACAGATGATTATCAAGATCAAACGTCCAGGAAAAATTATGAAAGCAATGTTGATTCATTCTGACAATACTTCAACACACATTGCCTTGGTCTTAATGGCTGTCGTCCGTGACCACCCGTTCAAAGACAGGCCCCCTCCGTATTTTACTGATCTGACTATTATCTATTTCCCAACAGGAAAAAAAATCTTGGATGGAAATTAGTATCGCATCGATGATAAATTCTACTGTTGACTTTTTTGACCAGCATGAAAAACTGTCCTTTTTGAACAGTTAGATGTCAGTTTACTTGGAAAGAAACAATGCTCATTCCGTGGGTTACTGAATAAAATTAATATTATTTTCCTTATCTTATTCTTATTATTATTATTGATTCACTGTTTGATAAAATATTTTACAAATTGCAACCACTAAGACCTATAGAGAATAAGAAGGATGTTAGTTATAGATGTGTTTTTTTTATCTTACATCAAAGTTTGTTTCCACCATATATCGGTATAATTGATTTGGTCTGGTTTGGTTTTACGGCATATCAACCTCACTGTGTTATTTTATGACGACAATTTTTTTTTATTTCTGGTAGAATTTTTTAAATGTATTGCTCGTAATAATTTTTTACCTTCAAAAATCTATTTTGGGTAATAATTTTTTTCGTCAAAAATCTATTTCTGCTATGTTTTTTCTTCAAAAATCTATTTCTGCTAATATTTTTTCTTCAAAAATGTATATCTGGTAATGTCTACTTCAAAAATGCATAGTTGGTATTTTTTTTTTCAAAAATGTGTAACTAGTAATAAATTTTTCTTCAAAAATTTATTGCTGGTAATAATTTTTTTACAAATTTCTGCTATTAGAATCTATTATTACATTTTCGTAGTGTTTTTCAAGTTTGGATGTTAACTATTTGCTCATAGATGGGGCCGTAACAGGTGCTACCACCGCGAGACAGGGTGGACCCGGGGACAACAACTATTAAGAGGTTCCACGCTCCTCAAAACCTCCTTATCAGAGACATTGCTCTTGGACGTAGTTTATGTTTTACCCAGGAGATTTTATCTCCATACCCAGGAGAGTTTATCTTCATACCCAGGAGGGTATTTGATTTGGCACTGTGTAAAGATTAAGAGAAAAGACACAAATGTTTAATAAATACAAAATAAATATTTAGATGCACAAAATAATAATACATGAGGTTGAGGAGAATATTGACATTCCTAGAGTTCAAGTCCTGGTGCATAAGAAATAGATAGACAGACAGTCAAACTGACAGTGTGTGTGTGTGTGTGTGTGTGTGTGAGAGAGAGAGAGAGATAAGGAGTGAGAAAGAGGAAAGAGCGAGCGATTCAAGCAAGAATATGTATTAATTTTCCAAATGAAGTATCCGCCGATTGACAATGTGTTGAAGGAAGCTACGTCTACTTTCAATGTAACAATGAATGGTTTAGATGTCTATTGTCGCCGGCCCATCATGCAAATACGGTATTTTGCCTTTGGGTATATTAAGATGACCGCAGCTGAGGCAAGTGGACAAAATTAATTTATCGACTCTGATTTTGATCGAATAATATCTATTCATATACTGATCTATAGATCGGCTTTGAAAAAAATGTCATTAGATTCTCATTGTGTCAGGGTCTATCAACCTACATCCGAAAGCATTCTGATTAGCTGGTGTAACTAACTATTTATAGAGATTTGCAAACCTTTTGGTCCTCTTTCTATTACTTGTTTATTTATTTTCTTACATGCATAATGCTTCCTGGTTGGTCGAACTATGGCTTTTTGTGCCATTTGAATTTTATTTTCCTTTATTTTTTAAATAAGATGAAATCTTCCTCCAAAAGGACGACGTCATATTATTTATTTTATACATATATTTCACTTTCACCATATACCTAATGTTAATAAGTTTTATTCTACAAAAATACCGATAAATGACAGGGGATTACGCTATAATATATGATAAAATAACGTATTATTTGCTACAGATATGGAGGTATTTTCGTAATTTTCTTATTATCCTTCTTAGCAAAGAAATAAAAGATTGTTTTAAATGTCATATTCAAGAAGAATTATTCTCGAATTTCTATATATGAAGTTATAAACACTGTCTGTCTATTATCGAACTCCTCAGAGAGACTACAATATCTATACATATTCTGAGACCATATTATTCATGGTACTCGAAAAGTATATTTTATTTTGATCAAAGAGGGTCCACGGGGAGGCAATAACCACCCACTGAATTTTTATTTCCATATGATTTAATTTAAATTTCAACAAGGGAATTACTCCTAGCGTATTCTGATAGGAATTTTTCATTTTGATTAAAAGGGGTACGGAGTGTTACAAACATCCCTTTGAATTTTTTTCCCTTTGATTTAAAATAAATTTAAATTTGAACAAGGGAATTACTCCTAGAATAATTGGATAAGTATGATTCATGAATCTAGTAGATGGTGGGCACATCGCCAAGATCATGTTGATGAAAAGAGATCCTCTGGGTGCAGCCCCAATTAAATATTGTTTCCTTTTGATTAAATTTAAATTTGAACAAAAGAATGATTTCTAGGGTACATGGATGATTAAATTTCATTTCGATAAAAAGGTCTCACAGGGAGCATAAAACATCCACTTAAATTTTTTTTACCCATGATTTAATTTAAATTTGAACGTCAGAATTACTCCTATCCACAATATAGAAGGAGAAAGCCAGAAGTTTGAGGACACATCGGCAAGATGAAAATGAGGTAATATGTACGTCGAATTGAGCAAAGATATCACCAATCAGTGGGTAGTGCCTTACAATACATATTTGTTGCGACAATTCAACAGTCATATCAATGTTGAAACCTGCTCATCATTTTCTTATAAGAAAAGTGGGAGATACGCAGCTAGGCGCGTGTAATTCAGCTAGTTTATATATAAAGTAAGTTTGTAAATCTCTTCTTTAGAATTGACTTTTTTATACGGATTTGTGTTCAAGCGGATAACTTCCCTTATTATTATTATCATTATAATTAGTAGTAGTAGTAGTAGTAGTAGTAGTAGTAGTACTCGTAAACCGTGAAGATGCAGTGGTGATCATTTAGTGATTAAACCATTACTTGCTGATTTACATTAGAAATTATTGTTATCTCAATATTCCACAAGATTCCAACATATATATATATGAATTCATAATGCAGTTCTCTGGCGTCGTACCACGCCAAAATAAGAAATATACAAGAGCACTATATGCAATATATATATATATATATATATATATATATATATATATATATATATATATATATATATATATATATATATATATAACTCTTAGCACAAGTCCAAAAAAGACTTTTGAATCATTACCACGAACAAATTCATTTTTACAATACGTAAAAGTATCTACTGTTTTCTTAAAATAGGATGAGAAACCAGAAATACGTGGAGTTGATTTTTGAAAGATAAAATAATGTATAATCTATATTTTATAAAAAAAAATATCCACATTCCAAGTAAAACCTTTTGCGAATTTTCTTCTTTTTAAAATATACATTTCTCTCTCTCTCTCTCACTCTCTCTCTCTCTCTCTCTCTCTCTCTCTATATATATATATATATATATATATATATATATATATATATATATATATATATATGAAAAATATTCATATATATCTAAAACCATTATTTGAATAATATTATTTAGTCTACATTTTTATTAATCTGATTTGAATAAATATTACTAAATTTAATTTAAAATAAGACAGAAATAAGTTTTTACCTAGAGAGTTAGGTGTTTATTTAAGGTGTTGCCAGCGTGCCCAGATTTTATGTAATTTTTTTTCTATGAGAGATATATCTGTTCAAATTAATTGAGGTATAATGGTAATTGGCTGTTTTTTATAACATTTTACGATCTAGTAATATTAAAAAATTGGAAAATATATTCCGTAATCAAAAGAATTTTAAGTATTTTAGTTTCACATGCACTATAATTTTTATGGATGTCTGTTTTAAAAAAAAATCGACTCATTTATATTTAAAAAGAAAATATTTTTAAAATATTGGGCGTTCGTGAACTGTAGCAATCTTTTCCATTTTTGGTTACACGATATAGCTTTTGCTTAATAATAGTATCACTTAATCTCTACAAAGTAAAAAATAAAAAATTAAAACTGTGTAAATATTCTGATTAAAATTAAATACAAATGAAATCCATTCTTGTAAAAAAATATTATTTTCGACTTTTTCTTAATACAGTAGTGTTCATAATATATCTTATACATTAAAGGATTTAAAAGATTTGCTAATTAAATAATATCTTACTTTTTTCATTCTTTCTTTTACGATTCGGAGCAGATTTTCGTTAATAATCTGCGTTGCTTTACAAAAGAAAACAAAATAATGATGACTTAGAGTCACTAAGGATTTCTCCTTATAACTAAAATAAACATTACGCAGTATATCAATTTCTCGTTATTAAAATAGTAAGTGTGGTGTGGGTGCTGTGGAAAAATATTCCTAATATATTGTTTTAAAAAAAAGATGATTTCTAAAATCATTGCATTCTTTTGAAAACAAGTCCTAAGTTTTAATTAAAACCCACAAATATTTGATTTTTCCAAGAATTTCCGAATCAATGTGTATTTCCCCGCCAAATAAAAAAGCTACAATTTCCCATAATAGTCTTTGGTACCACTACTGAACTTTCTAAAAAGGACAACATATGTAATTTATTAATAAAAAATAGTCCTTACTAAAAATATCCTTCTTAATTTAAACTTAAAAACATGTTGACAATAACGCTTACATTTTATTAGTTTTCAATCATATTTTCATCCTGGTATGCTCATTCTGTAGCGAAACTCTGGATGTGTATATATATATATATATATATATATATATATATATATATATATATATATATATATGTGTGTGTGTGTGTGTGGTGTATGTATATATATATATATATATATATATATATATATATCACATACATAGTTTACCTTTAATTTGCAGGAAATGTCACATATTGCACACTCTCGCATGAGTAGGAGCAGTGTGTGTCTATGTATGGGTGTGTTTGCGTGTGTAAATCTTACTCTCAATTTTATACTGTACAAATATTTTATGAAATTTAATATATTCGCTATTTCCCAGTTATAATTAATGTATTAAAATTAAAAAAAATGTAATGTTAAAATTAATGTAAAATCCAATAATTTGTGTGAATTTTAATCGATTTTCCTGACATAAGCGATTAATGACGACGTAATGAACATATTTACATATTGTGCTGATTATCTTAGGAATAGCATTTAGCGATTTTCACTCCTTACATCTTTCAAAAGCACACCGGCAAATACATAGTTTCACAAATAACATTTTTATTTTTTTTGATAAGAGATGACTTCATTTTCCCTCTTCCAATATTCTTCAGAAATCCGATATCTTCAATAGAATTTTTCAAGATTCGTATAAATTTACCAATTGTTATGGAGCGAAACTTTACTTCCGAAATCTATGGAAACATTTCATAATTCACCTTAATATCAAGATATAGATTTTGTTTACTTATATCTACGCATAACAGGCAGGTTTCAGTTATGACACCGCGCATATACGTTGCCATTAGTAAGAAAAAAATTAGTTTCCAATAAGTATCAATGTATTTATGGATCAATAAATAACGATGCCTAATAATATAACTTACGAGTAAGATCAGTCAACTGAGGCCAATGGAAACTTTAAATTATAAGTTTATACGTATTGGTGAAAAATTTGCAGATTGAGAAACGAATTTCATGACGCTTATTATATATTCTGAATTTAAATATAGCGTGTATTATTTTTTTAATCATTTAAAGCAAGCAAGGCAATAAATTTCTACATGGTAAAGAGTTACTGACTGTGAATGAATGTGGGAAAAATAAAATATTATTCAGGAGAAAAAACAATAAATGAAAATGAATTAAGGAGACAGAAGATAACACTGCCTTTAAATTTTGAAGATTAATGTTGAAAGCACGAAGCTGTAAGTGATTTCCACAAGCGATATTGCGAGAGAAGATGTTGGTAGAATAGAACTTACAGTTACATCTAGAACTTTCAATAGTAAAAAGATTGAACCTTGTCACCAAACTCGTACTGCAAGTTAATAAAGCCACCAAGGTGCAAGAGGTTTCTCAGTGTGAGATAATATGAAGAAAATAAAACTTTATTAATGAGAGATATCAATAAAAAAACAGGAATTAAGAAAACAAAAGATAAGGATCGATATTGCGTTAAATCTTTTTAATATCTAATTTGTCTGGAAAGCTATACGTCATAAGAGAATTTTAAAGCGAGGAATATGAGAGAAGAACATATTAGTATAGAACTTACGGTTGCATCTAGACATTTCAAATGTAGAAAGATATAGTGTTGCTGCCAATCTAGTACTGCGTTTAAATTGATAAAAAGGCATAAAAATGGAAATGGCACCAGAAATATTACCATGTAGTAATTCACAAAAAAATGTCGGTGGGATCGGAACTGGAACCGAAATGCCAGATCAGGACAAATAACTGTTATGGTCCAGGTTAGAACCAAGGAAGATCAACACGGACACAAGACTAGAGACAACGAACGTATATTACACAAAATAATAATACAAGTTGTGGAAGGTGTTAGTATGACTCTCAGTCTGGTTTGGAGTGAACTACTATCGACTCGACTTGATTCCGTATCTAGCCACCCACCCATCACAAGGGTTGCATGTCGCATAAAGCCGAGTTTTCTGTGGGTTCCCCGAGCCCGTAGGCTCGGCCAAAAAAAAAATGCCCGTAGACACTGTAAAAACAGAATTGGTTTGGTCAACCTCCCCGAACGAGTCTCTGCCCTTCGGCGGAGCCTCGTCTGGGTTTCTCTCCGCTCAGAGGCAGAGAGTTCGACCGTCAAGCCGAAAATCTTGGCTTGATTCGGTATCTAGCCACCCCACGAGGTTTTCATGCGGCACAAAGCCGAGTTTAACGTGTGTTTCGGCCAAAAAGTGCCCGTAGAACCCGTATAAACGGGATCGGGTTGGTCAACCTCCCCGAACGAGACTCTGCCCTTCGGCGGAGCCTCGTCCGGGTTCCTCTCTGCTCAGGGGCAGAGAGTTCGACCGTCAAACCGAGAAACTCGGCTTGATTCGACCCTCTCTCTTGAGAGGCGTAGTATACATGGTGTTAAGAAGAGTTCATTCCGTAGTTATAGGTACGGACCCATGACAATAACATTGCAGACTATTGTTTGCATTTTTATCTAGAATCTTTAAATACATAGCAGATGCACCAGACCAGATGTGACAGCAATATTCCATGTAGAGTCCAATGGTAAAATTAAAAATGTGAAAGCTAAATTCTGATGATAAAAATTATTTTGCAAGACAGGATTATCCTCATTTCCTAACCACATACCTAGACATGGATTCAATATAATCTTTCTACTTCATGTTATCAGAAACTGTTAGATGGAGAAAGCGCAACGTTTCACTCTCCTGAAAGTTACCATCAGCCTGTCTGGTAGATTGAAAAATAAGATTTTTCAGACAATTAAAAATGAGCGCTTTCGTTTTGGAGGTGTTAATATTAGTTAGCCATTTCATACCTTTTGAACAACTTATCTCCTGTCATTTTTAGATCAACTGCCAAGTGACCTACAATTTGTTGATAACATGTATCTAAAACTAAAATAATAAACAATTATTGAATATTTAAATTAATACATAATGCTAATATTGCAATGTATATTTACACTTTGTAATTTTGATCATAATTATCAAGATTCTAAAACTAATACTTTAAATATTCGTACGTCTTTTTTGATCGTGATCAGTGCAGTAGTACCTGAGATGTAAAAGGAATTTCTGCCCAGTTTCTAAATACGAGAGTATTTCGACTAGTGTTGATCTCTCCGAGAGAAGTCTTACAATATAAAATATCGAACAGAATAGACGACTTCTTTTGTAAGCTTATGTAACCTTATAAGCTTTCCGTTTCAAATTAATCTCGTTAAGGACACCGCCGGCTTTCGAAGTCGAAGATATAAAATAATAATGAAGTTATAAAAAATTATTTCTCAATTCAACGTATAAAAATTGATTTCTCCAGAGAAACTGTTCATATTTTGTAGGCATATGACTCGTCTGATGCAAAGTGTGGCTTGTTTTTCGAGGCTTATTTCGAGTTACGATGAAAGAGAATATCATTTGTCAGAAGATTGACGAGACAAAAATATAAATATTATTCCGCAAGCGAACAGGGACGCAGTTTTGAGGCTGCAATTAATGCATATTTCTCTGCTTTTTAGTTTGCGTTTTCTTGACATATTTTTAAAAATATAAAAACTATTGATTTCCGTTTGTCCCACTCATTCAATCTGTGTGTGTCTGTGTGGGGGGCGTCTGTATACTCGCACTTGCATGTATATGTGTTTTTTCATCTGCCTCTATTTTTCTATGTCCTTATAGAAATATTACTTTGTGAATTATGACGGAAGCTAAAACAGAACAATTTGGCGTCAGTGTCTCGGTAATCTTACGTCTGCTGCAAGCGAAGTTTATATATTCTTTTCACCGAATTCTTTAAAATATATTTTGAAATCAGAATGCCTTAGAGCTGTCTTCGATAAGCAAAAAATATCCAAACTAACATCTGCAAATATTTGCTAAACTATTCTGTCTTTCTAAAATATATATCTGTTCATAACTCATGTTATTATTTTATCGCTACTAAAATATGCCGTATATATTATATCTCAAATTTTTCTATATATTTCAACTGCTAGCATCTAATGGCATACAGAAAAGTTTAGCAATATGTTTACTTGGTCAAATAAATAGTATAAAATATTTAACTTATTCAAGTTAACGTTTTATTTTCTGCGTTCGCGCGCAAGAAACATAATCATACACACACACATGCAGATAGGCCGTATATAGAATTCAGGATTGCATGATGAGAGCCTGCAAATTTTGACAACGATGTTCATATTTTAAACGGACTGAGAGTCACTCGAGGTAGAGAATTAAAAGATACCCCGCCCAGTATGGGGATCATACACTGAAGACGCAATACCACCGGAAGAAAAAAAATTCTGAAGGAACCGTAAATGCAAACCTAAACAGAAAACAGGGAATAAGCATCTTCGTCTTTTCAAAAGACCGGTCGGCAGGCATTATGACCAAAGGATTGATGATCGCTTAATCAAGTAATCGGCAACTTCTTCACTGCAACGCCGCTACGAACCTGATCGAGTATTAATGACGGACAAGTCAGCCGGACAAAGGCAATGAAAGAAAAATAATGGAAAATTATACAGATGGATATACTAATTGAAATTATATCACTTAATCAATTTAAAACATAAATGGAATCATTTGTTTAAAAAAAAAATCATAAAAATACATAGCAGCCTAAATGTTTTTGGGAAAATTGATGTTTTTGTTCCTTGAAAGCTTCAAACTTGTTGATGCCAAGACAAGTTATTATCAAGATGATTATCATTTAATCATGTTCTGAAATTTTGATTAACTTGCTTAAATTTGAAAATAATTGCTCACACTGATTCAAACAAAGATGACATCTTTTTTACATAATAAAGTTGTTATACCTCCAAATTTAAAAAATATAATTTGCATAGAAATCAATCAACGAATCATCTTTAGAATTAAATTTCGATCTCAATAAGCCGTTACACTGCATATCAAACAATTCCATTTGGAAACATTATGATGCTGTCGCCATCTCTACATGAAATGGTAGCGCGAAGAATTTAAACTGATTTGCATGCAGTAAAAAAAATCAGCCAAACATGATACAAATTAATTTCACAAATCCTGGAGTATATTCATAAATATCAATGAATTACGGGCTGAGTTTTACTGTGAAGTTGTATTTTTAAGTTATTTAAGTGAGTCACAATATCGACAATAAATGCTAAAGTTGCAAGCCAATTAGCATCTGGAAAATATGAACTATCAACACGTTTGATTTTAAGGAATATCGTAGATTTTTGCATAATGCAAATACTCATCATTGATTCTCAGCTAAGTCAGCGTACTTTGCAGAAATAAAGAAGGACACCATATTCTGTCTCAGTATCTAACAAAAACTGTGTAAATTGATATCTATTCCGGTTAAGCTTTCCTTTATAGGAACTAAATGAATACATTCTTCCAATATCTGAAAAATTGAAGTCCCGCCTAGCACAAAGACTGAAAGTATGTGCAGTATCGCTTAAGTCTTTACTCTCATCGACTACAATTAAAACATATTATCATTCACGGCAGAGGTTGATTAATTACTTATTAGCATCTGCTGACATTTCTTCAACACACCGTGTGACCGTCATTGGAGACAGACTGAAAGTTTCAAATGAAGACGTTTTATTTTTTCTGGACAACCAATATTCAACACTCCCGGTAAGCATTCTTTGAAAACATCACCATCTGTAAAAGCTTTCATCTTTTCAGCTTTGCGATTTGAGATTTCATAGATGGAAATTGTTTGTTTGTTTTTTTTTTTTGCTTTTCATGGCAGGCCAACTATTGTATGAGAAAGTCGCGACTCTCATATTGAATTTGTTATAATACAAATTAGTTATGTCTAATAACTTGGCTATAACTTGTATATATTATTATTATTATTATTATTATTATTATTATTATTATTATTATTATTGTGCTGTGTGAGCGGAAAAGAAGTGTGTAACCCTGCGTACATGAAGCATTTTTAATTGTATTTTTGTTATCATATAGGTCAAATTCGGTTGGTGGTAGACATTAGATGGGGTGATTTGAACATTTATGAAAGAGTATATCAACAGGATTTTAATTGTATTCGAAAGCCTCATCTCTCATACTAGAAGAAATCAAAATTTTAAATAAACACTGATATCGAGCAAAAATATTCATACTGACATTTCGTTCACCTCAGCTGGTTGGAAAATCGCAATACTCTAAGTTCACTTGGCTCATTCGAATCAAGTCAAATTTTAAAATAAAAAAAAATGATGTAAATCGAGACATGAATCCAATAACGTCGGATCGCGAACCAATAAATATAAAATTCATTTATTATATCTTAAGAATAGAAAGACAAAAAAATCATATTCATTTCAAAGTAACCAAATGATCAAAAAGATTAATATGAACCTAAAATTGTTTCTTCACTTGTGCTCTGGTTTCATATTATTCCTGCATAGACCGAAGCAAGCACAAAGTAGAGTGACTGAATGTGTATTCTGAGAAAGGGTTAGAAGTTGGATATGAACTAATCAGACCAGACTTGAACCGGGCCAGCAGAATCCAATTACAACCTCTGATCATAGCTCATCTCGACACGTAAGTCCAATGATTTGAGTCGACTCACTGGGCATTGGTTCTCGTAAGCAGGTCAAAATCCTATCGGTTTATCCATAGAATTGACTCTCGAAAATTAAACAAATAGCAACTCATATATATATATATATATATATATATATATATATATATATATATATGTATATATATATATATATGCAAACAAAATTATATATATGTTAAAACAAAATCTCTCTCTCACTCTCTCTCGCACACACACACACATATAAGCTTGTTAACATTTGTATATATGTGATTTGAATATTATATGTATGTGTATGCTAGTGTGCGCCTGAACTTGTCGGGGGATTGTATGTGTGCCCAGGAAATGAAAAGTAAAAAAAAAAAAAAAATGAATATAAAGATATCAATGATGGATTAGTGTATGCTATTATCATCTTTGTTGTCATTATCACAACATTTCAGACAATGTACACTGGCTTTCAACAAGGCTAAACATCAAGGAATTTACAAATGAACCCTTTACTTGTTCTATGGGAGTATATTGGTCTCTTTTGGCTGATAATTCCTATGGATACTTCGTTTAGCTCTTATTTATTACTGCTCACATCGTTTTGACTGAGACTAACGTTACATTACACTAAACTGCGTTTTGCGGAAATGGATTCTAAACTCATGTAAAATGTCTGAGTCTAAAACTAATTGGCTTAAACATCAATTGTTTAATAAAATTTTTATATTTCACAAGATTCTATTTGAAAAGACAGCTTTAACATTTACTGGTTGAGCTTTTGCCTGTTTTTCATGTTGTAAACTCTGCTTGATCGTATGCGAGTATACCGGTCTGCTTGTGCGGCTAGACAATCCATGGTGCAGAGATCGCAGACATATTTGGGCTACATTTGTGTTTTTAACACTCACAGAGGCGATCATTTGTTTATTCTGTACGTATGCATGCGAGCGCACGTGTCTGCGTGCGAGCGCTTGTGTCTGCGTGCGAGCGTGTGTTCATGTGTCCGCGTACGTCCATGTCTGATTTATTACTACTTTAAATACATCCATCGAAAAGCATCAAAATATTTCTGTAATTTCACTCATCATTCAGTGATTAATTGGAATATTTAGATATAAAGTATTGGCATGGAAATTCTTTTTTGGGGGTTAAGTCTGTAACCCAGGGATATTTTGCCTGTTTATTTCAATCCTTACCTTACAAATACGACCCAACAAATGGCATTTGATTAATGATATGAAATTACTTCACCATATTTTTTTAAACAAAGCTATCAACCAGACAGTCCTTTTACGTTTCTCTGGGAAACATGTCCAAATACACGAGGTATTCATAAATGTTCATATAGGGACATATTCCACAAAGAATTCATCGTGCTAAATTCGATACCATGTTTTTTATGGAATGAATAATGTTCTGTTAAATGGAAACAAGGGAAAAATTGAGGGGCATGATGCTATGTATTCATACGATTGAACAGGTATAGACTCTGAATCAATTCATAAATAGACTCGATCTGGTTCAATTTTTAAAATATTCGTAGAGATAGATATATATAAGCCTCAACATGCCATTGCAGAAGCTATTTGGAATTATTTTAATATAGGATTGGACTTTGTTTATTGAGTTATTAAACTAAAACCTATTACGTTGTTTTTTAGATATATTACTGATTCACTTCAGCATTTAATTTGAACGTTGTTTTCATTGTTTTAAATTTTTAGATAGGCCTAATAAATATTATTTTTTCTTATCCGATTATTAATTGTTTTCGATGATTTTTTTTTTATTATGCTACCAAAGATGTTGAAAAGGCAAAACTAAATATAATTTAAAATCGATTATTTAAATATATTTATATACTGGAAATTTGTAATATATGATGGAATCATAAAGATAATTCAACCATTATTTTTACTACTACTACGAAATCAAAAAAAAATCTAGATTTTAAATAAAGACATTGTATAATTTTGCAGGTTCAATTTTTCAGAATTATTTCCTGATGCTTTAGTATATTTTACATTTTATTTCCACATATTATTCCTCTTAGCCACATGACATTTACCTGAGAGAAACAATTACACAAAAGACACAATATATTGCAAATTTTCTTTTTAATCACATGGTGACAAGAGATGTTCCAATTCATAGCAACTCAACATTTGGATGAGCCATTATTTCTTTAGTGTCTGCCGAGACGTTTTCTGCAGATAAATGTTGATTTCTTTTTAATAATCTTATCTATTTTTTTTAATATTCCCCAGTTTGTCTTTGTGCAATTGCATCTGTTTCATTACTTTTATCAGACTTCTTGTTTTGTGCAACTTTGTACTGATATTTATTTTTGTCTCTCGTTTTCTTTTGTTTTCATCTTCCGCCGTTGACTTTTATGTCGTAAGGTCTATTGTTTTATTTTAAAATATTTTTTTCTCATTGATAAGTCCTGTTCCTTTATGTTATTTTATCCTTTCGCTGAAGTCTACACATTCAAATGTCAACGAATAGCTTCTAAGCATTATGCTTGTATTTAAGAGTACGTTTATGCATTGTATATTATTCGACTTGTTACTGCCAGGTGATATCAGCGTTTTCGTTTCTTCTGTAGATTTTTTTCCGTTAGCACACATTTCAGAGAATGTAAGAGATGCAAAACTTAAAGCAAAAATAAGGAAAGGAGCAAATCACCATAAAACTAAATCAGATAGAATAGCTAAAATAACCTACGTTAAAAACTAAACATGAATGACGAATTTATGTCATGGGTACTTCATTTAGCAATTTTTTTATAAATTTCGTCATGATAATATTCGCAACAGTCATTCAAATAGATTCTCGCGAAGCTTGTGATAAAAATGCTAATATATAATCGGACATGAAAGACGATATAGGTAATCGTAATGTAAATATTATATATATATATATATATATATATATATATATATATATATATATATATATATATTGAGATGTTGAGGTTTCATACTTATACACACACTCATATAATATATGCAGTTAAACCCATCACCCACAGACTCGAAGAGCTAAATGATAACATATTGTTAACACAGACACATTCGCTTCCCAGGAACCAACTGTCAAAATTACCAAGGGAATTCAGAGTAGCATGCATCTATCCAACTTATATCTTAAAAAAAACAACTTAAGAGATGCCGTTTGTCCAACACAAGGACTAACCCAAAATAACGATGAAAAAGAAAACAAGCAGACATGTTGGCCGAAACTAGTCGAGTAATGTAATTGAAATAATAAAACAAAAATAATAATATACTACCCAGTGTGTCTGAATATATTTATTTTTTAATTCCTCAGTATTTTTAATGTTCAATATATATATATATATATATATATATATATATATATATATATATATATATATATATATATATATATATATATATATGCGTCTGAGTGTGTTTAAAATTATGATATATCGCACATATAGTGCAGGTATTAATAAAACTGTTTCCGATGTAATATAACAGAACTGATAAGTATATTTTAATAAACATACACATTATCCCTCACCGCTAGCACAAATCGGAGCTTCATGTACAACGCAATCTCCAGACGTTGAATACAGATTGGCCTTCCATGTTCATATATATATATATATATATATATATATATATATATATATATATATATACGTAGAAACTTTATTTATAAATATCCCTATCGATGAAACCATTGATATCATCCTTATGCCTGTACATAGAAATAGGTCAATTTCTCCTCCATCCATCAAACCCAATATTCTCAAAATTTATTGCATGCCTGCACTACTAATGACCTCTTCTACGACCATAACGGCAAAAATTACACTCAAACTAATGGAGTATGTGTGGGAAATTCTCTCTGTGCTTCTCTAACTATTACAAGTCGAACGTAGAAAAGAATGTATTAAAAAAAAGATACAAATCCCAAACTATTGGTCCGCTATGTAGATGATGTATTTATTTTAGCTGAAAACCAAAGCGAAATTAATAATCACAAATTACATTCGAAAAGATATACGTTCTCACAATTACCCATGAACTTAGCCAAACAAAAGAAACATACCTTCTTGTATGTTCTTGCTTGTGGAGTCTACTGACAATACACTCAATACTTCATTATATAAAAAAACACAAGTAAAAAATATTGCCACTTCCATTTTCCTAGTCAATGTCGTCTCAGATATAAAATATGTTTTATTAGAATTTTTTTGTGAGAGCACGCAAGAACTGATCCCCACGCCCGATTTGCTTTAAAGAGCTTAATGACGGTATTCTTATCCATCTTATAGATTACCATATTAGACTATTTTCTTTCTGAGGTAAACAATAGCAACACGGAACATACATAAAAAAAAAATTAGCATTAAAATTTTCAACGAAAAGTAACTATAGTAACTATAAGCAAGACGAATATTCATTTTCAAACATTATAAAACAAAATACACAAATCCTTTTGAAAAAAACAAGAAAATTATATTATATATTATAAAAAAATTGAAACTGATAACTCCATTGTGAAAAATAATAATTAACCTGCAAAGTTCAAATGACAGAAAATCGATATCATTTACAGATATACATGTCCTTTAAGTAGATATGTTCCTGGCCATTGCAAATTAGTAAATAATTATATTGGATAGCAGTCAGTCATGTCCTATGCGTCTTACACGCTTTGGCAATCATGTATCTTTCGATACATGACAGACTAGGCAGATTTTATCCTTACAGTAGGTTGTCATTTCTTTCTGCGTTGGACCAGTTGTTATCCAATGATATAGCAGCAGTTCTGTTCTGCTATTTACCCATTGCTGGGGAAGGAGAAGAGGATTTATACATTTCTCAATTCCTCAATACGAGCCGCTATCTATTACTCCACTGTGGATATGCTAAACCTATTTAAAAAGCCTCACAATGATCAGAGTGATGTAACATCTCTCAGACCATAGATCAATTACGTCTTATTTAAATGCACATGGAGACGTACTGAAGTCTATTCGTAAGATATTCGTCAATAATATAAATATAGTAACAGCATGTAAAAAAAAAAAAAAAAAAAAAAATGGCTAAACACAGTGGAAGCATTATTAATGAAAAAAAAAAACAAAAAAAAAAACCAACACTGAATAATGTCGACTATAAAAAGAACCCACTATATGCTGACTATATTTAGAAAAAAAGTCCTTTAAATCTAGAAACATACATAAAACAATACATATATGCAGTTAAATTTAAATGCATCCATTTTTCCTTTTGTCAATAATTTATAACTCTGTCGGGATCACATACCCAAATTTATTACATACTGTCGACGCGTTGAACGCATGGATATAAACTAAATTTTTCGATTATTTTGTACCCATTCTGAAGGTTTTATATCTCTAAACTCGGACACTTAATTCAAAGTATATGAAACGTTAACCGACATTTTAAATGCTAATCATTTTCAATCTATTTTTCAGTTACGAGCAAAGACAGCTTGGCAAAAAATATATGATTTCATTATTATGAACTTTGTCTAGTGGATACCCATATCTCAGTAGAAGCCCCGTTTATTTATTAAACAGTAAATTTATTTATTTTCGTCTACCGGACTAAAATCTACTTCATTTTAAATATACGCAAGCTGACAGGATTCGACGAAGTGTTTCGCTTGTCAGGAGACACCGTCGTTTGATCCGACATGATTTTTTTTTGTCAGTCAAAAGTACGCGGGAAATCAAGCAAAGTTGAATAGTGCCTTATAAATGCGGATCTTTCTTAGACTCTCGAAATATTCATGTCTGTTTAGTAAATAAAGTAATTTTTATAGAAGTGATAATATATTTTTAACTATTCCTCCCGCTGTATTTTATTTACTTAAAGAATATTTTTGTGGATACCAGTATTTGAGAAGACGCTCCGATAATTTCTTAAACAGTAGGCTTATTTATTTTTCTCTGAAAATTTGAGAAATCTTATTAAAGAAAATAAGCTCTCTCTAGGTATGATTAAAAATGCGTTCCTCTTGAATTTATTAGGTATTATTTTCAATTGTTAATAAATATTCTTAGAATCTGCATTTTCATTTTCTTTCTTTTTACGAAAGGATATTATAAGGAACTTTATTTCTTTAATATATATATATATATATATATATATATATATATATATATATATATATATATATATATATATATATATGTGTGTGTGTGTGTGTGTGTGTGTGTGTTACAGATAAAGTTTTAAGAATATATCTGTAGAGAAGACAAATTGAATAGAATAGATAATCAGAAAATGTTACTTAGTCATTGCGACGCGTTTCTTCAGTTAATTTTATCAAGGTAATTGATGATAAAGTTGAAAGCCGAAACGCGTCGGATGGACTAAGTACAATTTTCCGATTGCCTATTATGTATCTTTCGCTCTCTCTCTCCCCCTCTCTCTCTCTCTGTCTGTCTGTCTGTCTCTCTCTCTCGCTCTCATATATATATATATATATATATATATATATATATATCACATATAAATATCAAAAGCACTCGTGGCCTGACGATTGCATATAGCATAAAACAGACTGTCGCGTCTAAGTGTTGACTTCTGTTTACACACGCTCTATCTCTGATATTGAGCACTTTATCCCATAAATATAGCACATCTTACAACTATATTTCTTCATATATATATATATATGCATTTAAAATCAGCAGATAAGCTGAATCCGCTATCTTAGTTTCAAACTTACAACATTCTCAGGTGAATTTTATCAATTGACCACCGAACGCTTTATTTTTAACAAGCTGATGAATGCTATATTAGTTGTGCTAGAAAAGAAGGATGTGTATACGAAGCAAGGGGAGAGAAAAAAAGCAATGGATTTAGAAATGTATCGGTGGGCGTGTTAATAGAAATGCACATTTTTTTTTATCCCACCTCATCTGTGCTTTCGAGGAATTTTTTATTATTGATGTAAGGAATCAAGTCTTCGTTTCCTGGTTCAAATGGTTCTTTGAGTCCGGAAATATCATTGTTGCTAATGTTAAAAATTTGACCTGTTATTTTTATTTCATCACACGTGTATTGAGCACTTTTAAATACTACTGTTTCCTGGTCTGATTAAACTCTCACCATCAACCGATTATACATACTCACGCACACACACATAGACACACACACACACACACACACATATATATATATATATATATATATATATATATATATATATATATATATATATAAACATATTTTAAAGAATAACAGACCACTTTAAGGTAACGTTATAATAATTTATAATTTATAATAATATAATAATTTATAATATATATATATATATATATATATATATAGACACGCGAGCGCACACACACACACTCATATATATATATATATATATATATATATATATATATATATATATATATATAGAGAGAGAGAGAGAGAGAGAGATAGATAGATAGATAGATAGATAGATAGCATTCAATGTAGACATGTTTAACAGATCAAGGTCACGGATACATAGGCGGCACATAGATTAGATACAGAGGCAAGCTGAAGAGCAAATTGGCAGCTGCCAGTATACCCCATATCACCCTCGAGGACTTGGCCTTGGAGCAGGTAGAGTGGAGATCAACGTGTTTCAGTGGACTGTGCGGTTTTGAATCTAGTTAGTTTGAATCGTTATCAAGAAGCGAGAGCAAGGCATAAAAGGTTAGCCAACTTAACGCTGACCTCATCCCACAGAACTCACTCTTGCTCCATATGCGGTCTCCTTTGCAAATCATTCGCGTGCCTTAACTGTCACTTAATATTATCACACAAAATTCATAAGTGAATCAATTGGTTAAGTTAGAAACCGACAGGTGAGACCATTATACATATATATATATATATATATATATATATATATATATATATATCAGAGAGAGGAAATTTGTGAGAGGGATGTATCGATGAAAATCACCACATATATTTCTACACAGGCATATTTAGTTGAAAAAAATACGACATGCCCTGATTTTTGCGTTGGATAAACTGGTGGATGTTGCAAGATGAATATCCTTAATCTAATTAACATAACCATTGATAAACGATACATTTTTAGATTTTTCTTGTAACAATTGAATGTTGTTTGCAAAATAACAAATATATTTCAACTAAAACAATGTTTTCTCGATAAATGACTGCCATAAACAACTCCCCTTGCTATTTAGAATATTTTCTCAATCTAAATTTAATTTGGATCATCTGTTTAAAATTTACAAGGTTAGACATATCAAAATATTCTTGAACGTTCAAGTATTAACGAGCAGTAACCTATAGAAAATACTTCTCATATTGATTTTCGTACATGATACAGATTTACCAAGGTAAAAAAGCAGAAGTCTTATCAGATATTAACCTTTTATATTCCCGGTCAACATGACCCAAAATAAAACAAATATGTTCTAAAGTTGAATATAATTGTTTCATATTTTGTCTTATCAATTTCTCTTTCTCTCTCTGTGTGTGTGTTTATATATATATATATATATATATATATATATATATATATATATATATATATATATATATGTATGTATGTATGTATGTATGTGTATATATATATATATATATATATATATATATATATATATATATATATATATATATATATATATATATATGTCATTGTTCATTCTTTCAATGAAATTATTGTTCTTACAATAAAACTTCATTGGATGTAATTTTATTTATTTGTAACTTTAGTCTATCCAGACTCACATCTCTTCTGGTAGTTTCGTGCTCGGAGGTTTTGGGAGCGAAATTTGCACGGCATTTTCTTAATTGCAAGTTCATTTATACACATATTCTTCTTTGTGTTGTGTCCCTTCATGATATGGATGTTTATAGCTCTCCCAAATTTGTATCCCATGTGGTCTTTAGAAGCGTTTATAATTTCGCCAAAGGTACACTCTCTTCCCAATCCATTCACACATGCTAGACACGCTGCTTCATCATATTTATGTGGCCCATTGACTTACCCTGTCTCTCTTGCCCTCAATACATCCTGTGCGATGTATCTTTACTCCTTCCTCATTATGTGTCAAAGCAATTTCAGCTGTCGTTTGCTGATTCTGAACATAAATGTTATTTTTGTTACCATATTTTTTTAGACTTCCTCGTTGTTTACTCGCTGTGTCAATGAAATTCTTCTTTTGTAGACTTCCTTTTCTGTTGCTCCCAGTCTCTACTTTTTGTGTGAGTGATCAACCGCTACATAATATATATATATATATATATATATATATATATATATATATATATATATATATATATATATATATATATATGAAAATATATAGAAAATAGGAAAGAACTGGTTTAGTAAATAATCCAAAGTTCTTTAGTATTTGTGTTATTATTTTTAAAAAATATTGCCAGGTGACGGCCAGCGATATTTTTTCATATAGAAAGGGTCGCATGGTGTTAATAATTTGTATCAGTAAAGAGTTACATTTCTAGGTGTCAAGTCAGGGTAAGCTTGGGCTGTCTAAATTGAAAACGGAAGATGATTTAGTCTAGTCAGTGAAAAAATATGGGAATGTAGAAACCCAGAAGACTGCCCATTGGAAAATAAATGCTGCGTCAAATCTATGATATACCAATGTACTATCTCATCCACTGAGATCCTAATACTAACATGATATACATTGGGTCTACGAAGAATGAATTTAGAGCCAGATGGATGCAGCATAAGTGCTCTTTCAACAATATAAATAAAAAAAGATTAATATGTTTGAGATCAGTAGAAGCAGTATTATGTACTATTTTCTTATTATTGAGATTTCTAAGAAAGCATCTTATTTGTTCATTTCCTATATCGTAATCAAATGCATACTAATTATAAACAAGATGAAAATATACTAAAACAGTTAGCATATTCTAATATATCAACTACAGATCCTAGCAAAAAAATTAAATTAATCATATACTACACTAAATTTAATATATCCAACTTAATTCTTCGCAATAATTCTTCTCCCCCGGTTAGCGATTTGCAAAAAAACAACATAGTTTATAAATTCGAGAGCCCTTTGGGAGAGTGTATCTCCAACGAATTAAATAATATTTATGTTGGTCACACCACAAACTCGCGTTCACGACGCTTAACACTACATTTGAATGAAAACTCTAACATTTTTAGGCATTTAAAATAACATGCCTGCCTGCATACACAATTCCGTAAAATACTTCTCGAAAACACAATTATACTTCGACATGAAAACAATAGATAAAATCTAAAAATCCTTGAAGCATTATACATCAAACAGTTGAAACCCAACCTAAACAAAATCAATTATGGTATCTCTACGAATATTCTTAAATGTCTATAATTGGTAACAGAAGCCATTGGTTTATACCAACAGCTTTCGATTCATACTTCTACAATTCACTCTCGTGTGGTCATGTGTGACGTCATGACATGCGGTGCGATTTTCGCTTCTAGCGTCTTACATGCGCGTGTTTATCGTTGCTAAGATATCATCTATGTAAACATTGACAGACTATCATCACTGTCTTGTCCGTATATTGTTTAATATGTTGTAATTGACATCATTGCTAATGGCTTAAATAAGCCGAAAGCTTAGATTGTATTAAAAAAAATATGGATCCCTATTGTGAATTTCTTTCTTCTTTCAACGATAATGCTATTAAACTTATAAGAAGTTACGAAACAAATTTACAACACTTGTCTATATTATTTAATGAAACGTGTATATATATATATATATATATATATATATATATATATATATGATATAGAAATTAACACTCTTTTCTTAGTTTGTGACGAAAGTTTTTCTGTTTCCTATTAATTGTTTAGCTCTTGGAACTTATTTTTCACTAATCCGATCAGAAAATGTCTTGTTTTTTTTTTTTTTGTTTTGTTTTTTTTTTTGGTTATTGGTGACATAGCCAATTTATAGTTCGCGTCTATAACTTTTCCTAATGCTGATAATTCGGCGTAGTAATACCTGTTACGGCCCCAACTATAGGAAATATATAACCCTCAACTTTAGGTAAGTAACTGCGGAGAACTTTTGTGCATTTGACCCATTACCTTCAGCGTCCTATGTACGTAAGTGTTATAGGAATTTAGAACTAATAAAATTATTTTATCTTTATTTGACACGTCCATTCTGAATATTCTTTCTCCGTATACATAGCTGATCTCCGTAGTTTGTTTACATTTATTTTGCACGCAGTTTTTATTTTCTTTTAATATCACTACTATTTTGCATCCCTACATATACTCAATCATATCATATATTAGGGAACCTGAACTATGTAAGATTTCGAATAACCCAGAGTACGCTTGCGAAAAAAAAGTGAGCAGCGTACCGTTTCCTGCTTAAGTTTTAATTACAGTTTAAATAGACGATAATTATTGCACTTGCGACAAAAAGAGGAATTAAACTTAAACCTGTAATAAAGAGCTGTTTTTTAAACCCCCTCATTTTGCTCGAATATTTAAATTTAACTTTGAATGTGTTATTAATTTATTTTTTAATCGCGTGTAACTACAGTAGTTAATATCTGTTACTTCAATATGTGATATGATTCGCTGAGATCGATAAACGAACGGACAGACAAATCGTACACTGCGCTTTATTCATAAATATTTGTTCTTATTATATTTTTTTTTCTCTCTCTTTCCTCATGAAATAGTTGACATATTCGTTTAAACTTTTGATTATATCATTCTTTTATTATTATCTGTGTTTTTTTCTTTGCTTTTATACAGCCGGTTCACATTCTTTCCTGTTAAATATTTTGTTGCCTTGAACATACTTGCTTCATCTCTGTGAATCATCCTTTCTGTATGCAGAATGTTTTCATTGCACCATTCCAATTTATCTTGCTTTGATTTGGGTTTAATTTCTGTATTTAGTCTTCAGTAATACTGTCCATTCTTTTGCCTCTTAAATTTTATCTTTTATTCACTCCTTATTTCATTGTCTCGTTTTCCATCGACGACGTCACTAGTGCTTTTATAAACAAGTTCCACTTTGAGTTTGTAGTCTCGTTCTTCTCTCATTGTATCCTTTATCTCAGTCTATATATATACATAATTTTGCCAGTTGGGTCATTAAGCAGTCTGTCATATTGATGTTTATGCATTACTTTGGTCTTTATTTTAAGCAATTTAACATGAATGAAAGATGACAGGATTTGAGTATATATTTATTGTGTAAAACTACATTTGTGAAACTTTTCCTGATAGTTAAATAATAGTTTGTCTCCCTCATGTATCCTGCCGGGCTGTTGAATTTCCATAAACTTCTAGGGTGTTCTCGAAATATGGTATTAATAATTTTGCTATAGATCTTTGACGGGCGCGTGTCGAATTCCTTGCGAAAGATTTCGCCTTGTTGTTCTTTTCTGAGTTAAGCATCCAAGTTCTTCGTGATGTTAACGGTTACCCGTGGTTGATATAGATCCTTGACGTTGGCCAGTGAGTTATAAAAATTATCACTATTTATCTTTGTGCTCTGTGTTGTCAGTGTGTATGCATTAATTAATTCTATGTTGAACGGATTCTCTTTCAGTTGAATAAAAGTATTAGGTCCGAGAATTGACAGTATTCTTGGACAACTTTTCTCATGTCATTATCTAATGCTAACCTTACACATTTTCCATTTTTCTCTTCGTCTGCATGTATTATCCTATGCTTGCGAAATCTCCATTACTTCCTAACCTAGCTTCACATAATTCCAGAATGTTGTCATTTAATCACTTCATTTATTGTTTTTATTTTTAATTTAGTTCCGATTTCCTATGACTATTTTCTCTGGTGCAAACAGTTACTAGATAACGGACCAGTAATACCACTTACTCATTTCAAACCATACCGGGCTAGTGTTATTAGGTTGGTGCAAAAATAATGACGTAATAATGTCGCTTTTTGACGTATTTTTAACGTCAAAAAACGACACTATTACGTCATTATTTTTTGCACCAACCTAATAGTTTCCAAAGTGTTTGATCTCACTTTACACCTTTATTTTTTTATTCATTTTGTGAACAATCGCTGGATGATGATCAGCTGGAAACTTTCGCTCATGTCTTTCCTTACTGGACGAGTATTCATCGCCGATTCAATTTAACCACTTCACACTATTATCTAACATAAGTATGTTTGTTGGTGCCATGATTATTCTTGGTAAAATTGTAGAGTGATTCCTCGTTTTCGTTTCCACTATGTTTTTTATTGAGACTCCAATGTATTTAGGTGGCCGTTAACACATCAAGATTCCCCCCCCACACTTTGGCAGGTGTTCTTTTTCGTCCTAGACATTGACTAACCGGCAGCATTGCAACGGACGTTCTTTTCTCGCCGACGGCCTGACAAAGTTTCTTAGCAATACCCTTTTCATATCAAAAGAAAATTAAGTGCAAGTCAACTACATCATGCAAGATTGGCTGTCTTATATTTCTTACGTTCGCTGATGTGATTTATCAAGCAGTTAGATTCAACTTCAGCATCCACAGGGCAAAAGATTGTCATCTCAATGCTTAAGAGATTTCTCCTTATGATTTCGCAACTCATTTTAATTGATTATAAATAAACTATTCACATTTGGATAATGTTAGCCAAATTATATATTTCACAATGGTCATTTCCTATTTAATCTTTGCATTGCGCCTTTTCTTTATTCTTTTTTAAGCTGAAACTCTTGTACACAATCCACAAATAATTTTGTTTACATTATCATGAACTTTTCAGTCTAATCCGTAGGTTTGGCAGTGGAAAGTTCCTTTAATTTGTTAGCAGGTCTTCATTTTGTAGTTTCAAATTTAGCTGCTGATATGCGTTGATTTAGCGTCCTTGTAGATCTTAGGGAACGGTTAACGTCAATAGTAACCGGGGACACTAACTCTGTAGGCAAATGGTAGCTCTGAAGGCAAACCAACATATTATAAACATACTTCATTTTCTATTGTTATACATACAATTCTTACTTTTTGGACATGTTGTATTAATGTCGATGTTGGGCTCATACCAATTATTTTTCATAAAAGGCATATAGTTGAAGTCTTGATTATGGCTATTAAATTATACATTGCAAACATTTTCTTATTTCCCGCCCCATGGAGGATGTAAAAATGAAACATATTTCCAGTATGATACTCACGGATTTGTTTGTTTAAACTCATATTTAGATACTTCCATCTCTTATTGATTATTTTTTAACTCACCTAAACCCTTTAATATTTCATTTTCTAACATCCGTGACATAAGAAAGAAACATCTGCAGTGTTGAATCGTTCCTTGTTGCGAACTGCCGGGAGATACTGGCTCACTGTGAAATCAACCTTGACTCTTCTATCCCCGTCTCTGACATCTCAATCCCCGGCTACTTTCCACTCCTTGAAAAGACACTCAAACCCATATGCATGACCTTGGTGTTTAGGTCAAGGACCATCTCCCGTCTATTGAATCTCCAGGCCATTCGTATATGTGTCTCCGGCTATCTCTTCTCAATTCTGTAAGCGACCTATTTTTTTATTTATCGCTCTCCATTCTTCCCAAGACTACTGTGCATTCGAATGCATTTCTGACAGCATTGACAAGGATCTCTCTCTCCATCCATTTTCCCGCATATTCGTGTTTGGTGATTTTAACGCCCATGATACCAAGTGGCTTGATAACGCTACTACTGACCTTGCAGACATAAAACCGTTAATATTACAATTTCTCAATCCCTCACACAAATAGTTGACTTCCCCATACGTTTTCCCTACAACCTGGACGGCAAGGCTTCTCTTCTTGATGTTTAACGTCTATCCCGAAGTCCTCTAGCGCCACGCAGCTCTGCCCTCTTCGTAACTCCGATCATACTGTACTGTCTGTCAACTTCTCCTTCAACTCCACTCCTGCAAGGAACCTCCTACCACTAGAACATCGTTCTGCTATCAACGAGCAGGCTGGGACTCGTTAATTCGCGACGTCCCCTCACACTCTCTGTTAAAGCTGGAATCGAGGCTTTCATTCACTCAAGGAAATATAAGGTCAAATCGCGCTCCTCCTCTTGGTTCTCCACTGCTTGCTCAGCTGCTATCGCGCTTAGGAATCACTTCTTCCACCTATATCGTAGCGATATATCAGATTTCAATAGACGTCAATTTGTCTCTGCTCGTAACGTCTGTAAGCGTGTCCTCAATGAATCAAAGTCACTATTTGCTGCTCGAATGAAAGAACGTATTGCATCTCGCAAACTCGGCTCCAAGGATTATTGGCGACTCTGCAAGAGCGTACTTAGCAATAGAAAACACTCGAAACCTCCTTTGCTCAACCAGTTTGAGGTTCTGACATCTTCTGCACACAAAGCTGAATGCTTTGCTCGAAAATTCTCATTCAATTCACCACTCGACTCCTCTTGTGAAACCACACCCGTTTTCCACCTTAGAACTGAAGATCAATAGATCGACTTGCATATAACACCGTAATCGGTTCTGGGCATCATCTCTAAAATAAACCCCTACAAGGTTAGAGGTGAAGACGGGATACCAGCCATTGTTCTGAAGAAATGTGCGCCGGAACTGGCCCCTGCCCTCTCCAAATTATATAACTACTGCCTCAATGAATCTTGCTTTCCACCCTGTTGGAAGTCCTCATCCGTTGTCCCCGTCTTTAAGGACGCTGGAGACCCTTCTGACCCTTCTAATTACCGTACTATCAGTCTCCAACCACTCTTCAGCAAAGTCGTTGAAGCTTTAATCAACGCCGAAGTGGTTATGTACCTTGCTTCTAATCTACTCTCCGACAAACAATATGGTTTTCGCTTTGCCTGTTCTATAGCTGATGAGCCTACGGCCATAACTGAAATTGTTTACCAAACATTTACAGAATAACGGAGAAGCTCGTGTCGTGGCTCTAGATATCTCCAAAGCGTTTGATTGGGTTTATCATAGCGGCCTTCTTCGCAAGCTTCAGGGTTATGGAATTACAGGTCGATTGTTCGATTTAATACAATCATTCCTGTCGAACCGGACACTGAAGGCCGTTGTCAACGGATTCTCCTCCAGCTCCTATCCAACGAAGGCAGGTGTTCCCTAATGCCCTATCCTACTCCCTACTCTGTTCCTTATCTTCTTTAACATTCTCCCTGATGTCATATGTTCCCAAGTAGGCTTCTATGCGGACGACACTATTATTCACTTCTGCTTCAAAAACAAATCTAATGTCGCCGACAAAACTAACCTGGCTGTTTGTCTCGAAAAAGACGTCCAATCGGTTGTGGACTGGGACAGGAATTGGCTGGCTAACGTTAATGCCTCAAAAACAAAACTGCTCCCTATTACTCACCAGAGAGAACCTTCCCTATCCCCCTTTAGAATGTCTGACGCTCAACTCCACGAGAGCACCTCTTTGCGACTGCGCGGTTTCACATTGTCCGCTGACCTGAGATGGAACAAATACATTGAGTCAATGGTTTCGTCCACCGCTAGGAAAGTCGGCTCCCTGTGCTGCGCCAGGAAATTTTTCTCCTTGGAGCCAATCCTTCAAATCTACAAATCAACCATTCGCCCTTGCATAGAGTATTGCTGTCATATATGTCTGGAGTGTCTTCTATTTGACTCAATGTTTTTGATAAAATTCAAAGACAGATATTCAGTGTAATTGGCTCTTATCTGGAATCTCGTCTGCAGCCGGTCTGTTACAGACATGCCGTTGCCTCCCTCGGTGTTTTCTACAAATACTTTCTCAGTAACTGCTCCGATAAGCTTCTTTCTCTGGTTCACAGACTTCATGAATTTAAGCGTTCAACTAGGCTGGCATCTTGCTCTCACCCTTTCACTGTCGAAACTGTTAAATATAGCTGTCTATTCTACTCCAATAGGTTCATGTCTCGCACTTCTTGCCTGTGGTACTACTTCCCCATTTCTTGTTTTCCTGGTAGCTATAATCTCCAACTGTTGAAATATAACGCCAATCGACGTCTCTAGATGCCCTGATCTATCCCCTAACCTTCTCTTAATCGTTTCCTCCATCAATCCTCTTTGTGCTCGCTCCAACACTCTGTAGTCCCTTGCGTGCTAATGGCTTCCCGCCTTGTTTGGTATTGAATGCGTAAAAAAAAAGAAAAAAAAAAACTATGAGTACATTTCCTTAACATAAGATAATAGTTAATATTTTGAAGTCACACAGAGAATATACAATTGATTAATTTTTTTGAAGGTTACTAATATAATATCGCTTCATTTATTTTTGCTAGAAATTATTCACAAGCTAATTTGTGGAAATTAACGTGAGTGTATAAAAGCTTTTTGGTTATGTAAATACGTTGGCATTTCCCTAATTTCTTTGATTGGAATTTCATAAATATGACAATAATTGCTACAATGATTGGTCACAGAAATGATCGGACAATGATTCTTAAGCAACATCCTCAAGTCTTCCTCTCTGTGTATTTAATATAGATACATGCCTACATACAGTCAACGAGGATATTATTCGTACACCCATCAATTTTGAATATTTTTATTCATGTTTCACAATCTGATGCACATATGATGCCAGGTTTTCTTTTATATGTTAATAAGCACACATAATGATTATACAACTCAATTTTCAGGACAATAGGTTAAATACAGAAAATTGGACAAGTGAATTATGTACAGCAGCAAAAGACATAAATATTCGTACAGTATGAAAAATAGAAAAAAAATTAACAATTTTTACAATATTAATAATCAGTAGCATAGCCTATCATCTTTTTCGTTTTCTAAATTTTTTGGTGAGATTAAAACAAGTATTTTTCGGGGATTTTCTTCCATTCTTCAATGGTTACACGTTATAATTCCTGAATATTTTTTGGTGGCCACGATTTATTTGAACTTAATATTCTTGCCACAAAAAAAAAATGTAAGTTTCTTTTTTATGAAGCCACGCAGTCACTGATTTAGTTTGGGATCATTAAGTTGCTGGAAATACATCGCCGACATAGATGAAGATCTTGCGTTGATAGTTGCAGATTTTAATCCAAAAATTTAAATAGTCTTCTGATTTCGTTATTCCTCTTATTGTAATTAATTGTCCAGTCTCATTTGAACTAAAACAACCCCTAAATATCATCGAGCCACCTACATGATTTAATGTCGCCAATGTATTCTTTCTTGTGCCAAATCATCTGTACATCACGTCCAAAAAGTGCAATTTTTGTTTCATCACTCCATAGCACTGTCTCCCAAATGCAATTGTCTTTGTTCCAGAACATTTTGGCAAAATAAAACTGAACAACAATGTGGCATGATTTGTGAAATGAGTTTCGTTGTGGTCGGTTTCCATACAACCCATTTGTATTTCAATAACCTTGTATAGTTCGAGCAATTACACTGAAACCCATTGTATCCAAAGTTTCGGTGATGTCTTTCAAACATCTCTTGGGTTTATATTAACCTCACGACAAAGTTTTCGTGCAGTTCTCGGTGAAAATGTGGGTTTCTTTCCAGGCCCAGGCAAATTCTCTTTCGTACGAATCTGTTTAAACTTCTTTATAACGGACTATATCATAGATCTAGGCATAGCTATCCGTTTTGAAATATTGCTGGAACTATTTCCCGACATTTGGAGGTTAATAATTCTCTGACACAAATCTTCCTTGATTTCCCTATCCTGTCGTTATGGTAAGAATAACAATGGTGATACTATTCACCACGTTTTGTACTTTGCTGGAATCATCAGACATATTCTATTGAATAAATAGTCTAGAAGGCATCACAGATAATATAATTATGTAAAGTACATATGCTTAAACGAATCAATCAATTTAAGACGACACTTTCTACTGTACGAATAATTTTGTCTTTTAATATCTTGCATACTTCGCCAGTCAAACTTGTTGCATTTAACATATTTTTTCTGCAAAGTAAGTTTTATATTCTTTTTTGTACTTATTAATATAGAAAAATCCTAGCGACATACGGGCATTAGATTCTGAGAAATGGATAAAAATATTAAAATTTGATGGGTGTACAAATAATTTCGTCGTTGACTGTGTAGAATCCTAAATCTACATCTTTACGTATTACTAAAACTATTTTGTTAATTTCTGATCAAAAAGTGAATCACAGCGATGTTTTCAACAGTTCAAACTTTGCCCATATTTTTTTGAATATTCGAGTTCAAATTGTTCAAGAGAAATACAAGTGGCCGTTGATATTCACACACGAAGATGTTTCTTTTCATCACGTAATCAAGTTAAAATTTTTAGCGCCAATTCCTCTGGAGACAGCCCAAGTAAATAAATACAGAACACTAACTCAAATTGCCAGTGAGCATAGTGATTTCAAACTATTTGCTACACGAACCTATTTCACTTCATCTGAAGTTTTCAATGTTTCTTACGAACATATAACAATCTTCCATAAATGTCACTCACTCATCAATCCATTCACGCAGCAGCTCATAATCATTACTGCTAGTGAATAAAGATTGCAAAATCATTCAAACCATTCAAAAACATTTCGTCAACGAAACCATCTTCCGAATTCTTGATTCAAGTCTCATCAAGAGCAGTCAAACGAAGACAACTTTATTCGAATCATTTACACAAAATTAAAGTGAATTCTTATTTCACACAAACGATTTAATTTTCTTATCAAAATTTTATTCTAGATCCTACCCTGTAAAACTTTCATCACTTCACATCTCAGTTAAACTAACAAGCATCATTCACACACACACACACACACACACACACACACATATATATATATATATATATATATATATATATATATATATATATATATATATATATATATATGTCAATATAAAATCTACGCTTATTACAATACATATCATTGTAATCTTCATAAATTATAAATGAAAATTGATTGTTCTTCAATATAAATCCCTTTGTATTTTTCTCAGTATTGTTCTATGCTTTTCTGTTAATTTTCCTTGAAGTATAATATAAATATATTGAGGATACATGTCTTTGAACACGCAGTCCAAATGTATATTTCAACTATAAGACCCGACATAACAATTCCTTCACATCTGTATGTATTTAATAATGATACAAATCCTCCATACCAGTATGTTTATTTAATAAAGTTATTTAATAAAAGTAATTTGTACAATTTTACAATCATATTAATTTAACAAGAGACTAAGTTTAATGAAAATAATATAGTTTGGAAGAATTCATTTTATTGAAAACACTACTGATATCTAAATATATATGACTTTCCACAATTCAATCACGACTGAAATTTCATTAATTAAAAAAATAGTAGACACATCGATATGTGTTTTTTACTAATACATCACAATTATCTGTTTTACTTTTATTTACAGCTATTTAATTTACTAATGGATCTTAACAGATTGTATAATGATCAACCAGACATTTACGCGAATTTGAACGTTTAATTGATTTGACTTATTCCATTTAATTTCCTTCTAGTTTGAACCTGGTTATATACGAATATGAAAAAAATATTTTCAATCAGTATCGATTAGATTGTTTCTTAGTGTAAGCCATCCCGACTGTGCATCGATTTTTTCATCTTATATCAGCTTCTTTTCTCTCATGCATGGAGAATTTTTTTTTAATCAAGAATAGAAATCCCAACGCACAGATCATTTAAATCAATATTAGACGAAAATTCCTCTTTCTGCCCATCTCTGATAGATCTAATTTAAGCTGAGAATAATTGATTTAAACATACGAAATGTGGAGACAGGCTTATTTAGAAGTCTACAAGAAAAAAAAAGTGTGCTTGAAATGTTGCTTGTGATGCAAATCGACAAGCAAACATAATGCGGCTGCTTGTTATTTTTTACCTTACTGCTGAGCCAATACGAATGAAATGCACATATCTTATTAGATATTAATCATTTTATTTTCTCTCGCTTAAATAATCACAACTATTGCATGCTACATTGCATTGAGATGAGTGTAAATATAAGCTTGATATATACATACTAGTTTATTGATCTCGATTCTGACAAGTTTTACTGAGTTTAGAAATAAGATTCATTTAACAGAACTCAGTTTATCATAAAACATTGTTTCATATTCACTCAACATTTGTCGGGTCATATTTGTTTAACTTCAATAAAGCACACGTTCAGACAGAAAAAAATCTTACGGTGGCATCACTTTGCAACACCAGTTCCTGTACAATCAGCGAAGTTAAGAACCATTGAGCCAGGTCAGTATCTAGATGGGTGTCCGTTTCGGAATACCAGGTGCTGTAAGCCTGAATGTGTGGGTGGTGTAATGTATTGTTAATCTGAGAGCCGAGTTCAAATTCACTGAAGCGCAAATACTCTTGGAAAAAGTTTGAATCCATCTCTTCACCTCCAACAATGGTTTAATTAGTAAAACTTGTATCAATAACCATAAAACTAAAAATAATCATACTAATAATATTTCATGGATTTTAATATAATGCAAACGGTTGTTAACCTATAAAAATCGAATTAATCAATCAATCAATACAGACAGATAGACAAACAGACATATATGCAGATAGACATACAGGCTTTTATATAGGCAAGCAGATAGATGGATCGGCACAAAGACTGTCACATAGGTAGACAGACAGGTACACAGATGGATAGAGAGTAGGCACATAGATATAGAAAGAAACAAGAAAACTAAAAGTCAGGTGGGTGTGCAGGTAGACACATATACAAACAGACAGGAAGATATAAAATAAAAAAGTCTCTCAGACAGGTGGGTAGTTGGATAGACAGTTATAAAGACAGGTAGACATATAGGTAGACATATAGGCAGCCATATATACAAGCAGGGGGTTCGATAGACAGGAATGGATACAGGTAGTCAGCGAGAACGGTATACATATAATGTGGCAAGCAAACAGATAGACAGATATGCGGAAAGAGAGTAAAGCAGAGAGATGTAGGTAGACAGGAATGCAGACAGACAGGTAGGAAGAGCGTGTGACATTGAAAGATGCATGAATACAGACACTCTTGCATAGAGACAATCATAACGTCAGACACTTACGCAGATCGACAGGCGTATATACACACAGGTAAGCAGAAACATATAAAGTCATGCAGAAAAGTGAAAAACAGGAATACAGACAGACAGGTAAATATAAAGGCATAGGTTCCTTGTTTAATATCTTGTGTCCGCCTTCTCGCTGTTACACGTACCAGTGATCTGGCCAAATTAAAAATATAATATTAAACTTCCTGGTATCGATTCTAAAGTTTTAAAGTCAAGTTATTGATTAAGAGTAGGAGAGAGAGGAAGTGAGTATGGGGGAGAGCAGGGGTAGAGGCAATGATTTTTCGATCGTACAATTACCCAAATTTGAACAGCAAACAACGGAATAGACATAAATTACGGTAGATATTAGGTACAATTTCTTGATTCGAATTTTGATGAAGACAAAACATAAATAAATTTTTTCTGGTATCTGCCAGCTCTGTATTAACGTACAGAAATTTGTAAGGAGCGTTAAGTCTTATATGCGAAAGTAACAACCAAACATTAAAAGGCAATCTCAACAACTAAGGCATTGTTTCATTTTTCATCTTAAATGTTGCATGGCAGATGTAGTGCAAAACATTTAATGTATTAGGTCTGCATTATCGAAATATAGATTTGGGATGAGTTTCTTCCATCTACAACAAATCAAACAAGGAGATTTCAAAGATTAGGAAACGAGGAAGATCCTGTCAGGCATATACGTACAAAAGTACTGTTATTTCTTTCAGAATCCCCCCTCTCTCTCTCTCTCTATATATATATATATATATATATATATATATATATATATATATATATATATATATATATATATATATATATATAATTAATGCTTGACCGTACTACATTGTCTGTCATTTTTTAATGAAACATGGATAATCGAAGGATTACTCCCTATATATATATATATATATATATATATATATATATGTGTGTGTGTGTGTGAAAAGTGTGTGTATATAAATATATATATATATATGTATATATATATATATATATATATATATATATATATATATATATATATATATATATATATATATATATGTATGTATAATTATTTATATATTATATGCGCGGTACTTATTAGAAAGCGCTCAATATCAGAGATAGAGCTAACATATATGGTTGGATAGATGTGAGCTTGTGACCCCGGGTTTCACGCTTTAGAGATCGTCAGACAAACTGATTAATTTAAAAAAAAATTGGTTTTATGTAGATTGCGTGTATTGGTGTTATTTGGAAGTGGTGGGGGAAACTTCGTCGTTTTTTCATCGTACTGACGCAAACATCGATGTATGGAGACACATATACATACTTGGTCGTCCGTCGGGACTCATACATATATAAACATATGTGAACAGTTTCGGATATGACATATGTATGTATACGGGTGGTGTTGTGTCTATACATACGCATTTGTATGTTGAAATTTAGAGATTGGAAGTGTGGCGGAAATGTCTCGTGAATGTCTCGTGAATGTATACATTTCATTTTTTTTTTTTTTTTTTTTTTGACGGTGAATAATATTTCCTCGCATGTATATATATACGTGTGGTGGGGTTTGTGTGAAATTATGATAGGTAAAAATTATTATTATTTATATTTATTTTTAAATTTTGAAAAAAATGGCTGTTTATTTGTTATATTTAATACTTTTTATTTGTTTTTGACTGTGTATATGTAACAGGTAGTAATTTGTAATCCTTATTGGTTATTTATATGGTGATGTTTAATATTTAATATGCTGGATGAGAGGGTAGTTTGATTTAATAACGGGTCTATATGATATGATGTGTTAGTAATGTTGCAAGGGATTGGAGGCAATGATAATATAATTAGCTAATAGTTATTGTAAATTGGTAGAAATTGTAAATTGGTAGAAATGATTAGTAACGGTGGTGGGAGAATGATGAAACCATGAATGTAGTTATAGTGGTGGTAGCTAGAGAGTGGTTGTTGGTGTTTTATTTTATTTTATTTTATTTTGTTATATGTATCAATTTATTTTGGTATAAATCCTGATAATAGGTATTCTGTGTAAAATTATGGTAGTTGAAGATTGCTATAATATTTTAATTTTTAATTTACAAAAATATTATTGTTTATTATATTAAAGCTCGCTATTTCCTTGTTTATTTGTGACTGTGTATATGTGGCTGGTAGAAATTTCAGTTTGTAATCCTTATTGGTTATTTTTATGGTGGTATTAAATATGCTGGGGAGGGGGTAGTATAAGTTAATAATTATGACAGGATAATATGGTAATGTTAGATATGGTGTGATAGTAATATGTAAGGTGGATGGTGGCAATAATAATATAAGTGGTTAATATTTATTGTAAATTGTTAGTAGTGACTAGTAATGTTGGTGGGAGAATAATAAAACCTATAAATGTAATTATTGTGGTGCTAGCTTGAACTAAAGGGTGGTTGTTGGTGTTTTATTTTATTTTATATTTATTTGTTTATTTTTATTTTATTTATTATGAATCCTGGTAATGGGTGTTTATTCTCATGGTTATATATGGAAATTATATCTGATCTTATTGTTTTAAGGTGTTAAATATGCTGAGGGGGGGGTAATATGCGTTAAAGGTTGTAGAGGATTTATAATAGTAGGTGTGATGTGTAACTGATGGTGCTGGGTGTTGGTGGTAATGATAATATTATTAGATAATAGTTATTGTAAAGTGGTAAAAGTGATTACTAATGGCGGTGCAATGATAATAATGATAAATGCAATTATTTTGATGGTATCTTGAAATTAAATTGTGATTGTTGGTGGTTTGTCTATTTTATCCGTTTGGTATGGATTCGGATAATAGGTACTTGTTCTCATGCCTACATTTGGAGATTTTCTCTGATTTTTTGTTTACTAGGTTCTTTTGCGGTTTGTGTAATATTATTGCTACTTTTTCGTGTAGGCAAAGTAGGCAATTTTTTGTAATGTTGCTGTAGACAGGGGCTTTTTCAATATTTTCCAACTTATTGTTGGTGTAATATTATTGTCTTTTTGCTGCCATATGTATGTAGAAAGTGTCGTGCTGTTCTAATATTTTCTGTTGGTGAATGAGAGTTTGTGATTGTTATTCCTCATCTTGAATGGACCTTCGGTGGCACCGATGTAGTGAATTATGTTGTTGTTTGCACTTACCTTCGCCTTGTATATTGTCTTTGTAAGTTGGCAATTTCCCTGGAGTGGACATGTTGTTCTGTTTCTGCAGTTGCATATTGGATCCTTGGTTTCATTTTTGTAGGTTGTCATTTTTTTGTTTTGGCTTTTGATTATTTCTGTTATGTTTTTTGTACAGCTGTAACTGATCTTTATGTTATTTTTGTTAAATATGTTAGATAATTTGTTTGCTTCAGTGAAGTGTTTTTCTATTAAGTTTAGGAATATTTTGCCTATGTTCGTTTTAACGGTTTTGTTATATGGTGGATTAAACCAGATGATGTTTCTCTTTCTGTTTTTGCGTTTTGGCTGTAGAGGTATATATTGTAGTTGTTGTGTGTAACCACTTGCTTTTAGTGCTTCGTTGTACGGTGCTTTTTTGCTATTGAAAATGTGTATGTTAGATGAGTTCTCAGATAATCTGCGGCTGATTGAATTTCGTATTTGTTTGATGATAGAAGGTGAATGGTTGGAGGATGTGTGCACGTAAGTTGGGGTATCATTTTCTTTTTTGTATGGTTCATATATATTGTTGATCAGGTTAAGAGTGACGTCAAGGATGTTTACTATTGTTGTGCTTGTATTTATCTCTATTTTGAATCCAATATTTGTTAGGGCGTTCACTATCTTCATCCTGAATGTGTCTACTTTGGGGCCATTGGAATTCCTTATTAAGATAAGACCGTCATCTCTGTATAATTCTGTGTCCATTCTCTCCGGGATTCTGGCCAGGTATGATAGGATGAGTATGCCTACTAATTCGTATATTTAAGATCCATCGTAGCTACCCATTTTTACGTCAAATATGTTGTAGTTTTGTTCCTTTACCCATGGTTCATTGTTGTGGAACAGCAGGGATTTGCGGCAATGCTTGATTATTTTTATATCTCCGTCCGTGAGTTTTACATTTAGTTGTGCCAGTTGTATAGCTTCATTTAATATGATTTCTGTAATGGAAGGATAAAAGTCCACAATGTCAAATTGGATGAATGTGGATTTGTTCTTGTTATCTATCGTTTTAAACCACTCTATGACGACTTTGGTGTTCTTCCACTGGTTGAGACCTAATTTTTCTCTTAGGCTGGTGTTGATATTTTCTAGTATCTTTTTACTAATTTTTCCTATCTCGCTCTTCGCCGGGTTAATTAGTCTGGATGTGGGTTTTTCTACGAAGCTGGTTTTGTGGTCCTTTGCCGTGATGAAAGCATGTTGTTCAGCTAGTTTGTTTACTCTTCCATCTATATTCAATTTGGTGGCTATATTTTTGGCTTCTTGGTTAATAATGTTTATTGTGTTCGTGTTTGTCTTTTTGTATATTTGTGTAATTTTGTTGGTTAAGAGTTGATTGTAGGCCGTAGGATCTATAGTATATATGTTTGTGGTTTTGACAGCCAAAATGAACACCTTGTTGGAGTTGGTTATATTTTCCTGTCGTCTATGAAGTTTTTCTGGAAATTGTCCAAGTCTTTTGAATTTTAAGGTTCTAACTATGTTTATCATGTCCTCTTCGAATTTTAGCATTTTCTTGCATATTGGTGGGCATTTTTTTGTATTAAAGTTGAATGTCTCGGGTTTTTCAGTTGTTTGTTTTTTTTGGTCGTTGAGGGAGATTCACCGGAAAAAAAGAAATGACATGTATACATTCACGAGACATCACCGCCACACTTCCAATCTCTAAATTTCCACATACAAATGCGTATATATAGACACAACACCACCCGTATACATACATATGTCATATCCGAAACTGTCCACATATGTTTATATATGTATGAGTCCCGACCGACGAATAAGTATGTATATGTGTCTCCATACATCGATGTTTGCGTCAGTACGATGAAAAAACGACGAAGTTTCCCCCACAACTTCCACAATAACACCAATACACGCAATCTACATAAAACCCAAATTTTTTTAGAATTAATCAGTTTGTCTGACGATCGCTAAAAGGTGAAACCCAGGGTCACAAGCTCACATCTATCCAACCACATATATATATATATATATATATATATATATATATATATATATATATATATATATGTATGTGTGTGTGTGTGTATGTGTGTGTGTGTGTGTGTGTGTCTTAGGAAATCAGCCGATTGCCCTACTTTTTTGATTTCGAACGTTCGGTATCCTGACAACTAATTTCATATATATATATATATATATATATATATATATATATATATATATATATATATATATATATATATATATGTATGTATGTATGTATGTATATATATATATATATGGGATAATAGCCCATCCAACTAAATGTTTAATATCTAAGAAACTATAAATATAAATTGAGTCACTTATTTTACATTTTTCAGATCAAACGCGCACCTTTCGTCGTAAGAATCTCTGAAAAAGAAAATTGAACAATTCAACAAGAATTAACCGCAATATGTAGTCCCAACTGAGAAATGGTTAGACGAAAATGATCATTCAGGCCTTCAGAAATGGTACCAACGTTCATACCCTGGCTTCAGTCGTTAAATTCCATTCAAGTTCCATCAAGTAAACGCTAAAAGATTTTTAAAAAAAAGACACAGTAGAGAGGAAAACTGAATCACGAGGACAGAACAGGAAGGGGATCATCATTTCAACTTTGAGATAAATACATTCTTTTTTCTTCAAAGTAGAGGGCAAAATTGTTATAATAATTTCGGAGTATTCAAGTCACATACCTTTAAATATTTCTAAGATAGAGTAGTTCAAATCTTAATTTAACAATTGGACAATTTTGCTATTGCACTCGATAAACACACACACACACACATAAACACACACGCATATATATATATATATATATATATATATATATATATATATATATATAAAACGTTAAACATAAAAATGTCTTTAATAAATAAATTGTCGGACTTTGTCCATTTCTTAATTATGACGTTATTTGTTTACATTTGATACGCCATGAGCAGTTATGAATGTACGAGATTTATGGAAGATTGAAGTTTATAAGCAGTAAATTCGACCTTGCCAACCGAACGATCCTTTGTGGCCGAATCGGTTAGGCACGCTGGGGTAAATGGCGGTTCCGTATAGGATGCAGGTTAGAATCCTGTCAAAGGACGAATATTTTCTATGAAAATTTCTCGGACATTCAGGCCGGTAAATGCTATTTAATGCTGTTTATTATAAACAGAGTATTTACTTAAATATTTGTATATATAAAAAGAACGTTAAACATAAAAAATGTCTTTAATAAATAAATTGTCGGATTTTGTCCATTTCTTAATATATATATATATATATATATATATATATATATATATATATATATATATATATATATATATATATACGTTTGTAGTGCATCTAATACATTTTTTTTTATTAATGTGCCTTATGGAACGTATGGTAATTTATACGCAGTTTCAATCTGAAATTTAATATAAACCCAATATATTATTGGAGAGCAAATTCAAAATATAGAGTTCCCTTAGGGAGATATTGGGAAGAGAAAGCAAAAAAAAAAAAAAAGAAATTATGAAAGCATAAGTTTATATTCTATATATTTTCTCGTTAGAAAAAAGAAAGATTTAAGTTTTAAAAGAGTTATAACGTGTAAGGTGCAAGCAATATGATTCAGAATGAGCGGCTAGGCGCGGGGAATTGTATTTTTTTAATAAATAATCTCTATGTTTCAAAGGTGTAACATTATACAGTATAGAAATGCAAACGTTTAATAACATTAGGATAAAACTAGAAAATATAGTGTATAGATATATAAAGAATGTAAAGGGTGAGACAAATATAACCAAAAATTCAATAGAAAAAAATTAAGAAAAGAGAAGAAACTTTTAGAGGGTTACGTATGAAAATCGTTAAAATGATGTAATCTGTATTAACTACATATATATAATGGGCATGCTAATTTGGGTAAAATGATTTATCCAGGATCAAAATATATTAGAAAAAGGCTTTTTCTATGGATGCAGCTTATCATAAGCTCATTAGATTTAGGTCATTAATATATTTGAGAATGAATGTTTATTTTTCCCAGCAAACACAGGTTACATCGGTCGCTGCGGCTGTAAAAGCGTATTGTTTTGGCCACGAAATTAGAATTTAAAACCGGTCTGCCTTTATTTGCTTGAATTTCCCAGTAAAACTTTGAATTCCGTGACATTTGAATATTGTTTATTGTTACGAGTCAAGGTAATACCCCGTTTTCCAGCGGGTGGCAGTGGAACCAAAATAAAACTTAGACTTGACATTATGTTAAATGCTAGCATTATAAATAACAAATTTATTCATACATTAACGATTTCGTGGAAAGGTACTTTTTTTTCGACAATTACAGATTTTCCTGTAATAATATCGTCAGTGAGTTTGTTTAGGTAGCTGTTTAATGATGTAGTATTATTAGGTTGGTGCAAAAATAATATCGTTTTCTCACATATGTCACTTTTATATATGATTTCTGAATTAATTCATTGATATATATATAGCCATGTTATATATAATTTTGAAGCGCGTTTGTCGCTCTATCGAATCGTGTTATTCGTTACCGTTCTCAATCTATTCATTCATTTTTTTGCAGGCTTTTCTACAACATGTACAACATTCAAATCCGCACGATTTTCTTGTTCCAGTTCAAACTAGGTCGAACATCTGCCGAGACAGATCGTGATATCAATCATTCGTCTGACCCAGGAACCACTAACGAACGTGTGGCACAACGGTGGTTCAAGAAATTTTGCAATGGTGACGAGAGCCTCGAAGATGAAGACGATCGCGGCCGGCCGACTGCGGTTGATAACGAACATTTGAAAGCCTTAATTGAAGCCGATCCTCGCAAAACCGCACGAGAAGTTACTGTTGAACTCGAGGTCGACCACTCAACAGTCGATCGCCATTTAAAGCAAATAGGGAAGTCAAAAAAGTTGGATGAATGGGTGAACGATAATCAAAAAATCGTCAAAAAACGACATTATTTTTGCACCAACCTAATATGATATATTGCTCTGAGGTTTTTGATGACGCTGTAGCTAATCTTAATTTTGTTCTGTTGAAAAATTTGTTGAGCAATGATATATGGCTGTAACTATTGTGGAATATTTAAGAAAAAATTTAATTATATTGATTTTGAAATTTTTATCTGCTGGGTTAATAGAATTTTTATGCGTTTTCTATACCTATGTTTATTGTTGGCATTACTAATGTTTATATATTCTAGTTTATCTTTAGTTTACTATAATTTAAAGAGCAGCTATATATATATATATATATATATATATATATATATATATATATATATATATATATATATATTTGTCAAATATAATTTTCTTGCTAGAATAAGGTGTGTGTCTGTGTTATACCGATTTTTGACACTGTGCAAGTTGTTTACACTTCTTGGAGTATTTGAAATCCTTGCTAAAGTAAATCTTGTTGATAATAACACCTCTCTTTAATGAAAAGAAAAGAAATGTCACCATCAAATTCAAACAGACTTACCTATTCTTACTTCATACAAAATGTCATTAAATATTAGTCAAATGGAATTTAACACTTTGCTACTACAATCGTAATAAATTTTGAGTTGGTTGCTTGCTTTTGACATGAAGGACCTCGAGAATTTGAAGTTTTGTTCATTATTTTCATGGTTTTGTTTATTGGCGTTGTCAAAACTTATTTTCCTATGTATTCGACAAATGGATTTCTGGGACTAACATTTAGTAACTTCTAAATGACTAACCGTGAAAATAATATATTCTCACCTTAGTTCAAACGGTAGAGGAAACACGAATTACAAGAAAAAAATTTAAAAAATCAATTCTTAATTTCACGCACGGACTTAACATTGACAATAAAATTCATTTTCTTGGTGTAGCGATACACATCAATAATAATGTATTTATATTTCCCATATAAAATAAACTAGCATAACGACTTGCAGTCTAAACTATATACGCGAATGCCCTGAATATTACAAAATAGTAATTATACAAAATTTAAATAGCAATGTAAAAGTTTACTCTTCCACCCACGAAAAATATCCTTCTACAATAATTGGGAAAAAAAAAACAAAAAAAAATTTACATTAATAATGAATTTGCTAATTATATCTTTGATGAAGAAATTAGACGAGCCATTAGAAACATTAGCATAAATCAAAAAGAACATACATTCTAAAATATCCCTAAGCATATCAGCTTACTCTAGCGTAATCAAGTGCATTCTAATTATAAGAGAAATGAAAAATGCTTAAAAAATCACATAAGTAATAATACATTCCCTACAGTTCGCAGTAAAAGTAAAACTATTTATATACTATACTAAATTTTGTACAACTACCTTAAGAATATGTAATAACTCTTCTCTGTCAACTAGTGCTTTGGAAAAAAAGTCAATATTGGGTATCAGTTTAAATGTCATTTGACAGATTGTGTCTCTGACAAAAAAAAAGTAAATATATATGGGATTGACGACCATAAAATTAACAAGACGTCTTATATTCCATTTGTCGGATACAAGTTCCATCGTCCATAATTTAAAGACACGTTCCTGTACACCTTCACAATGCAGAAAAACATTTTTTGTACATACGCGAATATATATATATATGCTTGATCCCTTTCTTCTCGATCTTTTATAGTCGCATTAAGGACGCGAGAGCGTGAAACTTGTGTAACGATTCGATCTATCCTTCCTTAAGTGTTGACATTATGAAGCGTTTTGTTTGCACTGTTTGGGCGTTGAGCACTTTACTTTAAGTGAATGCCATTTGGTCGTTCTTTTTTCTTTTCTTCTTTCACTGTTCGGTATTTTTCTTGTCTATGATGTTAGGTCATCTGTCAATTTGTCTGTTGTTCACAGCAAAATTGATGTTATTTTTCTATATTATAAATTTTGCGATGGATAAATTATCGTCTAAATATCGCAAAAATGAAAATGGCACTGACATCTCATGCTAACAGATATATTTATCAAAATTACACAAAAAATATATTGAAATGGTAAAGAGTAATGTATTCAATAAGATCGCTATTGGCTGTAAGCACGGCATTCAAACGACTTCAGAATCTCTTGTATCACGTCTGGACGATCTTCATTTTCAAGTTGGTGAAAGATGCCATAAACCTTACCTTCAGTTCAAATTAATGTTAGCAGGAATTTTCTTGGACTCCGGCTCAACTGCACACCGAACATAATAATCAAGAGGGTTGCATTCAGTGGAGTAACGTGGACAGAGTTAAGAGCTGATGTGGGCGCAGATATTGTCTGACAGCTATGACTGGGTTCTACTGATTGGGTGGCATGATGCAGGGTACTGTTGCCAGGCATAACGCATTCAAGCAGCCACCAGCATTATACAGGGCAGCACTTTCTCTTCAAGGCATCAATGTTGAGTCTGCGGCACACAACAACAAATTCGGGTATTATGTTATCAGAATGCTCTTTTTCTCACAGAGGTTTCCCAAATTACCCTACTATACTGTGTGGCGGAAAAAAAAAAAATAAAAAACAAGGTAAATGTGTGCGCGTAATTAAAAATATAATACGCCGAAGTTTTATCCATTGCACCATGTGAGAGAGAGAATGTGTGTTTGTGTGAGCGTGCGTACATATATATATATATATATATATATATATATATATATATATATATATATATATATATATATATATATATATATATACATACACACACATACGCCCACATATATATATATATACACACACACTCACAGACACACACACACATATATATATATATATATATATATATATATATATATCAATGTTTCTTAAGGGGTTTGATTTGAATTGAATGTTATTTTCATATTTACATTGTGAAATAAATGAATACCAAACTAAATCGAGATGTGAGGGTAAATTGTGGCACGTGATATTTAATTCGGCCCTTTTTTTTTCAGAAGGTACAATTATTATGTAGTGGGACTGCTGCTCGAGCTGGGCAGGTTGTTGAAAATGTGGAAATCCAGGGATAGAAAATAATATTTATAAAAATTATCGACGGATTAAAAATAAATCAATAAAAAAATGGAACATATGCCATCTCACTTGTATATCGTTGTTTGCTCCAATTTCTAATGCTCTGGAGGTAGCGGCTTGGTGAAAGAAGACATTGCTTTTGGAACACTATCTGCTGGGTTATGTATACTTGGATGAGTATCACCACCCAGATTCAGTGAGTAGTTGTGCTATGTTGAGTCTAGTTAGTTACTTCTTCCTTACCAAGTTCCGTTGGTCCAGTGGTATGAAAATCAAGGCGGGAATGTCACTAGTACGCAGGCGGGGTTACGTGCAGTGAGAGATATATCTGAGTACAGGGAGGATTGACGAAACGAAAAAAAGATGTACGAGATTCAAGAAGACAAGATGTTGATTGGCGTGGAACCTTGATGCAAATATAGTAGCACGCTTAAATTCATGCAGTTGGGGCATCAGGAAAAAATAATCAAAGTTGTTACCATGAAAATATTTGTAGAAAAGACAGAGTGAAACCACGTCACGTCGGAGATACAGTCACTGAAGTCGGTATAACAAGATAGAATCAATTACCTTCTTTGGATCTTGGGAGCCAGGCTATATATGGCAACAGTATTCAATGCACAGATGAATGGTATATATTTAAATGTGCAAGAGGGTCTCTGACGAGTAAAAACTTCTGGCGTGAGAGAATGACCCAACATTCCCTAGAGTAGATGCCGCAATTGATTCGATGTAGTCGCTCTACTTTAAGTCACTTGAGAAAGTGAGGTCAAGAAGTCGTAGTAAGTTACTCTCCACACGCATAGCATCCGTCATTCAGATGACAGGCCGAATATCTTCTCTATGATGGTTAATGAAAGCAGTTTTGTTTTGAAGGCTTTACTATTTAGAAGCCATTTCTTGCCAAAGTTAACCACATCTCAGAGGTCTTTTTTGTTAAATAATAGTTTCCGACTATTATTTTTTTAGTGTCAGTGTATTTAGCTCAGACATTCTGAGGCTGCCCTTGGGGTCAGCTGGTAGACAAAATATCGATGTCGATTTTGATTGGCTGAGCCGAACGTGGGAATTTTAGAGTGATTTTGTTTGCAGAGAGTTATTTTTTACACGTCGAAGAACAGACGTGGTTATTTTGTTCCTCAAGTGGGATATAGTTAAAAATGTACACGTTTACGTGTTAATAAATTAGACAACTTTCCATGTTCCATTTGCTGATGTTTTTTTTTTACCTCCGAACCCAAAATCATTTCGACTCCTGACCAAGAGAGGACGGCGGGAAGATGACAGAGAAAAGAATGCAACATATGAGTGAATCAAAACCATCGCGCCAAGACTAATCACAACGCGATGGAGGTATACAAAGCTTGTCCAGGGCAGAAGACAGGTTGACTCTGTCAGTTGCCACGGATTTTCTAATAAGTAGAATTCAATTGTAATGGCATCTGCATAAATTCATACTTGGGATGTGATGATATCAGGAAGATCATTTCGACTCCCGACCAAGAGAGGACGGCGAGAAGATGACAGAGAAAAGAATGCAACATATGAGTGAATCAAAACCATCGCGCCAAGACTAATCACAACGCGATGGAGGTATACAAAGCTTGTCCAGGGCAGAAGACAGGTTGACTCTGTCAGTTGCCACGGATTTTCTAATAAGTAGAATTCAATTGTAATGGCATCTGCATAAATTCATACTTGGGATGTGATGATATCAGGAATATCATAGATGAAGATCAGAAACAGCGTGAGACCCAGGATAGTGTCTTGGGTGACACCCGCGTTCGTGTGAAATGATCTACACGCGAGACCTTTCAAAACGATCTTCATTACACGAGTTGATAAGAATATTTTATTTACGTTAATTCATATCCTTCTATATGACAAGATGGAAATACTTAAATTATTTGCCTTAAAAAAATGGTATTACGTTGACAGAGAAGTATTGTATAAAGTAAATAATTAATTAGGGAAACTAAAAACGGAATGTTTGGGAAATCATAGTCATTCATGTTATGACGGAATTGGGTACACAGAAAATCTATGGTAGTAACTACAAAATGAAGCGAAATATATGTTAGAAGCGTTGCATCGTCCTTATCTGCTAAAATGGGTTGAGTGCAAGACTGTAAATCAGCATTTTAAATTATCCAATCAATTGAACCCATAGTTTTTCATAGTGTATAGGATTACAGCTTCCTTATGCTAGTTGGTGATTGTTGATTTCTGTTGCAATAGTTTTTACGTGATGGAGTATCTGTTTCAATGACCAAAATGTTTTGAATGGAACGGCAACTAAGGCTACAGAGTCGAAAATTCTCTGCAGTTTAGCATTTGTAATTCGAAATATGCACATCAATATGTGCCGATAACTGCTAAATTATGCACAAATTTCTTGCACTAATGCAAGTACTTAATTATTTTCTTGAAGGAATTAGCGCCTAAAGGCTCTAATCCCGGCAATTTATAACACTCGAAAACGTATAAGTTTGAATAACATGTATCTGCTCTTCTTGACGTTAGATATAGATATATTTAAATATAACTTGACGTTAGATATAAATAACATTTTATTAGTAAGTGCCGATGTGGGTGAAAGTCTTTCCCTGCACAATTATTCAATAATAAGTGTTGGCATATTTGATCAATTGTTTACAAATCCTCTTTTCTTCTTTATCGAATATTTTCGGCATTTTGCGTTGAAAGCAAAATGGGAGATAACTTTTCGTTTAACAGGATGTCTATTGACAATCGCTTAATCCTAGCAGCTAAGTTCAAAGTTAAATAATAATTTATTTTCATTAACATTGATTGGTATATTTTGATCATACGTAAAAATCAATTGCGGAAAGATTGAACACACCAATAAATGTGATGATTTCGCAATCAAGCATTTGCAGAAGAGATAATATATTAATATAGCGTATCTGTGACGATGTAGCTCCGTCTGCCATCGGGCGTGCTCAAGAGTTAACAGGGTTTGACCGCATCATTATTGTTACAGTAAATATGTGCAGCTTTTAATCCCGGTGGATAAAGCACTTTTTTCTATATATCACGTAAAACGCATGCTTATATGATATCATGTAACGGTAAAATTATTTGTCGATAGCGTTTGTAAATTGAAAGTGAATACTACATATGCAATTCTCAAACACATCAAATGGAATAAAATTATGAGGTATTTGTTTCAATCAAATCCCAAAAGAGCGTACAAATGAATTGGGTTACATTTTAATGTCAATCACTAAAGTAATTTTAGTTCAAATGCTCCTTATCCCTAGCTCGAGTTATTAGATTGGTGCAAAAATAATGTCGTATATTCTCACATATGTTACTATGTGAGAAAACGACATTATTTTTGCACCAACCTAATAGCTGAAACTCTTTCAAACTTAGCATCAAGTCTCAAAAATAAAATTCTAAGATTGATAGTGTAAGCATTAAAAATATCCAAATCTGTCACCACTATTTCTTAAAATATTTTTAAAGAAACCTATTTACATTTTTCTTTTATTTCTTTTTTTTTATTTTTTTATTTTTTTTTCTCTCCCCCCACTTGTCAATGTGCTCTACCATAGTAAGATATTTTATCCCAATGATTCTCCCTTATTTGATAGTTTAGTAAGAAATCCCGGTTCGAAAGAAAAATCAGGAAAAATGGAAAATTGAATGTCTTTGGCTACATACGATAATAAATCCAGATAACCTTATTTTCAATTTCTTTTTAGAATAGACAATGGGACTTATTAAGTTAAAACTTAATGTGTTATGGTATAGCCAAGTGTGAACCGGGACTCCTTGCTTGTTATCTCCCACCACCATCCTTCCCTATGTTTTTGTCGTTCTTTTTCGTGTTATCTGTAATAGGAGTAGGTAGTCTCTTCTACCGCCCGGTCAACACTCCTCCCCCTTCTATTGGACATGCGTAGAGGCTTACACCTTGTTTCTTGTCTAGGAAGGGGTTCCCGGTACTCTTTCTCTCTCCGGCCTCTGTATTTGTGCAGCTCTGTTTCTCCTGTGATGTGTGCAGTCTGTGGCATCACCTCTTCATTCTGAGGGTACACGTTTGACAGTTCTCTCGTTGCTGCTTCCCACTGGTAGTTAGGAGCCTTAAATCTTGCGTAGCGTCTTGAGTGACCGCTCTGATCAACAGTTGTATAAAACCGGGGTGTTTGTAGTGCCATGTCGCCCATGGAAAGGTGACTCTGCAGTCACCTCCGGTGGGTAGCCCTGAGGCCACATAATGATGCAGGTTGTGCCAACTCCTCTCTGACCGCGTCACGGTCGAAACTGTCTGTTTCTTTTTTTGGGGGGTCTTCTCATCTTACAAACAAAATTCAACATGAGTTACAAAAACCGAAAGACTAACCCTAAACCAGCCTCTCAAAAATCACCTAAACCCCTCAAGATTTCGTTCACCAACATCCGTGGCATTAGTAAAAACTTCTGCAGTCTGGAATCTTCCCTCACTGAAAACGGACCGGATATACTGGCTCTCTGTCAGACAAACCTTGTCTCGTCTATCCCCTCTTCTGATCTCTCGATCTCCTTCCTCTCCTCAGAAAAGACTCTCTAACCGACATGCACGGTCTTGGTGTCTACGTCAAGGAACATCTCCCTCTGTCCAGAGAGTTCTCTCTCGAATCGCCACACCAGTCATACATGTGTCTCCGACTCTCTCTTCTCAATGCGGTACGCTATCTCTTCTTCCATTACCGCTCTCCATCCTCTCAAGACTGTGAGATAATCGATAGCATTTCTGACAGCATAGACAAGTCTCTATCTCTCCACCCGTTTGCTCACATTTTTGTGTTTGGTGACTTTAACGCCCATCACACCTTGTGGCATAAGAATGTAGGCATTCAAACGCTCAATTTTTCAATCTCTCATTCCCTCACACAGTTAACTTCCCCACTCGTTTTGCCTTCAACCGGGAAGTTAAAGCCTCTCTTCTCGACCTGTGCTTTACCTACATCCCCGAATCCTGCAGCGCCTCGCAACTCTGCCCTCTTGGTAACTCTGATCATGCAGTAGTATCTGTTAACATCTCCTTCAACTCCACCCTCTATAAAGAACCTCCTACCAGTAGAACTTCGTTCTACTATCAACGAGCTGACTGGGACGCGTTCCGTGATATACTCGGCGATGTCCCCTGGGATGGAGTCTTTAAGCTCCCCGTCCAAGAATGTGCTTCTGAGGTCTCTTCCTGGGTTAAAGCTGGAATAGCGCTTTCATCCCATATAAGAAATACAGGGTCAAGTCGCGCTCCTCCACCTGGTTCTCCGCTGCTTGTTCAGCCGCCATCGCCCATAGTAACCATTACTTCCACCTATTCCATAGCAACATATCTGACTGCAATAGACGTCACTTTGCCTCTGCCCGTACCGAGTGTAAGCGTGTCCTCAACCATGCTAAGTCACTGTTTGCGGCTCGGATGAAGGAACGTATTGCATCTCCCAAATTTGCCTCCAAAGTTTATTGGCGTCTCTGCAAGAGCGTATTGAACAATTGCAAATCATCTATACCTCCTTTATTCAACCAGTTCGAAGTCCTGACCTCCTCTACCGACAAGGCTGAATACTTTGCTCGGAAATTTTCAGAACTGAGGCCATATTGAGTGGACTAAACATCACCCCATCTTTGGTACTGGGCGTTATCTCTAATTTAGACCACAACAAGGCTAGTGGTGGAGACGGGTTTCCTTCCATTGTCTTGAAGAAATGCGCACCTGAACTGGCGCCCGCCCTTTCAAAACTATACAACTACTGCCTCAAGGAATCTTGTTTTCCTGACTGCTCTAAGTCCTCTTCGATCGTTCCTGTCTTCAATAACTCCGGCGACCCCTCTGACCCTTCCAACTACCGTCCTATCAGTTTCCTTCCCCTCTTCAGCAAAGTCTTCGAAACCCTAATCAATATCGAGGTGGTAAACCATCTCACATCCCATAATCTGCTCTCAGACAAGCAATATGATTTCCGCTTTGCCCGATCTACAGCTGATGTGCTTACGGCCATCACTGAAACTGTCTACCGAGGTCTTCAAAATAACGGGGAAGTCCGTGCCGTGGCACTAGATATCTCCAAAGCATTTGATAGGGTTTGGCATGCTGGTCTTCTTCGCAAGCTCCAGGGATATGGCATTACGGTTCGATTATATAACCTAATACAATAATTCCTGTCAAACCGTGAATTGAAGGCCTTTCTCAACGGATTCTCATCCAGTTCCCATCCCACGAACGCAGGTGTTCCTCAAGGCTCCATCCTAGGCCCCACTCTATTTCTTATCTACAAGAATGACCTTCCTGACGCCATAACTTCCCAAGTTGGCATCTACGCGGATGACACCACAATTTATTCCTGCCTCAAAAACAAATCTAGTTTCTCTGACAAAACTCACCTGGCCGTCCGTCTCGAAAAAAACCTCCAATCGATTGTGAACTGGGGCAAGAGTTGGCTAGTCAACTTCAACGCTTCTAAGACAAAACTGCTCTCTATTAATCACCACAGAGATCCTTCCATTCCCTCCATTAGAATGTCTGACGCTCAACTTCTCGAGAGCAACTCTCTGCGACTTCTCGGTCTCACGTTGACTGCTGACCTGAGATGGAATAAATACATTGAGTCAATTGTTTCGTCCACTGCAAGGAAAGTTGGCTCCCTGAGCCGCGCAAGGAAGTTTTTCTCCTCGGAGTTGATCCTCCAGATCTACAAATAAACAATTCGCCCTTGCATGGCGTAATGCTGCCATATATGATTTGGTGTCCCTTCTGTTTTCTTCGGGGTTCTTGATAAGCTCCAGAGGCGAATATGCAATGTAGTTGGCCCTGCTCTGTCGTCTCGTCTACAGTCACTTTCTCAGAGACGCGCCGTCGCCTTCCTCTGTCTGTTCTACAAATACTTCCATGGAAATTGATCCGAGGAGCTGCATTCGCTTGTTCCCAGACGTCATGAGTTCAAGCGCCATACGAGGCTGGCATCACGCTCTCAACCCTTCTTTGTCGAATCTCCTAAATGTAGCCGTCTCTTCGACTCCAATAGCTTCATGTCTCGCACCTCTCGCCTGTGGAACTCCCTTCCATATTCCTGTTTCCCTGTGAGCTATAATCTCCAGCTATTGATGTGTAATGTCAATCGACATCTCCAGTTGCCTTGATCTATCCACTATCCTCATCGTTTCTTCTATCACTCCTATCTGATTTTGCTCTAAATTTTCTGTAACCCCTTGCGTCCTAGTGACTTCCCGCCTTGCTTGGAGTGAAATGCTTAAAAAAAAAATAAATAAATTTAAATATTTAAATTAATTTTAGGTATTTGGCAGAAATGCTTAAAAGTATCATTGATATACATTATTGCATTTCTGTAGTTTATTTTATACTAGCAGCATGGCCCGGCGTTGCCAGTGCTTGATTAAAAAATCTTACGACTCATACAGCAATCGCTATCAATTGACTTAAAATATTTTTGCCCTTCCTTGCCTTTAAAGTAGTGCCCTTTGCCGTGCTGATGTTGCTACATGCCTTACTTATTGCCTATCTCACACTGCGAATTTTTTCTAAGCTCTATAGTAAACATTAAATCTGTTGCGAAAAAAGAACTAAAAAAATGAACACAAAAAGATCAGCTTTAAAAAAGGACTCGTAATGAATGTTAACAACAAATACTTTTTCACATTCAACCCAGTTCTGCGGAATCAGAATCAACGTTGAGTTTAAGCAAGCGAATGAGCTAATTGGAGTAAAGTGCCACGCAGATTTAAATTTTTCCCACTTTTGACGAATGCAGCTATCGATATTTTTTGGCATGCTAGCATGCTAGTAAACATTCATTTCAGTCACATGTTGGCTCTCACGCTCGCCAATAGAATCTTCCTGCCTATTCGTGGCATCCAGCTATAGGCTCTCACTCTGGCCAGTAGAAAATGCCCGCAAACTACATGAAAACTGCCGTCGAAACATGATAAACTCGATTATTTCCACTCTCGATGAGAGTTGGGAGATTCAACTTCGCACTTGTCCTTCCCGCTAACTTGGAGCATGTGCATGTAAATTTTGGTGCAAATCCATCAAAAATTGCGGCCGCGCATTCATTGCAAACATACACACATCCTGCCTTTTATAGATATAGATTTTTCATATTGGTTGATCCTTTTGAATGTAACACAAATTCGGAGACTACCTTGAATATTTAACGTAATTATCTGAATTCAGATTTTTATACTTATAAGAGGATACTTACATATACTTATATATTCCGAATAAAGTAGGAAATTTTAATTACTAACCAGCATCTCGAAAACTGATCCCCGATCCCGAGAAGGAACTCTCTAATAAGCAAACTTGGGAAATCACTACAGACCAATCATTTTTTTTTTAAATTTTAACGCTATACATATCGGAAAAAAAAAACGACAGACGAAAACAGCAGACTATTTGCAGAGGTGAAATTACGTAGGAACGAACAAACGTAAACACAATGAATTTCTGTGTAGTGACCAGTTGATCTCGAAAGTAGTAACAACGAGAATAAAAGAAAATTTTACAATACTGCTGTTCATTACACAAAGAAATATCACATGTTCACAGAAATATGAACTCGTGATTGTCTCAGAATGTCCAAGATGGCTGAGTCACTAGTGAAATTCATTGCTACTTCCGTTGTGCTTAGAGCAATATTACGGTGTAAAACAACTTTTCTCGTACTGTCACCAAAGTTCAAGCGACGTCGAGCGTGGGAAGTAACTAGATGGAGGACCGCTTGTGATTACCAGCTGTTGTAAGCTTGTGTATGCGGTGGGTGCATTGAATAACGGCTAGGAATCGAAATCAGATAAACAAGTTCCATTTTCAGGCGGTTTCGTTGTATTCACCTACACACAAATAACATTTGGGTAGGTTTCAATCCATCTCTTCTCCTCCCAGCAAAGGGTTAATTAGTAAGATTTGTAAAAATATCTTAAAATCTACAAGTATTTTCTGGTTTTATGTAACATGCATGGAGTTAATATGTCGTAGAATAAAACCAGTCAATCCATGTAATTTGTTAAAACCCAATCACGCATGATTCGGTGGTCTCAGGAGAAATATATTTCCGGGAGACGCAGTCAACAGTATTATTTTTTAGCTATCACTGAATGAAAACTAATTTTTAGAGGACACTAATTCTCCCACACAATAGAAATTCATAGCCAAGAATTGTATAAAGCTATTTGAAAAAGAAATGATTTTTGGCATATTGATGGTTTTTTAAAACTGAAGTATATTTTGGGGATTGTAGTGATGTTAGCATTGAGGAGGAGATGGATTCATATATTTCACAAATTTTGTGTATGCGCATTTAGTGAACCTGGCTGAAATTCGAACGTGGCTCAACGATTTCTCATAAATCTATCCCACACATTCAATTATTCGAAAGATATATAAGTATATCCATCATTCTAATAGTTGGCAATTTTATGGCAAAATGTAAAGCTTTTTATAGTGAGGTTCATTGTTCCTAGAAAAATATCTTCAGACAACATTCCTAATAATGGATGTTTTCTCATGATGATTTTCTAACCGTAGCCGATATTATAGGTCCCCCAGTGATAATCGACTCATCATTCAGGCGCATCAAGGTAACCAATACAACACGTCAAAGCGAGGAAGTACCATTCGTGGTTTAGTCGTGAAACGTAATATGCCCGACCAGTATTTGTGTTTAAAGATCCGTTTTCTATTAAAAGAGAAGCCAAATTGTTGAGGCGAAAATGTCATGAATATGCATTAATTTAGGAATCCCGTAGAGTAAATTTACTTCACCAATCCTACATGTGTCTCTTACTCACCAACATAATTCTAAATTATTCTGTGATGGTTAATAGCAAAAAAGATAAAAAAATAAAACAATAGCGATAAAATGAACTGGATGATATGAGCTCAATTAAACATCTACCTACATAAGACATCATAATTAGAGTTGTATCAATTTGAAGGCACATTATAAATCAGTGAGTATTTCTTCTTATCCACATTATCAATAAATCTGATGTGTTTTCACCATATATTACTGCTCTGTGCTGACACAATTCAGACTTGCAAATCTTTCGAAATATTCATGCTTTTACAGGGAATAATTTTTATTGAAACTTCTTTTAATATTGTTCACTCTATATAGGATGGTTACATACTGTCTTACCCGAAAATGTACTGCATATTTGTTCTCGAAATAAAACACCATAGCTTTATGATATCTAATCGCCACAAGTCCAAATGATTTCCATCGTAACCGGAGGAGAAATAATGATATCGGTTACGTTTTGCATCTCTTCTAGAAGTAGGTAATGGAGATTATGTTGTGGTATTTTTTGCCAATTCGATGTTTAAACTGTCTTGGATGAAATAAATCAACATGTTCTTAATCTTTTCTTGTTAACCTCTATGGGGCACATATGTTTCTCAATACTGGTTTTATTATTACATCGTATGCTTTCAATCAACACATTTCCCTATCTATCTATCTATCTATCTATCTATCTATCTATCTATCTATATTTCTCATGTTGTCTGAGTGTCTTTCGTGGGCGTTGTTACCTCGCCCAGGCTGCATTTCTCACCCAATTTCGATGCGGTTTTCACCACAAGTTTTCAAATGGCTGCCGTAAGGACATGACGGGGCCCGATTTTTGAGTTCAGACTCAGGTTCCGAAAAAATCGATAATCGAATAAATCGAAAATCGAAAAAATCTGCTTACAGAAGGAATGATCGCATTTCAACCAAATTTAACACCCTCTTAGAGTATGCCATTAGAAGTGTTGTCCAGAAGTTTCATGACAACTGACCCCTAAACAGCGCAGAAAATCGATAAAATCCAAAAACAGATACGCCCAGATTGCGCCTGAACCGCATGTCGGTTTTTAGCGAAAACCGACCGGATTTATGAGGAGGCCATTGTGAGTTAGCATGTGAAGTTTCAACTCTAAGCGCCCCCCCCCAAACAGAGTGCAAATCGACAATCGGTCAACCCTTAAAAATGTTTTTCCGTTTGGTTTTTCCTAAATGCAGATTAATTTAAGGCCACGCTATGCGCGGGAAGAAACAGGTCAGTGCGTGCAGTGTAGTGGAAGAAAACTTTTGACCTCAAATTCTCGAATGGGTGCAGGGCCATTGAAATTCGGCTTTTTTATCCCTGCTACCAGGTCAGAGTTTGAGCCACAAATGACATATTCGACTTTGTCAATACTTTTGTTTTAATTGTCGCATCTTACCAAAATAAGCACTTCTTTTATTCGGGTCTTTACTGAAAAAAAAACCCGCATACGTGCTGAGTGAAAATGGTTCCGACCTCAGCAGTCCATTTTCCAATTCTTTAAACCTTTTCCCCTAACCCAGGCCCCATCCCAGACCTGGCGAGAAGATTTTGCGCTAAAACAGCAAGGCTTCCTCCCAATCCATTTCAAAGCTAATTCCGGCAAACGGTTAGAGGCTTTTCGTTGTCGCAGAAACCAACCGAGCGAACGCTTCATTGCAGCTCCTTGCATTCTCATCGCCGGCATCACGTGCGTTAGAGCCAAGCTGCATATGCAGCAGTCAGCTTGACCCCATTTACGGCCATGGTTTGCGCTTGATAAATCATGCGCGCGTGCGTGAATGCGCGCTAGCATCTTCCATTTTGCGTGAACTCATTCATTGGTTTAAGTCATGGACATTGTCCAGTCTACACCAATCAATGATAAGTCACGCTCCCTTTAAATACCTTCAGCGCGGCTGCATCCGCACTCACGTCTTGATTTGATCGACATTAACGCATCTGTCTTTGGATTAATTGACAGCTTTCTCCTACCGCAAGTTAGCTATTGCTTAAAGGTTTGCATTACCCATTTTATCTCCGCATGCTGCCTCTTCTGCGCAGCCCAGTTCATCTTAGCGTTCCATACCTATTTCTACATTTTCGGGGTTCAGTTTTGCTATTAGACAGTTAACTGCTGTCGCAAGTTACTTCTCTTCTGCTTTTACTACGCAGCCCAGTACACCTAAGTGTTTCACGACTTTTTAACCTTCAAAGCTTCAACGTTTTGGTTTCGTAACCTCTTCCTACAGCGATGTTTTCGTGCTACCAGAAAGCACGGCCCATAGCTAGGAGATGCTTTTTTCCATACCGCTCCAATGAATTTTTAGTTTTCGAATAAAACAAAGTTGCACCGCTTAGGCTTCGGCATCAAATTCTATTCTTACACAGCATTTCTACAAGCGTTCAAATGACTCATACACGACGAACATCCGAACGTCAGCAACTGGTGATCCCTAATACCGTTAACGTTACACATGCAGAACATGCGACTGCGGAGGAGCACATAATAACTTCGGTTACAGATCATCATATAGCGTCTAATTTGCACACTTCTGCGTGCCGTGGCGATGACCAACCCGGCAGCTCTACAAAGGCTGCAAAAACACCCAGGGGAGGCAACCTTAGCAGGCGTTCTAAAAAAGCCTCACTGGCTAAGGGGAAACGGGAGCAGGATTCCATTGAGTGCGCCTCCTTGGGGGGAAGCGGCTGGCGTCTACTTCAACCTCTGCTTTGCACTCTTCTGAGTGCCGTGGCGACGACCGAGCCGGCAGCTTTGCTATGCCAGCCCAAATACTATGGCGATGCAAACAGCCGGCGTTCTAAAAGTGTCTCTGTGGCAAAAAGAAAGTGGAAGGAGGAAACCGAGGTAGAGGTATCTTTGAGGCTTTCCAGTCGATCTCAACGCAGGCAATATATTTGTCACATGAAACGCTTGGCGAGCGTAGCTACCGTTTTTACTGCAAATTAATTTACACATATACGTTGAAAAGTAAGAGGAAACTACCTAAACGCTTGCAAGACAAAAAATGCGACTCCATCACAAGCACCTTTGCGGTCTCGACTGAGCCCGCACCGAAAAGCTACTCGCAATGCAGCCGACGTCGCTGCAATTTTCATTTGACGGTCCCAAGGGACCAAGGCTGAGAAAAACGCACATGACGCAGCGAAACCTGCGGCAACGTCCATTCGACAGTCCCAGGAATCCATGGCTGAGAAAGCAGCCGACGCCCCAGCAAATTCTGCTGCAAGGGCGTCGGAATGTTCCGCTCAAAGGCGCAAAAGTGGGCAACGTGATCCAATTTCAACTTCCGCTGCTAGATCTGTAGAAGGACCTACCGAAGAGCTTGAAAGGTTGCATAATGTTAACCAGAGCCGCCATGCACAGCGAGGGCTCTATAGGCCACCAAAGCAGTTTTGGTTTAAGCTGGCGTTCAACTATGAGCCAGTTTTGAGGCTTTCCGGTCGCAAAGACCTCCAAATAGGATACATGCCAGTTGTCGGTAGGCATCGCAATGTCAAAAATGGCCTGGAGAATCAACAGGTTTGTGCTGTTCAGACAGTAAGGTACAGTTGCCACCTTTTCAAGAGGTACAAGTTCCGTTGAAAGCTCTGTTGGAGGGTTCCAGTCCAGACTCCAAACATTTCCTCGCAAACATCAGACCTTCCAGATGACCTCTTTTGGTGGTAATGCCTTCAGTGAAGTCGGTTGGAATCCCACCTTCCAGGTTCAAGGTCAGGTTTGCCACAGGATTGTGTCACTTTTACTGGAAACTGCCACTGATTCGGTCTTTCTACAAATATAATTTATAGCTGACTACAATCAACAGGCAGATGCCCGCATGGGCATTATTCCCGAGAACGATACAGGCCAGGACAATAATCCTCGCAGGGATATCATAATGAGTCTCCAACAAATGCTCCACGAGACAAACAGCTATGTCCGCAGTTTTAAGTATTGTCTCGAAAATAACACTTCAAATTTCATTATTGTAATTGATGCTGACAAACGGTCTCAGGGAGAGCACGAAGGTCGTTACAATGCTCCCGCAAGTAACGAAATTTCCGTCATTGTCAGCGGTGATCAGCACAACAGACGTGACATTGTTATTGAATCGCGCGGCAGTGGGCTCCGAAGAATCAGTGAGACGCACCGGTCCTACGATGCACTGCAATACCCACTTCTCTTCCCTTACGGAGAAGATGGGTACCACTTTGGCATTCTGCAAAATGGGAGCGCCTTAAAAACTGTCTTCCATGTCTTTCTACGCCTACCTATTGATGTTACATGAGGGTGTATTCAATCATCTTCATCGAAGCCGGAAACTTTTCCATCAATTCATAGTAGACATGGCTGCTAAGATGGAATCCGAAATACTCTGTTACATCAGATTGAATCAAACCAAGTTGCGCTGCGACTCTTACATTCACCTCCATAACGTTTTATGAAATGACGCTGATCCACGCAATATAGGCTAAATGTGCATATTACCTGCAACGTTCACAGGCACTACACGATACATGCCCGTGAGGACGCAAGACGCGATGGCATACGTTCGTATGTACGGCGGACCAGACCTATTCATAACTTTCACGTGTAACCCAAAATAGTACGCAACTGCTAAAGAACTTATGCCAGGGCAGTCGGCCTACAACCGTCCAGACTTCATTGCGCGCGTTTGCCATCTGAAGTTAGGAAAGCTACTAGATGTGATAACAAAGGGCCAGGTTTTGTGGGCTGTTTGCGGTCGCACGCACACTATTGAGTGGCAGAAACACGGCCTGCCTCAATCACATTACTAATTTGGCTGTGCGACAAGATTAAGGCTACAGAAATCGATCATCTTATTTCTGCTGAAATGCCTGATCCGTCGGCTGACCCTGAATTGTACGGAATAGTGACAACCAACATGATTCATGTTCCCTGCGGTCGCATTACAATTACACCAGCTGTCAGAACAGCGACGGCAAATGCACCCGGCAGTACCCACGAGATTTCGTGAGCGAAACCATTACACGAAGCGATGGTTATCCACTGTACCAGCGAAGGAGTCCACCAAGTGGATAACAGATGTGTAGTGCCATACTTTCCCCTGCTAACAAAAGCGTTCAATGCGCACAACAATGTCGAATATTGCCATTCAGTTCGCTCCATCAAGTAAGTATACAAGTACATCAACAAAGGGACTGATGCTGCAATGTTTGGTATTAGGCAGGAAGGTTCCGTAGACGAAATCCAGGGCGCGTCATTAGCAGCACAGAGGGAGCTTGGCACATATTCAGCTTCCCCATCAACTAACGCTTCCCAGCAACTGTATAGCTATCTGTGCACCTAGAAAACGAAGAACTTCGTTATTTTTTTGCGGATACAGTAGTGGATGTGGCTGCGCGTACCAAAGACACAACGCTTGCAGCATTCTTCAAACTTTGTCGAGAGGACGAGTTTGCTAGGATTCTTCAGTACCCAGACGTGCCTTCATACTACGTGTGTACAAAAAAAGAACACCTGGGATCGGCGGAAGTGCGGGGCCAACGTCGAGGACTATCAAAAATCGCCACACTTGGAAGGGTATTAACGGTTCCCCCATCGCGAAAGGAATGTTTTTACTTGCGACTCCTTTTGCACGAAGTTAGTGGTCCAACGAACTACAGTAACTTACGGACGGTTAATGGAGTTTTATGTGACACTTTTCGTAAGGCTTGGCCCAGTCTTGGCCTTTTGGAAGACGACAGCCAGTGGGATGCCACAATGGCTGAGGGAGCTCTTTTAATAATGCACTCTGCTTTGCGCCACCTCTTCACCACAATCGTACAAATGTGCGAACCCAGTGATCCCAAATCTCTTTGAGACAAATAAAAGGACTTTTTGTCCAGAGACATACTCAGAGAAGCGCAACTGCTGTGTCCAACAATGGCTCTTACATTCAACGGTGAAATTTACAACAGAGCGCTTATAATCATTGCGAACATGTTTGTTGAAATGGTGGGTGGGAAATCTCTCGCCGCTATTTGGCTTCCAACTCCAGATCGTGTGGCTTCCTCCAGTCTCTCACCGAGAAACATCCTACTCTGTTGAGGCGCTCAACGCCTATGTCACAACAAATGAGCCAAAACTTTTCATGGACCAAAGGGCCGCTTACGATGCGGTTCTTGCATCCACCAGGCAGGATACAGGATCAATTTTCTTCCTGGAGCACCTGGGGCAACGGGAAAAAACGTTCGTAACAAAACTGCTTCTTGCAGAAATTCGGCGACAAGTCGAAGTGGCTTTAGCAGTGGCGTCTTCAGGCATTGCTGCCACATTACTACTGGGTGGCTGAACAGTGCAGTGTGCTGTTTCTTATTTTATTTTCCACACACACATACACACAATAAAAATTAATTCACACCACGTGTATCCAAAAAAATACAATTGCGCGGGAACTCTCTCCTTACCATACCCTGTGGGGTCAAAAACAAGGACGGCACACCCAAAAGTTCGGACGTAGTGGAAAGCACACCACTAGGTCAAAAATATGATTTATTGACCAATCAGGGCTCGACATAAGAAACCCATTTCTTAATCTCCCCGAAGCCTCATCATTCAGATATAAGGAAGATAGAAACTCTCATCAGACCAGAGGCAGTACAGCGACAAGCTGACATCACGGCTTTACGGACAATTCCATTGTGTACACAAAAATAATTCTTATATATATTTTTTTTACGAAAATAAACAAAAGTTTATTTTACTTAATTTGTAGTGTATTTTCTTTTTATTATTTGTTTGAGGGATTTCTTTGCTCCCTCTACAGCAGTCAACGTTTAGACTTCCGCTTGACCTGATTAAGGCAGAAACAGCTGTATGCAGTGTAGCAATCAGGTCTAACAGAGGTACACAGGCGATGTAAGCTCATCGTCTGGGATGAGTGCACTGTCAGTCCCAAATCTGCACTCGAGGCTGTAAACCGCTCTCTGAAGGATATTCGAAACTCCAATGACCTTATGGGAGGTATAACTCTCCTTCTATCCGGTGACTTTCGCCAGACTTTCCCCGCTGTATCTAAGGGAACAAGTGCCGACGCTATTCGAGCGTGCTTGAAATCGTCACAACTTTAGCCCACTGTCAGACCATTGCACCTTACCACCAACATGAGTGCGCAGATAACTGGCGATGTTGGGTCGGCCGAATTTTCGAAATCATTATTAGCCCTTGGAAAAGGTATTATTCCAGCGGACACTAATGGATTTGTAAACGTCCAATGGTTGTTTACAGTGGTCACAACGCCAGCAACACTCAGGGAATCAGGGGGATTACATTCTAAAATTTCGGCATTCTTTACAATTCAACCAGAAATTCCTACGCGGCCCAGTTATAGGTGCGTTGCATAGAATGCCGTGTGAAGACGTCGTGACTCAAAAATCGATACAAACCTCCGTGTTGACCATGCCCTCAGCAGTCCATTTCCCACTTCTTTAAACTTTGTTCTTTCCCCCAGGCCGCATCACAGATCCGATTTTTCAATTTACATCATTGTGTCATGCCGGAGCCCGATTTTTTATTTGGGACTCAAACTTTGTAAAAGAACCGATTAACCCACTGGTGATACGGATTTTGGGGGGTTTAAGTTGAATGTCTCGCCTGCACTACGCGGCCCAGTACATCTAAGCTTTTCACCTCATTTTGGACTCTGTGCACTTGACTTCGCGTTGTTAAACACTTTTGAGCTCTTTTTATTTGAACTTAAACTCTCATCAATGTATGGTTTCCAAAGTACCAGGTTATCAAAACAAGGGTAAAAACAACGCCGCCCAAGTATTATGACCAGTCTCAATATTTCAGGAAACTGTGTTGGGTGGGGAAAAGTAACAGATTTAATGTTTAGTACAGAGTTTAGAAAGATTTGCAATGTGAGAGAGGCAATAAGTAAGGCATGTAGCAACATCAGCACGGCAAAGGACACTTCTTTAAAGGTAAGGAAGGGCAAAAACATTTTAAGTCAAGTGATAGCGATTGTTGAATGAGTCGATTTTTGATTTATGAATCACGCACGGGCAACGCCGGTCATGCTGCTAGTGTCTCTTAAAATCCATACCTTCTCCCAAATATTTACTCTAGTGATTGCGCTCTGTTTACCCCTGATATCATCAGCCTCTCTCAATAAAGTTCCTACAATTTTAACATTTCTCCACTCATGTATTTCCATTTCCTCTTTCCACTATTCTATGCTCTGTTTTATCCTGATATCAAAAATTATATTTAAAGACGAGAGCCTCTGTATCGTTAACGGTGCGATGTAAACTCTAACCAGCTTTTCTCTATTTCTCAACTACGACTTCCAATTTTTATAAACTGATTGTAACATTATGCACTTATGTGTATAAGTTGTAATTTCAGAATTAAATTTAGAACGAATTTTACTGACAAACAGCTCACACTTGCAGATGGAAATACATAATAATTCTGAATAATGATATATAAATATCTGACACGCTTCTGATCAAAACATTGAGCAACCTGTGAATATGCACATCTGAAGAAATAAAATAATTAATGTTAGAGAATTTAAAAGAATTATTATTGATAATCTGGAGGCTTGAAGGATTAGATCAAGTCTATAAACAGTTACTCATAGGTCTCGATCCATCTGACATAAGTGAAAATAAAATAGAAACGATAATAAAAATGAAAGGTTAATAAAATGGAGAAAACTTTTTGCTTCATCATCGTAGACATGGCAGGATTTGGTGCACTATAATTCGAGCGTCAACTGCTTTATATATTTCCCGATATTTCAATTACGGATAAGCGAGAGATATCTGTATAAAAAGTGTTTCGGTCGGAATGTTTATTAAGAATTTTCTATTTTTCTTGAGCCTGTGGATGTGAAACTGTTAGGAATTGTATTAATCTCTTACACGCTGCCTCTTTGTCCTTCACTGACTTGTAGTCGGTAAATTTTCTCTACTATAAATTTTCTTGATCCTTAATAAATTGACTTCAAATTATATTCGTTTGGCTTTTTACCTCCCCGTGAAGTAATATGTCACTCGATGAAACTATACTGAATTTAATCAACAAGAATCACAGAGACGGAATAGATTTAGTATATTAGTCTACGAAAAACTATGCTTACGAACGTGACGACACAAGGGGGGTAATTCTCAGAATAAATGACTCTATACAACTAGAGGGATTGGAATTGGCAAAATATATCTAACAAGTTAAGGAAAAGATTTTATGAAAATGGAAATCCATCATGAGAATTAAAAACATGTACTTAAAAGAGAAATGAAGAAAGATACGTTAAAAAAGAGAGTGTAGCAAAGCAGAAGCTGTAGAATAAAATATTACTCTGAAGAATTTAAGAGTCGAGTAGAAAATATAGCGGTTCAAAAACATGAGATAAAAGATATTTTTATTGCAGCACAGACGAAATGAAATAAGACAAAATATATTTCAGCAAATATTGAAAAAATACAGATAAATAGATCAACCAATTAGGAGAAACAGGGGAAAAGTTAACTAACATAAAAAAATAAGTACGGCAAGTAGACATATTTAATCCATACCTAGCACGCCAGAATGGCGACATTCAAAAATTGCTAACTGATGAAATATATTCGGAAAATAGAGACAGATTTTATCAGTTCAACACAGAGACTGTCTTTGAAAAGAATAAAAGAAAAAGAAAAGGACATTTTACTTTGGAATTTTAACACCAAGAAAGAACAAATTACTAAACAAAAAAATAAAGTAAAATAAGAAAACATCAATAATTTTGGCGAACGAGAAAAGAAACTATCAAATCATGGATTAGCATTGTCAGCAGAAGAAAAAGTTAATGAACACAAAGGAGAGTAAAAAATGTAACAATACCTTGCTCGAGATATGAGAATATGAATGTTACTAGATGAAATTAGACTAGTAAACACTACAAAAGTGATTTTTAGAATCGGAAATTTTTGAGGCATTATAGGCGTTATATATTTTTAGTCATCAACTATATAGAGATGATTTGCTAACGTTCAACATGCAGCGACGATGAACTTATATCAAATGAATATGGAAATATGCATAATGTATTTTATATACATGTTATACATTAAACATAAAAAGAACACATTTACAGGTCAGTGAACAAGTCTAAAACACACTAAAAATAATACATTTATACTAGCCGACTAATCTAGTCTTCGCTTAAAAAAAAAACACAGCTCAAAAAGTTTGAAAATTAATTTGAAAAACTACTTCCACATGCATATGAATGTGGCAGAAATGTCGAAAATAAAGCTAAACAGATTTTTTACCAACGCGTGGACAGAATGCGTTTGTAAATAAAAGTTTACCTCTAGTCTATTTTTGTATTGTTATATTACAAATATCATATATATATATATATATATATATATATATATATATATATATATATATATATATATATATATATATATATATATATAGAGAGAGAGAGAGATAGATAGATAGATAGATAGATAGATAGATAGATAGATAAAATCCAGCGCTGCCTCCTGACTGTCAGTTTTAGGTTTCAGTGCGATGATCAGACTACATGCAACTATTTTTTATCGGGCCCTGTATATAGCAAGTATTTATGTAGGTCATTCTGGCTTATTAGAAGTAATGGGAAAAAGAATCCGCCTATTTCTAGTTTATATTGTTTAGTGGAAATCTGAATCAATTTTATGGTCATTACTTCTATATTGTTAGTGTATGCTGGTTAGGGTAATGTAGGAAAATTACAAGCAAAGTAGATATGCTTATTTATGATAATCACATCAAGACTACTATAGCACGAACGCTGGTTTGCGAGTAGTCTGACAAATGAAAATAACTCTAACCATTCAGTTTCGAGTTCTTTTTCTACACGGGTTATGTAAAAATCTATCTCTGGTATTTACCATTATAAATATATATTTTTTGTTTAATATTATTAAACACGGTATTTAATGAGAATATATTGCGCGTTATATGGGACCGATCTCCAGTATATTCCAACTTGCCCATCGAAAGTTTTTGATAGTCACTTCTTTCCAATGCTATTCTGTTCTTTTCTTATCAATTCACCCCAAACAAAAGAAATTAAAAGGATTTTGAAAGAAAATCCTAAACAGGACACAAGTGACAAACCACTATACCTGTTCAAATGTCATTGAAGTAGTGTGACCTATCTACAACTATTAGATTGTACATAGGATTCATCGACAGAGTTCGACAACTGTTCGACAAATACGGTAAATTTTTTAAATGTTTATACGAGCTGGATTGTTGTTCCGCTTTCGAAAACGTCACTGGATTCAACCCACAAAATTGAACACTACGTCCAAGAAATTGATATTCTTCGGTATATTTCAGTCAAATGTATTACTCTTCAAAAATTACGCACCAAATTTGCAATTAGTCCCCAACTGAGTGTGAAAAATCACTGATTATCAACACTGCCTTTTATATCAGTTCACAAGTAACCGCGCAGAAGAACTTACATGTTTTCCAGTATAATTTTACCGATGCGCTGTAACCGAGTTTTGTAAGTTATAAAAGCCTACAGGATTTATTAAGAAATTATCTGTGTGAACTTTTAACTCGATAAATCCTTGCAATTTAGTTAAGTGATTCAAGCGTTTGCAGACTTTTTAATTTGGCAGCAATTTCCTTTGCGTCTTCATTAATATTTTCTTCCGTTATGCTGCGAGCCACTTCAGAAATCTCTTTATGCTTTCTTTCAGCGACATAAATTGAGTATATGAATGACTCCTTAAATGCATCTTGTTATTTCGGGTGGTTTGGATATATTACTAAGTTTGTAGACTTTCTTCACATTTTCCTTAAATTTCACTTTAAAATTTATATTTCCGAGAGCCAAATGCAATATGTTGCCCCATCTTTCTTAGGTTATCTTTTTTAATGAGGTAGAATTTCATAGTTAGAAATCTATAACTTCGTTCATTACAGTTTATGTTAAGAAAATAATAAAAAAAAATAGGTTCGGTATGTATGCCACATTCTTGAAATTTAAATTGTATATGTGGAGAGATGTTTTAGGAATAACTTTCGGTACAATCTTAATACAATTTATTCCATTCATGAAGTTATTCATAGATTTATAACTATCATTGTTATTATAATTGATCTAAAATTCATCTTAATTTCTGAGTTTATTCAGAAGAGATTTTAAAAATGTAAGTTATTGAAATATAGTCTAAATAAATGATGCTATGAAATTTAATGTTTGGAGCTCATAGTTAGAGCACCTTGCTCTTCATGTTTGTAAATAAGACCCTATTTTAGTGAAAAATATTCAAAGATATATTCGTGTCATTCAATATAAAAAAAAAACAAACTTACTACTGTAATACCTACTGTAATTTATTTTTCTGGTACAATCTACGAATCACTTATATGTCTGTTTCTTCATTTCCCTGAAAATCTTCAAAATATTTCAAATATAGACATTTCCGGAAGTTATTACAGCTAGCTAAACTCGCCCCAGCTACATGTAACGCAGAGTTCTCACCGATTTTGGGCCATGCCATACTTTGGCATTTCTTCTATTCTGGTGCCCCCTGAAATATTTAATTCTTACATGTATACCAATTAGACATGTACTTATATACACGCAAAATATTTTTATGTATGCATAGTGTATATGCATCGTATATATTAACGGGTCTTAAATTTAACAACCTCACTCAATCTCACTAAAACCCCTCAAATATTACCATGCCCCACCGGTGGGGCATGTGCCACAAATTGGGACTCATTGTTCTAACCAGTGTTATTCAGGAGAGGATAGCTCTGGAACCATGTTTGGCATTCATATACTTCATTACGTTTTGGACAGATATATTCAGAGAAGATTTCTGATTTGGGGCTAACATGCCTCACTAGAATGATTAATGGATGTTACAAACCTTCATTAGTCGGGGAGGTAGGTTGGTCTCATCTCGTCTGGCCGTCGATCGATGGTCATTTTAGTTCAATCCTCTTTTTCTCTTGGTCTGTGTCGCGAAATGCTGTTTGGGTTGAGAGACGAAAAACATCAACAAAGAGAACTTTTAACTTACACATTTTATGAGTGTCGCTGTCGTATAATCTATCAAGTAATGGTTACTAAACCTCCTTTTAGGGAGCCGATTTTAAACACGAAATCTCACACGTCCATTTCCTTTGAGGTGTAACAACCAACTCTCGAAAGACCTTTCTATACTGGGGAATGATTGCACAAACGTAACCTAACATGTCTCGCTAGCTTGACGTCCAAACAGCAAATCCTCTAAAACATAATCTATATCACATTCCCACGTTCGGCTCAGACAAGCAAAATCGACTTCCTTATTTTGTCTGACATCTGACCTGAAATGTCAGCCTCAGAAGGTCTGAGCTAAACGATACTGTCACTAAATATAATGAAGCAATTATTTAACATGGACGCGTTTAACTGAACAGCAATTGTTTTAATTGATACATTAGGTGAAAATATTTGTTTTTCTCTTTTCTGAAAAATATTTGTGTTCTCGTTATTTTTATTTACGTGTGAGTTAGATATTTCATAAAATTAATTTAAAATATGTTTATGACATTCCAAAATTGGTGGGAATGGGACTACAATTTCAAATTGTTTGAATATTAAACTTTCTACTATGTGGCATGCAACTTTTGTGTCAGATAAACTTCAAATATACAAATGATATTTTGAAATAGGCTATAAAGTGTTCATAGAAAAAGAAAAAAAGATAAAGTTGAGAACATTTGATACAGATTTTAGTAATTTTTATTTTATCATATATTTTTAATTTAGCCCAGTAATTGTTCATAGTTAAATCACAAGATAAAAATGTACTTAAGGTCTAATTCAATTGGAGTCGCTTATTAACTATTTGAAAGATTATGGGTTAAAATTCATCTCACTTTTAAATTGTTGATATCTACATAATCAGAGTAGAAAAAAAGAAATATGCTACAATGACTGACATCATCAAAATAATATTTATTTAATTGTTCTTAATTTTCAGTTGTGTCATTGGAATAAAGCATTTTATTTATTGATATTCATTGTGGAATATTGGATTGTCTAAAAATTACAAGAAACATCATATACTAGTCTTTATATTATTATTATTATTATTATTATTATTATTATTATTACTAATTCATTTCAGGTTTTATTTCATGTGTTAATAGATGCCCTGCAATGGTTACTTATTACAAAAACACAGCAGATTATATAATAGGAATTGAATGAATTTAAAGAAAATTAATGATAATCATTTTGACTGAAAAAGCGCTAGTTACCAGTAATTTGATAGTGCAATAGACTGTTGGGTCTTAAACTCACAACCGACCTGAAGTGAAACACGTACATACGATCATTTGCTAAAGATGCAGATATATGGTCGGCTCTCTGTACCACCGAAGTAACTACCCGACACCTGATATTCTCTACGTTTGGAAGAGCCAGATATGACTAAAAATGGAGCAGTCATATTTGGGTAGGTGCTGCCCAGAACTCACTCTTGAAACGCATCTCCGAGACCTTTTGGGTGACGAATTATTCTCCACTCATCAATTTTTCCCCCACAGGCGGGATGTGGCAACCCTCACGTTGCTCTATCGCTAATTCTACGGAAGGTGCTCGGACGAAATTCCTATCCTGGTCCCTCCAAGCTAAACCATAACACCAAAAACACGCCATGATATGTATATAGTAGCAAACCAGACACCCACATTCCCTCCGTATTCAATCATTGAGAAGTCATTTCCGCTCAAGCAGCGTCTTTCTGCCAACCACTGTCAAGTAGAATCGGCTCCCAACAGTATGTTTTCTCGATCACCACAATATTGACCTGTTCAAGGTCAAGGTAAACCGTTATCTTTCACTCCTATATACACAAATGCACCCTTCGAAACGTAACCCTCTACGCAGAATTTCCAACAGACTTATAAAGGTTAAACCTCGGCTTAAAAGTAACAAAGTACTAGAAATAACAGCGATTCCAAATATACTTTTGTTACGACGAAATCATTGCTTAGGTCATTGAGTTAATTTTCAACGATTTTAGCTTAACTGCAAAAAATAAAATACACAATTCAGATTTATTAAATTTAATTTTCGCCTATCATCGAGGAATGAAACGTCTAAATCTTTTCTAATTAAAAATGCAACGTCCCAAAAATGCCGTTCTTCTGATTTTGTTTGGGCACGTTTGTCCTTCTCTTCCCATATATATATATATATATATATATATATATATATATATATATATATATATATATATATAATATTATAATAATATTTTTTGTTTAAGAAAATATTATTATAATATAAGCTCTACTTCTGTATGGAGCACTGTTTTTTAAAAATAAAAACAAAAATACTAAGGAACCCCGGATTATGCACCCAACGTGTTCTTTTCTATTTTCTGCATACCTGCACAAGGATATATATATATATATATGTATATATGTGTGTGTGTGTGTGTATGTATGTATACACAACCACCCACACAAACACACACACATATAGATATAAATAGAAAATAATATATAATATTAGTGGTTAATACACACACACACACACACACATATATATATATATATATATATATATATATATATATATATATATATATATATAGATAGATAGATATAGATACAGATACATATATACATATAAAAGTTTCCAAGAGGATAGAATCCAGGTAGAACTCAATGTCCAGGACAGAGTAAGAATATAATAAAAAGGCTTAAACACTAATATTCCATGGTTATTACATTTGAATCGTAAATACGATCCAATTCATCAGACCTACAAATTCAAAAAAGTCCTGATGAATTGGATCGTAATTACGATTCCAATGTAATAAATTATAACCATGGAATATTAGTGTTTAAGCTTATTTATATATATATATATATATATATATATATATATATATATATATATATATATATATATATATATATATATATATATATCTGGTGTATTTTGGGATCGTTTTCTTTCAGTTATTTTTTCTTTACAAAAACTACCCTTTCACTTCACTCATTGGCCCCAGTATATTTGTATCAGTCTGTAATCCCCTTTCACTCTCGTTTGCTAGACATATATTCCTTCACGAAAAACCAGCCAGTCGATAATTATCCTTAGCACTAACGTTATAGTGTCTTCGATTAGAGATTTTACCAATGTTCAATGAAATTTTTGTACAACCTCATTAAAATTGAGAAACAATATTTTAGAGAGTGCCATATAAGTATTTTGTACGCTTTGTATGATTTAGTATAGTCTTGTATAAATTGAGAAACTTTTTCGACATTTTCACATTCTTATTCAATTGAGTACCTGCTACCTGAATAACACGTGCAAGCAATTTCCTGTGAGTATAACTTCCAAGGAAGTAAACTCCCGCAAAATTCTTAATATTTGCTACTGATTAGTTTAAAAATTTGTTAAAAATATTTCCAGCTTGAATTGATTTTACATTCAATGTTTCTAATAGGTTACCTAGTAAGAAACATTAACCAATATCTCTGTAAAATCTTTTGATTCAAATATCTACACAGTGCAAAGTAATTCCAACAAATTCGTAAATCTCATATCTATTTAAGATGCCAATCGTGTTATTAAATATTTTAAGCAAAAAAAAAAAAAAAATCGTTATCTCTCCGTTGCAGTAAACCGATTTACATCATTGCTTAATAATAATAATATGTTTACAATTAAAGCTTGTGCTTTACTTTTTTTGAAAAAACACATAACAAAAAATTACAGTTGATAGCGTAATGTAGGAGAAAAGCAAATCGTAAGTATTTGCCGAAAAAGCCCGTTGGACACAGATTTAAGATATTTCCATTATTTCTCCAGTAATATCTCATGCATGGAACTAGATAAGTTTTCCAGTATAATTTTATGTATGCTCTTTAGGTGTGTTCTGTAGAAAAGCCTACAGGTTGAATTTATTAAGAAATTATCTTTATGTATTTTTAACTAGATAAATGCTTGTAACTTGTTTGACCGATTCAAACATTTGTCGATTTTTAATTTGGCAGCAATTTCCTTTGCATCCTCATTAATACATTCTTCCGTTTTGCTGCAAGCCTCTTTCTGAAATATTGTTGTGTTTTAGTTCAGCGACACAACTTGAGTATTATCATGAAACTTCTAAATCTTTCTTCACAATTTGTCTAGCATTAAAATATCTCTACAGTTGTTGACGTTTTTTCAAATTATTCATAAGTTTTATTTAAATTCTATTCTTCACGCAGCCGAACACCAACACGCTTAGACGATGATTACACTTATGGCATCCATTAAAATGAGAGATAACTCGACTTAAAACAATAATTCTTATCCGTTTTTATTTTCACCTTGTTAATCTTAGTAAATATTTCACATCGGTTGATTTTAACTTTTATATGTACTGTGAGGCACGATGAAGTAATGGATAGCGGCTCGGATTGAGGAATTGGAGAGCCGAGTTCGAATTCCAGTCAAATCCATTGCATTTACTTACATGCTAATGACCTTCGCAGAGTTATGAATCCTCTTCTCCAGCTATGGGTAAATAGCAGACCCGGGTTCTATAGCCTGATCTAACAAAAGGAAATGACAACCTACTGCAGAAAAATCTGCCTCGTCAGTTATGTATCAAAAGATACATGATCACCAAAGCGTGTATCACGTATGGCATATAACAAACTGATGTACTGTAAAGTTATAGGAATATTCATAAATAAATACTTAAATTCAACTTCTATATTTATAAATATTAATAAATCAACAACATCTGTTTTCTACTACTAATATATAAGAACTTGTATTTTATAAATTCAATAAATGTAAAAATCAGTAACCTCTTCGTAATAAGCCGTTTAACTGAAAGATAGATCGATATTATTAATTCTATAGCGTAATTGTAAAATCAGTAAATCTAAAACTGTTAACTACTTACTATACTTACCACCAGAATGTTTTCCCCTTACTAGCGATGTAAAGACAATTCATTTAAGAGGAAAAGTTTGTATATTTAAACGAAATAAACATTCATCAATCAGATATATCACAATAGCAATTGATTTTCTTGTTTAAATCGGAAGACTATATCATACATTTTTATATAATAATTGGTTCTGCTAAGGGAACGGGACCTAGTTCATGTCTTGTCTACAATAATAGTAACTCTTTGATAGCACTGCGAAAGTAAATTAATTTCACAGTTTTTCAAATTACATCTCTTATTGTCGACATTTATCTTTCATCGCCTGAATGGTTCGATATTTTTTGTAAAGTTTCCACATCGTCTCTACTTGCGGTTTCCAAAATGTCCCCCCTCAACCTAAGCGAGATTAATCCAATATATTTTATATCAGATCTGTTAATCTTTTTTCTCGTTACTTTCTACATGGGGTTCTTCATTAACCATTTACTCTACAAATAAACGCTTTTTCTACATGGACATTTGCTGAAACTAGAATATTTATATTTCTTGCATCTTATTGTCATGAGATCTTACCAACGGAAGTGCATTTTGCGTGCAATAATACAGGATTCTCAGCTGATTACATTTAAATATCACATGTTAAATTTACCGGTTAAATACATAAATACTCCTAAATTTCTTCTTTTTAAATTCTGCAATATTGAAGGTTGGAGCAGGTTAAAAGATGTCCGCTGAGAATTTTCACGCTTCTGTCCTGCTTGAAGTTCGAGACTTGTGGGTATCTCGGGTATGCAAATACTGATGTGTAATTACACACCGATTATTCAAAGATCTCATCAATGGTTTATTGTACACAATTTATAGAAAACATGTAATATGTGAGAAAACTTAATACAACTTAAAAACAAAACAAAAATATTAAACGCTTTTATCAATAAGTACATACATTTTTAAACAAAGGGCGAGAAATAGCCACCATAAGCAAAAAATATTAAATACCGTAAATTTGTATGGGATTACACACACACACACACACACACACACACACACACACACATACATACATATATATATATATATATATATATATATATATATATATATATATATATATATATATATATATATATATACAAAAAACACACAGGGTGTATGGAACATTTTGAATGGTCAATCCTTTCAATTGCACCTACTTCTTTGAAGTCATTTTAGTTTATTGTTGAGTCCTTTATTCCAGGCGCCTTGTCTAGTTACGTACAAATACCCTTGGCAAACGTATGGATACAAATCTTCCTCAGCTAGCTATGGGTTGAATACCAGGAGAGACTGTATTCTTTAGCCTTGGTTGGCAACCAGTCTGCCGCAGAAAGAAATGGCAAGCTACTGCGGGAAAAAATTTCCTCCCCAGTCATGTATCGGCCGACCTTTTATCACTTAAGCCAGTTAACTGACTGACTGCCTCATTCATTTGTGTTACCGGTGTTGTGTTATTTACTCCACAACAATACCGTAAACAATATATATATATATATATATATATATATATATATATATATATATATATATATATATTAAAATTTGTGTATTTAGGCAGCAATCCTTATTTCATGCACATTTCATTGAATACCACAGACTAGGAGCTTTGATTTATTTTTTTTATATACAATTTATCATGCGATCTATTTTTTTTCTTTTTGGATGATAAATTATATAAAAACTCCCCGAATTTATTTTTCATCCGTGATCTTTCGGCAATACATTTAGCCATTTTCAAGTATTTTTCACACTGACTAATTCACTGCAATGAAGAATTTTTTGGCAGATCATCTAATGGATGGAGACGAGGATTGAAAAGCACTTAGCCGATAATTTCCGTGGAGGGTAGTATATAAATTACTATACACTTATCAAATTATTTTCTTTCACTCTTAATATCTAGGATTATCTCGATTTGTTCCTTTTGAGGACTACTCACATATTTTACATCCATTTACCAATCACTCTAAGTATATATTACCCGACCCAGGAATTAAGCTTTCGATAACACAACGAGGAAATACAAGAACCTCCTGTAATCAAGTCGATTAAATCGATGGTACTTTTATTTGATAGCATAGTAATTATAAGTTCTATCACCTGGTTTGGTACTATGGATCTAGATTCTGTAGAAACATGAGGAGAAATAACTGAATAGTACTACAAACAGTCAAGAGGTGATATTCCTGGAGAAGAACCGCCAGTGAGGAACAATCTGCAAACAGATCAAATAAAGTGTTCAGTTCTAAATTCACTGAAGTTTTCACGTATCGCCAGACGCCTAAGTAAGACAGGACAACACAACGATCGAAATGTCATGACAATACTATGGAGGGCATTTACTCATGGGAATACAATGTAAGTAAGGACAAACTATGCCATCAATTACAATATTGACAGGGGCCGGGAAGAAGAAATCACCCATTGGCTGCCGACAGTTAAAAAAATGAGGTTTAAAAAGGAAATATTTTCAAGCTTATAACTTATGATGTAAATCTACACGAGTATATATTTTAACAACATCATCTTACAACATCATCCCATGGAAGTCGGTAGTTATTGAAAAAGACTAAACTAAGATACAAGCAACTTTTTTTTTCCATTAGATAAAATATTACAAATATAATTTAATACAATCACAAGAAAATTAGCAGTTGCTATGATATTACTGAATAAATACATTATAATTGTTTAAACTGATACTTTAAATCGTGCCCTTATATAGTAATAAATCTAATTACATATTGAATATCTCTCTCTAGATTCAGTAAAAAATGAGATTTTTCCAGTATGAAATTCAGCAACAATGGCTATCATACTAATGACACATTTGGATTCTAATGGTTGAGCTGTACAGTAAAGTCTATGCTCATTAATTTATATTCATACCTTTAAAAGTTTTGTTAACTTAAAAAAAAAATCTTTCGGAAATATTGATACAAACTGTTACAGCGTTTTGAAGAGAGAAATTTAGCCTGGTAGTGAGGCAGAAATGTATTTAAAATGTAGCAGAACTATAATTTTGAGAATCATCTCAGTGAACGAATAAGAATGATTTTTACAAATATCAAGTAATAACGGAAGTTATTTCAATAGAACAGAGCAAAATAAAAGAAAGATCATTAAACAATGTTTGAAAACATAAAATAAAAATAAATTAATTACTGGAAATGAATTCAAACGACAAAATAGGAAAAGACATACATAGGAAGTATCCACTGCGAAATGGGCACATTTCTTTTTCAGATTTGAACGAAGAACAGCAAATAAAATTGGATTAAAAATTAATTAATCAGTAGAAAACATTACATTATAAAGCGATACCTCTCGCTTCAAACTTTAAAATCAGTTACTAATTTTTTTTTTCAACAAATAATTTTAATTCCTCACCCTTCATTAGGAATAAAAATGAACAATCAATTCACTTCCGGTACGAAAAAATGAAGGAAGCCATCATGAAAATAGGAACGGTCAAGGAAATGGTAAGAAAATACGGCATGAAATGAAAATAATTGAAGATGTTGGAACCATACTGCAGCTACATCATTGACAATCGCTTGAAACCTGATAAGAATTCAGGAATGTTGGGAAGATGTGCAGTAATTTGTACTTAAAGTCCGAATAAATCCAACAGTTATGTTGGTGTGAATATTAACTAAGTGAATGAAAATAATAAACAAGGATTTGATATGAAAGTGAAGAAAATGACGTCAGGTAGTATACTTCACTGCCACAGATGAATACAGTAATAGTAAGAAGAACAAATACTGGATGCGTTTCTGAACTACGACAACGAAACAAGGATTTTTGTAAGATCGTTTTTGAATCACAAGCAATAATCGCAAAGAACATGATTGTTGATCAAGGAGCAATTGAAAACCTGAGAGTGAATGAAAATATTCTATAACAATGATGAAAAACAGTTCGAATATTGTGGTCCGATTGTCAAGATATGCTCACATTCGCCGACACTAATCTATTCTAGAAAGGTACATCAAATCCGATATTAGAGGCATGCATGTAAAGTTTAAGACATATTTTAAATAGCATGTTGTGTACGCATAATATAATAATGGTTGTTAAAACCTGGACTAGATATCTGGTAAGCATTATTAGGTTTATGGCTGTGTGGAAAAAAGAAGAGTTGCAAAATGTGGGCATAAATTATTTTAGAATATAGTTCAGCACCTTATGGCAAATGGGTTAAGATTATAGACACCAGATGAAGTAGGAGTTATATGCCTTTTCGGCATTAAAATTGTACGGCCAGGAAACGTGTCTTAAGAGAGGTACTTGATAGACAACGAACAGACGTTTATCAAAGACGTGGAAAATACAATAATCTTATAAAAGAGGAAAACTTAAGAAAGAAGAATAAGGAAAGAAGAATTCAAGAGAGTACTGAAAAAGATGATAAAAGGGAGGAGAGCAATGCTGATTCATGGGCATTTTGAAAAGGAAAACAGTGTCATTGAAACAAAGAACCAAATTCTTAATACTAATTCGGTGCGGAGGGCCTTCTACTGACCTTCTGACAAGTAGATAGAAAATGTCACCAATATCATAAGCGCGTATGAGATGCTTGCATCGAATGAATCCAAACACATGAAGTTGATATGTTCCTAAAATACCCCAATTTTAAGAATGAATTTGCTACAATGTGGGATATTCAAACCACTGCTATACGATTGTTATCAATGGCATTGTAATGAGGGAAATCTGTGGAAAGTAAGGTTTATTTTTCCATTTGAATTTCACAGTTACGGTCATTATTATATCGGGGATATAATAAACAAGATATTTCAGTGACTGGACGGAACGGCAGAAAGGAAAATAAATGACAATCATGCTTTGTTCTCAAGGAAACTTTTATATCTCCAAGACATACACAATAATTATATATACATATATACACGTGTACCACGCGTAGAATAATATATTACATATATCTGCACAACAAAGCAAATTGAAAGAAGAAACATAAGGAATGGTTTTACATATAATATGAAGATACTCCTGTGTCTGGAGAAGCCATTTTGGGACTACATATTCAAAAGGGCTACATTCATCTATGGCCCAGGCAAGGACATATTCCAGGATCGGGAAACATCGATTCTTGGATTTTCCCAAATTGAGAACTACGAGCTGGAATTTCTTTCTATATTAGGGTAATGTATTTTTCCAGGGAGAAATGGAGCCATACACTTGTAAGCTGTGAGGTTAGCAGATTTCGATTCTGAAGCTTTAGCTGTATTAAAAGAACTGAATTTTGATTGCCGCTATGGTCACTGTGCGAAATGACGTCGCTAAGCTGTTTTCATGTCACCTACGTGACCTATCTCCACCAAGTAAAGATAAGTGTATTCTGTATCCCTAAAGGGATTTGGGATTTCAACTACCTAAATGTTCTGTTGCGAAAATAAGAATAACGTCAAGCATTTCATTGCATATCTTGAAAGAGTAAATATTCCGCGTCTCGCTCTCTGATGTTATTTATGCGATGCAAGATCATAGCATGAAAAAGAAAACCTTTGAATATTCGGAATGTTTGATGTTGACGTTTGAATGCATTTTCTCTTAAGTCTATTTGCCTACACACACATTGGTGTGCTTACATATTTTGCAAAGTGTTTAAGTGATGCGATTGTTAAACAGCTTTAGACTCGACATAATTCTTAATATATCCTTCACCGCAATCGTTGAATATAAATCAGACGTTCCCTTCAGCAGAACATCCTCCATTGTTTTATGCTATAACAGAACATCACAGGAAGATACACGAAGGCTTTCTGAAATAATATATCATTGCAGACAATTGTTAATCTAAATGTCAAAGAAGCTCTCCAACAGAAACAAAATAACATAGGTGCCCAACAGGCATTTATACAGGTGAATTTACTTTTTTATGCAGACTAAGTATATTTCTTAAATAAGAAAAGTATCATTCTACTATAAACATATGAATCATTATGTATAACATACTTCGTAAACAGTTAAATAAATGTTAAGATTTTAAACTGCACCCGATATATGTTAGAAAAGTAAAACTGCATTAAATAAGCAAATACAGAGTGCGTCTTTATTAAACTTAGCTTAGTTTGGATTCTAGAGTGACGCCTCAAGGGTAAGTTCAACTGATTGCTCAGTAGTAATTACATTCGTGATTTGCATATTGCCATTTACATCGAGAAGCTATTCCAAATATATGAGGTTCTTCCAAAGCTAAAAGGTTATAAAACCGAATGTAAATTTAATTAAGATAAATATTATTATAAATGTAATACGTTCATTCTCAGTCATGTAGTGTAACTGGAAGCAAATTCTTGATTTCAATTTAAAGAAAATAAAACCTGTGTTTTTAACGAAAAAAAAATGTATGATTGATTTGAAAAACGTCTTTGTTTTTAAATGTTAGGTTAGCCATAAAATGTTTTAGTAATCGAAATAATATAAAAATTTGCAAAATCTAATGAAGATGCTGTATGTGGAAGAACATTACTTACTAAAAAAGTAACTATTAATCAGGTTTGTTATGCGGAGTGTAATCATGTTTTATCATAAGCGATAGTAACATTTTTGTTATCCGAAGCAGAACTCTTTCAATATAACTTTTCCTTACCTGATAGAAGGACTCGGGAGAAAATTGTGTAGTCATGGCAAATCCGTGTTCAAATGCAGCCTTTCTTATACAAATGAAGTTTGACCAAATTTTTCACTTTGATTTCCATTCCCAGATAGCCACCCTTAGTTTGATTTTATTTTAACAGGCAACATCCATTTTACATCAACTGCAACAATGCTATGTAAAAAAAAAATTTTCAGTATACTGCTTTAAAATACTGATGCAAATGGTTGAATTGTGTGCATGATCATCAAGCGAAAGATTATGAAGTAACTCTTTTCTCTCCTTGCGAGTTCTTTTTTTTTATTCGCTGAGTCCTTGAACGGTTGATTATGTCATATTGTGATTTTTGCATCAAATCTCTGGTGCTTTTTCGGGGATGAAATTTACTAGTCTTTTTCAAGAGGTCTTCATTTAGAGGAAGGACTGCCGGATATAACGCCATCGTCATATAAGCGTTTAAAAGCACCACGATTAAATCGTAACAATTATTACATCAGTACACACTGCAAAACTATGTTAAATGGCAATTTATCATTATATATATATATATATATATATATATATATATATATATATATATATACACGCACACACATACACACACACGCACATATATATTTACACACACATACACACATATATATATATATATTTACACACACACACACACATATATATATATATATATTTACAAACACACACTCACACACACACACACATATATATATATATATTGTCATACACAGAGAGAGAGTTTCACGGAATTATAGCTCTTCAGTGTGGCTAAAGGACCGATTGCTTCATGCCTTGATCGAAACACGGTTTGAAAAAATCGGGTGTCATCAGCCATAGTTCCTACCACAGAGAGAAAGGGAAATGTTAACGTTTTCTATCCGAAATACGCCAGTGACCCGGATAGCTCAATTCTGTTTAAGAACAATGCGTTGTGTTCGTGTGCGTGTTTGTGTGTGTGTGTGTGTGCACGCGCGCGTGCGTGTGCGTGTATGTGTGTGTATTTTGACAGCATAAGATCCTTCAAGCATGTTTGGGTAAATAATTTAGACGTATTAAATCTGTTTATTTTAGATTTTATCGTTTTAAATCCACGAATGAATTTCTTCGTGCCTATTGATAATTGATTAATAAAAATTCCAAAATTTTATATCAAATATTCTTTTTTTATTTTCTCAAGTACTTCCAATCTAATCTAAGATAGTTTTCAAAGTTTGCATATCCATGCGTTTACACGTTGAATTAAAAAAATTTAACACCTTGCAAGGGGAGTAACTTACGTTAATTTTTAAAAATATTTTTTTAAATATCTTTTTATTTTAGTTTTTTAACTTAGTATGTTCTATATAACACTTTGCTGTTTCAGTCATTTAAGATTTTTTTTTGCCATACACGAAGTTGACCTCATATATATTCATCAAGTTAAACTGAAAAGTGTCCTACAAACTAACTCGATCAGGAAATAATGCTGAAACTGTCAACATATTATCCTACCTTAAAAAGAGGTTTTTATAAAACAAGACCCACGATTACCTTGAATGTAAGAAATTATGTACAAATTATCTGTAGTTGAAGGCATAAATGTGTATTCAAAATATATGTAGTTAAAATCATAAAATGGCTTGCAAAATATTTCGAATTTGGTAAAAAATTAAGCGCTAGAATACAACAGCAAACACAAAACTGATGTATAAATTAGGTAAAAAATATCTGTGTTTGAAAGTATAAAATTACAGAAGAATATTTAGATTTCGATATTAAATAACCATACAGTTTGGTATTGCGCCAAACTAAAACAACCAAACCCAAAAAGTTAGATAGATAGAAGATATGCATTTGCCGCCATTCAACCTTAGTTCTGCTTTGTTTGTTATTTCAGAATTCATAGCGATGGAAAACGCAATAATTTCCAGGATATTCTAGTAATTCCAAAATAACAAATTGTTAAAATGTAGGAGAAAATTGAATATATAACATATTTGTATCTATTCAGATCAATGAGAAACCTTATAATATTGCTGCTTCCTATAAGAAAATAAATATAGCAGCTGCTTCTTCATTCACAATGATTTCTTTTTCCGATTTAATGAATTCCTAGCATTAAAATATTTGTTGCATTTTCCCTGTTTATGTTAGCATTTCATTAAAGTCAATTCTTTCAACATTAGGATCTGAATATTTTTCAGTCGAAACATTGTTCTGTCCGTCTATAATCTAAAATTATGTTCCCTTTTTCATCAATGAATCTACGTGGGAGTAGAAGGCGCCGTTGATTTGCCATTCTCTCTTTGAAGTATTAGGTTCAGGGAAATGAATTTCATACAAACGATGGCCGTGTGAGATATGCAATCCGTGTTCTCCTACCATGGGAGTGGGATTTGGAACGATTCTAGTGTGGGGTTCCCAAGGCAATTTTACGGCGCCAGTTCTGCTTTCATTTATTTGGCTTGTCAGACATGATTCCGAAAATGCATTACTTATATCTAGACGCAATTAATTGGAAAGAGAATAGTTACACATTAAATCGATTAATTGTAAAAATTTATTATGAATATAGCAATCATATTTGAAAGTATATTTACACAAACAAGCAACATAAATAAACATATTTAATTGGATTTCCAAGGAAATAGAGATAAGCTGTTTAACTCATTGATTTTGGTTAGTGCCACCAGTTCGATCGACATCAACGGTACATTATAGAATTCAATGGTATAAAAAATAGCTCTATATCTGACAACACATGAAAGTAAGCATACACGCACACACACACACAAACACACACACATCAAGGAAAAGCTTAACACATGCAAAAAGAACCACTTGGACTATCTTTCCACTTACGGAACTGATATGATTATCAATTACAAACACACACACACACACACACACACACACATATATATATATATATATATATATATATAGTTTATGCAAAACAAGGTAATCCGTATGGGTAGACCCAAAGAGGATGATATCCGGAGAGCTCAATGTAAATTTAGAGCAAATATGTTTGAATAAAGTGGTGTGTTTTTACTCAAACAAATATATATATATATATATATATATATATATATATATATATATATATATATATATATATATATATATATATATATATATATATATGTATGTATATATATATATAGTAAACGTAATAAATCCGTAAATAAATAATTTTAATTCGGGGAGGTTCAGCAGCCATCATCATCTTCACGTTTGGATATTCATCTTTATGAGTTCAACCAATAGGTTGACCACCGAAAATTTTATGTTTGAGGTTCACTCTTGTTGGTATTTAAACCTAGCATTATAAGATACGATGTCAATAACCAGATGATTGTGTGCTAAATGTACAAATTAATATCTAAGTAGAAATCCTCCATTGCAGACAATTTCTCATGAACAATGAGATCTTTTTTCACTGTTAGAAAATATTTTTCTCTCGTCAAATACCCTGTCTAAAGCTTAGTGGATAGACTTGTATTCAACACCCAGAGAGACCACCTGTGATTTATGGTTTATACTGCAAATGTGCTGAGTAAATTTTAGTTATTGCTTCTGGAGGAAAGCGTGTTAAACGCGAGATAAACAATTTGAACAAGGCCAGTACACTCACAACCTCGGCCACCATGACACAACTAATCGAGGGCACCAAAAAGTTCCGCAAAGCACAATTCAACCACAAGGCTTGGGCAAACCGTGGTATTGTTTTCAGTTATTTTCCATATATCCCTGTGGGGCGTGTGTGCTCCTAGCCCTCTATAATTTTCATTCTTTTGTATTTCAGAATAAGGTCTTTTTGTGTGTATGTGTTTTTTTAAAAATATTTCTGAGGTTATTCCTACCTTTTATACAAGCTCTTTAGCTAGGTTATTTGTTGCATTTAGCTGTCCGTCTTATCTACATCAAGACTTGTGAGTGTTAATTTTCCAGGCCCTATTTTCTCATTGTGAGTCCTATGAATTCCACTTGTCTCTTTATAATTCGAATTGTAAGTATATATTTTGTTTCAACTTTCTCTAAGACTTCGATGTTGCACACATGTTCAGACCATGTCATTTTAGCATTTTTCTGTAAAACCATATTTATGTTGCCTCACATCTCTTTAATCACGAGGTGATTGTTTAGCATTCACTGGCACATAGGAGGACCGATATTTAATACTTTCTTCTTGGTTTCTCTTGAATAAAACATCGTCTTCAACTCTAAGGAGTTTGTCCAGTATTTACTATCATATGGTAGGACAGATATTACATAATCTCTCAGTACTCTTTTCTTTGTATTGAACGCAGTGTTTCTGTTTGTTAGTATATTTTGCTTTTCGAAGCAATCGTTCTTTATTTCCATGCGCCATTGTTATTTGGCGTCACATTTTCCGTCTTGTTTTTGTGCTTCAGAAGCACACATCACAAGTGAGGAGCGTTAGACTAAAGTGTGAATCCATGCAAAACAATTCTTTTTCACATTTTGCAAAGCTTCCTGTTACTCACCTTGCCAAAAAAGAAGACAATTTACCGAATTGCATGGGCCACCAGAAATTAATTACATAACAAATACTAAAATATGAAAATAAGAAAGCATATTATATATTATAAATAAATAATATATAATTTTGTGTGCATTTCTCACTGAGAATATAGGCAGGCGTAGATCGCCACGTCGCCTCTTCTTTTTTTTATATATATAAACCACATTTTATTCTCTCCGAAATTACACTGTTATTCTTCTGCCATACATTTATAGAATTCCGAAGTTTATTTGATTTTTTTATCTGAAATTCTCCCACAATATGTCGATCGGGTATTAAATTATCTAATTTAACCATATTTCAAACACAATACCTCTATCATCGCAACAAAAATGTCAAAACTTTTCTTCTAATTTTAATTTCTGTGTTACTTTAAACTTCCTGTTTTCTTATATATTCTGTTAATGGTATTCGCTATATCTGTCTGGAGAACTGCATTTGTTTCGCTTTGATTCTCTCATATTCACTGTTATATAGAAATATAAATAATCTATAATATTTCAACATATTTTCTTTATGACTAGCGTATTTCCTAAGTTTCATAAGACTTTTCTAAATTCTGGAAGGTATCTTTCACTCTTCCAATATGGCGTCTGCTTCTGTGTCACATTTTCCATCATCTGTAACTGCGCAAAGCAGTGAGATAACTTCCTGCACCTGCATGATTTTGACGTATTTAATTCATAGATCAACCCTTGGGCTGCTTCTCTTGATGACGATCATATTATCTGTATTCTTATAATTTATCATACTTTAATCTTGTTTTGCTTTACTAGATTTTCTACCTGCTCTTTCAGTATTCATTTGCTTTCATTCTCTGATTGATATACACACATTGTTACCTATATATCTGAAATTGTTAAGGTAAAGTTGCCGAAAATATGTGATAGTTTTCTTCGTGTCGTCTTACTCCATAATTTAAATAATTTTGGTGAGAAAACGTATCTTTTTATTCGGTCGAAATCCATTTTGGTTTATTCAGTGAAATCATTCTTTAGCCTTATGCTGACTCTATTTTCTAATAAAGGTTACAGGTAACTTGAATATTATCTCAGTAAATCAATCTTTCATGGTATCTCAATTAGCTATTTCTTTCGTATATTATCAAATTAATTTGTTTATTCTATGAAAACCTTCCAAGATAAATATTGCATTTTTATTCCGTTGTCTTGGAACAACCTTATTTTCGGAGCAAAAGAATTCCTCAGGTAATGTTAAAATCAAAAGGGTAAAAACGTTAGCAAAATCAGTTCCTGAAAAACTGAAAGATACTATATACAATAGAAAGTATATTAATAAGTAAAATAATAACACAATATCTGATTCACAAATGTTAACGTTTTAATGTGTATATCAAATGCATTTCAATATGGTTTATATAATTAGGACTTATATATAAAAAAAAATAATTATATTTCCAAGTGTGTGGCATGATAAAATCTGATACCCAAAAACAATGCCTTGCAAAGTATTTTTAACTTGTTATAATAATAATGATAATAATAATAATAATAATAATAATAATAATAATAATAATAATAATAATAATAATAATAATTATTATTATTATTATTATTATTATTGTTATTGTTATTATTATTATTGTTATTATTATTATTTTTATTATTATTATTTTTCTTCTTATTATTATTCTTTAATTTTTGTTGTGTACTCATTTCGTGCCAGTTCCCGACCAGAGACCCAAGGTCAGAATGGCATCTTAACATTTACCACTAATCATTAAAAAAAGAAAAAAAAATCAAATATATTTTACATAGATGTAAGGTGTGGGCTATACTTGTGAGAATAATTTGTTGTATTACTTTAAGGCATGAACTACAAAGTATCCCTTCAATGAGACAATTGGAATATTTTTCATTCAATCCGAGATTTCCAACTACAAATTGAATTGCTGATATCCTCATGTGCCACATTTCTGAGATTTCGATTTCAAGTTTATTATATTTTGATAATTCTGTGAAGATCTTCTAAGATACCCTGCAGTCTGCAGGGACTGGCATATAAACTAGGAGGCACATTTTTTATTTGATGTCTAACCACGATGTCAGAGTGATTAGTTTTAACTGTTCTGTCTGTGTGTATTGTTAACTCCCATAAAATTGTTACAGTCCATATTTTTATAACTGTATATGTGTCGTGTTCATACAATTTTTTTGCATTTTTTCCTAAGAAGTTGTAGATATTCCAGTGTAGACGTTGGCCCACTCTACCAAATCGTGTTTTATATTAAGTGGGTGCCAATACAGTGCAACCTGATAAAAGGTGGTCAATTGTTTCTGAATATTCAACACAACGTTCAGTATGTCTGATGTGAACGGAGGTTTGTCTACATCAGCTAAGTATTGAGTCTGAAGCGGTTTATGTTGTCATCGTTTCTGTATTTCGTCATTAACATTTGCTTTTGCTTTCTCTTTTAAATATTTAGCAGCTTCACTAGCTGTATTGTGCTTTACTTATATCTCTTCACCTATTTGAAACTCTATTTTGAACGTGTTGTTTTCCTTTATTATTGAATAATTTCGCTTACTAATTTCACGTTTTTTGACATACATCAGCAATACGTCTTCTGTAGTTTTCAGGTACCGTTGAAGGCAAACTGTTGTAGTTTTGTAAGCCAGTTATAGTTGAAATAAGCCTCTGCCTCCTCCAGATCTTGACACATACAGACGCCCAACATCAACTTTCTCGTTTGGCGTCCATTCGCTTAATGTCTGCTAAGTTCCAGTTAAGGATATGGAAATTGTACTTCACCATAGGGACAGCCAAAGGGTTTATGAATGAAATCTAATATTTGAATTCAGCTCAGTATTTACTACCAGATGCAGACGCTTGTAGTATTCATTTCTTGCCTCTCTTCCATTTGGGTATGCTATAGTCCATCTCCTTCGTTCATTCCTAGATACTTATAGGCTTCATTGCGTTTCAGTTCTACAATTTTTGTAACAAAATCAAAATCAGTTGAGTGTGTTTCTGTAATACCCACTTTCTTAAATTTTATTTTTGCCCTTTATCTAATCCGAAACCCATACCTATATTGGCACTAATGCATTCTGCATTATTGAGGAGACCCTTCAACTTATCGACCTCTTTAGTAAACAGTTTGTGGTCATCCATGTAGAGTAGCTGATTGAACACTTTTTTCTTTATTTTGTTACCATAGATATTAGTGTTTAGTTATTGCGTAGGATGGATAGACAAAATAGAACGAGTAACAGGGAGTCTCCTTGAAAGATTCCTCGTCAGACATTCAGACTGTTGGACATAGCAATGCCTCGGCTGTTATTAGGGTATAATGAGATTTCTACATTTCCATGCCGTGTTTAAGGAAATGTAATATCTCGGAGGAGACTTTCTAAATTTCCAGATTTTAAGGATCCAAGAGTGTGGCACACTATCAAACGGTTTACGGTAATCTATCCACGCTGAAGTAAACTTCTAAAACTTTTCCTGCAATTTTCCAGGATCATTTTGATTGCAAGCAGTTGATCTTAGCAACCCTATGAACCACATATGCAAACTATCGGTTCCAGTGGAAGAATGTTTTCTGCTTCAAAAAAAGAGTACGGTTTGTCAGGACATCCGGATCAATTTATACGTGCTTTGCAGACATGTTATCGGCCTATCATTTTTCCAGTCATTTGTTTCACTCGATTTTGGCATGAGATATATAATACCTGCAGTAATCCATTCCAAGATTCCTTTGGTATTTTTAATAAGCATTGACAGAGCTTGGTCAATGGTTTTATGACAGATATAACCAGCATTTGGGCATCTTTTTATCTGGTGATTTCCAGTTCTGTTATTTCGTTATAGCTTGCTAACATAATTCGTGAATAGATTTTCCGACGCTTTTACAGTTTATCTAGCATTCGTTCTTATTCACACTGGATCCATTCTGCTTTGGGGCTATATTCATGTGTGCTGCTCTTAATAGTCTCCCAAAATGTCTGCGCCTTTTCAATAAACGGTAAATTATGTATATATATATATATATATATATATATATATATATATATATATATATATGCTTTTGCAGTTTCCCTATAAAATTTCTGACGATCCATTGGGAATATTTATTTTAGTGATAGAACCCATAACGTTTTACGTATCATATTATTCTCTGTGCCTTTGTTTCAGCATTTCCTTGATTGATCGAATTTCCTTTGATTATTAAATTTTATATTTTCGCTTTACTTTCTTGCATATGCTTGTTGAGATATTTGGGCATCTTGTGATCTCATTAAGTATCGAAATCTCACATCTGATTTCCTTCATTTCTCTCATCAGCTTCGTCTTGACGCCATCCTAATCAATAAATACTAAACTTTTGTGTATATGATATTGTTAACTTAACAATATTTTAAGGTAAAAGTTATATAATCGCGGCATCGCGCAGTTAATTCATTTCTTTCGTTTAACAGGTTTTTATTACTAGAAAACTTTATAATATACAATTTTTCTTGTAAATATAGAGGACATGAATCATGTAAGAATTTACTGGTTATTTTTAATATTTTTCGAATTTAAATGTATAAAATGGTGGCAGGTTACTCATCGCACACTATATTATAATTACTGAAGGAAAAGAAGTATAACATTAGTGCAAGAAACTTGAATTCTACAAATCATAATTTCGGATGTTTGTTTCGGATAGTGTGAATTTACGTTGTCGTACTAGAAAATAACATTTTAGAAATCAATAACCATTCGACGTATTACCTAAAGTTACTGGTAGGAGACCTCTGCAAATTCCATTCATCTCTGTTCTAGTAACTCATGAGTGATGATACTTTTCATATGCTACAAGATAAAAAGGAAGGGTTCATATAGATGGAAACCTGGATTTAGCGTTGGTACTGTATTCTCATTTACTAGTAAAAACTGAGGTGTTTCTCGTTGCATGGCTACACTCATTTTTATCACGTGCAACAAAGATGTAAAAATGAAAGGTTTGCATTGTTATTTAAATGTCTCTCTCAGATATGTTCGTTTAAAAGGAGAATGCTCATGATCAACCCAAATTTTCTCTTTGGAATTTGATTCAGTCTAACATTGAGATGCACTATAAATTGCACATTGCCGGAGAGAAAAATGAAAAAAAATAATGCTAAGCACAGTTCTCTACTATTGAAAATTCGTTTTGTTTTACGAATAATTATCCTTATCCCCAACAATCCACATCCCATTTGATTAACCTTTCCAAGAATAATATGAGCAAAATCAGAAAATATATATTTAAACGAGCATGCAAACTACACCAGGAATGCCACAATGGTCTAACAATGAAAATATAATAAAAAAAAACAAAAAAACAACAACTATCAATTGGTTCGATAATAAAAAAAATAAAGCGAGTGTACTTTTATGCAGTTCGACATCTCCAACTTTTACCCGTTGATCAACAAAGATATTAATGGATGCTATAATCCTGGCCAGGTATTATTACATCATCACAGACGAGGATATACGCGTCATTGTGCAAGCTAAAAATCCCATCCTATATCACGATGGTACTTTGTAGAGCAAAAGTGACAATCGTAACTTCGCTATAATGATGAGGGAGTTCGGCTACGTAGAAGCTTGGGAACTTGTCATCATACTACTATTATGGAAACGTAGGTATACTTTTGATAATGAGGATACTGGCTTTTACACAGATGATTCTGTCATACGTCAACGTAACACTAAGCCACAGGAAACTAACCGGCTGAGGAAACAGGTAATGAAATTCTTTAAGTATCACGGTCTTAGTATCAACACTATCACCAATGCCTTGTTGATCAAGTTTCTTGACACTACTTTCGATCTATCCAGAGGAGAGTACATGCCTTATATTAAGGGATTTTATAACCATATATAAAGAATCTATTAAAGAATCTATCCACCCACAAAGTATCTTTAATAACCTGCGCAAATCTATTCAACATAGACTCTCTCCTAACTCCAGTAATAAACACATCTTTGAGAAATCCAAATCCAAATATGTTGATGTTCTAAATAAAAGCAAACTCAATATTAAACTAGAGAATGTCCCAAATACTAGCATGAATAACAATAGTAAACGTAGAAATAGAAAACGCAACATAATTTAGTTTAACTCAACTTTTAACAGTAATGTCAAGACCAAAATAATTAGAATATGTAGAATATTTCTTAAATTAGTATACAAGCACTTTAGTCATGGCACCTTACCTACCTAAAAACATCAATAAGAACAACATTAAAGTTAGTTAAGCTACACTAGAAACGTTGAACAATATATAGCCCAGTACAATAGTGTAACTATTAACAAATACTTAAACAACACTAATAAAAAAATAGCTATAATGATCATAAATACAATTGCCCCAAATGTTTTGCCAGTAAATGCACGTAAAAAGGAGTTATATATAAGGTTTTCATCAGGTACAATGACCAAATTAATTTTTGTTTTGGGTGAACTACAAGTAATTGGGAAAATAACGTATCCATCATCACCAAATGAATCTTAATAGCAAAAAAATGCGCAAATGCAAAAAGTTTATCAAAACAGATAGCAACGCACCTTTTGTAAAATGGGAATTCGTCGCTAAAATCAAGTCATTTTCAGGAACGATACAACTTATATTTACTAGGAAAAAATACATCCTCAATAATATTTATAACTTAAATCTACTTAATAAGCGGAATGAGCTTATGTCTAGTTGTACACATAGAAAAAAAATCTCCTAATATATTGTCATCCTGGATAAATTAGTATTTGATTTAATTTATTTTAAAGCTTATAATTATTATCTCCCTTAACCATACAAACATCCACTCTATGTGCTACCAAGTGCGTCTCCCATTCAAATTTTAAATTTCAAACGTGCTTCAATTTTCTTTATGATAAAAAAGGACATATATATATATATATATATATATATATATATATATATATATATATATATATATAGATAGATAGATAGATAGATAGATAGATAGATTCAAATTTTATAACATAAACATGTTAAGAAATCATTACAAAAATAACCATTTTGTTTCAACATTTCTAGTGCCCTGACAATTGATGGCGTTGATTGGAAAGGTTTTACAATCAACACCATCATTTGACACGACATTAAGGAACAAAACAAAGGTCTTGCAATCAACGTAATCACGTGACAATACATTAAGTATTATGTACCGGTATGTCAGTTTCAATTATCTACAATAATTATTTACCCATCTATAACTGAAAACGGTTGAATTAGTAATCTAATGATCTGAGAATGTGTTAATCTACAAATAAAAAAAAAACACTTGGTCTTATCCAGTGAAGTAATCAACTAGTTCAATAATACTGACAACGAAAACAATTTACCTTCATTCAGTTCGATATTGTGATTTTCTCTCCCTCTATTTCTAAAGACCTATTCAAAATGGCATTGGAATTTGCAGAAGTATATTACGACATTTCAAAGGATGAAATTAACATCATCTTGAACTGTAGAAAATCAGTCAACGATACGGAAAAGTAGGTTAAAGATTCGGACAATAATTTTGACATATCAGTGGGATCATTGGATTCTGCATTCCGCTGATTTAGTTCGACTGTTTATATTGTACAAACTTACAGCCTATGAAGAAATTAATTTAAATAGGTTAAGGCTCTCCAGTGACGATAATCTCATGATAGTAATAAACCCTACGGGAAGTAAAGTGGATAACCTTAGCAAATTAATTCATAGAGCATTTAAATCTTGAGGTCTTAAATTTAAAATTAATACTAATATCAAAAAGTTGATTTCCTCGATGTAACTTTAATTTTAGTTGTTAATAATTTTCTAACTTATATGAAAAACAATGCCAACCAGATTTATATCAACTCTAAATCTAATCAGCCTCCGTTTGTTATCAAACATATCCCATCATCTTTTGAACGTCGTATTAATCTACACACCTCTAACAAAGATCAGTTCGAGAAACATAAAACGGTGTATAATAAAGTAATTAGCGATAGTGGATACATATCTTTTGAAATAAAGTTTGTAGAACATTATAATTGTTCTAGGACGGAGAATAGAAACAGGAAGATCATCTAGTACAAACCTCCATTCAATAAATTTGTTTGTACTAGGTTAGGACACACATTTTAAAAATTAATTGATAAACATTTTCTCAAAAGTAATCCATTAAGTCAAATTTTCAATCTGGATACTCTAAAAATTACCTATAGTTGTAATGGAAAAACTATTAAATCACACATAAATAAAACACGAATTTTTAATAACAATAATAACTCTAATGCTAGTAATATGTCCTGTGTAACTAGCCTATTTAATTGTAGGAATCTTGACCAAGTCCATTATTTAACAAATGCTTAACGGAATTCAATGTATATATGTTCTATGTCATCAACTGAAAATTCCAGAAATATTAAGTTGTATATTGGTAGCACTAAGACTGCTTTTAAAAAAAACGTTTCTATAACAATGTCTCTTCTTTTACTAATGATACCAAACGTAATATGACTTCACATGTACTTATTTTGTTTTTGGAAACTGAAAACAGAAAACAAGACGCTAGAAGTTAAATGGAAGAACTTGCAGACCTTTATAGGAACCTTGTTTGCTCTGAGACAGGAGAAAATGATGATAACGAAACTTTCGAATATTGGTCAATTCTTAAATCAGAGACTTGAAACTCCCGTGAATTTAGGCACATTACGGAGCTAATCTTACAATCTTGCTAAACTTTTTAACTTAAAAATGAATTCTCTTATGTTATGTTACCTTGTAATAAACATTAATGATATCCTTACTGATTTATCTTATATTAAGATGATAAATATGTTAGTACTCGTATATTACTAGTATTAATATATGTCGAAGATAGATTTATACTTCTATTACGAGTTATAGTGTTTGGTTATAGTTTAAAAATTATAAAATTCATATAAATATTCTAAATGTTATATTTATTCATTTTTGATTTTTAATGCAATATTTTGTTTATTTAATGTGTTATTTCGTATGCTTGATGGTTTTCCTTCTTAAAGAGCTTATTATTTACATACTATGTTCACTTTTCTTAAATAATGTGTTGGTTTCTTTAAAAAGTACTAAACAAAATTAACTGATGCTTTATATCTAATATATACTCTACTCATTTGCAATCATATCCAGTTAGATTCTGAATGCTTCTCTATGACGTCTATCGCATTGCCCACTTGCTGAATTGTTATCAGTAATACTATTGTCTTCCTTTCTTCTTTTCTTTTTCTCATTTTCCATTTCTTTTCATTTACGTGTTTGTTAATTTTGATATGTTACTCCTCTTCGTTTTTCTCTTTTTCCTTTTCTCTTTGGAGAAGGGAGAATTTTAATGCTTTTCTTTACTTAAATCTGTCTATTGATCGTTTTCTTTCTCTTTCCTTTTATGAATTTATTGCCCTTTTCTTTTTCTGCTTTAGACTGCACATTTTTTTTTCTTTTCCTTTCATGGAATATTTTGTGTATTTCATTCATTTCTTTTTATTGATATTCTGCTTATGTCTTCCTAAATTTTTAACAACATAAAAAGAAGTGATGTTTCATAAGTAGCATTTTTAAAGAAAATCGTTTAGAAACATCCTTGTTCGCCACCTGATGAGATGCTTATAATAGGCATCGAAACAAATATGCATCTTTGTCGTGATTACTTGTTTGTTGGTATGTAATAATAAATAACTTGTGCTCTACTTTTATACTGAGCCCACTTTTAAATTAATATTATGAACGCCTGAATTTATATTTTTTCGCTCTCATTACATTTGTATATATATATATATATATATATATATATATATGTGTGTGTGTGTGTGTATGTGTGTGTGTGTAATTCAGAAATATATATATATATATATATATATATATATATATATATATATATATATATATATATATATATATACCATTGATATATTTTACCTGTAAATACGTAAAATCAATCCATTCCATACGATAATAAGAACTTTAACAAGTTAAAACCTAACCACCCCAAACATATTGTTAATGTTTTTTTTTTTTTATTAAGTAGTATAAGTTATTTTGGGAAAAAGGATTACATTTTTTAATTGGTGCGAAGCAAGCAATTTATATAATTCAGTTTGGAAGGAGGAAAAGAGGAAAGGAAAAAAAAAGAAAGAGAAGGAGAAGAAGGAAAAAAAAAGGCGCCCCCATTTTAGTGAACAGCTAAATGTATCGTTAATATTTTAATTGGGACAGAGCAAGCAATTTTGGGCGCTTCCGTTGGTTCTTATTTTTTTTTTATCTTTTTTTTTATTCTTCTTAAGAGCTGAAATTTAAATTCTGTCATGGACACTAGCACAATCCTTTACACGGTGACGACCTGTAGGATAAGATAACAAGTCGGCGGTGGACTTCGGAGCTGACATGATGAATAAGAACCCCGAAATCAGCGATGAAGACGGCTTTTATCACTGATGACCACCTTTAAGCATTCGAATGTATTTTGCGATATATATATATATATATATATATATATATATATATATATATATATATATAGAGAGAGAGAGAGAGAGAGAGAGTGATTGACAGAGAAAGAGAAAGAAAAACAAAGTGATGTGAATCATCAGTTTCTCACATCCAGTGTTCGTAATGAGAATATCACTGAAAATAACGCTGTCACCTACTATTCTATGTTTATGCACGACTGCAGGTTTTGATTGTATAACTGTAGAATTATCATGTTCCCGAAAATTCCATGATCCACATAGCAGCTGGGGGTCTGTCCAGCGAAATATTCTGATATAGGATTGCCTAGGAAACACCGTGTTTGGAGACTTTCACCTGGATAGACATTTTCACACTCTTATTCATCGACAATTTTTTAACTTTTAGTTTGATCTGATAGGAATGCAAGCGCAGTTTGTAGTAAATGTGTTTCAGTAGCGTAAAATGTGACAATCTATTTTCGGGTCGACGAATAATATCAGAATTCGACAAATGTTCTTGACAAGAATCTAATCCAAAAATGTAGAAAATAATGGTTTGCTGCTTAAAACATACTTGTATATCGTATTTCTGGAAAAAAAAAATGGAGCATTGAATAAATAAAATTGAATCAGATTAATTTGAAAAAAGGTATTTCTGGGTGTTTAAGCATCATTTATAGTCACAGAAAAAGTTCCAATATTAATTTAGCAAATGTAAGGACATTCTCACTGTATGAATTTGTAAATAGATTTTTTTACCAGTTTTGATATAAATTCCTTTTTTATGGAGTTTTCATATAAAGTTCCATATACTGACTGAAAAAAAATAATTAAGCCAAATCAATGGCAACGACAATGGAGGACAAATAAAAAAAATGACTAAATACAATCTTACCAACAATCAGGATATTAACTGCGATTGTGGAAAATAATGAAAGGGAAGAAATTACTATAGCACGACTAGAAATACGTCACACTCAACTTATGCCTTCTTTCTTATTAAAGAAGAACCACCAGTGTCCTATGTATACGGAGAAACTTATTTCAAATGCATTCATCTTGATTGCAAAAGATACAGTTTCCTCAAAATGAAAAGAACTATTTGAAATATTAAAATAAATAAAATTATAAAATTCCTGTATTTAATTGCATCTGAAAATATAAAAGAAAACAAAGAATATCTATTTTCCATAAATATAAACCAAAATAAATCAATTTTAGTTTAAAATCACTATAATGTATTAATACGCCGTTTAAAATCCACGTAAAATTAAAGGTATAACCTTTCCCTAATATACTGAATATGCGTAGGCTATACTTCCTCAATTACTTTCAGTAGCGAATGTTTTTCTTTATTTATCATCTTGTCAATCTGCTTCTATCAGATCATCCATTATTATCACAGCAATATACACCAATTTTTTATTTTATTAATACAATTAAAATGTCAGACTTTTATCCCTACCCAATTAACATGATCACATCAATATACATCAGGCAAAGTTACGAATCTATGCTTTCTCACATCTGTATAATCGAGAAAAAATCGTGTTTTTCCATATTTGAAATTATTCATTGAATATCTTAGCTTGCATCCATTTTATGTTAGTCAAATATATATTCTCTCGCACACAAATTGTATTGAATATTGTCTTTTTCAGGAAGTTTATTTTCTTTCAGGGAATCAGTTTAACAATAAGAATGATATTGATATTGTTTATTCCACTCTATGAGAATGACAGAAAAAAAATGTACTCTCAAAATCTATAGACAAACCATACAGATGTATGCTTGGATATCTTACTTGATGATACGATAGGTTACTCTTTGGTATCATCCGATATATTTCTGTTCTTTGTAAAAATGGATTTCATAACACTGCGTTCATTTGTCGGTATTCCTTTTGGATTCTTAGTTTCTGAACGCTTGCCTAATTACTGTTGCTTTGCCTTACATACATTGTTTGTTGAATATTATTTTGCCCTTTTCTAGTATTTGTTTTCTTTTTATTGTTTATTGCAATCTTTGTCAATTCTGTTTCTTTGGCATCTATGCCAATTAGATTTAACCATATTCAATTAATTTACATATGTATTAGGTTGGTGCAAAAATCGTGTCGTTTTCTCACATAGTAACATATGTGAGAAAACGACATTATTTTTGCACCAACATAATCTTTCTTCAAGTCGTATGTTTTAATTTAAATATATCATATAGATAGAAAGACGTTTTCTTTTCACAGTTTGGCAAATGCATTAAAAACAAATTGTCTTCTAATATTTGTCATTGTTTTTTTTTGTTTTTTTAGACTTGGATTTAAATTATGTTATATTATTAGATATATCCGTAATATATATGATTTTAATGCTGCTTGTGATTTAGTTTATTATTATTATTATTATTATTATTATTATTATTATTTTTTTTTATTATTATATTATTTTTTTTTCTATCTTGAAAATTATATTTTTACATATTTTAAATACATTTATATTCTCAAATATAGTTCTATAGTTTACACAGGAACTACAGGAGATCGGTTTTGTTTATACATCTTCTATTCAAATATTTAATCAGGTTTCATTTCGCTTTTGATACTACAAAATACTATAACAAATTCATTAAGACGTGATTTTGTTAGAGACATTTTCATCCTTACTCTATTCAAAGTCCATAAATGATATTCAATGTACCAGCATTGAAGGCAACATTTTGAGAATTACACCAACGTATAGGCAACAAAATTTATACCTAGTAATAAAATCATATGCATCAATAGAGTATAAGCCATCTATTAATTGTGACAACTCCTACTTTAAACCATAGCGCAAATTAATACGCAGTGAAAAGTAATATATACTGCTCATAATACATCTTTCACAGACTACTGGCAGCTAATTCGCGTTGATTAAGAACTTGACTTCACAGACCGTTCCCTTTATTAAACACACAATACAACTTTTCCTTATTATCTTTATTTCTTGCCCGAATTAGATGCATATATCGTTCGCTTTAGAGATGTTTCAGAGACAATGCAGTATCTGAAGTGATGTTACATAGAAACGTATTTATCAAAGGTTCATTTTCTTCATCATGCAATATATTGCGCTTTCGAAAAATTAATATATAATCAATCACTGATCCGAAAACTGATTTTAATTTCGTTATTTTAATGCTTGTTTTCTGTTAGAATATTCTAAACTTGAAAATTTAATTTGAAACATGTTTGCTTCTATCACAATATTTACGAACATTTTTTTTTATTTTTCGACAAATGTTTCACTAAAATACATATTTTAGAATCATAAAGCAATCTCAATTCACATAATTTTGTTCTTTCTCATAGAAATATTTATGCCCACAAAACTGCGATACTGAAAATCGAATAGTGAATTTGGATAGTGAAAGAGGCATTCCAAAAGCTAAGCAGAGTATTAAGTTTCGAAAAACAGTGTCAAAAAACGAAGAAAATAGTACTGAACTGTTACGTGATATCTGTCTTCCTGTATGGAAGTGAATACTGGAGATCAAGGATCAAGAAAAAACAAAGCAGCATAAATGTGGTTCTACGGAATGATGTTGAGGGCACATTGGACCGAATATAAAGTTGCAGAGAAAAATGAAACAAAAACGAAAATATACATAACATCAAGAAGAGATAGCTGAAATTGACGGGGTACATAACGAGGAAGTAGGGCTTGGATAATATGATACTCACAGGACATATGGAAGGCAAGAGCAAGAAAAGATAACAATGCATAACCGAATTAGTGAGTTTCAGTAAATCGATGGCAGAACAGGATTTAGGAGAAAAACAAAAATACAAACTTTTTTTAAGAAATTCAAACGACAGGAAATTTGGGAAACCCATGATTGTCTACGTCTTGAGGAAGAAGAAGAATTAGCGACAAATCTTCTGAAAGAAAGTTCTATGGACTGATGAAACTACAATTAAACTCTACCAAATTGAATGCAAGACGAATATATGGAGAAATAAAAGGATCTGCTTATGATGTCAAGCACACTAGCTCATCTGTCCAGCATGATGGAGACAGTGTTTGGACTTGTGCTTACGTGACTACTTCTGGAACAGGCTCATTTATCATTATTGATGATGTAACTCATGATGGTAGCAGCAGAATAAATCCAGAAGTCTACAGAAACATTTTGTCAGTCAAACTACAAAGAAATGCATCCATATTAATCCGGTGGAAGGTTATCATGAATCAAAACAATGGCCCACAACATACAGTCAACACAAAAATGGACTTCATCAGGGGAAAATATGATCAGGTTTAGACTGGCCATGACAACCAATTGAGCACATTTTTTTTTACATTTATATCCCGATACATCAATATAACGATGGTTTCAATATTAGTTGAAAGTGTATTGTAGTTTATTCTTACACACACTCACAAACACACACACATACACACACACACACACACATATATATATATATATATATATATATATATATATATATATATATATATATATATATATATATATATGTCTGTTGTGCGTATGTATATATATATATATATATATATATATATATATATATATATATATATATATATATATATATATATACATAAATATATATACACACACATACATACATATATGTGTGTGTGTATGCACATGTTTGTTGTATGTGTTGTGGTGTAGAAATTCAGATATAAATTAGATCTGTAAAAAAAGACATGAAAATTATTCATTAACCCTTCGTAAAAATATGTGAAAATATCTTAATTTGAGGGGAAATTCTTGAAAGTCCCGTGATTGTGTCTTCCTCGAAAATACGTCCCGAAAATTTAATTCAAAAAATTATTCCTTTTACAAGTCGACGTACACGACAATAGATTTATTTTCAAAATTAAAAGAGAACGTTTAGATGAAAACATTTTATTATTTACAAAATTAATGCGTATATAATTTATCAAATTCGAATAAAGCAATTAATTATAATTGAATTATTATTCTAATTAAATAAATAAAAGTTAAACACACACACACACACATATATATATAAATATGTATATATATATATGAACAAATAAATATAAAATCATCAATAACATTTAGTCCATTTTCTGCTTAAGACATTAAACATCTGCCATAGGTTATATTTACTTTCACAAGTAAGCCTTAAGAATGTTTTCTGCGCGTTCTTAAATTTAAAAAATAATCTGAAAACTAACGATAATTTCATTTGTTTGTAAATACGTGTCGCAAAAGTAAATCCTTACATATGCATTTACTTTGATAAAGTCTTCCTGTGCACGAAACGAGTTTGTAAAAATTTATATGCAATTTGAATATTTTGTTAATCAGTTTAACATAATTTTTAAACAGGACATGTTATTACGGACGGGAGAATTAGACTTTCGGAGGATAACCAGATATTTTTTTTTGTTTTTATCACTATACAAAATTTCTATCCAAGGGACTATAACTTCCATAGATATTGTCATGTCAAAAACATACAGTTCATGCATTCACTGTGTTCAGAATCTGAAAAGTAAAATATTATCGACAGAATAGATAAATGACCTATACTTCGCGCCTACGCAATGTGGATAGTGTTGTCTTTGTTTTCAGCGGAAAGGATTTAAGGTTCGCTGCACTAAAATTCGACTCCGCTTCAATGTAGACAGTGTCACGATATACATAATAGCTCGCCGGTTCGTTTCCTTTCCAACCCACTGTGTTACGTATGATAAACGACACATTCCGTCTAAATGACAAATTAGAAATGACAAAAGACGCAGAAGATACAAAATCCGTCTTTTATTCAGAGTCATGGAATAAGTGATTCTCTCAGGAAGAGCAGAGCATTCTATTGATAATACTGCATATCCTCTTTGCCTTTTTGCAAAATATTAACTGCTTTATGTGCTTTCGCTAAATCTTAAACCAGCAACTTATTTCTAAAATGAAATAACCCTATACATTAAAATGCAAGAGAAATGTACACAATCAAAACATTTTATTTCAGCGCGTCATGCTGATAAAATGTTGTGACCAAGTAAATGGTTAAATAACAAAAAACAGCTTTGCAGATATATCGTATATTAAACAGTAAGTACATCAGATTATTACAAGACTAGTGAGAGTATATTGAATGAATTGAATTCGATCAATTCACAGTTCAATGTTCACTGATCCCCGAAGCCTTCTCTCCTACTAATCTTATAGTAGGCAGAAGAGTCTAACATAGACTCTTTATAGGGAAGACAACACAACATTTTCTAAATGGGATTGTTTTCCAGGCATAGGGATTATAGCTTGTGAGGATATGAAAGGAGGGTACCTGTTGAGTCTAGATTTGAAAAGGTTATGGTTGTAGTGTTTGCGGAAGCAGCCCTGTGGAAATATTAACCATAAAACAGCGTCCATTTGGAAGAATGAATCCGAATTGGACTTTCTTCTTAAAATTGAGTAATAAGAGGGATAATGAATGTACCGTCCATTGTTAGCCACTATTTTTCCAATTTTTTGGCAATATCTGAATTAAAATTCGGAATGTATTTTAAAGATGAACACGATTCCACCCATTTTTTGGCATCTTCAAAAGAATGGTTTTGCTCAGCCAGCACAGAATCGGACGGGAAATTCTATGGTGAACACGGCGGGTGGAGTAGCCTTTCACCCGGTTTGCAATATGTGGCCTAGTGTTGTCATGTTGAAAAATCACTTTGTCTTGCCTCTGCTCGTATAGCGGCCGTTTTTTCTTCAATCCCTGATTTAAACACATTAATTGTAGTTGATAACGATCTCCAGTGTTGTTTTCGGTCATGTTTCGCAGCTCATAATAAACTACAACCAAAGCAGAAGATTCGAACCATGGATATTCGTCTTTGTCGCCGATGTTGATACGTTGCCGGGATTACCCCACGATCTTCTACACTTAAGGATATCGTAGTGCTTCCACTTTTCATCGCCGGTCAGAATAAGTTTCAATTTTTTTTTTTTTTTTTTTACTTTTATGAGGTTGAATCAATTCTTCACACATGACAAGACGAGATCGAAGAATTTCGGTTTCGACTCGTACGTCACCCAATGTCCTTGCATTTGAATCATTCCTAATGCTTTCAAACTTTTCGAAAATGTTGAGTGTTCAATTCCTAATAATTCTGCAAGTTCATCTTGCGCCTGACATGAGCCTTCATGATGTAAAGACATCAATTCTTCGTATTCAACCTTTTTCGGTGCGCCGTCGTCGGCATCATAAATGATGATTTTGAAGCGTCTAAATAAATCTCTACATGGACGCCATAAGTTTCATATAAGTTTTGTGTGCTTCAGCTACAGATTGCATTTGAATTAAGTTGTATGGTAAACTTTTCCGCCAATGTAATTTCTTTGGCACGAAATCCGACATGTTTAACGCTATGAAAAGCAAAACTGATTAGACTTCGGCGAAATGGTATACACTGAATATCAAGCTTGCATATAGATGCGTTACCATCTGAAACTGCACATCCGCAGTTCTGGGAAAGTCATCTGTTAGAAAAAAGGAGAACTTATTCAGGGTCTTAATGTACGTTCGCGCACACACGCGCGCACACACACACACACACACACACACACACACACACACACACACACACATATATATATATATATATATATATATATATATATATATATATATATACACACACACACAGTTATTTTTTTATTTTTTCCCGGTTTCATATTTAAAACTCGTAAATTATACATTATACACATTTTAATAAACCTTCATTTAATAATCCCTTAAACAAACATGGAAGTATTTACACTGATACGCACACATCTTATCAATATAAATGCAGACACACATACACAAAAACATATATATATATATATATATATATATATATATATATATATATATATTAAGAGCCAGGTAAGTTTCGCTTAAACGGATCCAACCAATATCAAAGAACTATATATATATATATATATATATATATATATATATATATATATATATATATATATATATATATATATACATTTCTTGGAGGGTTAAATATTTTGCAAAACTTTATGCCAAAAGACGTGATGCAAAAGGAGGAATAACGCTGCCATTCGAAATATATCTTCCAGCAATTGTGTTCACGCGGAGGAAGAACGAAACACGATTGCAAAATGAGAAAAATAAAAAAATAAAATACGTATTTCATTAGTAATGAAAATCATTTAACTTTTGGTAGGTAAACGCAGACAAGCCCACTCTTAAGCATGAGCGAGCGGAAATACTTAAAAAAAGAACTGTCTATATTACGAATGTATGATTTTTTACAAAAAGCGGAACGTAGAAAACATACTCGCACGCACACGCACGCACGCGCACGCACGCAAACAAACATATATTATTAATATATGGCATTGTGAAAGTGAACCAAGACAATATGCACACAAATACACTCCTTGTATATATATATATAGAAACACATACAATTATATACAGATCACAGACACACAAATATTCACACAATTTTATATGTATATACACATAAAGTTATATACACACAACACACTGTCACACACACAACCACACACGCACACACACACATACACACACATATATATATATATATATATATATATATATATATATATATATATATATATATATATATATACACTAGTCAAAAGTATTTCACAAACCTAATAAATCTCATTTATCATCCTAAAAGTTTGTTTTTTAATGGAAGAAATTATGCACCGCACTGGTTTTATTCTTTATACCAAATGAAAGTTTACCTCAGTAACTTTGTCCTTATTATATACGGATATCTTTTGAACAATTGATTTCAAGGAGTTATTTTCCTTTAGTATTGAGAATGAATAAAACCTTTGGAAAAAGTTTTATTATACCATTACTTGAACTAACATTAGACTATATTTTGTTGATTTAATGCTTCCTAGACACTACATTCTTTATTTATGCTACCCAGTATTGAAATCTGTTATTCTTATTTTGTTTGAATTAAAGCTTAAATTTTGAACTTTCTACCCGATCAAAAGAAGTTTTTGTTTCTCCGAAAAAAAAATTACTCATGAAAAATCCAGTGGATTTTACTTTTGGAAACATCAGGAAACGTGACAAAACAAGACCAAAAGTAGGGCTGACTGCACCAGCAGAGAACAATTTCATCAGTGTCATCAACTTGCGTGGTATATTGTTTATTGCGCCAAACATATCCTTACAGTTGAACGAATGTCATTAAAACAATGTGTCAGCATCAACTGTGAGAAGAAGACTCTGGTAAGCTGTTCTATATAGTAGAAATTCTGTCAAGAATCCACTGTCGAGGAATCAAACAATGTAAATAGGCTCCAGTGGCCCAAGGTGGACAATGACTTGACAACAGAGCAAGGAATAAAGTCTACGTGTGGCGGAGATTAGGAGAAAGTGTTGCAACGTCCTGTAACACACTAACCGTAAAGCATGGATGAGTTTCTCTTATGGTGTGTCGGGCTTTAGAATAGTCGGGGATTTACATCACATGAAGAGAAAAATGTATCAAGCTAGCTATAAAAGCATACTGCAACATCACGCGACCCCATCTGTAACGCGGCTTGTGGGTCAAGGAATCGTAATCAAGCAGAATAATGACACAAAGTATATTGGTAAACTGCGCCATAGTTATATTAAAAGCAAAGAGAAGCAGCACTTCAACTGATGTCTTGTCCGGCACAACGTTGGATTTAAATCCTATTGGACGAGTGTGGGATGACCTTGAACGAAAATCAGAGCTAAACAACTCATGAGTGTGGCTGACATCTGGAAAATCTTACAGGAATCCTGGGAAGAAATATCTTCAGTCTAACCCCAGTCTTTAGTGGAAAGAATGTCGAGAAACTGTGAAGCAACGATAGCGTTCAAAATTGGTCATTTTCATGAATCAATAGTGTAGAAAGTATTTTGCGTGTTTGTTTGGTTTAATTTGTATTTAATGTTGCCCCGAATATTGTATTTTGTATAAAAAAAAAGGAAAAAAAAAACAAAAAACGAACAAACTATTGTCTTGTTTAACATGTTTCATTGAAAATAATAGTTTTAAGATGAGATTTTTTTTTCTGGGTGTCGAAATACTTTTGAATTGTAGGATATATATATATATATATATATATATATATATATATATATATATATATATATATATATGTGTGTGTGTGTGTGTGTGTATGTGTGTGTGTGTATGTGTGTGTGTGTAATTTTAAATTCATTATTGGAAGCCAAAATAATTGGTTTTGCAGACGTTTGCTAATAAGGGAACATTTAAAGCACGCATGTTTTGGGTTAGAGTGCTCAATATTGAAGACAGTGATTGAGCGTTAATAGAATTAATGTTTTTTTTCACTTAACTCAGGTCTATTTTGGGGTAACATGTCTATATAGGTATAATCACGCGTCGAACTGTTAATCTGCTGTCATATTTCATTCTCTTTTGCTTTGTTTGATTTATCCATGTTTTAATTTTGATGGATGCAGATTGATTCTTTATTTCCCTTCCTCATAATTTCCTTTTTTTTACTTTTTATCTTTTATTTATATATTTTTCTTCAACTTCGTTCGTTTCTGGTTTATTGTTGACCATTTTTAGATTATGGTTGGAATTTTGTGTCGGTGTGTATCTTTTTGCAAGTGTGTGTGTTTTGCGCGTGCCTATGTGTGTAAGCAGTTACGCATACAGACACAAACATATACGCACTCACTCACCCGATCGTGTATGTCTGTATGTTAATATATGTGAGTTGGTGTGCGTGTGCTTTTTTGCGTTTCCTATTAATGTACTATGCGTTTGATCGTGTTTGTGATAACTATACATGAGTAATTTTAGTGGGTTGAATTATTTAAGTTTGTATATTTAATAGATTGCATTATTTAACTTTACTTAGTGTTTGATATTTGCGTTTAATTGTGTGAAAGAACAGTTTTTGGTGATTTTAAAAAATGTGTTTATTTTGTGCAGATGCGTGTTTATGTTCACGTCTATGCGTGCACGCGCATGTAAGCAAAATCCACAAGCACGCTCGCATCCACCCGCACGTTTATGTTCATGTGTCCGTGGAAGTGCACCTGTGTGTTTGTCTTTATTTGAATGTTTTGATTACCAGTATTGTACGTCTAATTGTGTATTTGTGATTTGTGCGTCTGTATTAATTCATTATGTAATTTTGGTGTGTTGTATTAATTAACTTTATTTAGTATTTTAATATAATTTTTTTAACTTTACTCTCTTCGATACTAGTGTGTAGTTGTATGGGAGAACAGTTTTTGCTGGCTATTTTGTTAAACTATTTAGTTGTTTCTTTGTATAATTTAATTGGTGTATATTTAGTATGATTCTTAAATTTGGTATTGTTTGTAGGTTCGCGCACTTCGTTGTTATTTATTTCCATTGTCGTTACTTGTTTTTATTATTATGTTTATGTTTAATATTTGTGTGGTTTTTGCGTCTTGTAAATGGTGTATTTGTGGTAATTTATATGTATTTTACATATTTCGGTATTATTTGTTTTATTATTTTGTTTTGATGTCGTGGGTGATGTCTTGACTGTGTGTGTTGGGTTTTCTCTATGCTTTATAAGGGTGTGTGCTATTTTGTTTCTTCTTTGTTGACAGTTTGGCTACGCTATTCTGAATGTATTGTGTTTGGGATTAGAATCGTCTAGGTGTTAGGTATGGTGGTTTGTGTTTGTGATGGAGTTGCACTTTGTGTCCTATGTCTTTCTTTTTTTTTTATATTAATATTTAGTTAGTAAAGTAGATGCTTATTTAAATATCTGCTTTTCCCCATTACTTCATTCCTCTTCTTCAATAAGTTGTTTTGATCCTTGAATGTGATGATTGTAATTTTTTCTCCAGGCTCTACTTACAGTTTCTGCTGTTGTCACAATATTGAGTTGCTTGTTTTAATAATTTCCCATTTAATGCTAGTAATGATGTAATGGTGTCGCTGATGCCATATCTATTTTGATATTGTTGTGTTGCTTATGTATTTTCCTGTTTGATATGGGGCTTTAGGATAACTAAACATTTCTTTAAATGTTGTTCCTGTAGTTACTATCTAGGTTTTTCTTTCGCTTTTGTTTTGCTTGTTACAGGGATTTTATTTATGATCATGTTGGTTACGCGTTTTTTGTTAAGTAGGTGTGACGGACGCAGATAGCTTAAACACGCATATATGCATACATTAAGGTTAATTTCCGCCTAGCAACAGAATGGGGGTCACGTAGAAGTCTTGTGATATTTTGGGAAAGCAAGTCAAGAGGTTGACTGACGCAATTACCCGAAGTAACAAATGTCTTGACAGAAGCTAGACAGGGGACTGATGTAAGCTGGAATTCGCGCCAAAAACTCGACACGTGAGAGTTAGAAATTTACTTGGGAGTCAGTTGCTGTGTTGTCTTTGAAGGAGCAAGACTCGAAATCGAAGCGCTGATAATTTATTAACGGAAAGATAAGACTCATTTGATAATGATGGAACTGATCCGATTCATCCCAGGCAACTCCGGACAAGAAATATAAGAACAAGTATTTCTTTTCGATAACCCCAATTTGAAGACGCAGAGAAATTTGTGCGTTGAGAATACAGCCTGCGTTTGAAGAGAAAAGACAACCAAAGATAGGAAGAAAGTATATATCTCTTAAGTATATAACTCTGTTAGAAGTTGAATTGTGTAAAGAAGAAGAAAGAAAGAAAAAGGAAACCCAGAGAGGAAGAAAGTATATATCTCTGTTACAAGCTGAACTGTGTAAAGAAAAAGAAAAAGGAAAACCAGAGAGGAAGAAAGTATATACCTCTGTTACAAGTTGAATTGTGTAAAGAATAAGAAAGAAAAAAAAAAGAGAAACCAGAGAGGAAGAAAGTGTATATCTCTGTTACAACCTGAATTGTGTAAAGAAGAAGAAGGAAAGAAAAAAGAAGAAAACCAAAGAGAGGAATAAAGTGTATATCCCTGTTGCAGTGAGTCGGGTTCGGACACTGAACTGTATACAGAAGAAGAAAGAAGGAAAGGAAAAAAGGAAAAAACAGAGAGAGGAAGAAAGTGTATATCTCTGTTACAGCCGGACAGTGTGAGAAATCGTATTTGCGTTAAGAAAAGTAAAGAAAGGACAATGATAAAAAAAGAACTGAATATAAAGATAAGTAATCATATATTCTGGACCCGTGTTAGAAAGATACACATGCACCCATAAATATTATGTTCTTACAAACACCTTTCCACATGTCAAAATAATAATATGTAACTCCTATCCCATCTCTTTTGTGTATTCGTTGATTTCTGCATTCGTAGTAATTCATACTTATATTTTTGTCCGTTCGGGTTCAGTCGAATCCATTTGGAGTTAGGCGAATTTTGATATCCCAACATAAGTCTTCAGATCTGTTCGTCGGATGTTTTACTCATGCTTATATTTTCTTTTATTTTAATATTTTGTATATTTGTACATATTAAAGTTCTTGTATAAAAAAATCGCTAAGCCTTATCGTTCATCCTTGAATTGTGGATCAGTATTCGTGTTGAAACCGAAGCGAACCTGGGAAAAGATTACTTTTCAATTATCCTAATCAAACAGTGTTCTTAAAATATTTTTTTTTGTTTACTAATTGTCCATTATCACGATCTGAGAGAGGTAGCCTGTATCTCTCTACAGGTGTGAGAATGTATATATCTTCTGGTCGGCGTATGATTGCCTTATAAACCCATTCGTCGACTAGGGAATATGACAGTGGGCAATTGATTTTGTACCGAAATTTGCATTTGTAGCTGTTGATTTCGGTTGTAGTTATTATTGCCTTTATTGAGTATTTTTGTTGTATTTGTTACTTACGTTAACCAAGCGACTGTAACTGATTTTACTGTATTTTTGCTCATGAGTTTTGATATTTTTTTGTTCTTTTTTGAGGTGGGATATTTTTCTATTATTTTCATGAATATTTCTTTGATGTCAACGAACAACCGTTGCCACTTTTTTAAAGTCAAAGAATGCTTGTTGTCACATTCGTAATACATTTTGTAGTAAAGATTTTGCAATCGCAGATACAACCAGAGTGACGCTGTTGAACAATACGGGTGTCAGATACCTTTCGAATAACGATCGTACTAATAGTACTTGTTCGATAAAACTCGCTCAAAAAGTAATCGCCAAATAGTAATGCGAATAGTAAACCGTATAATCATCATTTAGACGCCAAGCTAATTCCCATATATTCATTTCCTTTACCATCACTTGGTCCACTTATTCACAATGTGATCACCTGTGTTTGTTCTCTGTCGATCTGTGTTCAAACTCCAGAGTCGGCAATGATAATTTATTCCTACATAACAATATTGTTCCTATTTTTTATATTATTATCTTCATGTGGACTTAACCACATTATGTTTGTTTTTCAATTGTGTTTACTTGTTTTGCTTTCATTTGCATATTTTAGTTTGTTCAGTTATCCCTTATTTTTAATGCAATTCCATATGTTATATTTCGTGTTTATTTTTATTATTCTCGTTGAAATTTGCCCTTTTTTTCTTATGGATATCACTTGAATATATTAAGCGTTTTTTTTGTTATTTTCCTTGATGTATATAACGCTATTTGCTTTTCTGGATGGTTCGAATGTGTTGTTTAAACTGAATGTTATATCTAAGTCGTTTACTATTTTTAGTTTAGATATTATGTCTATTTTCAATCCTAATTTGTTGAAGGTTTATGTGATCTATTTAATTCTATAGTTCTGCTGTTGCTAATTCTTAAGATTATTTGCACGTCGACCCAATATAAGCCTATGTGGTTTTGGTTAATTGTATATGTTAATTTATTGTTGATATATCTGCCTGTATGTTCACATATTTTTTGCACCATCGCAGCTGCCCATTTTTATGTCATTGGCATAGTTATTATTTGTGCTGCAATTTTTGTCCATATTTTGTTGTCGTATTATAGTATTGATTTTGTGTAGTGTTTAATAATGTTCAGATCGACGTATTGAATGTTTTCATGTTGTTTGGCAAGGTTTAGTGCATTGTTTACTGTGTTTTCAAAGTCGAGTGGGCACCAAAATTTTATGTCTGTTTCTATGACGTTTTTTTCGTTCGACCTTGTATGTGAGTATTCGTGCATGCGTGCACATACATAGAAACGCAAATAAACACACATGCACAAAAGAAAAAAATAACTGGTTCAAAGATTTTACCAACAAAAATTGTTATATCACACAAGTGAATACAAGTATCAGATAATGGGTAAAGTTAAAACACTAAGAAAAGTGAAATAATACAACACACCAAAAGCAAGAAATACATATACAGGTAATACAAGCACACGCAAAATTAAAAGCACTTTACTTTGAACGGGCACACACACAAGCTCAAACATACAGCTAGACGGACATACACGAACGCACATACAGGCATGTACAGATGAGTGTGTGCGTATATGCTTGTCTCTGTGTATAGATGCATGCGTACAAACATATAGGCACGCGATAGACACTCACCTGCACAAACATACATGCAAAGAAAGATAAATATAAACAAAAAGTATTAAGAGGAAGAGAAATCAAGAATCAATCAAGATCGAAAGGAAATAGCAGACACTTACTTATGAAAAACATAAGAGAACCGAGAAATGACAGCAGTTTCGACAAGTTATTATGCTTATACAGCCACAAATTTCTAAAGTTCACACACACACAAAAACAAAAAAAAAACAAAAACGCACATACACATATATTTATAGATAGATAGATAGATAGATAGATTAGTGCTTATATAGGTAAATTAATTTATGTGGGGCTATTTTGTTTAATTATTTTATATGAGGCTATTTTGTTTAATATATTTTCAAGAATTATGAATTCATGATTGCATATATATATATATATATATATATATATATATATATATATATATATATATATATATATAACGATATATTTACACATGCAACCAGGAATTCATAATTCTTGAAAATATTAAACAAAATTGCATATATATGTATATATGTGTGTGTGAGTGTGTGTGTGTGTGTATAGAAATATATAGAAATGCAACCAGGAATTCATAATTCTTGAAAATATAGTAAACAAAATAGCCTGAGATAAATTAATTTATTTGTAAGGATACTAAATATATTTTAAAAATATACCTCCATTAGATTATTACTCCGTTTAGGAAATGTTAGCATACAGTATGATTTCAAAGGACACAGATATACTTCAGTACACAACGTCTTCATTTTTACTCATAAATATTGATTGCTATAAATTGACTTGTTCTAAGTGATGTCAGGGGATAACCATGTATATAAATCATTTATGCCAGCGTGTGTAAGCCTTCGATAGTTATATGGAGTAAATAAGACACTCCGGTAACACAAATGAACTAGGCATAAATGTGAGACATAATAGCTCGCCACTTTCAGGCACTCCGCTGTCTGTTTCTGGCTCTACTCACAAGTTCTGTCTTCGGGCAGATTATGAATCATTCGGGGCTCCGACTACAGACGTAAACTCGTCTGAGAAAAATAAACAATGCAAAATCCCTGATCCCGCTGTTGCAGAGGTAGGGACATTTTTGGCCTACTGTCGACTTTACAAGTTATTGTAATTGGCGGACCCACGAAAATGGAAACATTTACATTTGAAGGCCTTTATGTCCAATAACTTGTAGAACATATATGTGTCCTATACTCACATTCAAAACAAATACATTCGATTACCGACACATATATTATGTATTTACTTCGTACTTACAGCAGTTATCAAATATATATTCGCAAATATCAAATCTATACGACTAGAAAATCTGCAAATTTAAACTATATTTATATAAAAGTATATATTGGATGTGCGTTTAGTGAAATGGACAGTCGAACAGAATGAGAAATCGGAGAGTCGTGTTCGACTTTTAGTCGGGTTTGTTATGTTACGCGAAAATATTCTTGGGAAAGATATGAATCCATCACTTCTCCTACCAACGATGGGTTGAATAGCAGGACAGACTGGGTCCTATAGCCTTCGTTGACAATCAGTCTACCTCAGAAAATCTGCCCAGTCATTTACGAATCGAAAGAGATATGATTGTCCAAGCGCGTATCACTTATGGCACTTAATCGACTGATATGAAATTAATATAGGAAATAAACCAAAATAATCAATACGCATTAAGAAAAATGGGTAAATTAATAGAGTATGAGAATGTAAGTTGTTGGAATCAAAGGAGTGCTAAAAAATATACTTTGTAATAAAAATATAGAGGCTGAATAATGATACTGTCTCAAAGTAGATGGATAAATAATTTTTTTTTTAATAATATCAAAAGCTAGGTAGCAATCTACAAACATCAGACGCAGTATTTTTTTTAATCCTAACGATATAAGTTACAAAACCATCTGTAGTGATCTACGATCTCATCTATGTTCCTTTTGTTCTTTGACGCCTAAATGGAAAAAAAACTTTGCTTAACTGTGAAATATCTACAATTTGCTAGTTATCTCCTATTGACTGTGTTGTAAGTGGTTATATACACTACTTGCCAAATTATTATAGAGATAACTTTTTTTCTAAATATTCCAAAAACCCTCCAATCAATTCACAGAAAATTTTCACACAATGTTGGCAACAGTGAACTGCGCAATATCTGAAACTTTTGTACTGATCTGCGCAAGATAAACAAACTGGCGCCATATTGGTTATCAGCACCGTGATTTGATCGTGCCAAATTATTAGAAAAATATAGGAATTTAGTGGAAAGATGGGCCGTAAAAGCAGTTTAAGTGATGCTGATAATAAAACTATTACCTCAGAACTCTCAAAAAGTAAATCTACCCTAGAAAATTTTAAAATGATAGGGAGTGTCATCTAACAGTGAAAAATTCACCGCCGACCCTACACAAGTACGCAAAAGGGCATATAAAGGCAAGCCGATGGTTATTTCACGTCGTCTCATGTCACGACTTAATCGTGAGGCCACGAAGAACCCTGGACTTACCAGTTAAGAGCTTTTCAGTCGTATTGGGGATTCTACTGTGTCTAAAAGTACTCGGTGTCGGTATCTGAGGGAAATAGCAACAACAGTCAAACCGGTATCGAAGCCTCTGTTGACGGGAAATCACGTTCAAAATTGATGGAAATGGGCCGAAGATTGACTTCTCTAAAGTTTTGTTCACAGATGAAACTCGAGCAACACTTGATGGGTCAGATAGATGATGCAAAGGCTGGGACAGAAAGGACAGAATTGCCATCAGCGTTTGAGACGCCAACAAGGCGGTGGATGCATAATGATCTTGGGTGGTATTATTGGAAACACATTAGTAGGCCCATGGAGAGTACCAGATGGCGTCAAAATGAATGCTGATGCATACATAGCATTTATGAAGGAGCATCTTTAACCTTGGATGAAAAGGCAAAGAGTTGCCTTCAGAAGGGCCATTGTTTTGTATGCAAGATAATGCTCCCTCACACGCTGCTCACAAGACTACTGAATATTTGAAACAGTTAGGCTTCGATAGACCTCGAAAAAGGAAGTGGCCAGCAAATTCTCCGAATTTGAAAACAAGCAAAAACCATTGAAGCATCATGAAGCGAAGACTGTACGCCAACGGACGACAATTCAGGCGCAACGCTGAGTTGTGGGAAGCAATTCTTGACATATCTCGCGGTATTACTGCAGATGACATCCTACAATTCACAAATTCTATGGATCGTCGACTTTTTCAAGTAATTTCAAAACAGGGAAAGCACATTCCCTATTAATTTGTTTAAAACTGTGCCTTTGTTTGTATCTGTTATTATTTGTTTGATTATCTTATTAGATTCTTCTGATCATAAACTTTCACGTTCAACATTAATAAACGTTTTGTTTGCTCAATTCTGGGAATTTTACTAAACTTTCTAATAATTTGGCACGCTCAAATCACCGCGCTAATAACAAAGTTTAATCAGTTTGTTTACATTGCGCAGATCAGTACGAAAATTTCAGTGATTACGCAGATCAATGTTGCAAAAACAGTGTGAAAATTGTGTGAAAATTTTGTGTGAATTCATTGGACGGTTTTTGAATTATTAGAAAAAAGTTATCTCGATAATAATTTTGCACGCAGTGTATTTATCACTAAGTCAATTATATATCTGTATATCTCAACAGGTCTTTCTGGTGGTGTGTAATAGAACAATACGTTTATATGTAATTGTCAAATTCGAGACACATAAGTTTTAAAATGAAATTTTAAAAAATGAAAAATATTTATTGAAACTTTTATTTCAGATTTAATTTTAAGGTACTAGTTTACGTTAAATATTTGCAATAACAAAATATTTTTATTTTTATATCAAAACTAAATTAAATTGACTGGAATTTTTTCTTTTGCTACAATATCTGATTTCACCTATATTTATCGCAATGTAGCTTTATTAAAATATCTTGCAAAAGTAACATATACATTTCTGAATTTTTATTTGGGCAATATTAGCTGATTCAATGTGTAATTAATCTAATTTGAAAGGAGTATGATTTACTTTAAGTTTTAAATAACGAAGAAATGCATTTTATCACTGCGGTAGCTGTTTATGTAAGATGTGTTCAACTTTGTAGCAGATGGATGTATACCCCATTTTTCTAAAGGGGCTTTATCTATAAAATAATTGAATAATATGAAGGAAGTACTTTTTAAATATATTTTTAAGTATTTGGTAATTTTAAACAAAAACATAGGAAAATATTCTCCATCATCTAATGTTTTATTGAATTTTAGATATTTGACTTTAAATTTACTATAGTATCCGTATCTACAAACATTGGCACGATTATGAACATACAAAAAATTCAAACTTCTTTTAAAATATCGGTGATTGATTAATTGTACTAGTTTTCAATTTATGATTAGTATATATAGCGTTTACTTAATAACAATATTACATTGAAATTCATACAGAATTTTAAATTATTTAAAACTTATATTTTTCTAATTAAAATCTAAAATTAGATGAAAACTTTTCTTATAATAATTCATTATTCATCAAAAAATGTTTTTCTTAAAACATTTGTCTCTTTAACATATTTATTAATGCAATTAAAACCTTTTCCAATTAATTTAGTTTTATTGCATTTTTATTTTACAGCTAAGAGTATAGTTTAGTTGAATTGTCTTTATATTTTATAAAAATAAATGTTGATTTATTTTCTCGAAGAATTTATGCGTTTAACCAATATAAATATTAAGTGGTTGAAGATTTAGTTTCTCGATATATCATAAAATTATGTAAGTGGTTGCTAACAAATATAAAAACAATTATTTTTGACAAGAATAACAAATCGTGAGAGAATCTTCAGTTGGCTTGGGGTGTCGGATGCGGCAGTAAAGTTTGAATACAACTTATGTGAAGACATATTTGGCTGAGAATCCTTTCTATATTTTTCTGAATTTACTCAATTTATTTTCTACCCGATTGTAGACAGTTATCCCCCAGAATTATTTCTGGATTATTCTAAAGTTGTTCCTAACTGACCCTTGTGTCGTAACTAATCCATTGTTTTTCATGATGTATTTAAAAAAGAAAACACTACTTATATTCAACTGAAAATGATTTTCTATCTCGAAAGTATTCTTATCATTGATGAAAGCCTTTAAGTTTCCAGAGATTTTGTCAAAATCATTGTTCTTGTTCTATTCCCGTGTAATTCTGATTCGTGCTCGGTATATTAGATTTCAGTTTAAAATCTTGTTTCTGCATTTGAGAGTGTGAGAAACGATAAGTACTTTCAAAGGTTGCAAACAAGGAGAAGGCTTATACCTAACATCAGAAAGAGGCAGCTGAAGTTTCAGGACACATAATCAGGAACGGGGCTGTAGAATATGATACTCACAGGTCAAATAGAGGGAAAGTGAGACAAGGGAAAGCAGCACGTGACATACTTGGCGAGATTGTGCTGCTGGTTGACAGAACGTGCTCTGGAGGAGAAAGCAAGGGGAGGAAATTGCTTAGAACTGTAGGAGATAAAGGGAGATGGAGAGCAATGGTCGCCTACGTCCTGAAATGACATGGCACATAAAAAGGAAGAAAAATGTGGCTGATTAAGCTCCTTTCCATAAAGAGCTCACATTCATGTGCAAAGAATACTTAGTTGATGATACTACGATGGATAAACTAAGGTGTGTTACCAATATCAAATTTCGTTTAGTCTATGCTAAACTTGTCGATGGCAAAATCATCGAAAGCGAAGTTCATATCTCTTACAATGGCTTTTGATCCTGCTGCTCTGCTTCTGTTAGTCTCCTTCCGTCTGATCTTATTTCAAACTTTAATATTTCAGGTTAAGCTATTTTTGTACTGCACGTTTTTCTCTCACTCGACGTGAAAATGTTATCCAACGTATTAGTTTCTTCTTTGGAATATTTCTTCTTTTTTTTCTCATATCCCGTCTTTCGATTATAAGATTATGTCATTTCAATGCGCATATCCTGTGACTATTTCTATTATTTTGGGCATGATGAGCACATCCTGTTAATTTCTTTATTCTTTTTGCATATTTATTCTACCCTTGATGCTAATTCTATGTATGGATCATCCTACTTTTTCATTAAAGTATTGCTCTTGGCTGCATTTTATTCTATTTCTAATGTATATCTTTAGTGTTCTATAATATAAAACATTCTTTAATGTTTAATAATATATAACTTTCTTTAGCATTGTTGTCTATTTTTCCTCATCTTGCTGATCTGATCTGTCATTCAATATATATTTTCATTTCTGTCGTTTTAATTTGTGTCTAGTACTTCTCTCAATGAGATCCACTTTGAATTCCTAGTTTCAATTTATTGGCTTTTAACTCTTCAACCTGCGGCATTGTTTGCTCTAAAGATTATTTTTTCGTTTTCCACTATTTTTTGAGGTTGGCTACCATTCTTAGCATATGGGTTTTTAGAGATTGGTTTGGCCATTTGATCAGTGATATCGTTATTGCTGTTTTTTAGATTTATTTAACGGGAGGTATTTCACGGTGTCTGTTAGTTATTTGGCTGCCATGTTTTTATCAGATTCCAGACAGATTTTATTTTTGTAGCAGAATTGAGTCTGTTGATGCAGTTTTGCCAGCATTCTCCTTTGACTTCATTATATATTTTCCATGCATTAAATTGTAGCAAATTAGAGGTAATGGATTGTTTACTGAATTATCTCTTAGAGCTACACTTCTTAGCCTGGTGGCTTTTTTATATTCATCATTAAACAAAGGTATGTTGCGTTTTTTGGTGCTGACGTTTTGTAATATATTTTTAGCTGTAAGGACGAGGATTTCTATGTAGTGTTTTAACTCCTTGATTCTTTTCACTTCATTTCACTTTTCAGAAAATTAATTTTTAAATTCTTCCCTGTTCACTCCGCCTAATTTCAAGCGGAGTAGATATTTGTCATAATGATCTGAGTTCTGTCGGACGATTGACAAGTGATCATTACCCCATGTGTCTTTTATCACCTTCCAAGAGAAATACATATACATTGAGTAATCACGGATGAATCTATTGCCCAGTATCTAACAGAAAATGGATTCCTCTAAGTTGGAGCTTTACCATTATAAATGTATATATAGTTGTTACAAATAATTGTTTCTAAGTTCTTTCCCATTTGGTATTATATTTACAACTCCATATATTGCTTTGACAGTTAAAGTACCCTAATATAATAAAAGGGCCAGAGTACTGACTTATGACACGAATTTGAGCTTCGTTTACTAGCTTATTCGATATGATACATACCGATGAGATGTTTATTGGACTGTGTAAGGTCACTTTAACAGCAGTCACCTGTAAAGTAGTTTTTAAATTTATTTTACTTTGAGGTACATCAAATACCTGTGAACGTTGCTTTGTAGAAGATGTTTTATCTTTTAAAGGTGTAGTAAGTGTTTGCGCGGTAAATTTCACATTTGTTTTTGATTTTTTGTTTTGTTTTAAATTCTTTCATTGGCTTAAGTCTGCATTACCTTCTTAGTGTATATTCCATTCAGGAAGTTCTGAAATTTGGGTCAGGCGTCTGGGGCCAAGAGTATGAAATTTAAAATGAGGGCTCTTTATTTGTCAGGTTGACAGGTATTCCTTGCGGTCCTTTCTTGCTTAATTTTTTGCATGGGATGGGAATTTCATTAAGCTTTCTACAATTTGCCTTGCCTCTACGAATTCGACCTTTCCTTTATATTGCACCTCGATTATATCCTTTTCCAGAATTCACATAATTGGGATTATGCTGGGTAATTTTCCTGGCAGTTAGAACACCTTACTTCATAGTGATATTCTTAAACTATGGGCTCGGAATCTCTTTGAACATATTTTTCTCACGTTGGGCGACTTCTGCAGGGATCTGTATGGTGCACATTTTTTTGGCGCATGACGTACCTTATTGGAGCAGGAATATATTTTTTTTTAACTGGCTCAATTTTTTACACGATTAATATTTTCTAGGCATTTTAGGTTTGAAAAAAGTAAGGATATACATATCTGTTTTTATGGCTTCTGCTTTCATTGTTATAGTGATTTTAGCGCAATCACTGCTCCTTGGCTTCCTAAGGCAGATAACATTTCGAGACGTATAGCCAGTGACTACATTCTGCTTTTAATAACTCCCTTTGAATTGTTCAGTCTTTCAGGGGAAGGTTTTTTTCTTGATTAAATAATCTACCTGTTTACTTTTTCCACTTTCACTAGCACTTCTCAATTTCTTAAATGTTTTGGT
>OZ010571.1:24164545-24194545 GCA_963932145.1 Acanthosepion lycidas
TTTAAAATATTTAACGTTGTCTTTTAAGCTTAAAACAAATGCCCACGTACTAAATGAAAATACCCGAATAGCAGGAGTATGATAATACGTGCGTAGGGTAATTAATTAGCCGTCTTTACCATAGAACGTAAGATTTTCCTGTTTTAAAATTCTATAAATATTCCTTCGTAACGTATTTAGAATAGTATTTAATCTATAAACTATAATGCGCAAAGCCAAGGAATATATATATATATATATATATATATATATATATATATATATATATATATATATATATATATTATGAATAAAAATGACAATAGGAAAACTGGTAATTGCTGACGCGTTTTGTCCAATGTGGACTTTATCAAAGCAAAAAAATGCGTCAGCAATTACCAGTTTTCCTATTGTCATTTTCATTCATAAATATTGTCTTCTCTACTCGTTAAATCGGAGAAATTTTCAAATATATATATATATATATATATATATGTGTGTGTGTGTGTGTGTATGTGTGTGTGTGTGTGTGTAATCAATTTCATCTCAAGCAAAGCATTACAGCTATGGAGGCACAACTGATGTAAGAAAACAGAAGGACCTCTAAAAAGTGATATAAAAGAATAATAATCAAGAAGAGAGTAGATACGAATGACATTGTATTAACATTTGCCACCGATTGTTGCATGCTGGGAGATAGGTGGCCAGATGTAACGCGTGATATTTTCTGACAGACATGACTAGCTTCTCTTGCTTGTCCGGATTGTGCAGAATCGTTTTGCCAAACATAATGCCTTCAAGCAGCCACTTTCTCTCCCAGTGCAACACTACCTCCTCAAAGCACTTGATGTAGGCCTCCGTGTTGAGTTTGAGTCTCTGTGGGATGATGGATTGCGGCGTACGCATACCATCACTAGTGATGACGACAAACACCTTTGTAATCACCATTAAACAAATCCAACTGTTTCCGAATACTTTGCATTGATTGACACCTAAACACTGTGATATTTAACGTATCGAAGCTTCCAGTGCGAATGCCGAGCATTACAACAAGCCATTTCCAAATTTCTGGCGGAGTGGATTGTGACTTGGGGCTCTTTTTCTCATAGAGAGTGTCCACCTGGACTGTGCCGTTGGCAAAGTCAAAAACAACACGCGTGCGAGAAATGAAAAATATAAAATGGCGATAATTTACTCATCACGCTCTGTACATTATATTTGTTATCCTACTGCCTTATCATCATATATTTAATCCATACAAAATTCGGAGTAAAAACAAATCTAGCCTCATAAAATATTACATTATGGAATAAAGTTTGATGCCAATTAAAATAATAACACGAGACTTTAGTCTTCATTACATAAATATTTATTCACTCAATTATTTCGACAGCTTGGCAATATAGTGATATACAGGATACACTTAGTCTAACTCACAGACGATACATTCACCTATATATCTGACAGATACTGCGACATCATTAGAGCACATTTTTATCTATCATTTTGTCAATCATTATCGTTCTCATGATTGCAATGACAGAAGAAGGAGTGAGTTCATGATCTTTTGCGTTCGGTCACCGGCAGAATTCCAAGTTCAACACAACAAATTACATATTTTGAGGTTTTGGTGAGAATTATGACTACAATATATCTTCCGTCTTAATAGAAAATAAAGCTTTATCTAAGTTAAAAATAAGGAAAATCAACGGTAGTCACGAAAAAAATATATCTAAACTTCATACAATATCCCAAACATGATTATCACGGACAGGAAATAAACGCATTCCTAAATATTTCATAAATGTTGAATGGATGAGAATTTTCTTTTTAATGTAGATAGAAAATATTGAGGAGTATGAGTATAATGTCTGTGAGGAAAGTCCAGGTGGAGTTGTACACTAGATTCCTGTTAAAGGGATAGATGGCTATGGGTTCGAACAATGTTACAGACTTGCACACCGTTGTTCAGTAACTTCTTAATAAGCACAAATGACGAGCGTGAAGTGAAACTTACGTTACGCCTCACTATGATGACTAAAGATTTTATTATGTACTATACTTAAATGAATCTCAAGAAACGGTGTTATCAATCTTTTGGCAACAATTAATCCGCGCAGTGTAGCTGACATCTAACGGTCATCTCCTCTTGAGTTTACAATGCGTCTATCTGTATTTGGCGCGTATTCGTCTAAATTTGCAGGCCGGACGCTGTTCTTTTGCTTGAGGAATTTTATTTGCATACCTTACCCAGACACCATGCAAGTATCAAGTTCACTATGCACACCAAATCTTTGAAATAATGCCCAAACAAGCGATGCAATTCTAGCGTTTCTAACGATTCAAATTGAACAAGTGTGCATACTTGCACTGGATTCTTTCCCAAAGCTTAATCTTATTGAAGCATCGGTCACAGAATGAAGTTCTAATATAGACTGTGCACTTATGAGTCATACAACGGCAAATATATCCCATAAATCCTTGAATATTTTGAATATATATAATCGCCAGGGTGTATAGATTATACCATATGAAATAAAAATCAACGTCGTCCTTCGATGTGTTGCAATTTTATTACCCCTCAGTATATATATATATATATATATATATATATATATATATATATATATATATATATATATATATATATGTGTATATATATATATAAAATCTCGTTGGGTGAAAAAACATGGATACCACAATTTTAAAACAAATTGGTATCCGAGGAAAAACAAATTGAAAAAAAAAGGAAGAACGAGTAATAAGTTAAAAGGGAGAGTGCTCAATACGCTAAGTAGAGCAAATGTAAAATAAATAAATCCTAATGAGCCAGGTACTAGCCAGGTACTACCTATCTAGGTTTTACCATATAGGATCATCAGTGTCAACTGGACAATTCACCCTGATGATCACATGGGGTGGAACCTTAGTTAGATTGTACCTGGCTCATTAGGATTTACTCTCTCACTCTCTCTTTATATATATATATATATATATATATATATATATATATATATATATATATATATATATATTGATATAGATATGTAGATATTTTGTTTGAATAGTCTGCATATATAATGTCTATTTAGTTTTATTTTAATTCTCTGAAATTCACGGATTAATTTCTTAATATAGTTATAAAACTCATTACGGAATAAGCCGATGTTATTTTAATTTATAATAATTAAGTGGTTTCAATATCATCCGAGATCATCTACACGAGTGAATTGCTAACACAAAAATATTAATGTAATTGATAGTTGTGATTTATTTTGCAAATGCACTTGTATAGCTCTCTGTTATAAATGTTATATTTTGCCTTTGATTTTTGCCCAATCTATAAAAGATCAGTTTTTTGATTTTTGACTCCAGGGTTATAATTTTTTCCAGTAAATTTGGACTTAAAACCGGCTCTGAAGAATTATGTATCAAACCCAAAAAATTCATCGAAATCGAATGAAAATTGTGTAAACGCATAAACAACATCCGATCACACACACATACACATACAAACACACATTGTGAGAATTATATATATATATATATATATATATATATATATATATATATATATATATATATATTTGTATGTGGGGGGTAATTGTGTGTTAGTGTGTGTGTTAGTGTGAGTGTGTAAATAAACACAATGAGGGAAATATGAAACTATATTATGAATATTTTAAATATGTTTTTATTTCATCAGTAACTTCTCCTTTCATCCCGCTTCAGAAAAATAGCAATACTCAGTTCAGGCTGTTCCAATTTTCTTTTGCACAACATAGACTACAGGATGCTATACAAGCAGATACATGCACAGCTATATTGCATTACCTTGATTCTAATATTTCTCAGCTGTTTGATTTGCCTCATAAAGGAATAATAGAAAAAAATGATTGAAATTTTTCATTGTATCCGGAGTTGGCAATTTCCATATCATTAACAGGATTAAATGAATACAAAGTTAATAGGAACAAAAAACTGATGTGTTACAAAGTGATCGTGATTATGAAACAACAAATGAAATATGATAATGTTAAGAGTGTATCAGTAAAAAAAAAATCGGTAGGAGAGAATAAAGTTTGTATAAAAAAGATGGATTGTGAAAATATATAATAACAATGTGGCAACGATAACGAAACAAATAAATATAGCATGCAAAGAAATTTAATGAAAATGGAGGAAATGAGAATTCTATGAATAAAGAGAGAACCGTAAAATTAGAATGCGATCTGAAGGAAAAAGAAATGCAGAAGAAAAAAAAAAGCGATGAAGATGTAGACAAAAATGATGATGCAGATGCTAATAGACACGATATGAACTGATAAAATAAGTAAATAATTAAAGGAAATAACCGAGGAATATAGCTGATGAAAGAAAAACAGAACATTAATACTAAAAAGTTGAGGATGAATAAACAGGGAAAACTAAGAAGAAATAAAGACGAACCTTTGCTGTCGGCGAAGAAAAACAAAGGTAATATATATTTGAATCAATTTATTTCACCTTCACTTGCCAATGATTCTGCGTTGTTCCGCTGCCTATCTCTCTTCGCTAGAGAACTGTTACTTTTCATTCCAAATATCTATTGTTGCCAGATTCTCCTCCAGCTACCATCGATAGCATGCAGTCTTGACATCCGTTGTGTCTTCCACAAATGTGATTTCTTCGCTCGTTTTCCGTCACTGTAATTGAACAATTCACTTGTGAATAAACTTTATTCGGACTTTGCCAATCCACAGACTATGCATCATGGCATCATTCGCTTCTTTAGATCTCTTCTTTTGATGATAGCAATACTTTCGCTTTGGATATAGACTCATTTAACAGAATCTCAAAGACAGAATTACAAAGTACACCGATGCTTCAAAGCTCTGTTTCCGTCCACTGAATTCTACATACAAGATTACCGAAGATATCCATACTCTTTTTAATGTTCATTTTTGTATTAGCTTTAACAAATAAACTCATCCAATAGAAATATAACGAGAAGGAACCAATGGATAAAATTTATTTCTCTATAAGATTCGGGAGATAAAGATTCTACAAATAACATGAGTAAATAACGTAGTATAGTAGAAGTATACAAAACTCTATGTAATTAAGATAGAGAAAATGACGTCCAGCTAGTATAATATTTAAAATGTTTGCAGAAAATGATAATATTGATAGCATTTTTCAGGCGATATTTTTTTTTTAAATTGAAAGGTATCACTCTATGATTGTAATATACTTATCCAGTTTTGAGCAGTACTGAAAAACATTGTGCTGAAAGACAATTAAATGAATCTACATATCTGGAGAAGTTTAGCTGAAGCTAGAGCGATGAGAGTAAATGTAGGATATATCAAATTTAGATTGTGCCAAATGCCGATTAAGTTCGAAAATTTTGGTACTGGTCAAAACATTTTGACAATATCCATATTTCTATAATCACTGACATGAATATATGTAATACATCATTTTTTCTATATTATGATTGTTTAGGGAATAACTATTAGAGTGACAGTCTCAAACCCTAGTGCGTTTTCCATTATATTAACACGAATACGTCTTGTGGAAAATCTCATATCTTCATTAGATTACATTATTTATTTATAGTCATAATAGTAACGTCTGATAAGAATACGGGAGTAGATTTTTCATATAAAAAATAATTGTCTATTCACTGCTCAAATCAGTCAAAATTACGTCATCCGAATTAAGGTCATGCATTCTTGCGTCTTTCTCCGAACATTCGACAAATCACGAAGGTTGTATTTTTATATAATTCCTGTTATCCAGTTGTACTTTGTGCGCATATTGTACACTTTTATCTTGATTCATATCTTTGTTTATAATGGTTCACCCTCTATATATTTCGAGACATGAATCTACACTGAGGGTCAATTTTTTGAGCTTCTAGTTTGTTTTTTTTTGTTTTTTTTTACTGTTTGACGAATCGCCGAGTAAAAAATTAACATTGATATTTTTGAAGGGAGACACAGAATATACCGAGAGCCTAAATATCACTTCAACTTCGATCAAAGTATTTATAAAGTTCAAGTATTTTGAGTTTCTGAGGCGGAATACACAGCGATTGCCCTCTTCTAATCAAATAAGGACATGCAGGTAAACTACTTTAAGCATTAGTTTTAATAGACTTTGTACGTTTCTCAATTTTTCATTCAATCGTTTTCAACCTGCTGCACAATGGTATATTCATATTTTTAGATGGTAGACTTTCATGTCATTTTTTGCGTCTAACACATCCTAAATTGATGGTAGGATATAATGATTTGTCTGTTATTCAAAACTTCTTTTCTCGTTTCCACTGTATAAAATTAGATTCATTTTTAAAATTCAAATTGATTATATTTTCTATTCTTTTCTTCTTGATTTCGCATTCTTTTTATCAACTTGTGCGTTCATTTATTATTTAAGTTACAGCTTAATGTTCTACGAAAGTTGTCAACATTTAGTATTTTCCTATTTGCATATCGCTAAATTGTATCGTGATATTTTTTATTTGGTTGTTCAGATAAAAAGAATTATGATTCACTTTGATTGCGGCGTTAAATATAGTAATTTACACTTTGTTTAAATCTGCTAGAGTCTTATGTTTCCACATCTGCATACATTTTCATTCATCAAAATAACACGGCATGTAATATTATATGTAGGGCTGGTTTCAACGTAACAGTTTACAAAATCCTCACAGAAGATGAAGAGACTTGAAGCAACAGAAATGCAGTTCTACAGAATGAGAATATCATGGGCCGAGTATGTGAACATCATGACGTTTTTAGAGAAAAACGGAAACAAAAAAAACATATTAAAACTTAATATCAGAAAGATTTTGTTGAGAGAGTGGTTGGGAAATTTGATTTCAAAGATAAAGATTGAAGGCAAAGAGGGAGAGAGGAAGATCTAAAAAAACCGAAAATTTTGGAGAGACATGATCGCCAACTTCATGAATGGATGCGACACACAGAAAAATCGTGGTTCTCTGTTTAATATTCGATTATATGTGCTTATTAAATTTTGTCAACCTTAAAACCTAAGTGAGCTAAAATGATAGTTTGTATTTAACATTCTAGAACTATCATCAGTAACAAACTTGTCTGGGTAGCTCCGATTTATTTTGTTTTATTTATTAAAGTTCCTGTTATTAAAAATATTTTCAAATCTCAATGACTCTGTGTTAAATGCTCCAATAAACATAAATAAAACCGTTACCGTCATGACTCCACTTTCAACTCTCAAGTTCCCCTTATCAAACCCAATTCAACAATGGTACATTTAACAAAATATTCGTTATTTTTATTTGTTCTTAAAATATAATCTTATCCGTTAAATGAGGCTTCCTTTAACAGGATAATCATCTTAAATTTGATGTAAATATTTGTATTAATATAAACTGCGGAAGGTGACGGTAAAATGTCAGAGACTTTCTCGCAGACACAATCGTAGACACAGTATCATACGAGTAAAATAAGCTACACTAACCAGGATAAGTGAGGATATAATATTTAGAAGAGAAATTATTCAAGACGGCAAAGGGCAGAAGCAATATCAATGAAAAGGTAAATATTAAGATGTTGTTAACTGGTTCTGAATAAGGATTTTTTTTCTCCTCATACATTTGGGAAAGTCATTTGTAGAGGCATGTTAAGAGGAATGAACATTGTGGATATTTGTTTTCGGCTACGTGATAAACATGCGCACACGATTTATATTAAACGTAAAATAACAAAGCATGAAATTCATGAAGGAAAACAATGGTTTAAAAAAAACATAACATTATATTTATTTATGTTTTGATGTACATGCATAGAGGTTAAAGATCTGATGGAATTATGTCTCTTTGACTGGGAATATTTTTATCAGAGCTCACAAAGTGAAATTAATTATTAAATTATAGTTTTAGAAGAATAATGTTCTTGTTGCATGTTTGGAAATGTTCTGTATGTTTGTAATTTACGTTGGAAAAGTTCGTGAAGTTTCGTACGTACGTCAATGCGTCATGGTTGAAACGAGAATGCTTAAGATCACATCTTCGCAGGAATTTGGAAGATTAAAAGAGAATAAGTGAATTCGTGTCTGTTATTTATAGATAATGATTGTGAGACCGGAAACTACCTACACAATAGACACTTCCAACCCTATATTAAGTAGGTGACATAGCACTCTACAAGAGAGTGAAAGAGAGTGAAGGAGAGTGACAGAGAGTTATATAGTAAGCTCCTCTTACACTGTATCTGTAATCTGTTGTTAATATATCTTTCTTACATCTAATCCGTGTTCCGTGTTTTACTTCTGTGGGTCCAACTTAGGCACACACATCAGTGGCGACGAGGATTCTAGAAACGCACTCACGGGGAAACCTAAATACCTTACCAATCCCACATCTGGGTCGATGAAGAATTCTAGAAACGCGTTCACGTCGAAAAACCGCAATACCTTGCCAGTCCCACCACAGTGGTGACAGAAAGATTCGAGAATTTAGTTCTAACCGTATCAATAACGAAAGTAATCGAAAAATACACAAACTCCACGGGTTCCCACAGCAGTATTGAACGTGAAATTAAGCTGGTATTAATACATTAGCGATTTAAAAGCTAAACACCCAGCGTCTACATATATTCCAATACCAAACGCCATTGACAATCTAGCGATTCGACATCTACGGAATATTAAAGTCTATCCAATACGAGAACGATTTCTACACACCCCCACACACAGAAAAAAAAACAGTTGATCGTAAAAAACTGGCAACACAAGATCAAGTATTACCATTATACTCAAGTTTTCGGAAAAAACTATCGAATTTTTTTTTATGTAACTGAGTTGAACTCGGGCATAAAATTATTCTCCAGTCAAATTCATGAGGTGAGTTTTTTTCTTTTTGTACGTCTATAAAAATAAAAAAAATACATAAGTGTGGTGAAAAATCATTCAATTACGTTAAAATTGACGGAACCACGGAAAAAAATGTAACACACATAATTAGTCTAGTTTAACTATTGTCTCTCCATATTTTTTTTTCTGTAAAAGGAAAAAAAAAGGAACAAAAAATTTATCAAGATTTTTTTGTGTACCTCCTCTTAGTACACGTGTTTCAAAGCAAAAAAAAAGCGCTGTCATTTTTAAATATGGAAGATTTGCAAAAAGTAGTAGCCCACATTTTAAAACTAAATTTGGACCAGCAACAAAAATCAGAAGAAATCAACTATTTTTGGATTTACATAAACAGCAAATGGAATTCCAAAAAATTACGCTTCAGAATGCTGAACTACAACAGAAACAACTTAAAGAATTACTCGTAAAAGCATTAAAAGGCTCAGACTCTGAAAAATATACAATATTCTCCCAGAGTACAATTTACAATTCAATAGAAACATTTGAATACGTACCAGAGAAAGGCAAAACGTTCCAGGCTTTTTACAGGCGCTACGAAGATATTTTCAACGTAGACTGAGAACAATGGCCCAGTAAAAAAATGGTACGTCTACTATTGAGAAAACTGGGAACTACAGAAAATAGTAGGTTCGTAGAGTTCGTACTACCCAAGAAAACGACTGATTTGGATTTTTCAGAGACGATTAAGCTCCTGTTGGAATTATTCGGGCCTAACACAACCTTGTTCCACAAATGTTGGAAATGCCTAAACACAGTCAAAGACAACCAGCAAGATTTTCTAACGTCTGCAGAATCGGTGAACAAGCTATGTAATGATTTTAAACTAGCCGAACTGACTGCCGATGATTTTAAGTGCCTAATTTTCGCACAAGGCCTAGTATCTGCAGAAGACGCCGAAGTCAGACGACGGGTACTGACTAATCTTGAGAACGAACAAGGATTGACTCTCCAAAAACTGGCAGAGAACTGTCAAAGAGTAATATCTGTAAAGTGTGACTCAAACACTATCGAGGAATCAGGTGTTACTCAGATTAATAAAATCAGAAGCAAGGTAACATCCTATTCCCCTCAAAAAGACAAAAGGCAAATCTCATGTCCTAAATTCCGCAGAAACCAAAACCCAAATAAGTTATTGTAACCACCCGGACCATGTTACCATTGTGGTAAATGCATTGGATGAAATTCTGTCCAATTAAGAACAAAAAAATATTGCAAAAATTGCAATAAAACTGGTCATACTTTGACTTCGTGCTGGTAAGCCAACAGAACGAGAAAACCCAAAAATAAAATTAGGCAAACTCAATCTGACAATATTCTTGATAGGAATTTAAGACAATATGTAACAGTGGATATTTTCAATAAGTCCATTAAATTCCAACTTGACTCGGGTTCTGATATTTCAAACATTAACTGGCGTACTTGGCGAAAATTGAACAAGCCGACCTTATTAAAAACGGATAAAACAGCAAAATCCGTAACTGGCGAAAAGATTAACATTTTAGGCGAGGTAATACTTACAGTAACACTAAATGGAGTTACCAGAAAGCTCAAAGCCTACGTATTGAAAACTTCAGACAACTTATTTGGAACTGATTGGATAGAAAACTTCAGTCTTTGGGATTGCCCAATGAGTATATTTTGTCGCAAGATACAAAGTACAACGTCCAATTTGGTAAATCTAAAAAAGGAAATCAAACAAAAATTTCCACAGGTTTTTTCTGGCAGCCTTGGGAAATGTACTAAAACCAATGCTAAGTTCAAGGTGAAGGACGGTGCACAACCGGTATTCAAAAAGAAACGGAATGTCCCTTTCGCTGCTCTAGAGCAAATCAATAAAGATTTAGATAGACTCGAATAAGCAGGTATTCTGTCAAAAACAGCTTTCAGCGAGTGGGAAGCACCTACGGTTTACGTAAAAAAGAAGTCCAATCAAATACGAGTATGCGCAGATTTTTCCACAGGGTTAAACGATGCCTTGCAAGATCACCACTATCCTCTCCCAAGCCCTGAAGAAATTTTCAATAAACTCAATGGTGGAAAAAGTTTTTCTAAAATCGACCTCTCGGACACATAACTTCAGATAGAGGTGGAAGAACAAAGTTCCAAATTGCTCTGCATAAACACCCATAGAGGGTTGTACAAATACAGCAGGCTGGCTTTTGGAGTAAAGGTTTCGCCTGCAATTTTCCAGCAGGTCATGGACGCTATGCTGGGCGATCTTGACAACGCAACAGCCTATTTGGATGATATACTAGTTACTAGTAAAACTACGGCATAGCACCGGAACCATATAATAGACGTATTCGAAAAGATACAAGAATACGGATTTAAGGTTAAGGAGGCAAAGTGTGACTTTTTCTTACCATAGATTAAATACTTAGGTCACATTATAAATAAAGTTGGTCGTCGGCCGGATCCAGAAAGAGCGAACGCGATCAGAAACATGCCGGCCAAAGATAACGTTCAAGCGTTACAAAGCTTCTTCGGTCTAGCTAATTTTTACCAAGGGTTCATTAAGAACATGCAAAATTTTAGAGGGCCTCTAAACCAATTTTTAAAAAAGGACAAACCATGGTCATGGACCCCGGAATGCCAAGACTCATTCGAGAAGATCAAGAAAACTCTTATTTCAGACCTCTCCCTCACACATTTCGACCGTAGTCTCGACATCATAGTCGCAAGTGATGGAAGCTCGCACGGCATAGGCGATAGCATATTACATAAACTGCCAGATGGTTCGCGAAAAGCTGTGGCTCACGCATCAAGATCTATACTTCCAGCTGAGAAACAATAAATCCCAAGAGGAAAAAGTATTAACATTTTTATTTTTCTATCCTTTTCAAAAAGAAAACTCTTTGGGAGTGGGGTATTGTGAGACTGGAAACTACCTAGACAATAGACTCATCCAGGCCTATATTAAGTAGGCGACATAGCACTCTACAAGTGAGTGAAAGAGAGTGAATGAGAGTGACAGAGAGTGATATAGTAAGCTCCGCTTACAATATCTCTGTAATCTGTTGTTAATATATCTTTCTTACATCTAATCCGTGTTCCGTGTTTTACTTCTGTGGGCCCAACATTGGCACCCACATCAATAATGTAATCACGTGACAGGATCAAAAGTACTTGGCGGCAAACTTGACTTAGTCACGCACTAGAAAGATATATTGTACGTGGGTGGATTGCAACGCTCACTTGTGTGTTTATTGACCAATAAGAAGCTGATATTTCTTGAAAATAATTATTAAGCTGAGAAGGCTCTTGGGATCCGATTCTTTGAAAAGTATACCATTTCGAAATTGCTGTCTTTCATATCTTAAGTTTCTTCCGATTTCGAAATGTTCATACAAAAAAAGAAATTCATTTCCATCATCCTACGTCTTTTTAAATTTTCCTTAGTTCAAACATACCATGATAAAGAAAAATATGTGTATTTTTGTTTCGTTTCTTATATATTGATTGCCATGAAATAAATTCTCATTGTTTTTATGGATTCCTCCCAACCTGTTTGTTTGTTAGTGGCTTTGGGATCCAGATTTACTTGTGCAGGAAGTTGTACTGCAATCTCATGTGTTATCGCCGTGTTTGTGTTTCTTTCTCAAGAGCAGATAACCTCCTTCTATACACTACAGTAGCAATATACGTCTTTTTCAGATCTGGTTCTTAGAAACGACTAATTTGTGTTTTACAGTTGCAGCTATCCTCTAGAAACCTATCCTAGATAAGTGTATGTTTCCTTTAATTATTGTAAATATGAGATATACGAAAATATTAAACATTTTGCATATGATTATTTTTAGTTTCCGAAAAGAAAAATGCGAACGTATTCCCAAAACGTCGTTTTACAGAAAATGTAGATTACGTTATATATGGAATATGTCAAACGATTTTTCTGAAGATTCATGCTGGTAATTAATCGATGAACTTTTCTGCACGAGCGGGTAAATCTATTCAGGTTTGGATGAAATATATCAATGTAGTATTTTAGAATGATTAATTTTACACTTTGCATGAGGTAACCAACAATTTCATAATATTCCAAGCAAGCAGTAAAAAACCATCCGAACTAATTATTTATAATCATCATTTTGAGACAAGGTTTGGAAAAAAATGGGAAGAGATGTGAATGTTTATTCGTAACAACAACATGAAATAAAAGAGAAAAATTCATAAGAATGCCAAAGAACACAAGGGTTAACAAATATTAATATTCTTTAAATATCATAATACTGTGCATATATTGTGATTAGGGATTTATAGACTATAAATTATTAATGGTAAATAAGCAATTTATTTCAAATCGTACCGTTCATAATTAGATCAACCGCAAACATCATTGGATGGAAAGAGTTCGTAAGTACGTATTTTAGAGCCATAGTGCAATTTACATTCGGTATAATGAGTTTGAATTTGATGACAAAACCAATATGTTAGACATTTTGCTTGAAAAGTTTTTACGTGATTAATATGATTAAGAATGTAACAAATAAAGGTTCAGTATCTCTGCATCGCTACTTAAGACACATACAGAGAAAAACAGAAAATATATGACAAACGTAGCTACAAATATGTATGGAAGGTGACGAAATGTCGATAAAGAATATAAGAAAATATTTATTTTGTAAGAGTGAAAAAACGGTTGATTAAAAAATTCTTCTCTTGGCACTGCGATTACGTATATTTCTTTTAAGAAGCTAATTTTAAAATTCTTAATAATCACTTTAATAAATAAAACTCGATAAGAATTGAATTCAGACTGAAAAATCAAAACTTGTGGAAAATAAGAGTTACCAGCAATGAATTCTCCCTATCGGAGTGAAAGCAATGCTGCTGTTTGCTCAGGAGATTTGACTGAATCTTCTTGTTTTCTCCCACCTGGATAAAATGTTATTGCGCCTTGAGCTAATTAAGGGGTCCTACTAATAGATGAGAAGATCATCTTTTTTTCTCAACTTGAAAAGAGGTTAAAGATCTGATGGAATTATGTCTCTTTGACTGGGAATATTTTTATCAGAGCTCACAAAGTGGAATTAATTATTAAATTGTAGTTTTAAAAAAATAATGTTCTTGTTGCATATTTGGAAATTTTCTGTATGTTTGTAATTTACGTTGGAAAAGTTCGTGAAGTTTCGTACGTACGTCAATGCGTGAATATGCTTTAATGTCTGATCGTCATGGTCGAGACGAGAATGCTGGGCATTCTATGCATCTCTACTATTTTTGGAAAGCAGAGATAGATTCACAATTTTTCGACAAACTAGAAACAATTTGAAGCATTTTAACTTAATTTCAACGAAAAAATGGACATGCAATAGATTAATTCAAATGATAAAATAGACACTTGAACTCAGGTGTAAGTGCCGTGGGATATTTTTAAAGAAAATATCCTCGTAAATTCAAAGCAAATATGCAACAAACCACAAATTATATTAATATATTTATGGTTACTTATATATCAAAAATAAATATTATAAATAATATATCTATAAATAAGATACAATTAAATAAATAAACAGTGTTTAAAATTTGTATTGTTAATTCTCGAAAAAAAATATCAATTTATTTTGATTTTACGCTTTATTTCAAAATCTATAAATATTTTTTAAAAGAAAAAATAGCGACAGCGTATAAAGTAATGGCTGTGAAAAGTGAACAATTTTCTTTTAGCGCGCGTTTTTTTAGGCTTGGTGCGTGATTAGATAAAATTTGCTCTAAAATTAATATCGAAAATATGAAAAAAATCTAGTTTATATGTTTTCATTTCAGAAAATGGTTTAAAATTTTCCGTAAAACAAAATATAACGGGATATTCTAGTTTTAATCTTCATTGAAGTAGTTTAGATTTCATATTTATTCTGAAATGTTTTTGTTCAGTTAATGAATTAAAATATGAAAAGTTATTTAATCAGTTTGAAAACGGAGAGAATTTGGATGAACACAAGTATATAATTGCTCTCAAAGATCTTTGTCCTGTACTAATAAATGGCAACACGTAACATGGATATGTGCTTGCAATGAAATTAATTCCCGGATGTTGCTATTTATATTTATGTGATTACCATGAACTTCAAACATTATAAAACAGGTTAAAGTTGAAATATTTCTTATAATATTCAGGGAATCTTCCTGGGATCGGGATTACACAGTATAGCAAATCTAACGTTTAAAATAATTTAACTTTTGCCTAAATTACCAATTACTTACAGTCATAAGTGTATTATTTTGTTGAAATATAATGAAGAAAATATAACAGAGTTTACAATATAGAATAATAATTTATGTCATTATATTCGTAGAAATATACAAGACAGTATTCGGATTCTACCGGACATTGCCTGAGAAACAGCGTTGATTTGCTGTTTTGAACGTATTTCATCCTGTTTAGCTGCTGACAGATAGAAGCTCCGAGGGAGAAGAAGAGGAAATTGAAATAGCAAGAAAAAGAAATAAGAAAAGCTATTTATTTTGGCAACCGTCCAGGAGAATCAGTCACTATATTATTCAGCAGAGAGACAGATTTTAAATCGGCTGGAGGGCGAACCGTGGTAATCAAAATGGCAGAAACAGTGCTAGCAGAAGAGACAAAATTCCACGGAAAATGAACGCAACACATCCAAAGACTGAGCCTGCCATCAATATATTTTGAACATTTCGGCAGCAGCTTCGTGTTTTGAACACGATGCGTGGGAAATAATGAAATATACGTGGGTTATATATTTCTACACAACTACTTTCTCTATGCTCCAAACATTATTTTACTCATAAGCGAGTAATTTTCACAGGCAATACTTTCATTTCGGTGCGCTTTGATCCCAGATAAGTTACCTGTTAAAGTAACAGACTGATAACTGCAAAAGGGTTCAATTAATTTCTACAATATTTCGTATCTTAATAACGAACATGAATAGCGACGTTCTCAATCATTGAACCCTGAGATGAGAGACAAAACTTTTTAAGTGTCCCTTGTTTTATATCAATAAAAGAAAATATTCAATAATATAACACTATCTAAAATAACAAGAACATCAAAGATGGAAGAAATGGAAGTAAAACAATAAAAATGTCAGAGAAAAAGTATACATAGAAAAGAGAAATGGATGGATGAATAAGATACACTGAGAAGTAAAGAAAAATAAGGAAAATACAAGTAACAAAGAAAAAGATAACTATTGTAAATTCTGAGACAACAAAGAATATAAAAACAGCGAAGAACGAGAGACGAGATTAAGAAAAAGTGGGGGGGGGTCACAAAATCCGGTCGAAAATGAACAAACAAAAGAAAATAAATTAAATAATTAATGCAAAAGTATTCAAAATAAGTGAAAGAAAACTCAAAAATCGGAAAAATAAAACTAATAGATACCTGCTTAACCTCTGGAACATATTTCGAATGGGAAAAACATTATTCTGAAAGATATACAAAAAAAAAAAGAAAGGCATTGAAGTTTGGCTACAGTCGATTATTTTGCTGAATTCTTCATTCATATATCCACAAGGTAATCGATTGATAAGTTCAAAATGTTGCCTGTGTTTCTTGTATGCTCCAATTATTTTAAATATTTGTGCAATCATTTTTAAGATTTACAATTATACATATCGGCCAAAATATTGCTGATGGGACTAATTTTTACTAAGTGACCTAAGGCAAATTCAAGATGAGAAATTAAAAGTAAATGTATAAATTATCACGTAGGATTTGAGTCACTAATGTTATATAACATTTCAAACATTGTATCATGAGAAACAGCAGTTGCAATTAAAGGCTTATATTCCTGGAAAAAAAGAACAAATATAATCACCATGTATACGTAAATTGTTTTGCGAGTTCATGCAATTCGGATTTTTAAAACCCATTTATCTTTCTTACTTTCTTTCTTTTTTTTTTGGTTAAGAAATGAATTCGCAGTTTCTATCATTATGAAACGCCATGAGTTAGTTGTTATAAATTCTTTTGTTTATCATATATATTCTTTATGATTTCATTCCTAAATATTTCCAAAAGATTTAATGAGATCGTGTGTTCTTGTATTTTAAATGTGTAAAATTTCTCCGATGGCTATTGATTTCTTTCTTCGATTATATGAAAAATGCAACATATTCTAAAACAAATAATTGGTGTGAAAAAATGTTTACGAACTACAGTTCAAAAGCTTGAAGCCACACCCAGAATTAGCATGGGAGAAACATAAGGGAAGAGTAAAGCCTTTCTATTCTAAAACTGATTAAGAGTTCTTAGAGTCATTTAAAAAACAATGACATAAATTATCTGACATCTGCTTTGAGAGTATTTTGCGACGAATGCCAAAAATTTTTACCGCAGTAATCATGGTTAAAATAGAATATTTTGAAGAGAGAATAATTTTATTATAAAATGCTTTTAACATACTGCTATAATAATCTTTTTAATAAAAAAATCATGTCTCACTTTTTAAAAACGTATAATAATTTTGTCTTATTTGAAGTACAAAAAATTACTTTTGGGGCTAACTGAAAAACAATTACGTGGAATCTCTTCAATCATTTGAATTGTAGTATACTTGTGCGTGTATATATATATATATATATATATATATATATATATATGTAACACAATAATAATGAAGGAAAAATATAACTAAGGATACCAAGAATTCAACATCAAAATTATTAACCGTCAAGTTAGGTTCAAACATTTTTGTGTGACAATCACGTTCTATACGGTGTTTTTTTTTTTCATTTTTTAATCTTCATTTCCTTTTAAGTTTTGTTGATACTACGTTGTATTCACCTTTTTTAATTGCCAACTTTATCAAAGATTAACAACTGAGACTGTTTTTAGCAATTTATATATATATATATATAAGGCAGGATGTGTGCGTGTGTTTGTGTAACGAATGCACGGCCGAAATTTTCGACGGATTTGCAGCAATATTTACATGCACATGCTCCAAGTAGGCGGGATGGCTAAAACCGTACTTGCATTTCCCAGCTCCCATCGATAGTTGAAATAATCGATTTTTTCATGCTTCTACGGCAGTTTTCATGTAGTTTTCGGCTATTTTTATTGGTCAGTGAGGGCTTATAGCTGGCTGCCACGAATAAGCAGGAATATTCGATAGGCCAGCCTGAGAGCCAACAGCTGACTGACAAGGATGTTAACTAGCGTGCTCGCATGCAAACAAATCTATAGCTGCATTCGTCAGAAGTTGGAAAAATTTAAATCTGCATGGCACTTTACTCCCATTGGCTCATTCGCTTGTTTAAACTCAACGTTTATTCTGATTCCGCAGAATTGTGTTTGCTTGTGAAAGAGTATTTGTTGTTAACATTGTTTTTTCATTCGGTTTTTCCAGTTACGAGACCTTTTTTTTTTAAAGCCGATCGTTTTGTGTTCATTTTGTTTAGTTCTTTTTTCGTAACAGATTGAAAGTTTAGTATAGAGCTTAGAAAAAATTCGCAGAATGAGATAAGGCGATAAGTAAGGCATGTAGCAACATCAGCACGGCAAAGGGCACTCCTTTAAAGGCATGGAAGGGCAAAAATATTTTAAGTCAAGTGGTAGCGATTTCTGTATTTCTGTTTTTAAATTAAGCCCGGGCAACGCCGGGCCATGCTGCTAGTATATATATATATATATATATATATATATATATATATATATATATATATATATATATATATAGGGGGAGAGAGAGAGAGAGAGAGAGAGATAATGGGGTGATGCATATAATATATCTCAGCTAAGAAACAAATTTTATATTTTTTATTAATTCTATATAGATATACGAATAACCGCAATTAACCTGATACTGCAATGTGTTTTTCGGATGATCCCGTACATAACCTGAGATAATGTCATCAATTGATGTTTCGTGGAAGATGATCACGATGTATCCAGTCATGTTAAGTTGCTGTTTGGCTGTAGGTAAACAAGCCAGAAGTCTTGATGTACGAGTAAACAGTGTTGAAATGACAAGACAAAGAAGACAGGAAAATACTATTTATTTAGGCAGCCGTCCAGAGAAGTCAGCAGTGGCAAACTGTCAGTCGGCTAAGAGCCGATTCATTGCAGTCGCATCATCCAACGAAATAAAATGCCATTACCAATAACAACATTTCCGCAGCCACAGACAAAATATATAGTACGTTAACATACGAAACCGGAGTCTAAGAATAAATAAATATATTATAATAAAATGCCTTCTAAATTTAAGTACGGATGCACGCCATCATACACATGCAGATGTATAAAGATCAATAATTATTTAAGCGTCAGATTTCGCAAAAACATATTGTTATATGTTCAAAATATTTAGATAACGAATAAGCATTTTATTAGCTTCCACAGTATTATATTGAACAATAAAGATTTGCTTTGTATAATAGAACCTCACTTAAAACAAGTAATTATCTATTAACTTAAATAAATAATTATTTGTTTTATTTTCGTTTTCATTAATGACATGTTCTTTTTTTGTATTTTTGTGAATGTATGCCTCTCATCTGATTGGTGTCTACATTCAAGTTTTTTCTTTATCTATTGTAGGTGATCGAGAGTAAATCATCACATGACTAATCCAGTCTAACATCGTTAACTACCAGCCTTGAAATTTATATTCTTAGGAATATGATCAAACATCTCATAGGTTTATCAACCATGACTCATAAAAGCGCTCACTGAGAGTAAGAAATAAATCCTAAATGAAACTATCTCTATAATAAAAAAAAATACGCCAGTGTTTATTAAATTACGCAGCAAAATATCGTTTGATTAGCGTAATTATTATCATTCACATTAACATTCCAATCTTTATGCGTTAGGCATAATAAAAGTAACATTATTCCAACAATTTGGATGAATAGGAATGGTTATCGTTCGATTCACACTCCTCCACAGTGTTTTTGAATAGGATAAGTTTGTTGTGCGAGGATATATGCTATTGATTTAATTAACAAAGGGAATAGCTGTACAACATAAACATATAAAAAAAATCAAATAAATCACAAAAGTCTTCATAGGAAACACCCTTGAATATATATATATATATATATATATATATATATATATATATATATATGAAATGTTCATACAAGTTGTGCATGTGTTTTCTTTGTAAGGGACTTGATATTTTAAATAAATATATAATATATGGTACTTATCCTATGTTTATTCTCACGGGCCTGAATAATTACGTCTTTCTATTCAGACTGCCAGGAAAAAAAAAAGATGATTGACTTTAGCGCCTAACGATCTCTCGGGCATTTCACGTGACTAACTATTTTAGGCTTTTTAAAGGCTGAGTCAAATGGAGATAACTTTGTCTCGCGCAAGAAACCTCCCTGTCTAGTAGTGGAGCCTAATAGTAGTGATATTGGTTCTCTCTCTTCCAAGAAACTTTTCTACCTATTATGACTTGGCTTATCATTCTTGTCTATATTTTCTGTATCCTTCATTATATTGACTCTATGAGGTTGTTTTGCAGCTATTTATTTATTAGTTTTAGGTTCAACGTGTGGTTTTAACCTACTTGTCGATACCGTCGACTGTATCTCATTGTTTGTTTAAATCACGAAATATGTGTCAATTCTATTTAACACTTAGTAGAGCCCTGTGTAAGATGCTGCCAAAGGTTTTCAAAATCTCTCGACACTTAGCCATGCACTTTTACATGTCATAAGCTTCTCTGGGATGTAGTGATGCAATTTATTTATTTAGCTATAATCTTTGTCAGTTGTCTGTAAGGAGTGTAATGTACTTTGCAATTCCTTAGCAAAATTCTGTTTGTCTATGTAATCGTTAGTATCGTCTACTAGCAATTGAGGAATCATTATATGCCTGCCGGTAATGTCAAAAAATTGTGATGTATTAGAAGGTTTAGATGCTGCACGGATACTCATTAAATTTATTGGGAGAGCGTCAAGCCATGATTACTTTCTAGTCGTTGTTGCCATCTTCATTGTTCTATGAGCACGTTCGACCATTCCCTTTGTTTGCCGATGGTAACTAGTTGTGCGCAATCTATAGAAGCCAACTATTAGGGTTATCTCGGAAAATAATACGCTCTCAAAATGAGTAACAAGATCAGATATTACGTGAAGAGGAACACTCCATCGTGTGATCCACGAATGAACAAATGTATTGGCAACATCTCGAGCTGTGATATCCGGTAGTGGTTCTTATCCTATCCATTTAGTAGTGTGGTCAATGTAGGTTAATACGTATCTGTAAAGAGCGTTGTATGTTTCATGCCGTCTCCTAGTCACAGGGAGAGGACCAATTATCTAAGTGTACCATATTGAAGCGAATAGTCGGTTCCAATAGGGTAAATAGCAGATTTAGTATATCTGTGGATTTTGCGTTTCTGGCAAGTATGCCAATTCATTACACATGTCTTTTATTGTTTTGACCATATAAGTTAAAAAAAATCTTCTTTTAATAATTTTACACGAATTTATAATTCCTGGGTGTGATATTGCGTTAATACTGTTGAAACCCTTTTTCTAATTCACCAGGTATATATGGTCTGAGTACACCAGTATTATTATCACTGTATATGTAATTATTATTGCCAGCAGTAACATTGAATGTCTTTAACTCAGGGTTTTTTTTTTAAATTAGGGTCCTTAAGTTGTGCGGCAGCTATAGCTGGCAAGTCACACAGATCTACCGTAACTGCTAGGGTAGCTCTCAACAAGCAATCAGCTATAAAGTTTTGATCTACCTTTATGTGCCCTATATCTGAAATATATTCGTTTAGAATTGCTAATTGCCGCTGCTGTATATCTGAGTTGACAGGGTGTAGGCTACCGAATGCGCCATATAAAGGGTTATGGTCAATTAAAAGTAAAACTTGTGTACTTTCAATAATATGCTTGAAATATAAGGTAGGTGAATAGACTGCAAACAGTTCCTTATCAAAAGTTGAATATCTAGTTTACGTCAAATTAGAGACTACTTGATGTAGGGCTGCACCAGTAGTATAATTACTGCTCTCAGTAATTAACTGATAATTAGTATACTGAGACCGTTGGTCAGCTAGGGATGGACATTCATTAATTTTGTCCTTAATATTGTTAAATGCCCGCAATTCTAAATCATTTTGAATAAATGTACTGTTACTGCAAACGTGTATTTTCTTTGTTAATGGCATAAATATGTCTGCGAAATTAGGGATTAATTTTCTGTAAAAAGTTACCATGCCTAAGAAACGATGAAGATTCATACAATCTTTAGCAGGGGTAAAATTCTGTAATGCACTAACATTATTTTGTATAGGTCCAATACCATCTAAGCTAATATTATAACCCTAGAAATCGACTGAAGTTAAAACAAACGTAGACTTCACTATTGAATTTTTTAAATTCTTGTCATGTAAATTGTTTTCAACAATTTCAATGTTTTATGTGTGATGAATAATAATCGTTGAAAATGAGAATATCGTCAATGTATGTAAATACACATTCAACATGTTGACAAATCTTTTCTATATATCTTTGGAAGGTGGATGCTGTATTCTTTAATCAAAACTGCATGTATTTATATTCAGGTAAACCGAGAAGAGTAATAAGTATTGTTTTTTATATCATCTGGTTGCATTTGAATTTGATGGTATGCTGATACCAGATCAATTTTGCAGAATCTAGTTTTGCTGGCTGGTTTATCAGCAACTGAGTACATGTTCGGAATAGGATATTTATCAATTTTCGTCATGCTGTTTAACGCGCGGTAATCACTTCAACATCTGAAGCTTCAATCCGGCATCCTAAAAATCAGTAAGGGGCGGTTCATTCACTGTTAGTTGCAATAACACCATTTTTCTGTAACTTAGAAAATTCCTTCTTCACTGTCTGATTTTTTTCTTCATGACAGTGTCAATTCTGTGGTATACTCCTGCATACGTGCTTTCTGAGTTGGTATGTGGGGATACAATGTTAGGATACATTTTTTTACCAAACCTTTTATTCATTCGGCATGTTATTATTTACGACTATGTTGATAGAGTCCTTAAATATTTTCAATTTATTTGAACACTCTGTTGTGGTGTCGATGATCGTTTTCTGTTGGAAATCTCTTAGTAACCCGATATAATTTTAGAAATCGAATCCTAGTCAGGAGTATTGGCTGTACGCTACTCAAACTCCCAAAAGAAAAGATCCTCGAAATTTCGGTAAGCTTATTTCGGCTTTAAGCTGTCCGTACCAGTGTATTTCAGGGCCAGTAGCCACATCAGAGTGATTGGTGTTGTAAATAAACCCTTAATGTGGTCATGTGGAATAATAGATAGGCCGGCGCCGGTATGAATGATAAATGGGAATTTGTTTGTCTTCAACATTGCTGGTATATGTAAGCGGACTTTGTCGTCCGCCCAATTAGTTTCCCGCTTCACTTGGCGCTGACGAAGATGGATGCGACCTTGCCTGTTGTATTAATTCTCTTTTTTTGTTCGGCCATTTGCATCAGTGTTTACATGCGCGCGCTGCATCTGCATAGTAAATGTGCGCCCTACATATCTTCTGTAGCTGTTCCATTTGGAAGGGTTTAAGACCATACGGTAGTGTTGTTAATTTTTTAGTAGGCACTCCTTTTATCTGAATGCGGTTACCCGTGATTGTTCTAGTAGTGCTTTGTATTAAGGCATTTACTCATTCGCCAACTGCCCCAACCTCATCATGCTTAAGACTTTTAGTTTGGTTTACACAGAACTTATTGAAATCGGCAAAGCACGAAAGAAATTGTCTAATACAATTTCATTGCTGATTTCTAATCTCGATGCAATTGACAGCATTTCTTGAAGATAAAGTGATGGTCGATCTGTAATAATCGAGGTGGAAATTAATTTGTCTAGTATCTCTAGCTTTGTTTATTCGTGTGATTCTATTAGTGTTTGTTTCAGTTCATCATAGTGGTGAGTACTTAAAAAAGTTTCCAGGAATCTTTGGCATTATTGCCGATAGCGATGAAATAACGTTGTAAAATTGTGGAGTTTGTGTTGCAGTATTTCTCAAATAAAATTGGGATTCAATGATTGAAAACCAAGTGGCAATGTTGGCTTGCATGAATTCTGGTGTCTTGATAGTTATCTATTGGACAGTCGTCTCTTTCTGTTATTTTATTTATTTTTGTATATATATATATATATATATATATATATATATATATATATATATATATATATATATATATATATATTGGTGGCTACAAAGTATGTCAAATTTTGTTTGACATGGTTAGCAAATTTGTTGTGCGAGAATATATGGTATTGGTTTTCATTAACAAAGCGAACAGCTATACAACATTAAAACCAAAAAAAATTCAAATAAACAAAAATAGTCTTAACATAAAAAAAACTTTTATATATATATATATATATATATATATATATATATATATATATATATATATAGAGAGAGAGAGAGAGAGAGAGAGAGAGATGAAATGTTCAAACAAGGTGTGTATAAGTTTTCGTTGTAACAGACTTGACATCTAAAAAATATGATATTCGGTACTTATCTTATGTTGATTGTCATGAGCCTGAATAAGTACATCTTTCTAGTCTGACTGCCAGGAACAAAAGAGGATGTTTGAATTTCGCGCCTAAAGATTTCTCGGACAGTTTACGTGAATATCTATATATCTATTTTCGGCATTTAAAGGCCTAGTCAAAGGGAGATAACTTTTGTCTGTCGCAACAGGTATTTTCCTTGTTTTCATGTTTAGGATTTTGTTACCTGTGTCTTATTAAGTATTCGTATTCTCTTTCACTCCCAATAGTTCCTTGCGTCTTAATGACACTATATATTTGCTGTAGTAAATGGATTTTTTAAAAATCAGTCAACCCACTCAGGATTTAATTTAGAGAACTATTTTAAAACTACTTAGCACATGAACTGAGATGTTTATGCCATTAAATACGTTGCATCAAGACCATTACATAAGCATGACTGCCTTCATCCTCTAGTGTGTCACATCAGGACGTTGCTTATCATTGCTCTCTACAAATTTTTGAACTTTCTATCTCCCAATTAATAATGACTTTTCTTCATCTCTCTCAAGCCCCACTCCGCCTCACGTTAACTAAAGCTCGTCATTTATTTTAGGTGTTCTATTTTTAACTTACCACTTATCTGCCCCATGCATCTCAAATTTTCCAAATGATCTTTCCACATTATGTGCCCTAAAATTTTCAATTGAATCTTCCTGATGTTCCCTTATAAATGTCTTTCTTGTTTCGATTCTCTCTAGAACTTCGTCTTTGCTTACATGTTCTTTCAACGAAATTCTCAGTATCCTACTGTAGAACCACATTTTGTTGTTTCAGGACTCTTCTTTATTTCCGAGGAGGTTGTCTAGTATTCATACTTTTATAAAATTACTGTCGGTATCATCATGTATCTACTCTTTTGAAAGAGGAGGATTTATTCTGTTTACGTTCAATGTATGTCAATGGAAGTCCTTAAACAAAATAAGTTTTTTATGAAAACACACATATAAATCACCTATCTTCATATATATGACACCAAGTATTTCCCAAATATATTTTATAAACATTAAGACAATTGCTTAATACTGAAGTTAATCATCAATTTAATTTAAGTAATAACGTTGTCATTTATTATTCACAATCATGTGCATCTTTATTTTGTCCGTATTGTTTGCTTTGGACATGATTTTCTCCATCTTTATTCCTTGTATTTTTTCTTTATCTGATTTTATTTATGATATGATGTATGTAGCAGTGTTTCAAGTCATCGTTTCTGATCTAACTTTTATAACAATATCAGCGCTAAAAGCAGATGCATTCTTGGATCTTAAATTAATTATGTGTTCTGCTTTTTTATCGAATTTACTCAATTTTCTATATAAAAGAAACTGAGTCTTTATTTAAGGGACATATTAAATGCAAATCGTAATATATTTAAAATGATGCTGAATCAAAAATGAATTCTAGAAATGTGGGCATGTCAGCACTGTGGAAGCAGTATATTTTAAGGGATTTTATGAATATTTGAAAGATTTTAATTTCAGGATATTGAAGAATAATTGCCAGCTATCCTGGAAGTATGACAAACATACAGCCAGATTGTTAGTACTTCCGGCAATAGAATAAGCACATACCATCTCCCATCTCACTTCTAACAATCCATTACAATAAAACATTTTATTCAGTGCTAAAGCAGACTAAGTAAAATAAAGCTGACCCCATGCAATTGTGTGACAAGTCGGACGTGTTTTTGGGAAGCCCTGTTTTGGATATGATTGTGATCTCTACATTTATATATTTTAAGGAAATCGTTGGATTTACAAAAAATACATTTTTCAAGCGAAATATTTATTTTGTAACAATTAAGAACTTTTTAACCTGAAATCCTTTGATTAATCCGATTTTGCATTTATTTTTAATTTATTCATTTTTATTGAATTGATTTTTTTTTATTTTATATTTTTTTTGCTCTTTTCTTATTTTTGAGGGTTTTTTCCATCCTCAGATTTAGGACGCTACTTTTTCTTTTTCTGGTGTAATAAAGTTTCACCATATTATTGTTTATTTTTTAATTCCGTTCTAATTTTATTTAGAGTTTACTTTTTTATATACTTATTAAACCTGTTAAGTTAAACTAATATCATTTTTTTTATTTTCTGTCGCTGTTTGAATTTTTTGATGTCAGTCTATGTCTTTTCGTCCCCCTCATTTCACTTTGGCTTTACGCCTATATTTTGTTTTTTTATAACTCTTCTTTTTCCAGACAACTATTTTTTTTTAATTTCGAGTTTATATCTTAACTTTATTGTCTTTAGTTAAAAATCTTATTTGTTTTTCATCTTTGAGCGAATTCTTTATTCTTTTCCGGGCGAATTTTTATTTCGCATCATTTCTTTTTCTATTGTTTTTTTTTTTTAAACTTCTCAGTGTAATTCTTTGTAGTTTCGGCAAAATTCAATTTTGCACACTTTATTTTTGTTCGTATCGAATTAATCACAACGTTTTTGCTTTGATGGTTCAATCTTTTTCTTCTTTATTGCATTTTATATATTGAATTTTGCATTGTTAATTTTGACCTGTTAATTTTTGTTTATTTTCTCCACGCTTTAATTTTGTTCTATTGATAAATTCTATCCATTTTTTTGGAGAAGTGTATTTATTTGCATTTTCTGTTGGATTCATATTTTTATTTGCCCTGTCCTTATTTCTACAAATTTATTTTTCTTAAAAGAGGAAAAATTTATAATCCTGCTTGAATTACACTTTTATGAATCAATATTGACGGCAAATTTTAGATTGTACGAAAAAGAAACTTCTGATGTTTGCTTCTAAAGCAGAAACTCTGGATAAAAATAAATGTGATTCAGTGGATTACCCAAATCTCAGTGAATCGAAAAAGATCAAATATCAGCAAGGAAAAAATAATATTGATGCTAATAATGACCAGAATATGACCGGGGGAAAATGTATTGCGCTACAAACTAACCAAAAATTAAATAAAAAGAAGAAGAATTTTGATCCAGAAGAATTATCTTTTTTTTGGAAATCCCATCTAAAAGTATAATAAACATAGCGGAAATAGTGGCGCGATCCAAGAAATATAAACAACTCATAAATGAAGGTGGACACTTGCCAACCCCGAAGAAGTTTGAGAAAAGAATTGTGTCACTTTTCCTCGTGGACAAGCGTACGAGCAAAATTTATCGCTCCACAAGAGAGACAGTTGTGAAATCAATTGAGTTCTTGCGGTTAATCCACAAATAATAATTAGGTGATCCGGCTTTTTCACGTGTGATATACTGCTACACACCTCTGAATGTTAGCAAATCGTAAACTTATTACAAATTAATTGATAATCAGAATCGAGTATAAAGGCAGGCGTAGGACCAAAGTAGCGATACTTGAGGTTGCAGCTCTGGTAATCTGGGAACATCTAGCCGCCTACCCGTCACAGACGGACATATGCTAAGTGTGAGATGATTGGGATACGGACTTTCGACATCATACTGGACCGTGAAACCTTCCCCACTAACCGGAGCTCTCTTGATGAAGGGGACCTAAAAATGCTGGTTATTGTGATAGGCCGAAAAACAACATGCTGGAAATTTAGAGACTGGTCACTTCTCCTTTTACTACGCAGAGAAAAAGGCCTTTGGATTTCGGTCTCTAACGACCAAATTCATCCCCTGACTGAGTCTGTTATTTCCGCCTCGCCAGTGATGGAAATGCAAGCGAATTGGACTGGAGTGGTTAAACAAAGTATTGAGTCTCGTTTACGACCCACATTAGCTGTTTACATTTATGATCAGAGGCAATCTCCATGAAGCGGGTTGTCAGTCCCCTGAAGCTCCCAGGACTAAAGACACGGACAGTCTCTCTACTTCTTCTAGCGTTAAGGTCGACGCCCCGGTTTGACAAACGATATAATTTCATCAATTACAGAAGAGATATGAACTTGGGTATGAACATTCGAAGAAGATACTGCAATTGAAAACTGAGTTAGAGGCAAAAAATGAACAAATAATCACCACCAGAAAATGCATCATGCCCATTGACATCATGTCCCTCCTCCTCTGTCGTGAAATAATTATCAAATTATTAATATAGGCACTGATTTCACTATAAACAACCCATCTCGCTCAGCAGACATTCCTGTCCTTCCGAAACATCACTTCACATATTATGTCCTACTTCCAGAAATTTTCCCGCAAAACACCACGAAATACCTCCGCCTTCAAAATGGGAAATAATCCCTGTGTAGAGAGAAAAGAAAAAGTTCCATATATTTTAGTGGGGGACGCCCCAAGCTAAGAATTATGGTAACTTGTTAAAGAGTTGAAGTACATATTAACAATAAAATAATACAATTATTAAGGTGTAGAAAATCCCTTAAATTTTAAGGATGCGAAAAAAGTTCTGACAGTCATGTGTACTTGTTCGGGGCTCGGTCGATATGAGGTATGGTTGAGGAGGCCATCAATTCAGGTAAAATCATCCTCACTAGCCATCACGAAAAATGCTGAACTTAAAAAGCTCAAACAATTTCGTTCAGGGAGGGTACCAATTTTCGTTCACCCTTCCCGCTACAGGGTTTTAAAACTTACATATCCCCGGAACACTGGTTAACAATTGTGTATGCCCGGGGCCTGAGGTTGGAGTCTTGCTCAAGATCTTCAGTGTCTCTGGGCTGATGTATTTTGTTTAAAGGTGAGTCGTTTTTCAAATCGCGACCGTGAATGTATTCTATCAAAGATGTTTTTGCTCTATTCACCATGTTTCGATGGACGCTCGAGAGCTGTTTCTTGGCTTGGGAGAAAGTATGTGAAAGCTGGGTGTGTTCCTGTCTTTGCAGATCCCTCGAGCAGGCTTTTTGTACTGGATATCACCATAAAGGATAAGGTGTTTTTTTGTCTCAATGGGGTTTATGCGCCGAATAACAATGTGGTGTGGCCTGAGTTCTTTCGTTAGATCGAGCAGTTTTCTGATCAGTTTTGGAATGCCGTCTTTGACTCTGATTTAGATCGTATACTAACAACCCGCATGTGAAATCATTTCGGGCATATTTGCTCTTTTCGGTAAGTATCGTAATGAGAAAGCCTGGGAGGCTTCTCATTACTAATAGGGTGTAAAATTAGGTATAGGTAAGTCCCGTTCAATTTCCGACCACACAAATGCGTTTCAGAAACACATGATCCAATAGTTCTGCACCATATATGAGTTAAATGGCAAGGCAAACTGTCCTTTGTTTAGTAACAAATCGAGTAGAAGATATGTCTCAATTATGAATCGTTTGGTCTGATGCAAGCAAATTCGCCATGCCATACGTGTTTTTGAAAAACCGCCAGCAACCCTTGCAGTTGTACGGCTCTGAAACTATATTCCAGAAGAATATTATTAAAACAATGCATTTTCAACATACTCTTCTCTTTATATTTTGTCTTCTATATGTGCCATTTGTTAATCTTCGATTAAATAACTATCCTGGGGAAAGAAACTCATTCGAGTTATATGTTATCTTGCTAATCTGCTCAGCAATTCCTATTCAAAAGTTTGTTCCATCTTCAGTGGGCGATCCCTACAGGCGTACTTGTGTCAAACTAACACGAGTTTAGCCAATATGAATGGTTGTTGTGGCCTCATGTAATAGTTCACTGGCTAG
>OZ010571.1:24199545-24309545 GCA_963932145.1 Acanthosepion lycidas
ATATAGTAGAGTGTCTGTGGCGGGGGTCGTATCATAGATTTGTGGGAAAACTCTGATACTATCCTTTTAAATTAGATTTTTTTTTCTTAAATCGTATTCCTATCGTTTCACATTGGCGCTTACACTTTTGAATGCTTTCCCGGCCTAAAGTATGTGTTCTTCCTTCCGGGTATCATGATTATTACTAATTTTTCTTATTATTCAGTTATTATATTCTCGTTATAATGATTCTCTGTATGTACGTTCGAGATTATAAGTGATGTTTTTATTCCACGCGTTGTTCATATTTTCATTTATTCATTACCTCCAACCATATAGTATTCTTCTTCTTTTAAGCGTAATATCTCAGAATGTGCGCTCTCTCTCTCTCTCTCTCTCTAGGGTTAGCAAAGACATCACCCGAGACAAAAGGTCTCTATAGCAATCCATTGCAGTCTCACAAACCTTTTGCCTTTGATTATGTCGTACATAGAAATTCATTCTTCTAATAAAACAAACACTAAAGTATGTTATAAAAATAATGTAGAACAAGCAATGGTTAAAAAAATAATTAACAATACATATATATATATTTATATATATATATATATATATATATATATATATATATATATATATATATATATATATATAATTTTTTAATTTTGACTTAAATTTCCTCAATACTGTTTTGTTATATAAATATCGTTATCTCATACATACATTACTAGACAAACACACACATATACATATGTGAAAAATAAAGTAGGTTGTCTGCTTTATGAAAGGCATGAATAGTGTTCGAGATGACATCGTTGAATATTTAATAAATGCTGATGTGGCAATTTGAATTTGGTGCTCGTGAGAATCTTTACATTTGAACAAAAATGAGTTGATCCTATTTTAGCACAGAACTGAGGCTTTAAGCGTATTACTTAAATCTATTGAATTTTTCTAAAATTATTAAGTATACACACATTACAGTATGCTACAGTCAACAACAAAATTATTCGTACGTCCATCAATTTTAAATATTTCTATCTATTTCTCAGTATCGAATGCCGTATGGTGTCAGGTTCTTTTAATATGTTAATACGGACTGAAAATGGAATATAAACCAATTTTCAGAACACCTGGTTACATACAACAAATTTGACAGCTGAATTATTCAAAACAGAAAATGACAAAAATATTTGTTCATTAGAAAATATCGTTTTCAATTGATTGATCCGTGTAAGGAATTGACATAATTATTTATTCTCTGGAGCCTGTTTATTCTGTTGAATATTTGTTATAATTCCAGCAAAGAACATCACGTGTTGCATAGTGTGCCATCATTGTTATTCCTGTGTTAACAACACGATACGGAAGACAAAAGAGCTTCTCATTGACTTGAGACACAGAATTATTAACTTCTACAAGTCGGGAATTAGTAACAGCACTATTTCAAACCGGTTACATACCTCTAGATCTATGCTTCACAAATCATGTCACATTGTTGCTCGGTTTAATTTTGGTAAAATCTTCTTGGAAAAAGACAATTGCTTTTGGGAAATAGTACTAGGGAATGAGGAAAAAAATGAGCTAAAATAGATTTAGCGCGAGGAAGGTGATACTTTCCTCCCAAAAAACACAGTGAGAGCATTAAAGTTTTAGGCGTGTCGATGACGTATTTGTTTTTGTTTTTTTTATCTCAAGGTTGAGTGGACAATTGATGGCAATAAGAAAACTAATGAAATCTGCAGACTAAATCAAAATTCTAGATGGAAAATTCAGCGCAAAATTTTAATTTATGTCGGCGATTTAATTTCCCGCAAAAACGAAGATTACAATTTTGCATGGCCTTCAATGTGTCCTGACTTGAATTCTATTGACAAATCTATGCTACAAATTCAAAAATTCGAATAAATCATCGGTTACCAAAATATCTCCAGTTATTAGAAATTCTAACCGTTGACGAATGGAAGAGAATCCCAGAAAAGACTTCTGCAGGACTCATCAAAAACTTTAGAAAACAATTGCAGCTATTTATAAAGTTGAGATTCCATGGCTATTGACTATTAGCATTATGAAAATTGATGAATACTTTCAATTATTCATACTATATGAATACATTTGTCTTTTCCCATTTTGTATAATTGTCTCTCAAATGTGTTATATTTAAAATATTGTTATGAAAATTGAATGTATACTCCTTTTAGTCCTTATTATCATATAAAATCCCTGGAATCAAACGGGCATTAGATTCAGAAATATGGATAATAGGTTCAGAATTGATGGGTGTAAAAATAATTTCGTCGTAGAATTTATATTCTATAGTTATTGATTAAAGAGATCAATGTCAGAGATAGTGCGTATATAAATTTCTTGATGATTGATTTTAAGCATGAAACAGTCCATAACCACTGGTTTTAGACTGTAATGTAAACAGTATGTCTGCACGTTTGTGTGTGATATTGTGCGTGTATTTTTTATATGTTGTAAAAAAAATATTTTGAATGATTTTATTCCGTTTTTGTAGGATTCTTCTAATTATTCGTTATACAAGACATGTAACCCGTCAATTAAACAATCATAGCCTGACGAGAAGCATTTAAACACTTACATCAAACTCCTCTATCCCATAACGAAATATCTTTTATAGTAGTAATAATATTCAGGACACTTATTTATAAAAGGCATTTCTAAAGATTGTGAGAACTCCTAATATAAAAAGTACACTCACGTTAAGTAGCTTTTATACGAACGTATTCAAGGGGCTGTGGTTGCGTTTCGTAAAGGAAAAACACCAATCCTTATACTGAAAACTTATACAACTACCACAGAATACGTTGTAGGAAAAACAGGTGTTTCCATTGCCACGAAAAAAATGAAGTAAACGAGGAAAAGGATAACGAATTAGGCAAAAGGAATAATAAAAGACATAAACTAGAAGAAAACATTCCTTCACGCGACGAGCATTCGAAATTAATTGTACGGGTGAAATAATGAATAAAATCTTTAAAAAAAATTGTTTGTCCATCATATTCAACAAATTATTCATAAAAAAACAAAAAACGCTGCTGAGCTGATTTCAAATAAATTACATGAAGCAAGAATATTGACAAAGATGAATGCGGTTTCAAGTGAGAACTTTTCTCCTTTCGACATCCATTTGCTTAATGTCAAACATGAACCAATTAAGGATGTTGAAACTGCATTGCATCACATGGACAGCCAAATTGTTTGTGGCTGATATTCAGTTATGTGAATTCAATTCTGTATTTAACGCGAGACGCACACGTCCGTAGTATTCCTTTCTTAATTACTTCTTCATTTTGGTAAACTGTATTCCATACCTTCTTCTTTCATAGTTATTTGTAGGCTTGGTCTTCTTCCAGTTCTCTACACTTTGTGACGAAATCTAGATTTATGGCGTGTGTATCTGTCATTCTACTTATCTTGGATTTTTACCATTGCACATTTATCGAACCCAACACCAATACCGATGTAACCAATGTAGCATTATACAGAATTGATGATACCCTTGAAATCATTGTCGTCTTTGTCAAAAAAATTGATATCCTCTTATTAAAAACTGTATTTTTTTAAAAATATATCCATAGTTGCTACTTTTTATTTAATGAAAAGTGGGGATAAAGGATAAAAAGAACAGAGGGGCGATGGTGTCTCCTTGAAAGAACCCTCAACGGATATTCAGACAATATTAAGACAATAAACTACATCCCATATAAAGGCCTATGACTAGGAGGGTTTGATAAGTGGCGAAACACCTCATAATTGCTGGTTTACGAAGGTCCACCCTGGCACGGGCAAAAAAGTTAACCGTAAATATGGGGAAAAAACAGAATGAAAGTTTAAATATAAGTTTTAATACTAGCAATACATATTTTGGAAAAAGATGTTACCATGTTACTTCTTTTGGAAAGAGATAACTGCAACATAATTTTTGAAGAAATACATTATTATCAGAAATACATTTTTACTTGAAGTGCAGTTATAAAAAAGAAAAATATTACCAGCAATAAATTTAAGAAATATATTACCAGCAAAGCTCTTTTGAAAAAATAAATTACCAGCAATATATGTTTGGAAAAAAATTTACCAGCAATAAAAATATTGTCAGCATTAAATTACACATTGAGTTTGATATGCCGTGCAAGAAACCAAACCGAACAATTGCAATTGTAGTACCTTTGGTGTGATTTAGGTATAATATGATTTTCCACATTTCCATGCTATATTTAAAGAAATTTACTATTATTATTATTATTATTATTATTATTATTATTATTATTATTATTATTATTATTATTATTATTTCCTTTGATTTCTAATATTTACACATTTCGTTCCGTGTCTTAACCAGAGATCTATGTTCAGAAATGGCTTCATGATATTTTCACTGAAATCCTTGCTAAAAATATCGAAGAACATAGATATTTTATATACATCAAGCTCTTCGTAATATATAAGTTGTACTTGTAAGAACATTTTTTTTTATTTCTTTAAGGCATGGACCATCAGAAACCTATTCACTGAGATTATCAGCACATGTTTCCAATCAATTCAAGGGCTTCAACTACAACTGAAATTGTTAGTGTACTCATGTTCCACATTTTTCGATGTCCACTTCAATATCCTTGTATTGTGATAGTTTTTTTTTAAGATCTTCAATGATACATTACAAAATGCAAGGGCACAAAGATCAATAACAAAGCCCATTCTGTTTCTGTGTCGTTTGAATATACACAGACATATAAATATAATATTTAATTTTACACACACACACATGTAAGAACAGTTTCCACATTTTTTATGTTACTCACTGCTTAAAAAATATACGAAAACGTCGCTCTGATTATTTTCTTCGATAAAGTTTTATAGATGATGTCTGTCATCGAACTGCCGAGACGTCAAAGCAGTTACTGTCGGTTTAAACACAGCTACGGTCGGTGAAAATATGCATTTCTGCTATATTTCAAAATTTAAAGTACATATTTTTTCATACCAGATTGGTTATACTTTATTTCATCTGATATTCCTTAAATAAATATTAATTAAGTAGAGATTATTTTGGAATGATTTTTTATAAAGAGACTTACACTGCGATGAAAGACGATTCAATAAAATCATTCATTTTCCAGTAGTTTTTTTTAGCTCTACAGCAATGTATTTCGATTACTGGAAATATTAAATTGGATCGATCAGGTGAAGTAAACTTAAAATATGAGGTTCAACAAATATATCGAATTAAAAAAAAAAATTTAAACCTCAGGTATCGGTTTTGTGTAGAGTTCCCTTTATTAGAGTAAGATTTTTGTGATGCACTGTTTTTCTATGATAGTGAGGATAGAATTGGTGTACCTAGTTAATTTGCTTCTTTATTCACACACACACGCACACACACACATATATATATATGTATATATATATATATATATTCATACATGTTTATTTAAATAATATAGACAAGTGTTTCGATTTTACTTATATTATTTTCATAACTTCTGATAAGCTTGATAACATTATCATTAAACGAAAAAGAAAATGAAATTATTGATACATAATTTTTAATCTAATCTAAGCTTTCGGCTTACATAAGAATTATCAAAGATGACAATTACTGTACAATATATTAAGCAATACACGGACAAGAATGTGATGATAGTCTGTTTCTGTTTACATGGATGATTTCCAAGCAACGATAAACACGGGCATATAAGACGTCATGAGCTGCGGTGCGATTTTCGCTTCCAGCCTCTTATATATATATATATATATATATATATATATATATATATATATATATATATATATATATATATATATATATATATATATTAGTTGGATATACGACAACTACACTAACATGACGTCTTACACTAGACATGGTTGACAAATTAATTCATAGCAAGAGATCTACATCAACATTCCTGCCCACATTCACAATATAAAATCTTACTCATCGACAACACTACTATCATGAACCACGAAAATAATCAATTCAAGCAACAGATCCTAGAAGCAAAATATATTAAAAACTTAAAGCATGAACTGAATAGAATCATCTGTGAATACTGCAGTAATGTTTTGAAATGCCTATAAAGGAGCAGTTTTTCACTGGTTAAAACGCGCATGACCATGATATTATAACATAGAGGAAAAATTACATAATTGATACTTTTTCACTTTCTAATGAACGCTGAGCATATTGTGAATCATTTGCATTTAAAAGCATAATGAAAAATTCCGGTAAATGATAGCAACACACTGTTTTGTATAAATAGTTGTACCCATGAATAACATATAGCATTGTGCTACTTGCACCCTTGAATATAATCTTGGAAGAAGACCGAAATTACTTGGGAAATTAAAATAAAGAAATTTAAACATTTTTCTCATCCTTTAATATTAAGAAACGGAAGGTTATTCGTGATTACGAACGGATTTTCTTAAAAGTTAGTAGGCATAATGTCTATAATTTATTCAATTAGATATGCCTGGAAGAGAAATTTCTGCCTAAATACTCAATATATATATATATATAAGAATGTAATCTAAAAATAAATACGTCTCAATTCACTTCCATCCAATGGCTTTGAGGAATAGTTTCCGACGGATAACAAATCAGTCAAATTTCGATCCCAGCTAGAATCTATTGAATTTTTAGACACACTGATGTGCTGTGGAACAGCGAAACAGTCTGTCTGTGGATAACTATACATATATATATATATATATATATATATATATATATATATATATATATATATATATATATATATATATATATATATATATGGAGAGAGAGAATTATTGACTTAAATTTATAATTATACTGATATTGATATATATTAGAGGGCTTAGATTCCCTCTCTCAGGGAAATATTTCTGTCGATTTAATCTTTAAGTACAAATAGAAAATTATAATACAAACTTAAAAGCAATAAGTTAATATCATATAATTTTAGTAACTGAAAATACAATGTAAGAGAACAATAAAAATGTATGAATTATTAATTGTAGAAAATAATTTTACATCGTACATACAAGAATTTTGTGGAATTATTTAAAATTTTAGTGAATTATTTATTTGAATCGTATTTTGCACACACACTAGTACTTTGCTACTGTTTTCTTCTTTTTCTTCTTTTTGTAGTAATATAAAGCGTGGAGAAATGAATAAATGTCAGTTGTGAGAAAACAGAAAATATATGTTCGAAATCGCAAGAGCTGTAATGGTGAGAAATTCCAAAAGTTGTATACTGTTTCTTCGAGAAATACATACGGAGAATATTAGAATTGAGTTTTGCAAACATACAGATTAAGAATTTTTTAGTTGAGCATTTTCCAGATAAATTCTGTCACTGTAACCGTGATCCATTTCGTATTTACGGCATTGTGCTGAAGAATTTATATAAATATAATCAGATACATGCAGTATTTTCCAATATAGCACATAGAACCTTACATATTCACATGCATGGTTGCGGAAACGTACCCCTTGGTAAAGTCTATGAATATATTCAATAAATATACTTTAAAAACGCAGTTATCTTTGATTACATGATCTTCTCCCATCCGTCGTTCTAGACACACCAACGATCGGCACCTCAGGATTTCTTTTTTAATTCTGTTGTTCTTAACATTTCTGGTTTAATATAAGACAGGACTGTCATAGCCAAAGATACTGTGTTATCACTATACTACTTACGATGTTAAACACATCTGTTTATGTTCCATTCTACGTCAATAATAACGGACTCTATGAGCATGTTGTGTATTTTAAGACTACATTGAAAATTTCAGTTGCAGTTGTAAAAAGAAAACAGAAGAGAGCGTCACGTATACACAACAATAGGCTGTACGGTGTTATTTGCTTCTGGTAGCACCAGGTATAGCAGTGCCGCCTTAGCCACCGAAAATGTATTACCTCTCCTGCTTGGTTGCTGACGAGGGCAGGGAATCGCACGTGCTTTCACACTTTGAATCGTCTCTGCCACAGTTAAACTGAGTTTTAGAGTTTCGAAGAGACCAACAGCGGATCCCATGAAAGCTATTGACTGGAAAGCAGTCTACCGTGACAAAAATCTATCATCTCAGTATGCAGTGAAAGTGTTTAACAAATTCAAGGACTCTCTCATTACGACCCAGAGAACTCTCAGTTGGATTCAAGGAACATAGACCTGATCTATGGAAACTTGATTAAAGCCAATGAAGAGGTGGCTCTATCTACGCTCCCCAAAAAACAAAAATCACGAAGAAGTCCAGTTAGATCAGGCATCAAAATCTCAGAAGCTCGAGAAAATCTCAAGAAAACCTCATCGATGTACCACTGTCACCCTACTCAGAGCAATAAGAAGTTAACAGCTACTAAAAAATCCCTCGACCATGCTTATCTTGAAACAGAAGAAGCTTATATAAATGGGAAAATAACTGACATTTCCCATCTTCATATCAACCAACAACACTCTGCAGCTTGGAAAACTATTAATGAACTAGTGGGAAAAGGATCAAAACCTCCACCAACAATTAAAGATGGCAGCCGTGAGCAACGGCTTGGTAACTGGCTTTCTCATTTCAAAGACCTCCTTGGTAATTCCGCAAGTCTTTCTGACCACGTGTCCCTCACAAAAGTTCAAATTAATAGTGCTTTGAACATATCAACAGGAGAGTACACCATTGCAGAGTTGAAATGTGTTCTAATGAAGACAATGAACAAAGCTTTTGGTCCTGACAAGATTCCGGCCATCTTATGGAAGGGCCCTATTTTTTACCAATTACTTCTTGATCTGTACAATTATGCAAAGGCCAGCCACGTTTCACCAACCATCTGGCTACGATCAGAAATCATCCCCATCCCAAAAAAGGGTGATTTAACATTAGCAACCAATTATCGCGGTATTTCGTTGCTTCCTAAAGCTGCGAAAATCTATAACAAGCTTCTTCTAAATAGAATTCGCGCTGAAGTTGAATCCATTCTACGCAAAAACCAAAATGGTTTCCGCCCAGGTCGTTCCACTCTTGGACAAATCCTCACATTGCGTAGAATAATTGAGGAAATCACATTCTGCAATAAAACTGCAGCTCTTATCTTTGTAGACTTCAGCAAAGCTTTTGACTCAGTCAACCGCGAGATTATGCTTGAAATTCTAGAAATCTACGGCAAACCAGTAGAAATCATTGAAGCAATCAAAGTATTGTACACCAACACACAGGCCACTGTCCTGACCCCAGATGGAGAAACAGAACCTTTCGAAATTCTGGCTGGCATTCTCCAAGGTGACACACTTGCACCTTTCCTTTTCATCATTGTAATAGACTACATCATGCGTATATCAGTGGATACAATCAAAGAAAATGGACTGATGTATCAGCCTAGAAGAAGCTCACGTCATCCTGCACTTTACATCACCGATACTGATTTTGCCGATGACATTGCACTGTTGTCTGACAACCTCATTAGTGCCCAAGCACTCCTTTCTTCTCTTGAATCAGCAGCTAACTGTGCAGGTCTACACCTAAATGAAACCAAAACTGAGTGTATGCTAATTAACATTAGCAACAATCACGAGATCAAAACACTCTCAGATAACATCCTCAAATGTGTCAAAGACTACAAGTATCTAGGATCACGCATCAAGAACTCTGAGAAAGACTTCAACATTAGAAAAGGCATAGCATGGACTGCTTGTAACAAAATGGATGAGATCTGGAAATCCAATCTTGCTCGTCAATTCAAAATCCAACTTTTCCGCGTACTTATTGAGCCAATCTTACTCTATGGCTCTGAAACTTGGACTCTGTCAGCAAAACAACAGCGCCGTTTAGATGGATGTTATACACGACTTTTAAGAAGAGTTCTTAATCTCTCATGGCGAAACCAACCAACTCTAGAAATGATATATGGTGACTTGTCGAGAGTATCAACTTTAGTTTGTAAGAGACGTGTCCATTTCGCCGTTCATTGTGCACGTGCCACAGATGAACTTGTGTCATCATTTGTACTCTGGAGGCACCCATCATCTGACAATCGATCCCGCAAGTTAACCTTTCAAGATAGGATAAAACGAGACACATTGATCCCTAAGGAAGATCTTTTAGGTGCTATGACCGACAGGGAATACTGGAGAGGTGTAGTGAGTTCAATCTCGGCTGAGGCCGCAAGATGATGATGATGATTCACATTTTGTATTTACAGAATAGGAGCGCAGATGATGCGACCCTGTATTGTCTTTTACAAAACAGTGTTTTTTTGTTGTTGTTTTTTTAATATATGCCACGCAGTTTTATTCCTTGTAACTTCTCTCTCTTGGCGCCATCGATGTTACCCAAAAGATAGGTAGACATCTGAAGTGATTGGAAAGATGACTTTTCCTGTGGATTTTGAGGTTAATTATCTCAGGGTTTTTTTTACCGATGCTTTTCCCTTGATTGGTTATCGCCACATGTGGAGCCTTAAAAACAGTTTTTCTTTTCTCGGAGTTATTTTTCTACGCATATAATATACTATGATTACAAAGACATTCTACGCATTACTATATATTTAGTAAAAATCTTTCACTGGGCTCGTTGAGTTTCTAGATGTATTTTGCATTGAATATTGAATGTTTGTTAGGAAAAAAATGAAAACCTCCTAAGTGGGTACTTAATTCTAAACGCGTACGCACCAAAACAGTTCACAGGACTATATATCATCTTAATTGAAAAACAAAACAAAACGAAAAAAAAACAACCAAACAATAAAACAACTTGTCTATGCAGGAAAAAGCATTAGCAGAACGGACATTGGTAAAAACGTTTCTTTCTCTCAGCTAATCAATCTGTTCAGGGCCACACAGCTACAAATATGATAAAAAAAAGCTATTCAAAGTATATTTCTCGTAAAATGATAGGGACATCATAGTAAATTATGTTTTATGTGCGAGTGGTTTTTCCTTAGCCATGTCTTCTCATTTAATACACCGTTTTCTCCGAGAAATGGCCCACTGTGACATGAAATATACTGCGAATGAATTGATTTGCGAATTTTCCACTGAAAAAGCACATTTGCATTTGTCCTAGAATAGTTCTATATCCAATGGAATACATCTTGTTCAAGTTGCGTTGAATTTCCTTTTCAAATGTAGAATTATATAAAGATGTAAATGCTTCATGTTTTATGCTGGAAGCTGACTATGAAGAAGTTAAATAAGTTTCCCGTAATGATCATTATTATGATCACCGATGCATTTGATGGTATAAATTTTTCCTTGGCCGTACAATTCTAGTCGAACCAAATAAGATTAGTTTCATTTCAAAGTGCAACGATATATTTAAGTCATCAAATTGTTTATTAATTAGCATGTTAGAAAAAATATCTGGACGTTTTCGGAGAATTGCAGTTAAGGTTGACTATCAAGCTGATTTTTGCTTTTATTAATGTGGGAAAAATTTAAGAGATAACAGGACAAATTGTAGAAGATCTTTTATATTGGAAATCTGATAGGAACATGAAAGTTATATTTGACAGTATAAAACACAATTTCGGGTTAATCTATATAAGAATAATGAGGAAGATATATAGCGTATTCAAGTATATAATGTTTAAAAAATCTATCACTATATGAAGAAAAAAAGTAAAAGCATTTAATCTATATCAGAAAACATTATTGTATATAAAAAGGAAACCAGTTTTGTAGCTGAATATGAAGGAAGAATCAACAATATAAATGCAACTTCTGTTTCATAACTCTTTAATATAGAAGTTAAGAGAAGTATATTTAGGTATATATTGCCCTGGTCACAAATCTTATGCTAAGTTGTTACAGCAATTCATATTAAATATTGCTGCTACTACTACTACTATAAATAATAATAATAATAATAATAATAAGGATGATAACAATAATAATGTGTTAAATATCAATGTTGAAGTATATCTACTTCAAATTAGCAGAATTGTTTCGTAATGCGTCATTTACATTCTTGGCGTCAGCTGGATCCCAAATTATTTCTTTTTATTTCGTACCTCAGTATATTGACCGAAATATATTTCATTGATATTGTTCATAATAATGAAGAAAGAAAGAAGAAAGGAAGAAAACAACAAAGAAAGTAAGCAAAAAAATTTATAAAAAAAATTAACGTGGCACTTCGTGCTGCGTAGGTCCGTGCTCTATCAAGCTGCAGACATACTTAATAGTCAAAGTATTTCTTCCTTTAATTTTATTGGTAATCTTTTAAAAATCTCTAATGATTTCATTCGCTGTTTTTTAAAGAACATATTTTTATTTTTAACTTAATTTTTCAAATTTACATTTGAAATATTTTACTCCGAACAATATAAGTTTTTAGAGGGATATATCAATTGAAAAAAGAGTAAATTAAATTTATCCCTATTTAAAATCGGCGAAAATCAAAGAATGTGGCAGCATTAGCATGACTAGTGTAGTGTTGAGAAGATATCAGTAACCAGTACTGATCATAAACCTATAATAAATTAAACTAAAAATTCACAGACAGAAAAATACGTAAAGACACTGACGCATAAACATATATATGCACACGCACTCGAGATAAATACACACGTTATTAAAAGAAATAATCGCAGAGACAACTATATTACGCTATTGAAAAATACTGGTGTCAGCCTCGTTCGAATAATCCTGCACTAATGGTAATTTCTCGATAGTACTCGCTCGAATAGTAATCCTTTTAGTGATCCGAGTGGTGAACTAGTTTAGTGAATAGAGTAGAAATAGCGATCAGAATAGTAATAGAGTCGAGACTAGAATTGCAGATCTGAATAGCATAGATGATACAGTAGAATATAGCGATCCGAATAGTAAAAGGGGATAGACTAGAAATACGAACAATTAGACGCCATGCTTGTTCCTACCTATGCGTTTCCTCTATGGTCACGTGATCTACTTTATTCAATAATGAGTTCGCCCTAGTTTGCTCACTGGCGATCTATGTTCAAACCCAAGTGTCGGCAGCGACACTTTATTCTCATATAACAAAAACATATCTGGTTCGATCATATCAATTCCGCTTTCATTTCTCACCAAAAAAGGTTAAATTATGTTTTAAGTAAATACTGAAATCCTAAATATGTGTGATGATATGCTATTATTAGTTGTCAAAGTACTATCTATATAATGGGATGCTTCATGGATTGATAAAAGATCATGACCAATCATTTTAAGAAGATTTTTCTTGAGAATTTTATTTTTATCAGCAGTGGTTAGCAAAAGAAATTATTGAAACTTTTTTTATCAACGGATAGGCACACACTTTTCTGCCTCTCTTAGAGTTTAACTCACCATTACATTGTAACTTTTATTTTCTATTCGAATGTAAAATCATTTTGGACACATTTTTTTCAGTTCTGTGTTTTTGGTTTTCCATTATAACTGCCTCATATTATATAATGTCGCATTTTATATATTTATTTCGATTTCATTTATGAGTTGAGCAATGCGCCCAACCCTTCACGAAATCTTCCGTTAATGGCAGCAAATATTCACAATCATTAATTTAAATGTTTGCTCATTCTTATGAACATATCATCTTTTTCTTACAAAATCGCCTACACTATTGATAAAATTTACAAATAATGGAGAATGATATAGTGTTACATCTTAAAGGAAATTCATCAGGGAAAAAAATACTGCGGAAAAGTGATAAATTATTATATTAGGCTGACCGACTCCTTCGCTGAAAAATAATCTTGGCTCTAATGACGGCTCAATTTCTTTGCAATAGATGGTGTCAACAAATTAATTGTATGTATGGAAGTGTCTCAGAAGAAAATCTCTGCCGTTGGCCTTGCTTGCTCCTTCAGCCCTGGTCAATCGTGTACAGATGGAGGTTATAAAAATATGTTGACCGATAGCAAAGTTCATTGTAATCTATGAGCTGTTTACAAATGTTGAAAAACATTTGGTTTATTTGGCATCGTAACTGCTATTTTTGATTCTGCAAAGCTTGAAAGGGAACGACATGAGAAATTATTTGAAGTAAACAATATATTTAAAACAATAAAATAAATATTATAAACAATATATCTTCGTAATCAAGAAATATTATTGCATGGGCATGACGAAGGGACATATAATTTGAACAATTTTCGCCAGTTATAGCATTGCTTTTCTGAATTAAATAGTATCTTTTCATCAATACTTTTTTAGACTGAATTTGAAAATACTCCATTTATTTCTGTACAGGCAGATGAAATTATCGATTGTGCATTGTGTGAACGGACTTCTATTGTAATCCGATATTTTGTTGAATGCAAAATAAATGAAATATTTTCAAGATTATATTATATAAGTAATGATAAAAAATGTATTTCAAGATTAGCTGTTGTAATAGAAACTGATTTAAACACATTTAGTAATGTTAAAAGAAACGTATGATGGAACAGCTGTAATAGCAGGTGAAGAAAATGTCGCAAAATGAAATTGAGAGTAAAAGGGTTTCCTTTTGGTGACGTCATTCATTATTATCCCCATAAGCTTAATTTGATTTTAAGTTGAAGAGTCGAGAATGTTAATGGTGTTAATGTATTTTATTTCATATTTATGCATCTTAAATAATTTTATATCTTATAGTACAATACTTTCTATGCTTAGGGATTCAATGTAAGTATTCCATTACTGTGCGACAAAATGGAGTGTTATAGATACAGAAACGCCTCACCTCTAAAATATTTATGTGAAAAATGCATTTCTATTAGGTCTGTGCAAAAATAATATCGTTTTTGGCGTATTTTTTAACGTCAAAAAACGATATTATTTTTGCACCAACCTAATACTATATTTTCACGTGCTAAGAAAAAGGTTGGCATTTTAAAATTAAAATAGTTTAATTAAGATATTTCAAAAATAAATTATTTAAATTCAATACACTTAAAATCAATGCAATGATGAAGAGTATAAAAAAAATTATCGAAACAACAATGCTTGGAATTGAACTTCTTAATGATTCTGACTCAACTCTGTTCCAAAAATGACCAAAGCAAAGAAAATGAACGATGAAATATTTAAGAGTATTTTATTGTCATTAAGGGTGGGAATTGCTCACATTGAAGAATTTGAATATTTTGAAATATTCCATATGAAGAAGTTTGAAATGTTGCAGATAACTTTCCAATGATACATGTAACAACACTGAAAAGCAAATACTCAAATTTATTTAATTACAAATATTAGTAAAGGAAAATAATATTGTTCAACGACAAGAATGATTTTAAAAAATGAGAATCAAGTCATGCCATTTTGGAATTGCTTAAAAACTAGTTTTCTTAACTGTATTTCCAGAGACTGTGAAATTCATAATATTTTTTATCAACCATACCTGCCATGACTTTTAAAAACAGAGCGGCTATGTGCTTTTAGCGTAGAGACCATCAAAGCTATTAGCATGAAAATATTAATACAGAAGACAAAGTGATATAAACTTACGCCGATGGGAATGAGAATGAAGCCGAGCTGCCATCTAAAGACCAATATTATTGCTGATTCTTTAATGGATTTTTTCAAGAGGCTCAATATAATTTGCAGGGACACCAAACTAAATGTAGCAGCTATATTGTAAGCATGACAGACCTATAGATAGGTAAAATAAATTCTGGAGAGAAAAAATCTCTCGCACGTCACAATAAACCAAAGTTTTTTAGCAAAATATGATTTTCATCTTGATTCATGCCATCCGCTTAATATATTATCGAATTCAGGCATGTATAATGAAATGCATGTAAGAGACAAATTACATGATATCTGAAATCATTGAATCCATTCATTAATTGGCTGAACTGAAATATTAATTTCATTTCTATTAATTTTTCCGTTCCAAATAATCGTTGTTCGCATTTGTCTACATCTTTCAATCTTTCTTATTATTTTGATTCTGTTTTCATTGTTTGCCCATTTCTTTTACTTTTCCCGGCTTAAGTACGTTTCCATTTATTCTTTGTTTATTTCCTTTACTTTATTCCTATATTCTCTCTACAATTGCTCATTTCTCTTTTATCGAAGTCCTTTTTTATTTATATCATTTTTTTTCTATATTTTACACAGCATTCAGCAGACGCCAAGTTTTATTTGAAATACTGTTTCCGATAAGGCCTTAAAGGAACGAATTACAGTTAGGTCACACCATTTTGGGGGCTGGACACTTGTTGGGCAACTCTCGATCACCGAAGACTCGGACAGAGAAAACGGACAACGTTGACAGCAGGCAATAAATATTACTGTCCCTTAAGATTTCTATCCATGCAAGTCAAATCCATTCCTTTTCCCTGTAAAACACACAAAAAAATGTTTGATGGAAAAATCAATGAAAATGCACTCGTCACTACAAGAAGAACACGCAGTTTATTCGTAAAAAAATCCTATTGCATGGCGGGTAATTACCACATTTGCGTTCTCTTTTTGAAGACAAGAAATTGCAAATCGACCGTCCTTATGTCTTCGTTTGATGATGACGTACAAGATCTGATTCGTTGTTGAAGTCTTTACAAGAGTGAAAAGTTTGTAACACACTAAGCATAGCATTCATCTAGCGTAGACTTCCAAGAGAAAAAGAAATCGCAAATACCGTTAGAAGCTTCCACGTTTAGTTACAAAAATCGAATCTTAAAAAGCAGATTTATTCCTTATTTTCATGTATTTTTTCTTCGAAGAATGAAAAAATTAATTCCACTTTATAACTATTGTTTGTAAAGTGATATCCATATTTTATTATATAAATCAAAACTATCACCTTTATAGAATTTTCTTCTGATAGCCGAACATAAACCAACGTATGAACATTGAAATCATTATATTTTAAAACTATACTATGTTTTTTATATTTCGATAGACCAGGTAATAACCAATTTAAGAGAAGGAAAACTAAGCATAGAGAGTGTAAGGGAAATAAACTTCATTGACTTTCCGTAGTAATCACTGAAATGCATAAATAATCACATAATAATTGTACGTTATTAATTTGCATGACAATTATGCCCTGAGTGTAACTGATAAATAGTGGTCTATTCCGTTTTGATCGCGAATGAAGCCAAAAAACGCCAAAGAATACGTGTTTTCAGTCAAAATATGTGAGGAAAGAAGGAAACTTAGAAGTTTTTAACGACTGTTTCACTGAAATGGAAAAATATGTCAATTTCAATTATTTTCATTTGACCCGACTTCTAAAATGACAATCAGAATTTATATTCATTATTGTTATTTCAATATTTTGTTAACGCTGTTAAACTCAAATATTAATCGATACAATTGGGTGAATTATACGGATGTTTTATTGTCTTACAACTCATCATGAACTTAGTCATTCGTTAGCTGAAGAATTAAGTTTCATCAACAATTTACAATAGGAAGTCCACGAAAATTTCACGAGTTGATTCTAGTAAAGTACTACATTATTTATAGAATTATGACTTCCAAGTTCCTGAAATTACGCGGCATATCTAAAAATGAATACAGCGTCTGAAAGCTTTCTACAAACCAAACCAAAAACCAAAACAAACATTTAATACAGCACGGGATCGCGAATCGCTTGAACCATCAGAGTCGTAGGGGCACTAAATATACTGCAGCCGCAGTAGAATTGTTGTTTCATGGGCAAGATAGCCTGATAGAGCCCAGCCGTCTCCAGGCAGATTTGGAATTCAGACATACATTCTGCTAGACCGGTTGCCAATCAGTTTGTCCTGCTATTTATATTTTCATACCATTCCCAAGGTTATTAGCGCGTAAGTGAATGTAAAAGATCCAACTGGATTTCAAACTAAGCTCTCTGATTCCTCAATCCGAGCCCATTCATTAATTTACAGTGTTTCCTGTTAGTAAATCAGGCCACTATAAAGATTTAAACAAAGATGTTAGCTTCAATTTTAATAATCACTTGTTTCAAAACTTGAAAGTACCAAACATTTATTCCAGTTAACTGTTTATTTTGAAAATATAGTGAAGGATTTGTAAGAAAATTATTGATTTCAGCTATTCTTTTGATTTTACCGCAAACAAGGCGTTAAAACCACAAATATGCAAGGGATTCCTGAATGAGAATAAAACTGAGAAAACATCGAGGATAGAGAGAGAACATTAAATGGACAGGATTCAGTGAGAGAGAGAGAAGATAACGTGGGTTATTGTCTTTAATTCTTTGAAGAACGTTGTCGATAAAAAAAAGCAAGAAGACGTAAGAGAGTTCCGCAAAGGAGAAAAAAAGCGAGATTAGCTCATGTTTACGACGATCATTTTCAACACTAGAAACGTTGGAAACGTCTGCCAATCTAATATTGCACATAAATTCATGATGCCGAATTTCCAAAGCCGAAAGCTTAGAAAAACGGATGCAGAAATATTACCAGAAAGGTAACAGAAAATCTACGTTACGGTGGTGTGAGAGTGACTGCAGTTGTGATGTCATAACAAGACTGATGACATTGCAGATTCTTCTTAGTATTGTGACGAAAAACACTAGATAAACAGCATTCTAGAATTTCTAGATACATAGCATTTTATGTTCGTTTGATATTCAAGTAACTCTGAATAATGTAAAAATATCACAGATATTTACATCAATCTCTGTTCCATTGAAATGTTGGGAATTGATCAGCATTTTTGGAGGGGAATATTAAGGAGAATATTTATATTAGATGTTTATATACGCGAATATAAACGCAAAATTATATCAGAGATATATATATTTTTAAATTGTCGTTTTCTCCTTCAGTAATGATCAAAAGTAAAAAATAGAAACTTAGATATTGTGAAAGGAGACTAGATTATCTACCCACCACATGATGTCGGCGTATGTTATACGTGCGTCTATGTAATGTATAAATGTATATGTACGTTGTGCGTGATTATCTTACATGGGCTTGTGTGGTATACACAATTTGACTCAGTGTAAAATACAACATTGGAATAATAATTTCTTCTTTCACACAGTTTGTATAAATATTAAACGGGGCTGAACAATAAAATTATGGAGATAGTAAGAAGAGGAAAAAGAAAAGTTATTTTTTAAACTCAACAAAATCAGACAATTATAAGGTGTCATTGATCTTTTCGAATGTTATTCGGTAATATACATAATTATTTTAAAGCTTTTTTTACACTTCGAAAATATAGTTTTATGCATAATAGAATTAAATATAAAGGCGCATATACTAACCTCTACCCAAAAATCATTTGAATACAAGTGAAATAGACATCTGTGATGCGAAGGTTAGTGTCTAACTCAGGTGACAGTTGGGTAGCTTGAAAAGAGGATAGTCCGTAACTTTGAAGTCAATTCTATGTCTCCTTTGATATTTAAACAGAATACATTTTCTAATAAATGTAGTATTCTAAGGGGGAAAATCATACTCACTTGAACTATTATCATCTTGCTCTCAGCGAATCGATATCTACCAAAATAATGTAGGATAACATTTAACTGATTGCGAGTTAAGTTAAAGAATAAAAATTTGCAAATTCAGGAGAGCGGTTTGTAATTAAAGGTAACCAGATAAATCATGTTTTTGTATATAACGTCAACAGATAAAATGATAAATATAATTATACCGCTATTTCTTCAAATGTTTACGCAAACGAAATCATAATACAAGCAATTGCAAAGCATGTAAATGCATCATAAATTTATTTTTGTTATTCCAAAATTTTAAATGTAAAGAATTGTGGCCGATTTCCTCAAAGATGAAGAAGAGACTCAAGGCCAGAGAAATGTGGTTCTACAAAAGGATGTTAAGGATATTATGGACCGAGCGTGTGAGCAACGATGAGATCTTAAAGAGGTTGCAAACAAGGAGGCTTATACTTAATGTCAGAAAGAGGGAGCTGAAGTTTCTGGGACACATAATGAGGAAGAGGGGCTTGGAGAATCTAATACTCACGGATCGAATAAAGGGAAAGAGAGACAAGGGAAAACTACACGTGACATGCCTAGCGGACTTAAGCAAGTTGATGACAGAACGTCGTCTGGGGGAGGAAGCAGAAGTAAAAATCCTGTTGACTGCTGCAAGGGATACAGCGAGGTGGAGAGCCATCATCGCGTACATCCTGAAAGGACATGGCACAAAAAATAAAGAATTCCTAGTTGGCAACTTGTTTTTTGCTCTCTCTCCCACTACTCTCCAGACACAGTGAACATGTATAGCACGCCGTGTAATGAAGTTTTAGTTAAGTTTACGTGTGAAGCTGACGCTAGGTGACCATTTTCAAAATCCGAGATGATTAAGTTTAAAAATCTCTATCTATAAAAATCAGGATGTGTGTGTGTGTGTGTGTGTGTGTGTGTGTGTGTGTGTGTGTGTGTGTGTGTAACGAATGCACGGCCGCAATTTTTGACAGATTTGCACCAAAACTTACATGCACATGCTACTAGTTAGTGGGAAGGCCAAGACTGACTTTTCTTTTCTCAACTCCCATCGATAGTGGAAATAATCGCTTTTTTCATGCTTCTACGGCAGTTTTCGTGTAGTTTGCGGCCATTTACCACTGGCCAGAGTGAGAGCCTAAGCTGGCTGCCACGAATAGGCAGGACGATTCTATAGACCAGCGTGAGAGTCAACAGGTGACTGACACGAATTTTAACTAGGATGCTAGCATGCTAGCATGCAAAAACAATCGATAGCTGCATTCGTCACAGTTGGGAAAATTTAAATCTGCATGGCACTTTACTCCCATTGGCTCATTCGATTGCTTAAACTCAACGTTGATTCTGATTCCGCAGAACGGGTTTAGGTGTGAAAAACTATTTGTTGTTAACATTCTTTTTTCATTCGGTTTTCCCAATTACGAGTCCTTTTTGAAAGCTGATCGTTTTCTGTTCATTTTGTTTAGTTCTTTTTTCGTAACAGACTTAATGTTTGGTATAGAGCTTAGAAAAAATTAGCAGTGTGAGATAAGCAATAAGTAAGGCATGTATCAACATCAGCGCGGCAAAGGGCATTCCTTTAAAGGCAAGGCAGGGCAAAAAATCTTAAGTCAAGTGATAGCGATTGCTGTATGAGTCGTACGAATTTGAGTCAAGCACGGGTGACGCCGGGCCATGCTGCTAGTTATAACATAATCTGAAATAAATGAAAATCTTCACAGATGGTATATCATCGGCCATCAATTTTTGGTCCTAATCGGATGATAGGCAATACATAAGTGTATGTAGTCTCTATATAATATCCAAACATAGTCCATTAAATGATAGAAAGTTGTGGAGAGCTATGATCGTCCAAATCTTGGAGAGCTATATAAATGACGAGGATATAAAGAAAGTTTACTTAATAAACAGTTAATTTCATTCAGATAAAGATAAATAATATTGCAAACGTTTTATGCGATGTGATGAATACTAAGGAAACAAATAGAAATGTTTGAACAAATAATTATTCTATTTGAAGTCATTTCGTCTTAGGCATATTGAGTGATAAATATATTATTATATAAAAGTTGAGTAGGAAAAATATCAACACTTCACGAATCAAGAAAGTAATAATACAATCCCACAATGACATGTTTTCCTAATCAGAGATGTGTTAAAGAAATATTCATTTAACATTTGATTTTTCGACATTTAAATATTTTTAGGATACGGCTTTAACTTTGACGAGCAATTAGGTGAGATTTAGAACTGAATATATTTCCGGCTAATCGAAAGATTGAACATTCGAGAATGATGTAACCAAATACTTTTGATTGATGGGTGTGTATAAAAAAATATTAGTGAAAGAAAATATTTTCAAGATATTCCAAAGAAACCTTTCTCAGTTTAAGCAATCACAAATATGTTGGAATGGTTAGCCGACAGCCAATTGGACGGAAAAGATGATGATATGTTACACAGACCGATGTATTGCCCGGAGTGTGTGCGTGCGTGTGTGTATGTGTGTGTATATTTCTGCATGCGTATGCGTGTGTGTGTGTGTGTGTGTGTGTGAGAGAGAGAGAGAGGATGCGACCACATCTAGATCCGTTTCTTTTTACGAGATATTATTTGTTTGTGGTGGATTTTATCTTTTATTTAAGAACACAAAAAATTGAAAATCCATTTAATAATTGACGCCTGCTTCATTATATCAAGGCTATGTGACATCTTTCCTCCTGTATCCCATTGAGTGATGGACGATCAACTCAAAATTGAAGAGGAGACATGAAGCAACATATATATTGTTTTACAGAAGGATGCTGAGTATACCGTGATTCGAACATATAAATAACATGCAAACATAAAGGAAACTATTAATTAACACGAGGAGAAGACAACTGAAGTTTCTAGGACATATAATAAGGAAAGATAAATTGGTAAACCTGATACTCACGGAACAGATCGAGCTTAACAGGGACAGAGGAAAGAAGGCATACTATACTTAATGAGCTTCAGTAAATGGATTGTGTAACAGGGCCTTGGTGGAATAACAGAAGTAAAATGTTTATTAAGAGCTACAAGTTACAGGAAGGTGTGGAGAGTCATGATTGACTAAGTCCTAAGTGGACAAGACACGTAAAGAAGAAAACTGAATTTTCTTAATGTGTGTGTCTTTTCACTAGAGGTTCTCATCGGCGACAACAACTGTAAACCAAAAATATTTTTGAATCGTATGAAAAAGTAGAATAAATTCATAGGCCACCCTTGAATTTGTACATATACTAATTTATGTTGTCATAAAATCTCAGAGGTCCTGCATGGTTAGATTGATAGACAACTGACGTAATACTATATTTAACATTTTTGAAAAGCTAACAAAGGACCTCTTATTGAAGCCGTATAAATTTTCCAACTCGCATGATAGAATTTGTTCTATGCGCCTATTTTATTTTTAATAAGAGTAACTGCCGATAATCTCAGATATTTTAGATCATGGAAACCTTAAAAGATTTGTGAAATAATCTTTAGTTTCATGCATGAAACCGAACAAGCTGGTATCATTCATTTATTACAGATTCAAATTTTCACTCTTCCAAGCGGGAAAACAAATGTTCTCATGCCGCTAATGAACAGTTGCATTGGGTCGAAAATGCAGCAGAGGCCACTTATGTAAATTGAACTTGCTGTCAAGTGGCAGAAAGAGTTTGCGGAAAAACGAACGTACTGACATGATGCATCATTCTAGTGGGAACGTCAGGCAAGATGGTTGTGTGTTGTAAGAAAGCAGATATAGATTTTGGCAGACGACACGTTTGATGAGAAATGCTGTGACGTTTGAGTATAACGCATTTGGTCTCATGAGACTTACACGAAACTCAGAACACTTACAAGCGAGACCTGGTAAAGCTGAAGTGACATTCACACTTTCAAGATATTCCATATGAAAAGTTGACGTTGACAGAGGCCCAAGCCAATGTTCTAAGGAAAACGGGGAAACATTTTTCTAACATGATAAGCTATTTATGTCGATGTAAAATAAGTAAGGGATCGGACAAAATTACCAAATCAAAGAACATTATTATGAACGAAGCTCTTTGACAACGTTAATCGAATTTTCTTTTAGTCACTTCCATTACTTCTTATACTTTTATGTGCCGTATCCCTTCAAACGTAGGCGATCATGAACCTCCACTTCTTCCTGTCCCTTTTAGCTCGGATTAAGTTTTGTCTTTTTGTTATTTCTCACAAATCCTGTTCTGCCCTCCATTTGCTCGAGCACTTAAAGTATTTTACGTGATGCTTTCTTCTCTCACATTTCCCCTTCAATCTCTCCCGGGAATATCAATTTTTTCAAGCCCCACTTCTTTATTCCTGGTTACAGGAATTTCACCAGCCTCGTCTTGATGGATGTTAAGAATTAATTTCCTTTTTGTTTCCAAACTTATCAAATCCTCGCTGTTGCTCACATGTTCGGTCCATGGTATCGTCACCGTCTTTCTGTAGAACCACATTTCTTTTAGTAGATTGTTCATGATTCATTGCTATACATTGGGACTGATATCAAGTAACTGTACAGTACTCTTTTCTTTGTTTCCAACGAAACATTTCTGTCTGGCAATAATCTGCTTAACTTTTGGACGCGCCGTCGCCTCTCTCAGTCTTTTCTACAAATACTTTCATGGTAATTGCTCCGATGAGCTGCTTTCACTGGTTCCCAGACTCCATGTATTCAAGCGCCCTACGAGGCTGGCATCCCGCTCCTACCCCTAAACTGTAGAAACTTTTAAATGTAGCCGTCTCTTCTACTCCAATAGCTTCATACCTCACATCTCTCGCCTGTGGAACACCCTTCCCAATTACTGTTTCCCTGAGAGCTATAATCTCCAACTATTCAAATGTAATGTCAATCGACATCTCCAGTTACCTTGATCTATCCACTTTCCCTCTCCTCATCCTTTCTTCTATCACTCCTATCTGCTCTTGCTCCAAATCTTCTGCAACCCCTTGCATCCTAGTGCCTTCACGCCTTGCTCGGGGCGTAATGCTTAAAAAGAAAAAAGAAAAATCCCTGGCTAGCCCAATAAATATGATAGCAGTGTCACACATTCCTTCCTCTTTTAGAACACTTTCCAGATATTGAAATTCATGTACCTGCTCTTATTTTGGCATTCCCGCCTTGTAATTTACTTTTTGGCTCATCCTTTTGGTGATAAATATGCTGTCTTTCTGTAGTTTTTTTTTTTTCATTCCTTTTCGTTTTTATTCATTGCAGCCTTTATCAGGTTTTGTAGTTTCCTTTCCGTGTCTACTATCAGCACTATTTCATCTGCATATCTTATAATGTTAAGATTGTGGTTGGAGATTTGTGAAAGGATTATTTACATTTTGGTGGTTACTAGAGTTATGCGGCTGGGTTTATTTTTAATCTTGTAAATCAGGGTGTCTGTTTTAGGTGTAGTAATTGCTTTATTTATTTGTTCCCTAATTAGCTGTTATTTATAGTCACGTGTTGTGAATTGGTGATCCAGATTTTCAATGTGCTTATTTAGTTTTTAATTGTTGAAACATATCCTTCTGAGTCTAAGTGCTTGAAGGTAACATCTAGAAAATATACTTCGTTTAGGTAGTTTTTATATCTATGACGAATCCAACATTTTTAAAATCTTTATTATTGCTTTTCTAGTTTTGTCTGTCTTTTGTTTGTTACAGTTTCTTAAGATTATGAAACCGTCGTCCATGTAGAGTCCTGTGTCATTTCTATCTATTATTTTGCTCAGTTCGTGTAGTAAGTAAATGCCTACGATTCCGCATGCTGCACCGTCAAAGCTTCCCATTGTAGTGTCAAATATACCATCTTTTTTTAACAAATTGAACAGATAGCTTTAATTAAATTCTCAAACCAAAACAAAACTGTTAAATAAGTGATATAAACAATTTTTACTACGTTAATAAATAAATAAATAAATAAAATAAGAAACAAAAAATTAAAAAATAAAAACAAGCAATATAATTTGACCCAAATAAATAAACGACTTCTGGCAAAATAACCGCCATAATAGAATACCCACAATGCACCACTAAGACGTATATATATAAATAGCCGAGAAAAATAACAGCATATGTGGCCTGACGATTGCATATAGCATGAAACAGACTGTCGCCTCTAAGTGTTGACTTCTATGTTCACTTTTATATTTACACACGCTCTATCTCTGATATTGAGCACTTTATTCCATAAATATAGCACACCTTAAGACTATATTTCTTTATATATATATATATATATATATATATATATATATATATATATATATATATATATATATATATATATATAGGATATGTTTAAACATGAATCAACAATTACAGTAACATACATGTAAGACACGGTAAATTCTCTAGATATAATGCAGATTTCATCTCGTCGATATTAACGACAAGGCAACATCAATATTTTCGGTACAATTAGGGAGGAGCGTCAATGTCTTTCCGGTATAGTTAGGGTGAATTAGACTTTCTGTTAATACTGTGTCCCAAAACATTGTACATACAGGCAATTCATTACGCTTGTCGGCATAAAAATTCGAATATGAGAGATGATATAAAAAGAATACAACGTTTCGCATTTGTTGAATGGAAAGATCGATTACATTTACAAATGTACAGGTAGACCAATGATCGCATGAGTTTTGCGGAAATGTCCTTCTGAATACAGCATAATTACGTGTTATCTAATGCAGTGCATGGTGAACCTTTTCATACTAATGATTTAACCTCACTGTTTAGTGAGGTTAAATCATTAGTATGAAAAGGAAAATATAATCTATTCGTTAGATATGATTTTTATTGGAACAGATGTTACAAGCGGTTGTTCCCATACTGATATTAAAATATTTAAAACAATTTAACCAGGATTTGGATAAGCATACACACACAAACAAAAAACACGCAACACAGACACGCACATATACACATATGAGCCAAATTTCAGATATCGCTAAAATATATATTCGTAAACGGATAATCTGATTAAAGACAACAAGAAAAACTTATCACAGCCGATGCGTTTCGTCCTAAAATGGACATTAAGAAGGCAAATATTAGCAATTCATTTTGGGACGAGTAATTACAAAAAAGTGTAAAATGTAATATTTTTTTAAAATTTAAGACTCGCTCATTAACATCATTCATAAGGATAATTAAATAGTATTGATGAACTATGTTTGGTATTAAGTGGCGTGATTTAATATCAATTAAAAAGTGACTAAATGATGTTTTTGAAGATTTTTTTGATGCACTTAATCTTTAACCATATTAAATATATAATAAATATATTAAGTTTTATTGTAAACAATTGATTAAATATACAATATATATATATATATATATTATGTGTGTGCGGGCATGTGTGTTTGTTTAACATCATTTATGGATAATCTCCTGGTTATACACATTACAATTCAAATTTATATCGTTTGCTAACCAATTTTTATTAACGGCTGATGAGATACGTTGATTGGACTTATGTAGAGGTCAAAAGATTTTGGATAATATTCTAGAATAAAAAATATTACTCTGCTTTGTATTGAGCCCTGTTTTAAATGAAATGTTACGAACGTTGAAATTGTATTCAATTCGGTCTCATTATATATATATATATATATATATATATATATATATATATATATATATATATAAACCAACCAAGGCCTGTTGACTTCGAAATATGCTGCAACTCTTCTGCAACTCTTCTGCAACTCTTCTGCACTGTCTCCTTGTTTAAGTTGGTGAATGCTGCCATAATCCTTGCTTTTATTTCATCTTTGGTGTTAGAAGGCATTTTCTTGTTTTCTCGATCAACTGTGCCACACTGCGCCATAATAATTAAGGGGGTTTCATTCTGGGGCGTTACGTAGCCAGATTTAATGAGTGCTCTGGTCTCAGAAATTGTCTGGGAGCCATAAGTGTGTTCTCCTGCTTGTGCGTTATGTTGTAGATTTGTCAGACATACGGTCTTCTAGAAGACACTCTTTTGACTTAGGCCATCAGTACCTAGTGAACGCACTACATGTAGGACTTCGCCTTGTGTCTAATGTTCTCACCAAAATATTCGTGAGATTTGCTGATCAAAATTATCACAATGAGATTACCAAGCTGCTATAACATCTTAATCATCCAATTCTTTCCGGTTCTTATATACACTCTTCAGATTGGCAAACAAACATTCTGTAATGCTCGTATTGTAGCTTCTAACGAGAATATCAAGCAGGAGAGCATGCTGTTAACATAAATTTGGCGAAGTGAATTGTATCATGGTCGTATTTTTCCTCACAGACTATGGCCAAGTGTCCTTATTATACAGTGGAGTCGACTAATTAAAAAACACAGAATTCAAATACAGGTAATTAAAAATATAAAATAACAAAAATTTAACCATCGCATCCTATATATGGACAGAACCAGGATTATGCAAATGTCATTCGCCAAAAGGATTGTGCTGTACATGAAATTCCGTGTGGTGCTACCGGTATCGGATGACGTGTATAATATATATATATATATATATATATATATATATATATATATATATATATATATATATATATGTATATATATATATGTGTGTGTGTGTGTATGTATGTATATAAATAAATAAATAAATATATATATATATATATATATATATATATATATGTATGCATATATATATATGTATGTATATATATATATATATATATATATATATATATATATATATATATATATGTGTGTGTGTATATATATATGTATGTATGTATATATATATATATATATGTATGTGTATATATATATAAATTTATGAGATGAGGTATTTTGTACAGTATTTACATTATGCGGACCATTGTCCTCATCTTTGTCGCCATATTTGTCACAACGTTTCGGCCGTTGTACGCTCCGGCCTTCTTCAGGTGGTTGGAATTTTGAACTGAACCCTTTATTTCGATCCCTGGAGATAAATGATAACTGACATCCATCGAACATGGCACGGGGAACTAGAACAGTCTACCCCAGTGATCGAAATAAAGGGTTCAGTTCGAAATTCCAACCACCTGAAGAAGGCCGGAGCGTACAACGGCCGAAACGTTGTGACAAATATGGCGACAATGATGAGGTCAATGGTCCGCATAATGTAAATACTGTATATATATATATACATATATGAATTTAAATCGTTTACAGAATTACAGAATACACAAATGTGATAAATGTGCTCGAGGTACAAATTATGCGATATATAAAAAATACAAATTTTTAATCTTTACATATTTACCCATCCGCCTCTTCAAGTTCCATGGATTAAATATCGCCATATGTTGTAGTAAGGATATATTTACCTCACAAATTTATTGAATTAAGACTGTATGCATCTGCAAAGAGTAATTGGTAATATAGTGGCAGAAATCTGATAAGGTTTTCCCCTGGAAGGTTTTGGTAAATTCATCCATTTATTACTTAAATCCAATGACAATTTGGGATATTTTCCAGTGGGAAATATATAACTGTTTTATCATCTGTCAAATCTCATTTTAGCCACTATAATTTAGATTGTTAGGAAGCCTTATACGGGATTTAAAACTATTTTATGGATAGCTTTGTATCATTATACTTTTAAATAATGGGTAAATATTTATGCTTACTTATGCCGCACGCGGTATATGTATTATCGAAGTAAATATACTTCATCCACACAAGAAAAATACGCAACAACAGTGATCATAGTAATTATGATACAGTCAAGGAATAATTTTATTAAATCATTTGTGTAATGTACTAAAAAGGAAGACAACTTACGTCTCTAACAAAATATCCACGGATGACATTTAGATTTTAATGAAAAGCGTAAATTAATATATTTTAATTAATAATGAATGATATTATTTGGCCAAATCACTACATATAGAATAAAATTATCGGTTATTGTTCGAAATAATATTAATTTTAGTTATTTTTCTTTGATTTGATTTTAATTTTTTTATGCATACATTATTTCGTTATGTTATTAAGATTTTTTGTAATATAATTTTTCTAATCAAATTATTTTGCTTGCTTGACAATGAACGTGCACCTAATTTTAGCATAATTTTGTATTCTGTAATAAATGAATAACAGCGGTTTGATTCTGCCAATTTGCGGAATCTTTCGCCATATTGAAAGTGCTATAACTTTTATCAGTTCAAGAGTATTGCCTGGCACGACAAAATATTCAAATTATGATAGATCTTGGCAATTCGCCATATGTGGAATATATTCCCATTAGGAATATACATTCTTTCGATGCATATTCAATTTTGAGGGCGGGAATGATAAAATGCCAACTGGTATTATTATTTAGACCAAATGTTGTTTTTTTTCTAATTTTATTTAGGTTTATTTAATGTTTTTTTTTTTAATTTTTACGTTTATTAGATTTCTTCAATTTATTTGTATATCATTGCGCTGTAATTGCTGGATCACCTCAGCAAATATAAACAATTTTTTGAATACTCAGTAAATAGGGAATCAAAACACATAATCAAGATATAACATTTATAATACGATCCTAAAATGTGTACTTGTTCAGGGATAATTTTCTTCATTTTCTTCCCTGTTTTAAAGTTTATATCGACAATAATTTATGTATTTTCTATTAACCTAGAAAGCAAAAACACATGTTAAATCTCTGGACAGTGTTCCTCGGTAATAGAAAATCTAATCAAACTTATACTACTTTGAACTTTCCATATGAACTTTATATGATATCCGAAAAGTGACAGATTAGAAATGGACTAAATACATTTACTGTGATATTTTTTTTACCATTTGAAATGTGTCATTAAAATTATTTTTCTCTGTAATTAATTATCCTTTGGACATCAATATGTATATTTAACTCACGCAATTAAACACGGACAAAACACGGAATGAAAATTTTCTTGATCTGATATTTGTAAATAAAATATTAATGATTAAAAGAGAAATACCGTCTATTTTTTTTCTAAAATGCGTAACGGAAGACCTCGATGATTTTAAACAAGAAGCCAGTGGAGGTTATAATTGATATACCTCTGAATTGTTGGAAACCTGAAAACCATATGATTATATCGAAAAAGGAGTAACAAAATTCAACCTCGTTTATATATATTCAGTATCATTCAGCATATTTCAGCTGTGCCCTTTCTGAAAATATCCAGTTTATTCAAGTAGATTATTAAATAAATGGGTAGTAAGAATTTACGTTTTTTTTTTTTTTGTGTGAAGATGTAAAAGAAATTATTGACGACCAGCTTTGGAGAATATTTCGAAAGCAAATGTAAGTTTATTTTCTTTAATTATTTTCCCATGAAATAAACTTAATATATATTAACAGGATATTATCCTCTATAACAGTTGCTCTAATTCCGCGGCTTCCTATGGGATATAAACCAAATATATTCATGTTTAATTAATAAAAATTAAAACGCCTCGAACGTGACCAACCATGTACATTGATGTACTTTTTCTTTATTTTAATATTGTCCATTTCCCGTTTAGAGAAACAGACTAGGAATAAAATCATTGCAGATGATGCGAATGACATTATTGTAAGACCACTTAATATCACCAAATTAAACTACACTTGAGAGAAACAAACCCAGAGCATGAGGAATAGTGTTTCGTTCAAAATAACAATATTTATTTACACTGTTTATATTCGGATACTTGTCCTCATCTTTCTTGTTTCTATCCCGTCGTTACGGACATTGTGTTCTTCGGCCTGCTTTAACTGTTACCTACAGTGGATTCTGAACAGAACACATTATTTAATACAGAGAGATAGACAGTTCTCGTTCCACTGCTCATGTTATGCATATCTTCTAGTTCTTATTTTGTAGCAGTTCTGTTATTATTTGTCCGTTTTCCATTGAGTGCAAGTACACACTGTCCGACTGATCTCACAATCGCTATATCACGAGATTCTGTCTTGTTAGACAATTTGCTGTAGTCTACTTGGAGCTTTAAACCTAACCCGCTTGCTTATTAGACTTACAAATGCTGTTGCTTTTGGCTTCTGCTGCCCGTCATATTTAGATTGCTACTGCTGCGGCTGATAACTTGCAATAATTTGTCTATCTTAGTGGCTAAGCTATTGCAATTATTTCTATTCCATGGCTACAAATGAGATCATCGTAACATTGTATATGCAGTCATGCATTTAGACGTTTAACTGTCCAGTGTTTTTGTTGGCCAGAGGCGGATTATCCCTTTAAATCGATACAAAATCAGACATGCCTGATTTCGTAGTCACCCTCCTCCTCACTACAGATTTTCGATGTTCCTCCACCTTTGCATTTAGAGGGTCATTTGTTTCAACTTCATGTATTATTGCCCAACTGTAAGGCATCGACTACACGCAAATCTGTGTCCTGTTCTCCCCATTGTTAAGCTTTACTCGGTAGTAATCTATCCGTAGAGTGGGACTGCTTCTGAAAATTGTCCTGATGTTGTATTGACTGCTGATCTTCTTAATTATTTTCGATAATCCCTTGGCGTAAGCTGAACAGATTGTAGAAATCTTCTCGTTAGGCTCCTTTTTCTTTCTGTTTCAGATCCGACTTTACAGTCGAGTTTAACGCATGGATTTTTTAACAAATGATGAGAACTTCCCAGTTAATGGTTGACTCTATCCATTAGGAATCTGCTCTGGGGTTGGTATTTTGAGATACCACAACATACTATAGGTCTCAATGGAGAAGAAATATTATGAACCTACATGATTGTGCAACAAATTGGTGCAATGTTGAGTCAACTGTCTATAACTGATTGTGAATTAGTCTTTGTTCTTATTAATGATCTATGACAGCTTCCTCTCTGTTTTTCTAGGGTCGAATCCATGTGCACTTTGTAATAACTGCCATCACAAACAAGACTTTACAATTATTCGGTGTATTCCAACTTGTCCATCACTACAGAAGCATTGCCTTGGTCAGTTTCAAGTATGATGATACTAGTGTCCCTCTATATGGTTGTTGATCTTGCTTCAGTTTGACCTTTTCTATTTTTTGTCTTATTTTCCATCTTAGTTCACTTACCACGGCCTTTCGTATCTTTAAAGTCATCTCCTTCATTTGTGCTATCATGTCTATGTATGATATTGGTTGGGAAATTGAGATGCATGTTTAAGAATGTTTCCTCACGCTTACTCAACTAACGATACCTGACATTAAGAACAGCTCTTACCAAATAGTTGTGATCTTCCTCTCTGCTCCAATTCTGTTATTTCATTCATTCATGTTTACGTATGTAGCCAGCCTTGAACATTTGGAATTATTGACTGTATGAATTATTCAGATATTGTAGGATTCATCCGTTAATTTAGTATGTAACGTCCACGTCAGTTCGGGACATTTCATGCTCCATCTGATATTTCGATCACCGATTGTGGAGAATCCTTTCACTCACAAGGCCGTGTTATGATCTTTCCACTATATTTTGTGCTACCCTGAAACTAACCTATGTCTTGATTAATAAGCTTGGTGGAATATGCATCAGGTATACATCTGTAGAAGAATGTCAGGGGCCATTTTTTGATGGAGTTTTTCGTCAATCCCACAAACCAATCCTTTAATCTTCTAGGTCATTTCCCTGTAAGAGATATTGCTGTAGTGATTATTGGACAAGAAAATACATTAGAGAGTTAAATATCTGAAATAATCGGCGCATATACTCGGCTATGAGGACCTCCTTAATAGGCCTAGAATAGAAATATATAGAATAGGGGTGCTGCTAAGAAAGAAATTAAGACAAATTGATGCAAGTTTTCAAAGCAGCAGCAGTAGTAGTAGTAGCAGCAGTCAAAACTTGACAGGTAGAAGCATCTGTCAAAACATGACAGACAGCATCAACAATCAGTTAAAGCTCCAAGTTCACTACAGCAATGTATCCTATAAGTCAATGGCCGGGTGTATTAAAATATTTTGGTTTCAAACACTGGGTCGGACAGTGTGTCCCTACATTCAATGTGCCGAGCAATAACTGACCAGTACTAAATAAATATATGAACTAGCCGATATGTCTAGACATTCGCTGTGGGACGAGGACATTTTACCCCTGTAGATTAAATAATTTATTCAGTTCATTGTACACTGTTGATTACCCAATCGATATATACGCGTGGAAGACCGGATGACACAAAGGCTGAAATGTTGTGATAACTACCACAAAGATGAGGACAATATTCCAAATACTAATAGTGTAAATAATAACTTCTCATTGCAGATATTTAGTCAGAAAACAACAATCATGCATGCATATGTCCAATATTGTACCGCCAAGCGATCGACTGAAAAGATTAAAGTATTTAGAAGATATTAATTTTTTATAGAAATAGCAACATTAATTATCCACTAAAATGACGAATACCAAAGATGTACAACAAATTAAAATACATTGAAAATTGCATCCGAATAATAACAATCTCTCTTATAAATAAAACCAAATAAATATTGCAACGAATTTGCCATATGTACTCCAATTGGAGGTATTCAATGGACAACATTAAATCGAAAACATGTAAAAAAAAGAATTATTGAAGTTATCGATATATGGATTATTTAATTGGGGATTAAAATAGTTCATTAGCTTCTGACTGGTGAAGGTAGAATTATTCTCGCAACGTAACATTTAACATTACACAAGATCAAATGAAATTCTGGAATAATGGTATGAACATTGATTATTTTTAGGTCCATTTTTTTAGCGGTATATCAATAATTATCGGCTATTTAATGACGAAATCCAAATATTTTGTACGCCATTTGAAATACATATATTTTGTACATAATTTTATACTTTCAGGGCAAATGTATGATATAATTTGTAGATGATAAAATGTTTTGCTGGTAATATTACTATAAATATGTATTTTTATACTTTATTATTTGTACTGTATTGATTGTCGTTTTGTTTTAAACATTTATTAAAACTCGTCATTTTGCTATAAAATTGTTTTTTTTTTTTTATTATGCGCATTTTTTTATAAATATATTCTGGTGTTTTACCATAATGTGATTTTATAATTTCTTAGTAAAGCAACAATCAAAAATCAAAATGCTTTCGCCCATAACTGGGAAGGTAACAGGTACTGCTGTCCGGGTCAGTGTGGAGTTGTGAACTACAACAATTAAGAAGTTCCATGCTTCTCAAAAACCTCGAACGTCACGATCAGAGGCATGGCTGGCAGATGTAGTGTATCGTCATACCGAAGAGAAGATGATAAAAGTAATAATAAAAATAATAATACAAAGAAGAAGAAGGAAAGAAAAAACACAAATGAAAAATTAAATATGCATTACTAAATTAGCATCAAACTAAATATTTATTTCTAATAGAAAATATTGATGATGGACGATTGTTTTTAGAATTCATGTGTTTACGTCAGGTTTAATACAGTCTCATAATTGCATAATAATTACAAGATAAATATATATTTGCATTCAAATTTATGATCAAAATTCCATTTGATATATAACTTGGGATGCAGCTAAGTGATGCTTATTCTGTTATACACTGCTTAATGCATTTTATTAGATTCAAAAATAGTAATTTTGAAAAAGGTCCACTGATCTCATATACTTTAATTGCTACATTTCTTATACTTCTTTTTTTACGAATATATACACAAAAATGTATAGGAAATGCATATGTATTTTAATGTTATGTACATTCCCTTTGTTGTTAATGAAGACACATCTGCATATTAACGATGAAAACTTATTAATTTGACTAATATATACATACATACATATATATATATATATATATATATATATATATATATATGCGTGTATATGTGTGTGTGCATGTGTATGTATGTATATATATATATATATGTATATGTATATATATATATGTATATGTGCATATATGTGTCTCTATATATATAAATGCACACACACACACACACATATATATATACATACATACGTACATATATATATATATATATATATATATATATATATATATATATATACGAGTGTGTGTCTGCTTGTGTATATTAATAACATGTGAAGATCCATAAAAATCCATTTAGGCTATAATATACTTTATGTATTTATTTAAATATTGATTCCTTCAGACCGAAGTTTTTTCTTCGGTCTGAAGAAAGATGAATATTTAAAAATATTCACGAAATAATTTATGACTGAGTTGGATTTTTAAGACATTTTTACTTATTCTTATTATATTGATCTTTTACTTACATTGAGCTATCATTGCATCAATGTCTTCCTTGTAATTATCCCTGGCAATTAACATCTGTTATACATACATACATACATACATACATACATACATACATACATACATATATAGGGAATACAAGCGAGATTAACATTTTTATTTATCTGTTCTGAAACAAGGAGAGTATTGACACATCAGCTTCAAATCTGGCGCAGCACATGAAAAGACAGATTTTCAGGCGACACTAAAGTTATTCACTGCTTTTATGGAATAGCGAGCGTCTTCAATAGGGACAATGGTTCTGGCAAAAGTTTAAAAGCTGAAACTCTCCATTCCCTGGCGCTACAACTTTAATAACAATTACATATAGCTGTAGAAGCGAGAATAATACAATGTCAATTGTTTATAAAAATTGACTTGCTGGAATTACATCATATAAAATGCTTTTGAGAAACTGTCCACTTAGACTTTCGATGTTGATCTTTCGGATGAAATAACCAAAAGAAATAAAACAATCTTACATATATGTTTGTTGTCATTCTTGTTTCAAAAATCTAATTGATTTATTTTTTTAAAAATCGGGTACAGTAAGGAGGTAGTTAAATCCCATACTTACTCATGCCGGACCATTTTTAACCCGATCTCTGACTATTTTTATATAATGACGTAAATATTACATCTTTATAGACATCCATTATTTTCAGAGCATCTCAGATACCTATGTGTTGTACTTATTTACTTTACTGGATTAAATAAGTATATATCTAAATATGTTTTACTCATGCGTACCAATCGGAAGTTATTTGAAATTCTAATCAACTGCGATCCTTTACAATATTTTTCTAATCATATCACGAACTATGACAATCTATTCTACTGTGCTAAGTAAGAGAAATGTTAAACTTATGAGTGTGTTTCTAAGATTCATAACTCTAAGATAAATGATACGCTTAATTAGGAATGGCAATATTTTATTGGAAAATAAAATATTCAATATCCTTTTTTAAAACAAATAACCGACACACTCTGTTTGTATCATTCGTTTTTGCATTTTTCCAATTCTCATATGCGATATTGAGTATTGTGCCAGAAATTGTGAATAAACAGTCACAATTTTATATTGTAATATTGTTTTGCCTAAGAAGTGTAGAAGAGATCAGTCATTTTCAAGAGCAAATATGGTGTCTCTGTCGTAGTTAGAATTCCATTGACAACAACCTGATATTCTCTGTGAAGCTGGAAGTTTGAAATAATCTGCGGTGTCCCCATTTTTAACAGTTAATGGAAACGTAGCCACTCCAAATAAATGCGATTTTTTTGTTATTAATGTATTTGCATAAATTACATAGGGCACACATACACGAAATACTCTCAGAGAATGACTTGTGATTGATCGAAAATCAGGACAGTCCGTGAACTTATCGAGAAGTATATTACGAATGACAAAAATATAAACTACCTTATAGAGAAATTAGGAAAATTAGTTTTAAAAAAATGAAACTAAAAGACCTTGTCGGTTCTTTCTAATAAAATTTGTTTAGATTAAAACGTAATTTATTCACACACAAATCACCGAAATATTTCAACGAGGCCTCAACATGACATAAAAAGATGAATCAGTGGTGATAGCAAAGACAGATAAGAAATTACAAGAACTTCTGCAGAAAATAGTGAAGGAAAGTGAGAATAAAGGAATAATCCTAACTTGCAAGAATATTGAATGCATTTTCAATAATCTTTTAATAATGCAAAAGGAATAGATCAACATGTAATTACAGATTAGAGATGCCGAAATCAGACTGGTGCAATAATGTAAATAAATGGGAAGCGTATTAACAGAAGACGGAAATTACAACGCGGAAATCCTTAAATGCATTGGGATACCTAAAATACCTTGCAAGATTTAAGCAAAAAATTTGACAGAGAAGGAAATACAGTCAGAAAAGAAACAAACAAAATATTACTGAATTGTTATGTATTATGGGCCCTCCTAAATGGGAGGGAATAATGGGCAATATCCTCACAGATGAAGGAGAGCCTTGAAGACACAGAAATGGTGTTCCACAAGACGATTCTGAGAATACCATGGAACGAATATGTGAGCATCGAAAAAGGTCAAGTTAACTTTCCTGTATCATCCTGATACAGGAAAGTTTGGCGAATAGATTTTGGAGATAGGTCTGGAAGATATTTCAAAATAAAAAGTTATTAAGAGCTGCAGAGGACAAGAAATTGTCGAGAATCATGACCTGCCATTGTCCGGAAGCGTCACGGCACTAAGAAGTTATTCCGGAAATAAAACCTCAGAATTGTATTTAACGTCATAGTTCTTTTTAATACTGATGAAGATTTCCTTCCAACCATTTTCGTTGTGTGGGATTGTTACAAAATGATTATCTCATTAACTTTCTCATAATTACATATGTTACCTGTAATTATTAACGTTAATTTTAGAAATGGTCAAGTAATACTGTTTCGATATTTGATGTTGCCACTCTGATTTTTTAGAGTCAGTATATAAGTTTTGATGAAGGATACAGATATTTGAGAGGTGTGCTAGAAATTTTAGGTGCCATTTTCTAATTTTAAGAATTAATTTGCTTAAAATTTGATTATAAATTGCTCCTTCTTCACGCATTATCCAAGGTAGTCTATGCATTTTTCAGTAGAACGAATTCTATGCGAATTCTCCTAAAAGACAAAAAATATACATACCGAAACATGCTAATAGCTTGGTAGTGAAATTTAGGGTGTCTCGGTTTTCTCGGTTTTCTGTGAATTGATTTTGATAAAGTATTTCTCAGCTGGTTTTCAGAATATATCAACCCCATTGTTAGGTCTTCATTATTCTGTGTAAAGTCCTCTATTTTTTTCAGATTCGACAGTTTTGGGGTGAACTACGCTAATAGAATTTGAATTTTTGTGGGGGAAAATGAAGGATAATGTTACATATGCATAACTTGAGTAGATATTTAACAGAAAATCATAAAAATGTTATAAAATATAGTGACATAATTACGTGGCCACGTGAGCTCCATTTCGACGGATAACTTCAAAACACTAGTAGTCATGGATTCTGGAAATTTTGTCTTAATAATTTTTGTCTTAATAATATCAGACTGAAATGCTTCTGCTGTAGCATTCTAGTCTCACATAAAATAACTTATAAGAATATAAGAGTTGCCATAAATCTTATTCAATTTGTAGAAAACACAAGACAACTAGTACATCACGAAGAATCGTTACACCTGCTAATGAATAATGCACTACGTGTCGCAACTTAATTTTACAAGACATTGATACAACTAAATATACAGGTTATTGCAAAGATAAAAGTGAACACTTGCTGTCGTTCTATTTTCGGTTTATTTAATTGATTAATCAGGGCCTTTATAGTTGATCAAATCAACACATTCTTTAAAATCTATTCTTTCTATGTGTAATATTTCTAGCATTTTCCATATCAGCGTCTTCTTCTAAAATAATATTCACATAATCCTTCCTCATTTAATACATATATTTAAAAAAATTATCATTGTCTCTTTTATAGATTCGACCTAATACATTTGCAGCACTGTCTTATGTTTACTTATCCCTTTATTCCTGTTTGTTTTGGGCAAATATTCAAAGGAATTTCTAGTCCAAGAATAAGACAACTGGGCATCAGGCCATACATTTTGATCATAACGGGTAAATATAAAGACACTTTTTGTAATGAATAATTTCATTTCTTGTGGGGAAGAACTTAGAAATGTTCTGTTTGCTGAATTATTCCAATGCCAATGTTTTTTTTTTTCTCAAATATTTGGCAAGAAATATTGTTTCAATATTTTTGCACATTTTCAATAAAAGCAGCATCTTAAATATATGCACTGAATTTAAATACAAATATTTAAGTAAATGCTCTGTTTATAACAAACAGTATTCATAGCATTTATACAACCAGGCGTGCCTTAACCGATTGGGCCACAGAGGATCGCTCGGTTAGCAAGGTCTTCCATGAATCTCTCACGTATATTCATATCTGCTCAAAGCGTATCCAAATGTAAACAAATTACGTTACTCATTATGAATTGGACAAAGTCCGACAATTATTTTAAGACACATTTAATATTAAGACATATTTATATTTTAAGAAATATTCATGTTTATTCATTCTTTTTATAGATTGAAATATTTAAGTAAATGTTCTGTTTATAATAAACGGTATTCATAGCATTTATCGGACTGAATGTCCGAAAAATTTTCATAGAAAATATTCGTCTACCGAATGAAATCGAAACTGTATTCTATACGGAGCCGTCATATAGCCTGTCTTATAGGAGGATTGTAGTTTAAAAGTAGTAAAATCGAACCTGCTAACCGACTATCATCTGTGGCTCAATCGATTAAGGCGCGTCAGGCTATATTATAAAAAAGAATATTTACTTAAATATTTGTATCTGTAAAAAGAATGTATAAACATAAAAATGTCTTAAAATAATTGTCGGATTTTTCCATTTTTTTTTTAGCATTTCACCCCAAACAAGGCGGGAAGCCACTAGAACGCAAGGGTTTACAGAAAATATAGAGATAGATCAGATAGGAGTGATAGAAGAGAGTATGAGGAGAAGGGTAGTGGATGGATCAAGGCAACTGGAAATGTTGATTGACATTACACTTGAATAGCTAGAGATTATAGCTCTCAGGGAAACTGGAATAGGGAAGGGAGTTCCACAGGCGAGAGGTGCGAGACATGAAGCTATTAGGTTGATGCAAAAATAATGACGTAATAATGTCGTTTTTTGACGTATTTTTAACGTAAAAAACGACATTATTACGTCATTATTTTTGCACCAACCTAATTTTAGAGTAGAAGAGACGGCTACATTTAGGAGTTTCGACAGTGAAGGGGTGAGAGCGGGATGCCACCCTCGTAGGGCGCTTGAACTCTGGGAACTGAGAACCAGCAAATGCAGCTCCTCGGAGCAATTACCATGAAAGCATTTCATAATATATATATATATATATATATATATATATATATATATATATATATATATATATATATATATATATATATATATATATGGGATATTCCTCCATAAATTTCTAAAGCGTCTCCAGAAATATTTTAGGGGAAACAAGTAAGAAAAAATTAAAAAGGTTTCGTTTGAAAGGATTCGTTGTTTAGACTTAATCTGTGTCTAAGTTGATGCAACTTACCATATACACGAACGATAGATACTGCTAATTTCAACTGAAAAAAAGATAAAAGTATTTATTTACTTATTTATTTAAGTTTTTTAAATTTAATTATACACCCAATACAGGTGTTAAAAACATATTTTTAAATTTGACATAACTTGCGTTTAGTCTCATCAAAGTGAATTATAAAATTCTTTCAATTTTTCCAATTTATCATACATTTTCCCCAATATATATATATATATATATATATATATATATATATATGCATACACACACACAACGCTTCGGGATTCAGGTGAATATCAATATTCAATGATCACACTCCAGCCGGCCACCGGTGAAGCAACAACGGACGTCAGCATCAACATCAGCGGACATCTGTTTAGAAGTTGTTTCCTTGACAGTATCATCTTGAATAGCATAACCTGCAACATAAACCTTGACAACACGATCTAGTCGGCCCATGCTGCATAAGGAAGTTTCTCACAACGGATTCTCCACATTCATCGCCTCCCCATCAGTACCAAAATCATTGTTTTTCGGTCCGTGCTCCTCTCCATTCTTCTGTAAGGTTGCGTTTCCTGGAAATGTATGGTCGAGACATCAAACACCTGGGGCGGTACCAACAAACGAAGCACCGAAGAATTCTTCGCGACCGTTAGGAGGGTCGTATCACAAACAAGAGGTCTTCTCTCAGACATCTCTAATCTGCATCGAAGATACCTTCCTTCAGCATCGCCTCCATGTGCGGATCACATGTCCAGAATGCGTGAAACTCTATCCTAACGTATCAGCTTGAGCACTCAACTTGGGTACTCGACAACTGTAAGAGGCTACGTGGAGGCCCAAACCGACGCTTCAAGAATCAGCTAAAACGTATCTGACAAAAAGTTTTCATGGAAAACCGTTGCTGCAAATTGGCCTTCCTGAATTAGGAATATCCGAGTGTGGCCGAGATTTTTGAGTGCAACTGTCAAAATGAAAAGTATCCAGCACAATCCACCAACTACACTCCACTGTGATACCTGTTCACGAAACGACAAGGACTTCAGAATCATTTCGACCACCTCCAAAGCAATATAAAAATGTAGAAATGGAATAAGGAGGGAGGATGACGATGCAGATAAGAGGGGATGCTAACTCTATCTATCTATCTATCTATCTATCTATCTATCTATCTATATATATATATATATATATATATATATATATATATATATATATATATATTGCTCTCGGTCACTATAAATATTTTTAAATGTTTTTTTTCTAAGGTGCAAATATTCTTAATAATTATCTGATTATGCCGTATTTTTTCTGTTGTTTTGAATACTATGAATTTGAATTTAAATTTTAAATCCTCTTATTGCTATATTTGTACAAAAACGCAGAACCTTAAAATTTAAATTCAAACTCAGCGTTGTTCCAAAACAATATCACATTTCTCATAGCATTTTTGCGGATTACATCTCTATTTTCGTTGTCCTCTTATTACCGAAAATTAAAAACAAGAACAAAATCAATTTCCGTACCCGATGATGTCTGTAGGAACAGACGGAAGCTTGTAAAAAAGAACTTATGCAACTGGAATTTGTAAACAGGGATCATATCATTCATATACAGGTTCGGGGTTGATGTATCTTATTTATATTGTTTGCGATGATGTATTCTCGCCATTTAAATCATTAGCCTCTCTATTTTTTTGTATCAATGATCCATGAATTTATATATATATATATATCTATATATATATATATATATATATATATATATATATATATATATATATATATATATATGTCTGTGTGTGTGTGAGTGTGTGTGTGTGAGTATATATATATATTTATATATATATATATATATATATATATATATATATATATATATGTGTGTGTGTGTGTGTGTTTGCGTGTATTTGTGTGTGTTCGTGTGTGTGCTTGCGTGTGTATCTAGGACAAAAATTATTCTTAAGTCTTGGGATAGGAGCCTAATATCATGTAATGAATTATGTAATTATGGTGAATTGTAACACATCGACCTATCTTCAATTTCAGAATTGGACAGAGGAACTCTGGGGAGACAATGACTGATTATGTTTCGATAGCAGTCCAAGACTCCTATATATTTTAGGCGGTGCTTACCGGGTGCCAATAAACCACATCAACATCTTCTATAAATACTAAAATCGGTTGATATCATAATAATCTTCCGATATTTAATTAATCAGACAAAGATATCAGAATTATGTTTTTTTTTATTTCCATACAAAAAATAATCTAATTTACTAAATGTTAAAAACAAAGAAAATTTATTTTATAACAGATTCGTACTGAAAAACGCTTATAACTTTTGATATAAAGAAGTTCCTGTTACGTACGTGAATCTCAAACTGCATTAATGTTCTTTAAAATACATATTAAGTGTAGATACTGAAGTTACTTTGTCTTGTTTTCTACAAGGAAATATATCAACAACGTACAAATTTTATTTTGGATTGATATCTACAAAATAAAACATATAAGATATATAACATAAAGAAAATATTAAAATACTAAACATTTTTCCGTTATTATATTCTAGCCATAAACGGCATTTCTACACAACACGAAAACATGGTGCATATTTGGTGTGGTATATCCAAAATGAAGATAACCCAAATAGCACCTGTTTACCATGTAGATATCATGACAAATGAAAATTTGTACGTTGTAGATAATTTCCTTGTACATTAAATGCCTAAGATGATATGTAGATTTTGTTTCTTGTAGAATACCAGCCAAAATCGCACCGAGATTTTTTTCCCTCCAATCTGAAGGAAAATTACTCGCTTTATTTAATTATGTAAGCATGAATGCTCCAAAAAATGATATGAGAATTATTGATAGATTATTGGCAATATGCTGGCCGAATTTTCCGTATGGTCAAAGTTTATATAGCATTTTTTTTTTTTTACTGAAAGAACATCTTCCGTGATTTTTCTTTATAAACTGAAAAAAGAATCACGTGAACATCTCCCATGTTAAGTAGTAAAAATATCAACAAGTGGAGAGATTTATACCTTCCAAAAAATATTCCCAAAATTTGTTTTTAAGTGGAACTGTTTTCATTAATACAATCATTCATTTTGTAATAAATACTGGAATGTACGTTTGAATAGGATAATCTCCAGACATTTCTGTCGTTTGCGCAAATGTTTGGCTCAAATATTAAGAAGGGTTTCTTCATAAATAACTGGGTCTTATGTGATACTAGGAACTCCTAACTCTGAAATATATCGAATACGCAATCGTAGCAGTTTTAGAAATCAATTTTACAGTTCAGGTACGACCTGGGATGCATATCTGCTATCAATTTCTATACTAACAGTGCAGACTCTTACACTCATATCCTACCCGTCAGAAATAGAACATTTTCCATAGTTTCTCAGTGAGATTTTGAAATAAATTCCGTTTTTATTCATCAAGAAAATTTTCAGAATTAGGACGAAATTATTCCATTATCATACTTACAATTAATAATTACTTATCATTGATTCGTTTAAACCTCTGGTTGATTCATATATTTATTTGAATTTAATTTGCGAGTCAGTTCTATATTACGGTTTTTTTGTTTCAGGCGGAACTTTGACAGTATAATGACAAGTTTCCCTTTGCATTCTGAAGTATATGTTTCTCTACCAGTTGTGACAATTATAGTTGCGCCAATGGACACAAATAAAGATGCAATGTTGCAGTTGAGAATGATTTACCTTGGATTTGAATAAACTACAGAACTGAAAAAATAATTCATATATACATATATATTCATGACTAATTAAAATTGTATTAGCAATTCCCACACGTTTTACTAGAACAGTTATCTGTATCGGTTAAAATGAACGTATTTTCACTAAATATATATCAAAAATTATATTTAGTTGCGTGAGCTGTCTGAAATATTTTCAGAAAAAGAAGTCTATCATTGAGACACCTCCCCTCCTCCACATGGTGTTTATGAAGTTCCTGTCAAAAGTATTTTCACTTGAATAATTAAAATCTCAAAGTAATTTGCACAAGTAATTTATTTCTGGCATTAATCTTAACGGCGAGTAAACAGTAATTTCATTCATATTTAAATCTAAAAATCAATGCTATAAAAACTCCGTAGAATTTCCACGATACAGCTAATAATAATAATAATAATAATAAAAATAATAATAATAATAATAATAATAATAATAATAATAATAATAATAATAATAATAATAACCGTCGTCTCTTTGAGTGAAAATTTAAAAAATATATCTTTTAGTGGTTAGTAGATTGAAAGATAACCGGAAATGTAAATTTTTTATTCCCTTGCTTCTACTCCTTTATTCAATGAATTCTTTGATATTCCCCCTACCAAGCTGTAATATAAGTCAATCCTACCCCATAAAATTTGATGAGTATCTGCCGGTGGCGACGGAAAATTGAACATTTTTGGAAAGTCACTTGTGCCATGCTCCGAACATGTAAGGAATGGTAAATGTTGTACCATTTTTCAATCATACTTTTCCTGTACCTTGATCTGAATCTAAATCCATTTGACTCAAGTTAATTCTTTCAATTTTACTTCCCTTTTCTCTTGCCTTTCTCTTCTTTTTTTTTAAAACTCTATATACTAAAATCTAATATTCCACCTTGGAATGTTCACTAGGGCTTATACTAAGTTAAAACTTAGAATATCTACCCCACTGAATAACATGCACTATTATGAACTATTCTATCTTTCGATATATTAATAAATCCGCATTGTAACCAATCTCATTGGTTGGGGGGTGCCTCTTGGATCTTCTTCGAGTATCGTCTTAAAGCTGGTAACCTGAACATAATAACCCATTGGTGGTCAAGGTTAAAACGCCTATCTCTACCAATTTCAATGAATATGAATAAAATTTTTTACCGGGTCGGCCGTCACCCGGGACAACAAGGGCCGCGTCCCTCAGAGTGGAACCAGTCTGAGGACGAAAAACCTGTCCATGGAACAAACTCTTCCACAAACGAAGATACACTAGCTTACCAAACCGGAATTATTGCCAACTTTGGACCAAGTGACTCAATAACAAAACGTCTAATAAAAAGTAAACGAACGGAATGGACCTGCGAAGAGTATCGATAAGTCATGACATCCTTCTTCACTGCACTCTAAAACCCAGCAAAGAATACCACCAATCAAATATACCAAATATGTAGAAGTATGGTGGGAAATGATATCAGAACTAACCTCAATCCAAACATGCTTGCCAATGTCCATAGGGACATCACACGAAACAACACACTCTCAAAGGCAGAAATAGATAAGATAAAATTAGATATAAGATGAGCCATCACTCAAACTCTATGACCCATCACTCAAACTCTAATGAGATGGATGTATAAATATGGTATGTGACAGAGGATGAGGTAAAAACTAAAACAAATGAAATACGAAATAATCTCACAGGAAATAAAATCCAAAACTCTACCATAAAAAAAACCTGCAGTTCTCCAGACATTGTCACTGAAGATGACTCCAGGAAGATTAAGTTAGAATTCATTGAAAAGCACGAAGCTGAAATCACCGAAGCGAAAAACAACGTCATCCAAGTACTCAGAAGAGTAACTTTTATACAATTGTCAGACAGAGACCAGCTCTCCAAAATCCATATAACGAATTCCAACACGGACATCGTAAAAATATACCACGCTGCTCTGGAAACACTTTTAACAGATAAACCACCGGGAAACATCAGAGAAATTAACAACGTCCTATACGCAACAACGTTAGCAGCGACTCGGAAGCTTGGGATCAAGACAATAAATAAAATTAGCAGATATAGAGAACCAGCTTGGAAAACAAAACTGATACGAGGAATAGAAAAAATCAGATGTGAGTTTCTATATTAGATGAGCTACCAGAAACCCTAATATTTCCACACGCAAGTGCAAAAAGATCAAGCGGAAATATAACATTAAATCCCTAATTGACATTCCATCAATCACCGAAACGCTGAAGCAGAAACTTCAGCTAAAGGCACAGAGAACAAGACGATACGAAAAACGTTGTAGGTTCTATCGCTAAAATAAAATATTCCGAACTGACCTTAAGAAATTTTACAAGGAAATTGGAAAAAACACCTATATATGTGTCGAAAGGCCACCATCGATTGATAATGTACAGACATTTTGGGAAAATATTTGGAGCAGCCCAAAGGAATATAACCCAAATGCAGAATGGATCCGACGTGAAGAAGAACGAATGGTGGATACACCTCTACAAGAATGGCAAAATATATCCACAGATGATGTTAGGCAAGCTGTAACGAAATCCCCAAAATGGAAATCCCCAGGAAATGACAAGGCACCCAATTTCTGGCTTTATCATCTCTCATCTATCCATAAAATTCTTGCAAAAACATTATCAACGCTTGTAAATAATCCCAATAAAATCCCGGAATGGATTACTGAAGGTATTACATACCTCATACCAAAAACAAGTGAAACAGACGACCCGAAAAATTATAGACCGATAACATGTCTATCCACAACGTACAAGTTGATCACGTCTGTACTAACGAACCGTACTTATTCTTTTTTCGAAACGAACAACATTCTTCCGCTGGAACAGAAGGGATGCAGAAGAGGTTCATATGGCTGCAAAGATCAATTAATGATAAATAAAATGATCCTGGAAAATTACCGGAGACGACGTATAAATCTTAGCGCAGCGTGGTTTGATTATCGTAAAGCCTTTGATAGGGTTCCACATTCTTGGATCCTTAAGACTTTGGAAATGTACAAAGTCTCCCCTGTGTTATTAAATTTCCTTAAGCTCATCAGGGGTATATCGGACGCCAAAATATACCTTATTGTCAGAAGGGCACTGCCATAACCAACCGTTATGCTTTGGAGTGCATAATCACCCACGTCCTGAAGGAATATGGAATATATAAGAAAAAAGGATCATAGGCTACTTCAAAGAAAACAAGAAAAATACAAAATGATGTAGACATATGCTTCATAGAATTTATTCCTAAATCGCAATAGCGTAACATTCTTGGAAACATTTAAAAACAATCGATTTATATGAAAAAGATATAAAACCAAAATATAACTTGTGTTGTCTGTGGTTCGAGCCAAGATATTACAGAGTTATAAAGCGAATGCAATATCAATAGGGAACTTTTGTTTAATCATTTGAATATTTTTGTATCGGCCGCCGTGTGAAAGTTGATATACCGGCGCAGTTTGTATAGCGCTCTAAATAATGTACAGCAGGGACCTAAAGTGGGAAGCCCCTTCTCGTCAGGGGTTCAGATTTCAAATCGTCAAAGATGATTTCATAAGTGTCACGCAATTCTTGTTGATTTCTCCTTCAGTAATAGCAAGTCAGTTTGTATTTGTAGTCTCACCGGAGCATCTGAGAATGAACATGCGTTCGAAATTTGACCTGAAAAATGATCTGAGGCAAAATTGTGACGCCAATCATTTCAGATGCAGCTACCGACATGTACAGTGGGCTATGATAAGATTTTAGCCACCCTTTATTACAGCAATTTTCACTTGTCTAATAACATCTCATCTTTTTTTAAACAATACCATGTTACCATCACGCTACTTTCATCTATGAACAGTAGTTGACTTAAATCTTGAAATGTAAGTTCGCGGAAGTAAGGGGATTGGTGAATTTCATCGAGGACAAATTATAGGATGGCATCAGTATTACAAGACACATAGAGAAATTGCTAGGGTTTTCCAGGTTAATCTTCAAACAGTTAATAATATTGTCAAGAAATTTAATGAAGAAGGCCATTGTCACGTGGAACAATATTCAGGAAGACCAAACATCGTGTCTGAGCAAAAGAAAAGGGCACTGAAGCGGGAACTCATCAGAAACTGTCGTGAGAGCATCAGAGAGGGTGCCAACAACATGGAACCGTCGCTGTATACCGTGAGAAAGACTGAAAGAGCTAGGCTGTCAAAGAAGAGTTACAAGAAAGAAACCCGTGATATTTTAGAGGTGTATTTAGGCGTATGAACCACGCGAGATAATTCGAGAGTAAAGATTATTAATTTTGGCAGTCTGTAATTTGGTCAGATGAAAGTAAATTCTGTCAATATTTGAATTTGAGACAGGTTTGTGTTTAGAGAACTCGGAATGAGACTTGGAAGACTGAATGTCTACAGATGACCGTTAGACATGGAGGGATTGGAGTAATGGTGTGAGTCGCTGTTTTGTTTGGAGCTGATTTATGTTGAAGAGCGGTTGAATGGACCAAAATACTGTCAAACATACTTCCACTGTTTGAAACCAATCAAACTGACAAAAATGCCTTTCCTTTCATGAAGATAGAGCGCCATGTCATTCGAGCAAATTAGCAAACGCCTGAAAGGAATCGCAGAGAATCAAGTTTCTGCCATGGGTAGCCCAAAGCCCTGATATGAATCTAACAAAACATGTTTGGGAACGCCTTGAATGAAAACTTCAAGAGTGTGCAAGCAAAATCATGTCAGTGGAAACACTTAAAGAAACATTGCTAAATGAGTTGCAAAATATGGCTCAGGCGATTGTTGATAACGTGATCAAATACATGAAAAATCAAATGCAAACACTGAAACTAGCAAATGGATGACTTACTTCATACTAGTTCCAAATACTGTGTATTTATGTTGATTTGGGATTACTTATATTTTTTTGGCTGGGGGAAATTGAATGTAGTTTATTTCTCCTGGCTAAAATCTATTCTTAGGCGACTGTATTCATATGGCTTAAGATATGCGCTCGTATGTCACCCGAACGATTAGAAGTCTTATGAGAGAGAGCGAAAAACGATAGTCTCTCACACCCTTGTGAGATGAATATCCATATTTCAAGGAATTATCCCAAAACCATACACCTTCAAGCTGACGTTAATTGATGAAGTCGGGAATTGAATGTGCAATATTTTTTACGCCAGAAATATTTAGCATCGTTGATATATTAGACAACTTCCTGGGTATGACGTTAAACTACATCTGTCACAGATGTCTTTTAATTACTATTGTTCTCATGTTCAGCCTGACTCAGTTCGATAGATCCTGTTAGGGTAACAGCTATGGCCAAATATTTAACCTACAAGCTGGGGTCAAAACATTATAAACAGTAGAAAAATATTAAAAATACCTGCATTAGATTTTTGTAAAATTAAATTACCAGAAATATATTTTTAAAAAAAGGCCAAGCAATACTTTAAAAAAAAATATTGCCAGTAATGGATTTGACTCTAGACCAAAATTCTCTTGACAAAAATATATCAATCAAACCATATATACAAAATGATTTTTACAAAGAATTCTATTCATACTAACCTCGCGTAAAAATTTTGTCGACATTAAATCGAGGCTGATATCCTTTAAAACAAAACAATTGCAAAACCTAAAACCTAATCCGATAGCATTCCATGTCCATTGGAAAGAAACTGCATTCATGCAAATATAAAAGAAAATAAGTGATTACGAATTGTATAAAATAGGAAAAAAAATAAGTATTCTATTCTACCTAATCGTAGGGATTATAAAATGTACCAGAAGTTGATTTACCCTTACCAACGCTTGATACGTATACTATGTTCTGTTTATGCCAAATTCAGAAGAATAAATGGAAAAAAAACTCTGTTTTAGAAGTTAAACGAAGTCAAAGAATAAGGAGAAATCATTAATTTTATAAAAACGAAACGTATGGTTATCCGAAAGAATAACTAACACAATATGTAAGTTATAATTAAATGAAATTTAAAATCAAAAAGTAATGAAATGATAATTAAGAAGCTTATATCAAATCAGATCGAAATTGATGTATTTTAGTCAGCATAATGACACTATACTAAAGCGAGTTTTAATCATTGTTCCATGGCAGTGAACTCCCATTATTTACTAACATTAACTTTGTCTGGTACAGAGGGAATATCAGACCGGATCCATTGAGGTATAAGAATAATACTACTTCCCCCAAGTTAATTGTAGTTTACAAGGGTAAAGCAATGAATTTCTTTAAATCTCGAAATGCAACGATTACCCAGCAGGAAATCGAGACTTTTCTTGTTTTCATTAATAATTTTATCTCACATATCAGGTGCGAACTAAATAATTAAACACACACTTTATTTGGATTGAAACCTACGAATGTTAACTTTCGAGATAATAATTTCAATTGTTCTTACTGGGAAGGCAAAGCGGCAATAGGCAAGCGGTTTGAATAAACAGTCACCCATTGAACAAGTGCTCTCTTAAAAATGTTGTATTATTTCAGTGAGAAAATATATTTTATAGGAGTAGATGGGTTCGCCTACAGTACGGTTCAGATTCCTTCACGTTCTTTTGAAAAAGAGTAAAGGTTTATCCCATGGTTCCTCTTTAGGAATGGGTTTACAGTACCTTCTAAAGTCTTTTCATTCTCTTTCATCCCCAGTAGCGTTTTGCTTGGGTTACGTTGATTAAACATATATATCAAAGTATTTGAGGATAGTAAAGAGCAGGGACAAAGAATAAGCATTGCTTATTCAAAACATGTGATTATGTATAGTCTTAGTGAAAAGTCGATCTTAAAGACTGATTTCGATTTCTGTACGAAATATAAGTTATAAGAGAGTTATTTCCGGAATAATCCAGGGAGCTCTTGAGTTGATGGAAAATAAAAATAAAATTAATCTCTATAATTTAAACAAAGAACAGAAAACGGTTATTATACCTCTTAAATGAAAGGTCAAAGGACATCTGGAGGGTTTGCTCGCTTCATTCCATCTCATTTTAATCGACATTATATAAAATTTGTGTAGTGTTCGACGTAAGAGTTTATTTCACATTGAATAATATTGAGAGATGTTTCAGGTAAATTAAAAAGTGAAATGGTGATGCTGAAATTAGGCAAAACAGAAAACTATAGCACAAAACTGTCGCCTTACATTATAATTTATACTGTATTTCAAAGAGATCTAATGAAATAAATTGCTAACATGTACAAACTCATACACAACACATAACTCACATTTATGGGCTGAGCAATGTTTCATCAAAATGAACATGCATAGGCGTATATGGTTGAAAAATATTGTAGGCAAATTTGCCTGCAGTTATCTGTGTAACCAATTTAATTCGCATATTGATATATGAGATAATATAAATCGTTTACACACACACACACACATACACACACACTCTCTCTCTCTCACACACGCACACACAAATATATATATATATATATATATATATATTTATATATTATATATATATATATATATATATATATATATATATATATATATATATATATATATATATATATATATATATATATATATATGCGCAAGTTTGTTTAAAACGACTGACAAGGTGCTATAATTGTGATTTTATATAATTTCTCATGTGTTCGTATATATTTTTTCTGTTCAGGATGTAAATTATATAACAATTGTACGCGCCTTTTCCCAGCGCTTTCGGCTATACTTTTTCCATTATCAATAATGAATTTTAATTTACTTTCAAATGAATATATGGATTGTTTTATGTATGTGTCTAGATTTATTAAAAATGCCTTAAGAGGGCGCACCCGAATTCATAATTTCGTCCGCTTTTCTTTAAAGAACTTAACATGAAAGAAACTCCTGTTAATAACGGTTTTTAAAAAAATCTTAAACATTCATATTAAAAACAATCTTTCTGAGGTAACGAATAGAATATCTAAATGAAAAAAAAAACAGTAACATTGAAATCTTCTACTAACATCATATAGAGAATAAACGGAAGTAAGACTAATCTTCACATACAATCCCTACAAAGAAATACATAGCTCCAGTTAACGAAAACAAGAAAATCAAATTAATTATTTATTATAAAAATAAACATTGCTAAACTCATCGTCAAACATAATAATTCATCTGCAAGATACAATAATCAGAGAAACAATATTATATATTAATTTATATGTCACATAAGGAAATCTGTCCATGCCCAATCAAAATTTGTAAATAAATATATTTATATTTATTTATATATTTGTAAATAATTATACTTGATGTACTACATATTTGTCAAGAAGACTTACGTTATATCTCCATGATCATAGCTCAGTTAGGTCAATTTGAATGTTTAATTTGCAGTATCATCTCGGCCTTGGAACTAATTAAATGTAGACTGTGCGCGCGCGCACACACACACACACACACACACACACACACACACACACACAATAATATATATTTTATACTATATATATATATATATATATATATATATATATATATATATATATATATATATATATATATATATTGCGTCTAACAGGCCGGTCCCATCAGAATAATGTCACACGACACGGAAAACATGTTGGGTAAAAGAAAAATAAGTATTTATATGCAATTCCCCGATACAAATTTGATGGTACAGTCACTGAAGGCTTAAGCAGGCTATACTCTCCATGCAATAACTATCGACGCTTCTCGATTATCTTGACACACTGTCTTTAGAATTTTGGGACGAGACTTCTGCAACAAGGCTTTCATTTGGATGTTTTTTCTTCAGGGTGGCAAATCACATGAGATCAGGTGAAGTTTACGTACTCTGCTCTCTCTGCTGCCTATCTTCCGTAGTCTGTCGTAGTCTCCGCCGTCTGTCTCCATCTACTCGTCGTTATTTTTATATGGACCCATGCGCAAAGGTTGGGGTGGGGTATGATTTGCTTTAGTTATGCCAAAGTCTCCTAAAGAGGGCTCTTCTTGCAAATGTCTATATATGGGTGACTTTGAATTATACCTCGTCATTCTTCTTCTTTGGTCGCATTATTAAACCAGTCTCCTTCCTGCTTTTTGTGAGTGCCTCTCACCAGTACTACCCGAGGGGCTTGGAAAATCCTCCACGTCCCTGAAATTCAACCTGGGCCCTCTCCACTTTGATCATCTGACAAAACCTGTTCCCCAATGGTTACGCCTGGTCTAATCCAGCGGTCACATTTTAATTATCTTTTTTTTTTTTTTTTCGTGTCCTGTCGTATTCGCATCTGGAATTTATCATTTTTATTCCATCTTCAACCCTTTGGTGAAGAATAGTTAAGAAGTGGACAATCCCTTATTTTGGATCTTGGCATGATCCAACTTGATTCCTATTGAGCTTTGGTCTGGAGAAACGATTGAGCGTCCAAGGAGTCCACTGCACCAGACATCAGTTTTTAGCAAGTGCCATGTCCACTCTTTTTCCAAGGGTGGATATATCATGTGTCACCTATTTTTAACCGGACTGATAATCACTAGTTATGTTTGGAATTTGAATAACACACTCTCTGTGATATTTACTATGTAATATTATGGATCTGACGTCCTATTACTCATTTAATATAAATGACCCTGCAGATTGTCGTTTTCCGAGCACGTCAGTCTGCAAGAGGATACTAGGCTAAGCAGCACTTATTACAGATCCTTGCTCGTTCTAAAGAGCACATCTGTCACTTATACTGCAATTATGACTCGCGGTACTTGGTTACAGTTTCTGGCTGAGAGCGAATAATCCAATATGATCAGTTTCTAGAACATTCGGTCACAATGCATTGTAAATTCTTCCAAGATAATTATCTACGGCTGGCTTCACAGCGGATCTAGCTACCTGATTTCATGAGGCTTGGATCTGACTGTGGTATGATTTGCATACACTTTCAAAGACTTATGAAATAGCCTACCCATATCGATAAAAATAAAAAAATTGAACTTGACAAACAAATCAACAATGGTGAGATTCGAACGTGAGTGCCACACACAATATATATATATATATATTTAACTTCGACAAGCGATAATATCGCTATTACAATATTCGATAAAAAAATGTTTTTGTTATGTTAACTAAAAACGTTATTTTGGCGTCACGGTTTACTGAATTCGGTAACTGGTATATTACTATATTTTGTACTAAAATGTGCTTTTAATATACTCATTTAACAAGTTGCGTATTGTTGGATATGTATTGATAAGATAACTTTTTAAGTTTATAAAACAATGTTCGACGAAGAACTAAGTACTATTAGATAAAATGCGCATCAATAATTACTATACAAATATATCGTCGAGGATAAAATATGGTGTTACTTACGGAATACTAACAACTCCTATAAAAAAGCCTGAAATACATACATATCACAAATAGTAATAAAAATCTCTGTTCCATTATCGATTACAAATAACACATTAAAACTAAATTCTGTATATTAGCTGGATGTTGCATCAATCATTCAAAGTGTAAATCACATTTTAATAACAATTTAAGTATTATATTACGAAATGGACAAAGTCCGACAATTTATTTATTAAAGACATTTTTATGTTTAACGTTCTTTTTACAGATACAAGTATTTAAGTAGATGCTCTGTTTATAATAAACAGTATTAAATAACATTTACCGGCCTGAATGTCCGAGAAATTTTCATAGAAAATATTCGTTCTTTGACAGGATTCGAACCTGCATCCTATACGGAACCGTCATTTACGCTGACGTGCCTTACCGCTAGGCTATAGGATGCACGTTCGAATCCTGTCAAAGAAAGAATATTTTCTATTTTTTATTTATTTATTCTATTTTGTTTTACCTAATGAGTTCTTTCCTATTTTCTATATATTTTTCACACACACACACAGGCACACATATATATATATATATATATATATATATATATATATATATATATATATATATATATATATATACTAATCCTGCACTTTGGAACGAAGATAATTTGTCTGCTGTTGTAATTAACGCTAAAAGATCTTTACCATGAATTGAACACTCCGTAGCTTTAATGCTTATATCTCGTATATAATTTGCTAAAAATTCAATTTCTCCGTCGCTTGCACCGATGACCTAGGGATGAAGATCTGAAATCCATGTGAAATCGGTCAGGTTTCGGTCACGGCGTGAAGCAATTGCACATCTAGACACACTGATGAGCCTATGAGACAGTCTCTCTTTGGATGATTATATACATATAACCCCTGAACACAGTTAATTTTACTAAGAAAGTTGGAAGTAGGGATAAACTAGATAGTTAAATGTTAAGTAATCTTTTATCTATCTATCTATCTATCTATCTATCTATCTATCTATCTATCTATCTATCTATCTATCTATCTATCTATTAGCTTGATCCAGCTAATGCCCGTCGAGGGAGCGGCTAAGAGAAAGGAAGATGTTGCTCTTGGTGCACAACCCGCTCGATTAGAATACTTGGAAGAGTATCACCACGGAATTTGGAAGTAGCGGCGCTACATCGAGGGTAGTCAGTTCCTTCTTCGTCAGCGAGGCACATTGGTCCAGTGGTACGAGATTTTCTTTGTATGGTAACGGTCCAAGTTCGGTAGTGGATGCGTACTGCTAATGAGTCCCTAATAGGAAGAAACTGCATTCCCTTGAGAATTCTTCTAGACTCGGTTAATTGGTATATATATATATATATATATATATATATATATATATATATATATATATATGTATGTATATATATATATGTGTGTGTGTGTGCGTGTGTGTGTATGTATTAATTCAAATTAATATATATATATATATATATATATATATATATATATATATATATATATATATATATATATATATTATCATATAGACAAAACAGTTTATTCAGTACAAAAATAAAACTTCGATTCGGTTCATTTCAATTGCATCTGGACTGGTGAGAACCGAAAATGGTTATGAAAAATCTGCCCAGTTGTGTTCTCACTAGTGGAGGTGAAATTGAAATGCCCCGGAACGAAGTTGCATCGTTGTAGATTGTTATTGACTATATGATAAAAGTAGAAGAGATAACTCTACTTTCGGTATTGGGACCTCATTCGAACTAATGCTGTGAAAGTTAGAATTTTTATATTATTTTCATTCTCATTGCATCGGATATATATATATATATATACACACTATGTACAGCCAGTTAGATCAGGGCTACGGGAATGTAGGACGCCCATGGTTAAGTTACAAAGACAAGCTGAAAAGCAACTTGTCAGCAGTTAATATACCACATAACGCCCTTAAGCTTTGGAGCATGTAGAATGGCGATCAACGGGTTTTAGTGGACTCAGCAATTTTCAGTCTGCTCGTCTGAATCATCCTCAAGAAGCGAGAATGCAATTTTTAATTATTATTATATGGGTACAAATATATATATATATATATATATATATATATATATATATATATATATATATATATATATATATATATATATATATATACAGAGAGAGAGAGAGAAAGATAGAGAGAGAGAAATTGTTAATATAGTGGATAATTTGTATTTAAAATAGAGGACTTGTTTTTATTAAACAATGCATAATACTTTATCGGCGTATACATTATGCGCTTTCGGATTTTTCGTAAAAATATAGTTAGCTTTACTCGAATACACATTCGATAGATTAATACACTTAATCGAAAATGGTATTTTATTTCAATTACGAATTATTCACTAGCATCATGTATGATGTAATAAAAGTGTCGAAAAACATTCTCTCTCTATATATACATATATATATGTATGTGTGTGTCTCTACGTGAATTTATGGCAGAAAATATGTAAAAAAAATATTTGATTTCTCAAGGAAATTGAAAGATAAAATATGTTAGATCTGGTGAATGCATTATCAAATTCAATTATATCCTGTTTTCTGTTGAGAAGAAGATTAGACAGAGAAAATATGCTCGCCTGACTTTTGACAATTTAAGTTAATCAAAATTTGTTTTACCGTCGAAATTAATAGTCGATGATGGGTTTATTTTCTATGGAGATATTTAAATATAACGGTGGCAGGGCCATAAACAGATTTACAAATAGGTTTTTCGTAGTGTTTCGGTTTTATTTATACGAAAATGACATTTGTTACTTTCAATATAATGCCGAAGTGAACGCTATTTATGCAAACTAAAACTATGAAAAATAAGGTGTATCTCCTTTTACTAAGACAGGGAATATTTTAATCTAAGGATTTGTATTAAACACAATATTTCGTCAATATTTTCAAATACGCCTATATTCATATAATAAATAATAATTTCATATTGCAATTTCGTTTAAATTAGACTTATGTTTTGATGTGAGATTTAAGTACTTAATGTGAGATTATCTTGAGAAATTGATATATATATATATATATATATATATATATATATATATATACATATATATATATATATATATATATATATATATATATATATATATATATATATATATATATATACACGTTACAATGAATCATTCATACAAAAAGTAAATTAGTAAAGTTAATGATATAAAATATTGAAATCCCTTCGCTAACAATCATTCGATGGATCTCATAATTTTTTTTTTAAATTATAAACTGTATAGGTTTTCCTTAAATACGCAAGTACTTTCGACCTTTCTACCGGACATCTTTTTTTTATATGTATTTTTGATAATGTATGTAAACGCTAATGTTGAAGTTTTGAAATTTTAAGTGTGTAGGTTCTTTTTTACTAATATATCAATTTAAGATTTTCATTATTTTTGAGAAGGAGTTTATCAATGAAAGTGGCATAAACTAAATGGTTCAGTAATCTATCAGTTGTTTGTAAATTTGTAAGTCGGATCACTTTTTTTTCCACCAAAAAAAAAAGTTTCCATGCCTGATGATGCCCGGTAGAAAGGGCAAAAGTACATGCGTATTTAAGGAAGATCTAATAGAGTTCATAATTTCAAAAAACAAGGATCATAACATTCATCGAGTAATTAGTGGGTTAATGCAACTTCAAAATATGTTTCTCATATTCATAATTTAACAAAATGTATTGCATTCAGACAAATTCAAATTTGAAATTGTTATTCGAAATATTAGGTTGGTGCAAAAATAATGACGTAACAATGTTGTTTTCTGACGTTAAAAATACGTCAAAAAACGACATTATTACGTCACTATTTTTGCACCAACCTAATAGGAACATGGTGAATAACTAAAATTATAAGCTAATGAACTGTATTTACACATATCTCCAGATTAAAATTTCCATAAATTGTCAAATTTTAATATTCTCTTAAAATAAAATCTCAAGTTCGTTTATAATATATAGGAATTCTGTAGTGTTAAATTTTGAGAATGAAATTAAAAAAAAACTATTTTCCAAAACTATTATCAATGCGATTAAGAGGAAAAAATATAGAATATGCAGATTCGAATCCGAATGTATCATTAGCAATTCTCCGTAATTACATTTATAAACATGAATTATCATGCATGTTACTGTTTATTCATTTAGTAGAATTATTTAATTTAATAAATATACATTATCTCTTATATGACAATATCAGCTGTTATCGTTTTAATCATTGTTCTAATAAACTTTATATTTAAATTTGCTCACAGCAAAGTAAACACATCCGCCATGTTGAATAGAAAAAGGATAACCTACCGGAAATTAGGAATAACATTTGGAAGAATATAACAATCGGAAAATCTTCGTATCTAATTCAATGCGCATAAAGTTCAATAAAGTTCGGTTTAGTAGATCATTTAAAAATGGAAATATTATCATTATTTTAAATTGACAAACATCTGATGAAACAAGAAAATTCACGACGTTTCTGTATTGATTGATAAACTGAGATCGACAAGGGCAGTTGTACCTTTCCAAACAATTACATTAGGTTGTGAAGAAATATAAACACGTCGAGGTCACTAAGAATATAAAATAAAAAATATATATTTCAAGTTACGTATAGTATCTGCGAATATTCAATCGAATAAAGATTACATTTTTTAAGACATTTTCTGATTCGATAAAAACAATGAAGTCTTGTATGGCAACAGTTAAATAAGCAATATTTTTCTAAAACAGAAGAAAACATGTTTAACAGTGCACCATTTTTTCTCCAAACATGTCAGAAGAAAATAATGATATGAGAAGCCTTTTCTGCAGCGGGTTTTGTGGATATTCCTGTCATTGAGAGGCAATATGAACGAAAACTAATATCACAATATTTTAGACGATCTTCTAATTATATCTGACAGAAAGAACACAGGATGTGGCTGGATTGTTCGACAAGACAATGATCCCAACAGCCAGCTCGTGAGACAAGAAAACGAATAAAATATAATTCGATGTATACTATTTACATTATTCGGAATATTGTCCTCATCTTTATCGCCATATTTATTATAACGTTTCGGCCGTTGTACGCTCCGGCCTTCTTCAGGTGGTTGGAATGTCGAAGTGAACCCTTGAAGACACATGGCACAGTGGATAAAGGCTTTAGTGAGATCCAGTGACAGGACCCAAGGACTGTGAGTTTAATACCCAGTTAAGGCAGTGGAAAACTTGCAGAGGGGGATTAACAGGAGATAACTGATAACTGACACTGATTAAGCAAGGCATATGGAACTAGAAAAGTCTACCCCATTGAGCGAAATAAAGCGTTTAGTTTGACATTTCAACGTCCTGAAGAAAGCCGGAGCGTACAACGGCCGAAACGTTGTAATAAATATGGCGAGAAAGATGAGGACAATAGTCCGAATAATCTAAATAGTGTACATAATACCTGATCTCAGAAATATAGAGAAATCCAATGCATGTTCTGAAGTAGTACGATCAATATCCATATCTAAATCCCGTCTATGCATATAATCCGATTTTTCTTTAAATTAGACATTTTGGCTCTAATCGGAAATTAAACAGTGAATAGAGAATTCTACTTTCGCTATTAACTCAAGAAATTCAAGGTAAGGAGTTATTTTAAATTTAAAACAATAATAAGGCTATTGTTCATAATTGGGCTTTGTTTTGAAATAACTGGTTACGGATATGATTTTTTTTTTAAATCTTTTCGGAGATATGCATTCCTTCAGCGATATGTACCAGGGATTAGAACAATATATCTGTTTTGTTTTTTAAAATCAAGTTTCTGATTAGGTTATAAAGCTTTATGATGAAGGGAGAAATCCCCCTCTCACTATTAACTAGAGAATGTGAAGGTAAAATATTTCTTCGAATACAATATTATTAATTAAAAAAAACATCAGGTTGCCTAGAAATATCCTGGTGATACCCAGCGGGAAATAATCGTCTATTATGGTTAGGACTAGACATTTAGGTCGATATCCGTGCTAGAGGTGTTATCTGGAGAATAAAATAAACCCTGGCGGTTAAGGATAAAACGCCACTTAATACAAATCTCAGTGTTTATGAACAAAAACACATGTCAGATCTATCGTCACCGAGGTAATCAAGCGTTGCATTTCTCAGAAAGACACAACTCTGCTGTCGAAAAATCTGTCACAGGAACTACAACCAAACGCCTGGTCAGCAAAGCCGCATTAATTTCAACATTGGATCCGGTGACTTAATGTCAAATAGATTAACAAAAATAAAACGAAGGAAATGGAATCGCGAAAAGTAAACACAAATCATGACATCTGTTTTCACTGCACGCTAAAATCCGCAAAAGAACATCACGGATCTGAAACACCATGTATTGAGAGATACGGTAGGAAATGAAATAAGACCCTATCTCGAAACATATACGCTTGCTACTGTCCGCAGTGCCACCATGCGAAATAAAAAAGTAGCCAAACACAGAAAGAGATTAGATAAAAATAAATATATCAAAGTAAAATCAGACATAACCCTAACAAAGAATAAGTCAAGAGAGACAATATGACAGAGGGTGGGATAAAAATTAAAACAAATGAGATACGAAATACTGATCTCTCAGAAAAGAAAACAGAATAGTATAGCTGCGACATAAAAAAAATGCACTGATTGAGATTCTCTCAGTGATGAAGATGAATAAAATAACTTTAGAGAGGAGAAGATTCATTAAAAACAAAGGAGTTGTAAGCACAGAAGTGAAAGCCGTATCATTCAAATAATCAGCAAAGTAACTGGCATACAAATGTCAGAAAGAGACCTGCTTCCAAAATTTCATATGTCAAAGTCCAATACACATACTAAGCAAACATATAACGCAGCTTTGCAAACATTTTAGATGATAGACCTCTGGAAAACGGCATAAAAGTAAATAATGTCATATAAGCAGCAGCTTTAGCAGCTACTGGAAAGTCAAGAAAAATAAAAGATTAATCAAATGACCAAAAGAGCCTACTTGGAGGAATTGAGGAAATATCATATGAGTTATCCATACTATTAGGTTGGTGCAAAAATAATTTCGTTTTCTCACATAGTAACATATGTTAGAAAACGAAATTATTTTTGCACCAACCTAATAGATCAGACTTCAAGAAATTCAAATGTTTCATTACAGAAAAGCAAGATAATCAAGTTGAAATTTAAAATTACAACAGTAAATTAAATTCCACCAATAACGGTAATAGTTAAATAGAAACTGTAATTAAACGCAAAGAATACAAGACGATGTTAAAAACGTTATAGGTTGTTTAAACAAAATAAGATATTCCAAACGAACCGCAAAGAGTTTCCAGGCAAACTGAAAAAGAAATTATAGAAGTTACAGTTGAAGTAATGCAAATATCTGTGTTTAGGTAGTGCCGGATTAGAAGCTGAAACCGAAGGATCTGTTCTTGTTGCACAGGACCAATGCTTGCTATATAGAATTTGCCAAGAACACACTCTGAAAAATTATGTGAAACCGAAATGCAGATTCTCTGAAAATATCGCGAAATTATTGACCATCTCTTACGAGGTTTCAGTATCTGCACGCACGGAATATAAAACACGGCATGATACATTGAACCATATCTGCACTGAAAAATATATAACATTTAAGCGAGGAAAACTGCCAAAAATTGGTATACCTTCACCCAGAACCGTTGCAGAGATATCACCTGTAACATTTTTATGGAACTTTACAATACACACAAAGAGAACAATAAAATAAAATCGACCAGACAACAAGAGCAAAGACCGCTAAAAACTGAAAATGTTTTCTTATTGATATGGCTGTCCCTAGAGATTTAAAAGTAAAATATCGAAATACAATGATTTTGAAGTGGAAATCTTCATAGGTACCGCTCACTCGAAATGAGGATCATTCCCATGTAAATTGTTAGTGATGTTAGGTATTTTTACAAAAATACTCAGTGGAAAATATCATGAAACTATTCCGAAAATTAGACCGCTGTTTGGAACCCGGAAGGAAATGTAAATGCAACAGAAATCTATAGAAACAATATCAATAATAGCAATATGAGAAACAGCAGCGGCAATTAAACGGATATATTCCTGAAAAAAAAAAAAAAGAACAAATATAATCGCCATGTATACGTAAATTGTTTTGCGAGTTCATGCAATTCGGGTAGAGATTTTTAAAACCCATTTATCTTTCTTACTTTTTTTTTTTTGGTTAAGAAATGAATTCGCAGTTTCTATCATTATGAAACGCCATGAGTTAGTTGTTATCATTTCTTTTGTTTATCATATATATTCTTTATCATTTCATTCCTAAATATTCCCATAACTTTTAATGAGATCGTGTTTTCTTGTATTTTAAATTTCTCCGCCTGGCTATTGATTTCATTCTTCGATTATATGAAAAATGCAACATATTCTAAAAAAATAATTGATGTGACAAAAATGTTTACGAACTACAGTTCTAAAGCTTGAAGCCACACCCAGAATTAGCATGGGAGGAACATAAGTGAAGAGTAAAGTCTTTCTATTCCAAAACTGATTAAGAGTCCTTAGAATCATTTAAAAAACAATGAGATAAATTATCTTACATCTGCTTTGGGAGTATTTTTCAATGGATGCCAAAAATATTTACCGCAGTAATGAAGGTTAAAATAGAATATTTTTTATTATAAAATGCTTTTAACATACTGCTATAATAAAATTTCTAATAAAAATATCATGTCTCACTTTTTTAAACATGTATAATAATGTTGTCTTATTTAAAATACAATCCAATTACTTTTGGGGCCAACTGAAAAAAATACCAGAAATCTCCTCAATCATTTGAATTGTTGTATATTTGTGCGTATATATATATATATATATATATATATATATATATATATATATATATATATATATATATATATATATATATATATATATATGTTTGTGTGTGTCTATGTGTGCATGCGTATTGTTTGCAGTTGTTGTGTCAACACCACTCCAACCTCTAGCAACTGAACCGGTTTGCTACCTTAAAGTCGTGTTACAATAAATCACAGGCAAGGAGTATCCACTCTGCTATCAATCCGAAGCAAACTCACGTCTTTTAACAATCAATCCTATAAAGAATGGTATTAATTCTGCTGGGAGTAAAAACATTGCCCAATCAGGAGTGATATGTTAACAGGTTCCACACGATCGTCATCAAACGACTGTTAGCAAAAACGATATAAAGGATCAAAACGCCTTGAAATTGAGCCTTCGCTCTGTGAGGAAAAACAAGAGCGATGTGTCAACGGGACGCATCCAGTGGCTCTTCACATCTAACAAAAATAATTCTCGGGATATGGAATATCAGAACACAAAATCACTGTGGTTTTTAGTAAATATAATGCAGGAAAGTAACAGGTGTATTGTTAATATTTTAGGTGTATGTGAAACAAGTTGTGCAAAAAGATTGAGATTTCGTCAGTGAAAAACATCAGATCATATACGCGGGCTTAGAAAAATATAAGATCGAGACATTGGAATATTTTCAGACATACTGTGAAATATCTGGAAAAATATTGTCGTTAAGATTAAAGGAAGGCCTTTCAAAGCATCCTTCATCATTTACAAGAACCGAGATCAGAAATGTAGGGAAAAAGTAATTGAAAATGAGACTGTGCGCTAGGCAACGCCAAATGTCAATGGAAATCGCAAGAAATGACAATTGTCAAAAGAGAACTGAATGTCAAAGGCGACAAGGAGAATGATGGTAAAATACTTAGATAATTCGTAGTAGAAACTTGTAATGAATGTGGAGAAAAATATGTCCACTTGTGCACAGCAAATGATCCACTCGTTTTGGGCACACCCAAAAATTATATGCTTATTTTTAACAAAAGTACAAAATCGACTATAAAAATATCGATAAGGTTTTCAGAAATGCATTTGTACACTGAAAAACTTACTTGCGGGAGCAACCACATTACTGTTATATGTAAACTTCGAGTGAATCCACAGACATTGAAAGGGGCCAAGGTAACAACCAGATTGCAATACGACAGACTATTGAATGAGCGGTATGTGAAGGATACATATATTGGCAGTGTTAAAAGCAAATACAATAGAGAGAAATCGAAGTGGAAGTTATTAAAAGAATCGTTAGTAAGAGAGGAAGCCGAATTCATCACAAAGAAAAATTAATAAAAAGTAGAATATATTACAGATGAATTTCTCCACAAAATGAAAAGAAGATAAAAAAAATCAATGCCGGTTTACGGCACAGAATATATGACACTCCACAAAAAATACAGAAGGGCGAAAGAGAAATGATACAAGGAGAAACAAAAATAAATTGAAGGAATGAGTATCGCAGGTATGTATTTAAATAAATACGAGAACTAAAAGGACAAAATACATGCTCATCAATAGGACATGGCAGTAAGAGAAAACTATATCAGACAACAAACGAATACATCAGAGAACTCGACGGAAAAGGATAACCTAAAATATACAAAAATATTTATACAACTGAGATATTAAAACTGAAGTGATATCTGCACTGGTCAATATGAACTGATAAACAGCAAAACCAGAAGATTTTGTGAAGACATTTAACTTTCCAAACGGAATAATTAAAGGTTCAAACAGAACCTGAACTCTAGATATAGTTATCAAATTTCAAAACAGTCAACTATATTAATGAATGCGAATTACAGAAAAGGTATTTCCGATTGTATAAATCTAGATAGAATAATCGTGGCCTACTTAAAGTCAGTCCCTCAAACAATATTTCTATTTATTTTCTATTGAAATACAAATAACATATTTACTTATTAACGTTTAATGAAACTTTTTTTTTTCTACTTAGGAACATTTATTTAACATCCTTTAAAACAAGAACCTAAACGCAGTGAAAAGTATAACCTATCCTACTCTGTGGGTTTATATTGAATAAATTGTAATTTTATTGCATCTCCGAGTTTCAGCGAAATATAAATTCTATAGCAACTGTTCATCATTACAAGTGACTACCACTTTTCACATCTGATTAGCTCCAGGTGTCCATTGCAGTGAATTACCTCGATCTTTTCCTTCGTTCATTTTCGCCTGATTAGTTATCACGTGACTTACATGGAAAGCGAATAAGAAACGCAATTAATTCTTATCTCTAGACGCCAGATAACTTATACTTAATACACACTGTCATATCCAGTAACTTTCCGAATCAATCTATTTTCATTTCCTTATTTCTAAAGTACATTGTATAATATCAGAGCAGTTAACAGCCATGTCAAGTTCATTATTCAAACGACTGCACACCAGAAATACAGGTATTTGGCAAATAAAGGTAATGTATATTGTGTGCCATGTTTTGGATTTGCGTTGAAATATATATTTATAGTGTAAAAGCTCGGTTTCTACACATATCGTATAATAAATATCTATATGGGTAATAATCATCACTGGGTCGACCCAAATTATTAGCCGGTCAGGAGTCAGTGAGCCACCATGCCTTGAATGCCTGTTGGGACAAGCTTAATCTAGACCTCAAGTAGTTGTAAATATGATATATCGTTGAAGACGCTGGGAAAGTAGTCAATTCTGTGTAGCTCTACAAAATGTACCTGACTCCTACGGCTATCCTCTTTTTTGAAAGAACCAGAACAGGTTATAATTGGAGTATTGCTGACACGCGTCAGACTGGATAGAGTCGAAAAACAGCCGCGTGTGCCTGTGAGTGATGAATTATTTTTCCCTTTACAATCTCTTTCCCACAGACGAAACGTTAAAAGTCTATCTTTTCTATCGCTATTTCCATCATTGCTCAGACGAACTACATTCCTTAGGTCTACACGTTCTAACGTTCACCGCTAAAACACGCCATGTTACGCACAATCTACCCTACCTCTAATATTCTATTCGTGTTTCACTGCAGAGATGTAAGTTCCACTTCAGTAGTTTTTTTCTCCGGACCTCTGCTTTGTGGAATTTACAGGCAAGAGGATGCTTCCCCGATCACTACAATTTTAACTTGTTAATATTTACTTATAGCTGGGAGGAGAAGTGGAGGATTCATAGATGTCCAAGCGTTATTAGCACGTAAGTGAATGCAACAGATTCGACTTGATTACGAACTCGGCTCTCCGATTCCTCAATCCAAGCCGCATTCCATTACTCAACCAAATTAACCGCCAAAATAGAATACCCACATTGCACCACTGACCTTTATATATAAATAGCCGAGAAAAATAGCAGCACACGTGTCCTGACGATTGCTTCTAGAATGAAACAGACTGTCGCCTCTAAGTGTTGACTCCAATGTTCACTTTTATATTTACACACATACACCCACACACAGATATATATATACACACATATATATATATACACACATGCATACATATATATATATATATATATATATATATATATATATATATATTTATACACACACAGACACAGACACACACACATATATATATATATATATATATACACACACATGCATAAATATAAATATATATATATATATATTTATGCACACACACACACACACACATATATATATATATATATATATAAATATATATATATATATATATATATATATATATATATATATATATATATATATATATATATATATATATCAAAGTATAGGATTGGTGTATACAGAATAATTTCCAATAACCAACAAATACTATTCTTAAAAGAGTGCTCAATACAGAGTATAGGAAATATAAATATTTAATCGAAAATTATAAAATAAATATGTTATAAAATCACTATAAAAATAACCATTTTGTTTCGACACTTCTGCTGCATTGTTCATATTTAGTGTGAACAGTTATCCTCCCCACATATCTCCATAAACTGTACCTATTACTATTTAGCTTCTACATTGAGTGACTTTTGAGTCTTGTACAATTTGAAAGTTATTGTATAAAAACCCTGTTATATAACTGGAAATTGAAATTTGCTTCCTAAATGTAACACTATCTTCTTTGGCTGATGTGATAATTAATGTGTTAGGAAAATTACATAAAATTAAGATGATAATATAAAAAAATAAATTACGCAATAAAATTCAGCCTTAGACAGCGTATCTCTCAATCTTCCTATCATTTTAGTGTAAAGTATTTTTTTATTAAAATTTTAAATCTGACACTTTAAGATCTCATTAGCTGCTAAGAGAACATATCAGCTACGTTCAGAATTTGACACTTTAAATTTTACGATTACAATATTAAAATACTTGTAAATCTATAAAAGGAGAAAATAATTTTATAGAGATATGTACTCACTAAAGAAATAGTTTAAATGGTTATTGCAAGCATCTCATGTCTTTATTTATTGTGTGTTCATTTAATGAAATTTACTGACATTAACATAATTTAATGTAGGTAAACATGACAAAAATTCTTAATTAAACGACTCGTAAACATCTGAGCAGTTTTTTTATGACTGCCATATTTTATCATGAAATTTCTCTCTTGTCTTTGTCAAATGAAAATAAATATTACAATAGATTTCAGTATATCTATAGTAACACAATTGAGAAGAAATACATGTTACGCAGAGTAATAACAGGAACTGTTAATACAACAACAAAAAAAACGAGAAAGGGGATTAAGAATTGAATGACCATATTCGTCGTATACCTTCAGTCAAAAACAGGACAAATTTGGGAGATTCTAAAAGACATGAAAATTTATTATCGGATACAATTTTAAATATGTAAAATACAGTGTCATGTGATGATGGGATGTTGAAGGAACCTGTGTATATTCAAAATAAGTTAATGAGAAAAAGCGAGAATAATGATCTTACTATTAAATGTTAAGAAAGATTGCAATGTTGTCTTGATGAAATGACATTACAAGGTGTAGGCTACGTATTGGAAACGTAAAAATTAAGCAGGTACAAAATATAACTATCTGGATAATTTCCTCTCAAAGATAAGTAAATGTTATTTAGAAAACTGGAGATGCATAGGAATTGTGAAAAATGTCTTCTAGAATTTAATACATTATTTAGACATATCGTTAGAAAACCATAAATGAATACGGAAGTGCAATATTTGAAATTCTATTTACTATTGAATGCTGTCAAATTTATACACAGAAGGAAGAATATATTTGAGGATAAATAGAAGAGTTATACTGAAAACTGATGAGAACAACATGGACAGAATGGATGAATAACGGATATGACGTAAGGGAAAATATAGAAAATAGAAAATTATACACACAATGAGTATGAGACATGATAAAGAAAAGACGGTCTAGCAATTTTATCACTCAAATGACATGCTAAATTCAAGAATAGCAGGAAAGAGAGGGTAACCTGACTAGAAATCAAATTAATTATTTTTTTACTTTAATTAAAATGCATATCAGTTTAATTAGATTAAATATATAGAAAGGAATTTGTTTGCTTGATCACCCACTGTAAATTTGCAGTATGATTCTTAAAAGTTATAACGTTTCTGGTCATATCTTCTACTATCACCGTGTGAGAAGTTTAGTCAAAGAGGTGATTCAAACTTAAATAAAGGCGTAAAGAAGTCAATATGGTCGGCGAGACTACATCTTCAGACACATAAAATCTTTCGGCGTTCCTGCCTCTTATACAGTTTCACTCGATGGTTAATTGAAAAGGATATACATTTTTTTTCATTTCTTTGTGTCATCCGCTTACATATATAACTCACTGAAAGTTAAAATATTTAAGTTCGATAAAGATCTTCTAGCGAATGAAACACGCCAATCGGAATACTTTCCTATGTGTCATTCATTTTCCTTATATATATATATATATATATATATATATATATATATATATATATATATATATATGAGGCAAATATATAATGGGTGTGTTGATGTATATGTATAACGCAAATACACACACACACACATATATATATATATGATTAAATATTTTGCAGTGTAAATTTTAAATAGATTTGGATGTCTGACCGTAGATTTAAAAAAAAAATGGTGCTGTTTTCCTTCGTTAGATTGATATAATTCAGTGAATACTAATTGTCTAATACAAGGTACACCATAAGTGTTCACAATATATGCTCTACGTACGCGTTGGTCCAATAGATCGTGTCATGCTATGTGCGAGTATACGTTAGTGTGTTCTTGTATTCATACATTATTTCCCTTATTACAAATTTGTTATCAACGAATATATTTTAGAAGAATTTGGATGAATCAATTTGGAATACATCCATATAGGCACATGGCAAAATAACATGAGTCAAAATTTAAAAACAGTAACTTGCTTCATCCGGAAGAAATTACTTTTCCCATGTGATAGTCCATAAAAAGCAATATCGATACATTGCGTTAATGTAACTAGAATATTTAGTGATACAGATCTAGATCAGACTTCTAGATTTCAGATGAAATGCACTGCAAGTCAATTATAATTGAATTATTTACTATCACTTTGTAGATCCCAAGAAGATATTACCCCGCGGTACTAGATTTAATGTCATTTACTTGAATTACGGAATGAAAACAGAAACATTTTCTTAGAAACAATTTCAACAACATAAATTGATAGATTATAACATCCGTACGTTTGATGAAAATATAACGTCACAAACAAGTTTTGGGGAAGCGAAATTATTCCACTTTCATTTTGTTCAGCGAACCTGTAAATCAGTTCAATGCATGTCAGTTGTTATAATCAAGATAGAAAAAAAAAATCTTCAATTATTTATCAAATCAATTTCAAATGTAGTTTTTTTTTTGTTTTTTTTAAAGGACATTTTACCAAGAAGAGACGACAGCAAAAAATAATTGAAAATATTTTAGTCAAAATATTACGAAGTAACATGAGAACTTTCTCTGACTACCTATAAGCAAAAATGCGTGTGTGTTCTGTGTATATATGTATATAGGTCTGTGAGGTATTTTATCACTTATTCTGACATTATTTTGTATGATAAAAATAAATAAAACCGCTTGATTTGCTCAATGAAAGCACGCCAAATTATTCCGTCTCTTACAAATTTAACGTTTTGTTCAACTGTGATTTATAGCTTTTCTACACTATGAAGTTGACTGCAGTGTTCAGAATGACTGACCATTAAATGAAACGCTGTATAGACAAGATAGCGTTTCACCAAAATATAAATAGATCTTTGATTACGGTTACGAAATGACACGGAATTATCAAAGCAGATGCGAGATGATTTTTTTGTGTAGCTTGAGTTATCGATTGCTATTCTTAGCCAACTGTCACCACTTCTGGATTTTTGTTCCTATTCTCTTTTTGATATTTTTACGATTTGCGCATTTCCCGTCTACGTCAGGTAAAAGCAATATTTTCCAGTTAATATCGGAATTTCAAATGAAACTTCCATAAAACATTCTCTCAAATCACAGAAAATTAATTTTTATCGTGTTACGAATAATAAATATCAATCTGCAAGAACACGCTTGGCTCTAACAATGATTTACTATAGATAACCACTAAAAGTACACAAAGACGCAGTTGAAGAAAACAATGGAAAGACACACACACACATACACACACACGCACATACACACACATATATATATATATATATATATATATATATATATATATATACATATACATATATATATATATATATATATATATATATATATATATATACTGACTGTTCCGCTGTATCACACCTCGTCGGTGACAGCAGAAACGAAGGAAAATTAATGTTTTTCTCTATACAAATACGCCAGCGACTCGGAGATCTCAATTCAATTTACACGTGTAAATTATTTACTATTACTTATTTTAATTTTCTTATTTTTATATTTAGACTGTATAAAAATAAAAATTAAAACAGATGTAGATAGACAAAAAATATGTATCCCTCATTTAATAGCAGTAGGAGCCGCTGTTTTTTAAACCCCTCCTTCTCCAGAGCTCAACTCGATTTCCGATGGCATATATATATATATATATATATATATATATATATATATATATATATATATATATATATATATATATATATATATATATATATATTCACCCACAGACTATTTCGCTGTATCACAGCTCCTCAGTGATCGAAACCCGACTAATTTAACATCAGTCACATATATTACCTCTACAAAAAATAAACACACCCGCAAACACATGAAAAAGAGAAACAATTTTTCGTGCAACGTGTTTCGTCATTTATGCCATAATCAGATTATAATTGTTACGTTCATACGACTAAAGGGTATTTCGACATTACGGTCTGACCTTCTGTTATCACAGTTTGGGATATGTAATAAGAAAATTGATGGGAGAAAGAAAATGAAAAAAAATCAAAACTATATCGACTAGATAATATACAATAAAGAAATGAAATTACAACGTAAAAAATAGTCCGATGTTGTTCTCAATTACGAAATATTTCACGCAAAAAAATTTGCCCTATATCATATATATTCCCTAATGTTTTCCATGAAATATACAAATTTCTTGTTTTCCCAAACACACACACTCGCACACACACACACACACACACACACACACACACACACACACACACACACACATACATATATATATATATATATATATATATATATATATATATATATATATATATATATATATATATATATGTAAAGACTTCTACAATATATAAAGATTACTAGTTTACTCTCTCTCACACACACAAATACACACACACGCATATATATATATATATATATATATATATATATATATATATATATATATATATATATATATATGCGGGTCCGTAACGACTATTTTTTCAGTGAGTAGGTTGTAAGCCTAATGTAAACGCCCCAATCTGGAGGCTGATATTTTGAATTCAGTGTTTTCCTTCTAGTCCAATTGTCATCCAAGGCAATAGTACTTAGCCTGTCCTGTTATTTACTCCTAGCTGGGTGGGGTGGAGAAGTGGAGGATTCATAGATGTCCCAGCGTTATTAGCACGTAAGTGAATGCAACAGATTCGACTTGATTACGAACTCGCCTCTCCGATTCCTCAATCCAAGCCGCATTCCATTACTCAACCAAATTAACCGCCAAAATAGAATAACCACATTGCACCACTGACCTTTATATATAAATAGCCGAGAAAAATAGCAGCACACGTGTCCTGACGATTGCTTCTAGAATGAAACAGACTGTCACCTCTAAGTGTTGACTCCAATGTTCACTTTTATATTTACACACACACACAGATATATATATATATATATATATATATATATATATATATATATATATATATATATATATATATATATATATATATATATATATATCAAAGTATAGGATTGATGTATACGGAATAAATTCCAATAACCAACAAATACTATTCTTAAAAGAGTGCTCAATACAGAGTAGAGGAAATATAATTATTTAATCGAAAATTATAAAATAAATATATTATAAAATCACTATAAAAATAGCCATTTTGTTTCAACACTTTGGCTGGATTATGAAGTGATTTTCAGAAAGACAAAATATGGCGATTGGTTTTTCACATTCATTTTTGAAGAATGTTGGTAGCAGAGAAGCAAGAATACAGAAGACATTTTCACAGATGAGAAGTGCAATAAAAGAGGCTATTAGAATATCTCATGCTGTTTCAAGAATAAAGCGATGCGGCTTAGTTGTGAATCTAGTAGCACGCTTAAATTAGAAGTACTAGTGAAGAAATCTCCCCAGATTTATTGCCATCAAAATATTTGTAGAAAGGATAATGACAAGTTTTTTCGTTAGTGCGTCTATTGAGAAGGGATTTTGCAAACGCAGTTTGAATGATTTTATATTCAGAAGTTTTTTCTCTTTTTCCGTTTTTGTAAAGGAAAAACGAACTGTTATTGCTGGCCAGAAAATTACCCATCCCTTTAAAAAATGAAGGGATATTAAAACAGTACTGATCATCTCCTCCTACCGAACACTCTAGCGAGTAAACGCGATCCCAGAATTGAAATTTTGCTCAAAAACCCTTGGTAAAGGAAATGTCGGCCATCTGCAAATGCCCAATTCCAACCATTTTCGAATGTATTCTATGCATACGATTTTAATATTTTATTGCCTTAACTATATATATATATATATATATATATATATATATATATATAAAGAAAAGTTTAGATATATAATCCGGTGTTTTTATTGATATTTTATTTTTTATTTTCATTTTCTTATTTTTATATTTAGACTGTATAAAAATAAAAATTAAAACAGATGTAGATAAACAAAAATTATGTAACTGTCGAAAGCCTCATAACTGCCCTCTACAAAATAAATGTCACACAGAATCATTAGTATACCAATGCAATATCTTATCTATTCAGAATCTCGAAAACATAAAAATCTATATAGGACGCACAAACCATGAGTTCAAAAAGCGGTTCACTCAACCTGAAACCTCATTTAGGATAAATAAGTACAGAAATCAGACACCGCTTTCAAAGTATTTCTGGCACGTAAAAGAATCCAATAAAACAGCTACACCAAACTGGAAATTAATAAGAAAAGCTAGAATATGTAGATCATTAAATGACCCATGTCCTTTGTGCATACATGAGAAACTATATATTTCTAAGTTTGTAAAAATTAAAATTTACTGAATCAGAGAAATGGAATAGCTATTTCTTGCCGTCATTGTCAAAAACTTTCCTTAAATATTATTTAAAAATAAAATTAAAAAATGGGAGCTGATAATATACATAATTATATTTGATATGAAAAAATAAATTTAAATAATGTAAGTAATTCTAATACATTTACTTGTTTTTAAAATGTAATATAATCTATTAGTAATTAAGAGTAAAACTATTTTAAAATTGTAGTTAAATAAAACGTATTCTAAACATTTCAACACTCCTAGAAAGAATATTTAAATATATACAAATAAGAAAACTTTTTGCGGTTAACAATAATAAAAGCAACAGACGACATGCATTTAACGGATGTCAGAATTCGTTGAAAAATACACCCCTACCCTCCCTAAACGTAACCTCTTTTTCGAACCTAACTCATAATTGATACAACAATCGTTAATAAAAATGAACACGCATCGCCCCTGTCTGAATGATTGGATTGCTCTGTAACCTTGGAAACAGTAAATTATGAATTTACATGTGCGTTTAAAACTCAGTAAGTTATTCCAATATTCGCTTGAATATGAAACGGAATGAAAACTTTTAACTTAATTATATAATTAAATTTAAAGGTGTTAGCATCCATTTTTGAAATATGGTTAATATTGTTTAGCGAAAAACATTTTAAATCAATTAATTATATATATATATATATATATATATATATATATATATATATATATATATATATATATATATATATATATATATATTGATTGATTGAATGATGTCGCCGCATTGAACAAAGTTTTCCGTTGGGTGTCAACTGTCTGGTGATTTTGCAAGCGCAGATTGAAAGATTTATACTAAATTGAGATTTAATTATTTTAAATTCCTTTTTTTTTTTTACTCACCGGTGCACAAGTATGGGGTATTTGGAAGCTGCTGCTCAACACTACAAAGCTGTTAGCTGAAAGAAAATTCATTCTTTGATATAATTTATCTTTAAGTCTAACCCATGATATTTTAATAGAGGTTGATAGGCTCTACTCTCACCCGTCCATTCTTCTTTGAATATCAGTAGAGGTGCATACCTTGTTTCTTGTTTAGGAATTAGATCGCTTCCTTTTCTCAGGAATTAATACTGATATTTGATTTCTTGTGATAGGAGTGGATTGTGGCAACGTCTATTCTTACTGAGGATACCAGGTTGGCAGTTGTATCGTTGTTGTATCCGACTGGTTGGTAGGAAACCAAACTCTTACGTAGCGTTTTCAGATTCTGCTCTGAAAAATATTTACATAATGTCGGGGTTCTTGCAGTGCCATGTCGCGCATGGAAGGATGTCCCTGCAAGCAACTCCGGATGGTCACCGCGAGGCCACACTATCTTGTTGCATTAGACGACCGATTATTGCTACTATCCTTAACGCAGCATGATTATAAACAACCAAAGATATAAACCTAATAAAGATCAATAAAAATCACCTAACCTCCTCAAATTTTCATTCGTCAACATTTGTGAAATTCGTACCAAATTCTACTGTGTGAATTCGTTCCTCTTCGAAAAGTCTGCGGACTTCCTAGGTCTCTGCGAAACTAATCTTAACTTTTGAATTCCTTCCTCGGATTTTTTGAGTCCTGGCTACATTCCTCTTCTTAGAAAGAATTCTAAAGACTACACCCACAGTTTATGAATTTATATCCTCGAACATCTTCCGCTGGTTCGGGAAATCTCTCTTGATTATTCGTACATGTATCTCCGTCTATCTACTTAACAAAATCAGATATCTCTTCTTTCTCTACCATTCCCCTTACTCTCAAGACTGCTAGATAGTATATCCGATATGGACAAGATCATCTCCCTATACAGTTTGCAAACATATTTTAATTTGGTGATTTTTATACATACATATATATATATATATATATATATATATATATATATATATATATATAAGCGTGTGTCTATGTTGAATTATATATATATCAAGTTTATCGTATTAAATTATCGGTTTATTGTGTAGGCGGTACAGTTATATTTCCAATCATTCTATAGTCACTTTGGTAAAAATTATTGCGGATCAATGTTCGATTATTTTTGCTATTGTATATTGTTGTTTGTTAAGCTTTACTCATTGTTCATTATTGATTACCTAATATTTTTATTAATATTATATATATATATATATATAAATACATATGTTTATTTGTTTAGTTCTTTAATTTACATAATGATTAATAATTTGTTTATTTATTACTAGAAAATTATTGGAATGGGCTGATAGTTTTGTCGGTTCAGTCTACCCGGATTAAAATGGAAAAATAAAAATCTGAGTGTTGTTCCCACATATATAACATAACGCAAAGAAAAGATTAAATTTTTCATTGGCAAAATAGATAAAGCAGATTGAAATAATCATATATTTAATTATACATTAAGATTCGTCTTTACATGACAGACATCGTTTTTTTTTTCTGGTCATAGAAAAAAAATATTTCAAATCTTCGACAAATTTTGGCATTTGCCAAGTTGTAGTTTATAAAGTCGTAGCATTGGTCAATATAAAATATGTAAATGTGTGCATGTGTCTGAAGTACATTTTAACGGAGTGTATGTGTAGCGGCTGATTGAATGTGTGTAAGTGGGTGAAGCACATGAATAGAAACGTTTCGATAGATTTTTCTAAGCTTCAACTGCATTTAAGTCTGGATTTTCCGGTCTGGTGTTTGAACTCACAAGTACAATTTCACGAGAAAACACTTTAATACCCCAGGCGATTCTGAAGAACACGGGAAGGCACATAATCGGATACGTTGTGATAATAACAACAAATACGTAGATATTCATCTGAATTTAAATAATCTAAATATTGAATAATAATTTTGAATTGCAAAATCATAAAAAAACTGTCTTTTTCAAGGACATCATCAACGTGTGTATTTTAATTGATTAGAAAGCAATATTCATTATTGATATGATAAAACTAATTATTAATTTTTCATGCATTTTCTTTACGCTGGATTTCTGCCGGTTTTATACAGATCTTACATGTAAGGTCTACAAGATTTCACTGGTTATATTTGGAGAAGAACTAATAGCAAAGTTTAAAGTTTTTCATATATCCCTATATCTTTGCAGATTTCGGCAGTCCCGGCGACTAGACGGTCGGAATCCTTTCATGAAATTCTAACACATGGCGCTTCCCTTGTTCTAACACGATTTTATGGATAATATGCGCATGACACTACCATTCATTTTCAAAAGTTCTCAATCTCCAAGGTAAAGCTTGGCAATTATCCAAATTTCCTACATTTATCCTCTTCATCTTATGGTCTACAAGCACGTTCACTTTCATTATTTGGCAAGAAATCTCTTCCTTGTTTTTAACTCTCATATCTGTTCTTCTGTGAACGTTATGGTCGATCTAGTTGCCAAAACTTACGCTCATTCTTTTTTTTCCTGTATGAGAGTATCATTTCCGTGGTGAAAACATTTGTTTAGCTGCTAGAACATTATTTTAAATATGTGCATTTTGACATCACACACACACACACACACACACATACACACACACACACACACAGAGAGGCTTGTGGAATAGCAGCAATACCTATGTATCTTTTTATTATATTACTATTATTAACTATGACTATATATTCTTCTAGCGTCATTTTTGTTTATATATATATATATATATATATATGTATATACTACTACTACTACTACTACTACTACTACTACTACTACTAATAATAATAATAATAATAATAATAATAATAATAATCATGGACTCTCCCGTCGGTCTCGGCGTATGAGGATCTGCCAGATTACTAATTCAGTTATGAAAGTTTATGAGCTAATCTTAAGTGGCATTTAAGACCCGCTAGTGATTTACAAAGGAGGCCACGTATGGAGCAAGTGTAAGGATTGTGAGATGAGATCACTGTTAGATTGGTTGACCTTTTAGATCTTGCTCTCGCTTCTTGAAGATGATTCAGACAAGCAGATTGAAAATTGCTGAGTCCACTAAAACACGTTGATCTCCAGTCTACCCGCTCCAAAGCTAAGCGCTGAAGGGTGTTATGTGGTATATTAACTGCTGACAAGTTATATATATATATATATATATATATATATATATATATATATATATATAAGTATGTGTATGTGTGTGTGTGTGTAAAAATATATAGAAAATAGGAAAGAACTCGTTAGTTAAATAATCTAAAGTTCTTTAGTATATTTGTTATTATTTAAAAAAAAATAATGCTCGATACAAAAGTAGAGCATAAATATAATTATTTATTTAAAAATATGATTCCAACGCTACATCAGAGTTCTCATGTTTCAAAACAAGAGCCGAAAACTTCAATATAATATAGTCAGAATACCTTCATTCAAGTATGTTTCATTGAATAATATAGACATATTATGTCTATTAATTTTTGTAATAATCCTTTCCTGTTTTGTAATCATTTTCCTGTTGTTTAGATGTAATTCCTCAAGGAATTACTCTCGATCTCCTCCAAGATATTACTGATGGGTGAATTACTAAGGCAGGCATTTTTGTAATTGCAATCTTTGTGATGATGATTTTTAAAACGCACGCGTGAACGTGTTCAGTTATAATTATTTTAAATTTTTAAAAATAATATTCGTTTAACTATGGAAATATTTGTTCTCACTATATTTTTTCTTTCAATTACTTCTCTTTTACTATTTTATTTTAATCTCTGTTTGTTATAATGCATCGGCCATTGCCCCACTCACTTTGATATCCGAGAGAAAAAATGAAACAATCTTTAATTAGATTAATTGGCTCGCCTTTTTAATGTCATTTGTTATAATCTTTTTTAATTTTACTTTATTCACTCGGAACAAGAATTATTTAAACGGCAAAGAACACTTGCAGTAGTCATTAAAATTCCAGTTTTACATCATACCTAATTGTTTTCATGTATAATTGTTACATTGATATTTAATATTTGAAGCCAGCTCCCTTTTTGCCCTTTCTAAATCTCATTGTCAGTAATTTGGGCATACAGTGTTTGCCGATTTAGCAATTGAGTTTTCCTATGCATATTTTTTCTAGGATGGCTTGCTATATTTCACTGCGAATTCAGTAGTAATTATTACGTAACACATGCTTCTGTTACTGAAGTTAAATACAGAACTAATCGTTATATTACAAGAAAGGAACCGACACATATAACAATACATTTATGCTTTTTACTTCTCGATATAACGCATATTCTGAGGGGTTATTAAAGGTAAGAATAAAGACGAGATTGATAATAGAGAACAACTACAGGATATCGTCTCTGTGGTAATTTATGCGAAGAGGACTTATTTACACCATTTTATTTCTCTCGCATTCCTCTGATGAAAAGCAAGAACTATTGAAACAGTTTCTTTCCTAGACCTGTTATTTTGTGAAACAAACTCTAGAAAGAATATTATGCTTTCCATACTACTAAACTATTGCTTCCTTCAAATCCGTTGTCGGCGTTTATCTATCCAATACGTGCTCATAATACACTTATTTCAAATGTCTTTCTGTTTAACAACAATGTCATTCAGTAACCCTCAACCTTGAAAGGCGCTGGGTCCTTGCATTGTGTGATCTATCATGAAAAAAACTGAAATTTTAATGTCGTACTCTTAGTTCTTAATTAAACTCAGGAAATATTTCGACGAATAACTGAAACCCTACTAAATAAAAACAAGCAAACGATACTTAAATAAAGCTTTAATTTCATAAATATCCTTCTTTTACAAGGATTCTCATTAAAAATAAAGCTGGAGTACATATTGGCCTTCTCAGCAAAAAAGATGAGGGCTATATTCCTAATGATAATAATGGAATAATGGTGTCCTATTTCTTGTTTAAAAGGTGCATATTGAAGATATATTTCGGACTAACACTGAGAAATGTCTTCCTCTAGTCAATAACTCAGCAAAATTTTTGGTGGCTGCTATACACATGATATAATTTTGGCGACAATATAGTGGAGAAATAGTTCTTGAAAACCGTAAATACCATGTAAGGATGTCATTTAATATTATCAGAAACAAATCCACGTATCAGAAAACTATTTTTTTTTAAATGATTCACAATTTAAGAATTTCTATGTCATTTCATATGATTGTATTGCGTCATCTCAAATGATATTATCAATTAATCAATTTAAATAAATTTTACTCTCAACCATTTATCTTTGTTAATTACTCCGCATAAATGCGCATAAATTTTGCCGAAATGGCTTTTAGAAATTTTTAACAAAAATATGTCTTGGATACGAGAATCGTGAAAGTTGTATGAAATGTATGATATTTCAAATTCACACTAACGGATTATGCAAAGTGAAACCGATATATTTATTCCTTTCAACACAAACTCATTTTCGATAAAAGATACGTCTATAAATTCACGACATGAGAATGAAAACCCAATAACTATAATAAGAGATACTTTTATATGATTAAGTTATTGATCTTCATTATCATCATACTTTTTTCAATCCCTCAACTGCTTCAATCGTCGTGGGTAGGGAACCTGAGAGCAACAAGAAAAATACATTTATTCTTCTTTCTCAATCCGCTCTCATTTCGGTTTTAGATAACTTGGCGGTGCCTATCTCCTTCCCACGTTTTGACCTAAAGCTGAAGATTACATAAAATGGTTTCCAATCGGTATTAGCACGTAAGTGAATACAATGAACTTGCCTGGAATTCGAACTAGGCTCTTTGACTCCTCAATCAAAATTGCTATCCATTACTCCACCGTAATCAGCAAGGAAGCTATTAATGCCAACAGTTAAAATTTATTCGTAATTAACGTATAATCCATTCAGTCCCAAGGTATGTAAAATGTAATACTGCTATAGCAGTGATGTTGTAAATTGGATAACATAACATGACGGAGAATGTCCTAATTCCAGATGGTTTTTATTTCACACCGTGTCAAGAGAATTTAGTCTGCCCTGCCCGAATGCCCGTGTGAAGGAATATGGCTTCATTTAATCTGCAACTGGATTAGAGGCGAATTTGAACTTTAATTTCAATTTCTGTCCCAATGACCCTTAAATTATCCGCACATTCACTTCTTAAACTAATAAAACTTTAATGTACACCGAGTCTAAAAAAAACAATATTTAATAATGGGCTTTTTTAAGACTCTTGGTTATTTCGTTTGCTGATTCAATCTTGTTACGCCAGGGGCTTTGTTGGGACTACGATAGCCGCGACTCAACGAGAAATTAAATAAAAATAAACAAGAGTATCCCAGGGTTCAAGGTAAGGTTGATGAAAAGAACGATGGGAGGGGAATTCTCCAATTCCGGACGTCGGTGAACGCAGTGAGAAAACGAACAATATGCAGAGACAGAACGACAGAAGACGACACGAGAAAAGGTAATAAAATTATTTTATTTATAAAATATATAGTGTAATAACTTAAAGAAAAGAAAACTAAATAGTAAGGGGGATGATCAAACATATATCAATGCGACGAAATACAGACAAAATTACTGACAGCAGATTATAAAATATATATATATATAAAAATGTAAAGATTTACAAAATGAAGGGATCGACGTCGATCGATTGTTGTCAGAAATAAAGTTCGAAAGAAAAGACGTTCATTCAATTCTCCGAGCGAAAAAGGTGGAGTTGTTAATGTCCTGATATAAGTAATTGATTAACGCCGTTCAATCCTTGCCGAGGGCGAGTAGTATACGCAGATAAACCACAGGAGTATAGACGACCTGGGATTGAGAATACCGTTCAGAATTCTTTCGTCGTTCATTCGATTCTTGGTGACATACGATTCCTCTGAAAGCAAACAGCTAGGTACAATTTGGGTGAAGTTCGATTCCTCTGAAAGCAAACAGCTAAGTGAAGTTGTTATATCCCAACACGCGCGAAAAAACCGTTTGGTGTTAAGTCACGAGTTGGCATATGAAAGTGAGTAGGCGTTATCCATTGAACACTATTAGGGTCATTTGTTCTCATCAGGCAAGCAGCGTTCGTCTGGCCTGTGATCAGAGACCAGACAAGAGGTGGGGGAAAGGAAGATTCTCTTCCAAGAACTGGCTTTATTTTAACCCGGTACAAAAAAAATCCATAATCTATATATTCAAAGAAATAAAGAGACGACTGTTATTTTCATATCTCGTTGCAAATATGTAAGGTATTAAAATATACTTGTAAAATCTAAGGTGGGTGTACAATTAATGTTCTAACTTAGCATTGGTCCCTGCAAATACAATGCCAATACCGTGGGATACTCAATCACATTCTAATATAAATGCTGAATATTTCTTAGACGTTACTGATAGTTTTCCAGGTTCCTTTAATTCAAGGCTTGTGAGCTTCTCATCAGTGAGAGTCACTGTGAATACGGTTATGATATATGTGATATGATATGAGTGAAATGAGAAATCATAGGAAGTGAAGATGTAAATTATGGCCAGTAATTAAAACTATTGGACATTTTCATGAGTTATCCATAATGTTTGCCTTAACGTTTCATTGAAACAATTCGATCTATATTATCAAGAATATTATTTTTCAGATTATAAAAGAAAAAAATAAGTTCATGAAACATTTATATAGATTCACAGAGAAAATAGTATTTTATCAATGGAAAATTAAAAGGGTTAATATGGACTTCCAATGTATAGAGAAGTATTTAATATTAATTTTCTTATCGTAAATCGTTCCTATTTTTAGAAAGAACAGTAACGGAACAACGATATCAGTAAAGTCCAATTTGCCAAAATATGGCACTGTAATCGATTTTATATCAAATTCAAGCAAACTAAAATACGTTTAAAGCCAGGGTTAATTTAAAAATAAAAGACGCCATGTTTGTTTACCGTATGTCTTGTATTCCTCAAACTACTGTGCGTCCGATAGGCGCCTAGATTTGGTTTCCGACAGAGACGAGACGAATTGTCTGTTGCCATTTGAGATAGACTTGTTAATTCGGAGCTTGTTCATTCATAATGAACTTCTAAGCAAAGGTCAAAATGTGTCCAAATGGCTTAATCAAGAGAGGAAAAATAAACGACTGTCAGAAGGAATAATAAATGCTATTATTCATAGAAATATGTTTTTGACAGAGAGGTAGAAATAGAGTGAAAATATCCGAGGAGAGTTGAAAAGTTCTCAACGAATCGAAGAAGCCTTTCTTAACCAAATCTGATGTTCAGATGTTTAGTGAGAATTTAGAAAATACATTTGCCCATAATATTTCAGAACCTCCAAGTAGAATACTTAAGCAATTATTTCCATTTTTGAATTGGATTATTTTATCCGGCATTATTATTATTATTATTATTATTATTATTATTATTATTATTATTATTATTATTATTATTATTTTCTTTGATTCTGGCGTTTATACGTTTCTTTCCGGGTCCAGCCCAGGGACCTAAGGTTAGAAATGGTATCATGACTCTTTCCACTGACAAAAAACAAAAAAAAAAACAAAAAAAAAACTACAGAGATAAAGCCCTTCGTAAGGTGTGGGCTGTACTGGTTAGAACAATTTTTTGTATCTCCTTGAGGCATGGACTTCCAGGAATCCCATGATTGGTCTACTGCAATCTTTCCTAACCAGTCCTAGAGCTCCAACTACAACAGGGGTTGTTGATGTTCCCATATGCCACATTTTCGAGATTTCTACATCAAGGTCATTGTATTTTGACAGCTTTTTGAATATCTTCAAAGATACATTGCAGTCAGCAGGGACTGCCATATCAATAAGGAGGCACCGTTTTTGTTTGTGGTCTTTAATAACAATATATGGGCGGTTGGCCTTGATTGTTCTGTCAGTGTGTATTGTGCAATCCCATAGAATTGTAACAGGTCCTATCTTCGTAACCGGTTCTGGGTGGCTTTCATACAAGTTTCTTTCAGTTTCCTTCCCGTAGAAGTTGCAGATTTTCCAGTGCAGATATTGGCCCATTCTGTCATGTCGGGTTTTATATTCAGTGGGTACCAATATCGTGCAACCTGATACAAGATGATCAATCGTTTCTGGATATTTATCACAGAATCTGTATTTTGGGCTGACATAATATTTTGTATATGTGCTTGATAATTTTTAGTCAGCAAGCATTGGTCCTGTGCAGCAAGTATAAAACCTTCAGTTTCAGCTTTCAACCCTGCACTACGTAGCCACTGATGGGTACGGGTTTTTTCTATGTCAGCTTGTTTGCTACCGGCAGAGTATTGGGCATGAAGCAGTTTATCTTCCCATCGCTTCTGTATCTGGTCGGTTGCATTCGTCTTTGCAGTCATTTTTAAGTATTTTGCAGTTTCAGCCGCTGTACTGTGCTGTAGTTGCAATTGAATTGAAACTACAATTTGAATTTGTTGGCTTCTTTTATTACAGAGTAAAGACGCTTTCTACTTTCATGTTCCTTGACGCAAACCATCACCCAGTCTTCTGTAGTTTCCAAGCATTTTGGAGGCCAATTGTAGTTTTGCAGGACAGTTCTAGTTGAATTAATCCTCTACCTCATTCGGATCTGGGCACATACAGACGATCAACATCAGCTTTGGGATGATGCATGCGATAGCAAGTGAGAAGCTTTTTTGTTTTGGCGTCCATTCGCTTAATTTCAGCTATGGCCCAGTCAAGGACATTAAAGCTGTATTGCACTACAGGGACAGCCAATGTGTTTATGGCTGATATTCAGTATTTTGAGTTTAGTTCAGTATTTAGTACCAGACGTATACGCCTGTAGTACTCTTTTCTCATTTTTTTCTTCATTTGTGGGTGTTGTATGCCATCTCCTTCGCTAATTCCTAGGTACTTATAAGATTCATCATGCTACAGTTCCTTAATCTTTGTGACAAAATCTAAATCGATTATGGGTGTTTCTGTAATTCTACCTTTCTTGAATGTTGAATGTTATTATTATTATTATTATTATTATTATTATTATTATTATTATTATTATTATTATATTTTCTTTCATTACTGTTATATACCCGTTTCTTTCCAGGTCCCAAACAGAGACATATGTTCAGAAATATATTCATATAATTTTTCTCTGATCATTTTTAAAATAAATATAAGATAATAGACATTTTACATGGATATAGCCCTTTGTAATGCGCCAGCTGAACGTGTGATTACAATTTTCTTTACATTTTTTACAGCACGGGCTACAATGAATATTTTTACTAAGTCTACCGGAAACATTTTTTTAATCAATCCGTGGGCTCAAACTACAACTGGAATTATTGATCTATTCATGTGCCCCATTTTTGAGATTTCCTTTTATTTTGATAGATTTTAAGATCTTCAATCACGATTTGTTCACGATGTCTTGGGGAATTAGCTTTGTTTTTTATGTCTGCGTGAATTGGGAATTCCAATACAATATTTACAGGGCATATGTATGTAACCTGTTTAGTGTGGTGTTCATACCAGTTCCTTTGAGTGTCATTTCCATAAAAGTTGCAAATTTTCCAATAGAGGTAATGGTCCACATTGCAACGTAAGTTTTCAGTATGCATGCTTAGTAATTTAGTGTTACCAAGAAATAGTCCGGTGCATCACGAATAGTATATTTGGTTTAAACTTTTAACCCTGCACTATGTAACCATTGATGGGTATGAGGTGTGTCTATCTCAGCTTGATTGTAGCGTCAGAGTATTGACGATGGACAGACTTATCTTTCTATTGTTTCTACATTTGGTATTTTCCGTTTGATTTTGCTTTGTTTTTAGTTTCCTTGGTGCTGTGGTAGGTGTAATATGGTTTACTTGTATTACTTCACCCACTGAAAATTCCATTTTAAATTTGTTGGTTTCCTTTATTGCCAAATAAATGTTCTTACTTCTTTTATGTCATTTGACACAGATCATCATTCAATATTCTCTAGTTTCCAGGTATCTTTGAACATAGATTATTATAGTTTTGTAAGACAGTTATATTGAAGTCTGTCTCTGTCAAATATGAACACATACAGACTTTCAACATCAGCGTTTTCATGATTTATATGATCGCATAATAGAATCATCCTGGTTTCAGGATCCATTCATTTAATGTCAGATATGGTAAGGTTAGAATGTTAAAACTGTATTGCATAACAGGTATAACCCAGGTGTTTGTGGTTGATATTCTTTTTTGATACTTGTACTCGGTATTTAACACCAGTCGAACACACTTTTAGCATTATTTTCTTACTTTTTTCTTCATATACGGACGCTATATTCCATCTCCTTTGCTAAATTATACGTATTTATAGGCATGTCGTTGCCCCCAATCCTCGAATCTTTTTGATAAAATCTAGATCAGTTGGGCGTGTTTTTAAATTCTCTCTTTCTTTTATTTTCCAAATTTACCTAATTCGAAATCCATACCTATATCGTCGAATGAAGCATTGTACAGTATAGAGTAGTCCCTTCAATTCATCGTCGTCTTTGACAAAGAGATTGAGATCATCCATTTTGTATTGGAGATTAAATACTTGTTTACTTTGTAACGATAGTTATTACTGCTTAGTTCATGCGAAAGCGGGATTAAGCGCGTATAAAACAGAAGGGGTGACAGGTAGCCTCCTTCAAAGTTGCAATGCATTTGGTTTGATTTACTTATAATGTAATTTACTACATCCCCATTCTAAATTAAAGGACATTTACTATCACCGAGGAGAACTTGTGCATTTCTAAATCCTTAACTGTTTAAGAGTGTGACACACTATCAAAGGTTTTATGGTAATCTATCCAAGCTGTGCTGAGATTTCAACCATTTTTCCTGCAATTTGCCACGATCATTTTTTTAAATAAATAGTTGATATTTGTAACTATATAAACCTCTTCAACATCCCTTGTGTTCCAGGGAAGAACGGTGATTTTTCGGGAAAAGAGTAAATACATTTCGTTAGTACAGACGTAATCAATTTATTTGTGATTCCAGATTTGTTATTATCCTATAATTTTTGGAATCAACTGTTTCGCTTTTTTCTTAAGGGATATGTAAAACCTTCATTGATCCAATCTGGAATCTCATTGTGGGTATTAGTTAGCAAAATTACTTGTAAATTTTATGCATGGTTTTATGTATTGATGAAATGATAGAGACAAAAATGTCTATTTGTAATTTCCTGGGGATTTCCATTTATGTGATTTTGTTAGAGTTTGTCTAAAATTATACTTCGTTACATATTTTCCATTCATGTACAGGTTTATCATCCATTCATTTTTCTTCTCGTTTGAGCCACTATGCATTGGTATTATACTCGTTTGGGCTACTTTAAATATTCTCCAAAAGCGTTTGCATGTTTTCAAAAGATTTTGAATTATTGTCTACTTTACCTGTTTTTCTAATTTGTTTGTACATCTTCTTGTGTTCTGTTAGGGATATTTTATTTCTTCGATAGAACCTACAACGCTATTCATATCGTCTTTTTCTTCGATAGAACCTACAACGCTATTCATATCGTCTTTGTCTTCGATAGAACCTACAACGCTATTCATATCGTCTTTTTCTTCGATAGAACCTACAACGCTATTCATATCGTCTCTGTGCCTTTTTTGTAGTTTTGTTTTTTGTATTTCTTTGATTGGTGAAGTTTCATTGAGTAATTTCATTTTATATTTCCGCTGAAACTTCCTAATTTGACGAAGTGAAATATTTGAATTTCTTGAAATCTCATCTAGTATCAATAATTCACTCCTGATTTCCCCAGTTTCTCGTTTTAATTTTTCTTTTTAATCTGACTCTTTAGTCAGTTTTTTTTTGTTTTAAATATATATTGCCTTCACAATACTTTTTCCAGTAGCTGTTAAAGTTATTGAATATATGACATTAGTTACTTCTGTGATGTTTTCCAGTAGGCTGTCCCTTCACATTGTTTGCAGTACAATGTTATATATGTTTACAGCATGTTTATTGAACATTTTCATATGAATATTTGGAATCCTATCTCTTTCTGTCATTTGTATGCAGGTTACTCTGCTGGGTATTTGAATTGGGTGTTTTTTTTCTTCAGTGATTTCAACTCTGCAGTTTTTAAGGAATTATATCCAGAATGTCACACTTATGTTGTCTCGATTTATTCATTAGCAATTATTTTGTTTTAAAATATTTAAATTTTTAATTTTTTTAAATTTAAAGTTTGTGTGTGTGTTTGTGTTTTTGTGTGTGCGTGCGTGTGTCAGATATTGAGAGTGTTTCACTGCTTTCTCTAAACCTTTGCGAATTATTGGTAATTATCAGATATGATTTTTGCTAAAACATTTTTGTCTTCGTGTAGACCTGCATTAATATTTGTTTCAATTTGTTGACATTAATTTATTCTTTTTAATACCAGTCTCTAAATGTTATCAGTTGCATTATACCTAAACTTAATCAAATGTAATATAACGTTATTACGGTTTGTATTTTTAGCTGCAAATAATATTTGACTCTTAAATGTAGAATCAGTTTTAAATATTATACGGTAAATATTTAGCTAGTAAATTCAATAATTATAAATGTCGAATAACAGTAAAAGCAACGGAATAGCATCGATGTAACTTGGCAACCGATCAAATAGACCTTAATGTGCACGCATTAACATACATTCTCCATTAGCTTTCTACTGGTAACAGTGGAACCGTTTGAATGTGATCGGGTACAGAATGAGCTTGAGATTTTCAACAATAACTCTAAAAAATACTCGAAAACCAGTCATTAAACTCCGAAAATTATGAAGAAATTTAAAAAGTTGTTTCATTGATCAATTATGAAATATCAAACAATATTTTTAGTCGGGTACGATATAATTATGGTTGTGTGCCTGTGGTATGCAATTCACTCTCGGTAACACGATGAACAAACTGAACATTAGAAAGAGCTGAGCTTATTATATGCACGCATTGAAATGCATGGGGATAAGCTTGGGTTCCACAGTCACTGTTTTATGTATCCAGCCTATACGTTACGGCTGTGAAAATATTTTTATTTTTCTTTCTTCTTGGAAAAAGAAGATCAATGTCCAGTTCATACACAATCTTACGATCCTGGTTTTGTCTTCATAAGAATTCTAACTGCTGCAATGGTAATGTCGTCATAGAAAGGGGATGGAATTTCTGACCACAGACGAGATCAATGAAAACACGAAGAGGCAATTCATTCCGTTCAAGCATGTCGATTTTTAAATAATTTCAAAATGATAATTGCTGTTGGTATATATGTGAGCAGTCTTAAAAAGAAAATTTTAAAGAAGATGAACGTATCAGTACCAGAGATGGGGCTGTCTCAAGTCATGTAACTAATTAGGGGCGGGTGATAAATACATCACTGCAGCCTAGCAATAGTCGGTTTTTCTAGGGTAAAATTGCTTCAGTGAATCAATCTCTCTTAAAGCTGATATGGAATTCAGATTTGTCTTTCTCTCCATGCAAATCTAGAAATACAAGTCTGTCCGGCAATTTAAGCTGTACGTAGGATAAAAAACAATAAATCCATGCCTTTTCCGAAAGACATTAACGGGAACAAATCTCACAAAGTTAATCCTACTTAATAAGTTTTTATCCATTAAGTTACCCGCATATCCATATCTCTGCCCTACCTCTTTACCATAATAGAATATTGTATTTCGTAAAATACTTTGCTGTTTATGCATTTTACAAGAGGCTATTTTCCTCACACAAGATTGTTCGTTATTGTATACATGTCAAGTCATATCAGAAAAAAAGAGTATTTCTAATTTCACAGTTAAATCATTGCCATAAGTGGAACATTTGTCTCATCTCTTTGCATTAACATTATTTTATCTCATTACAAAATTCATGTCGATTTAAAATCCTGCGACAGTTATCGTAGACATAATATAAAATTTACTATTCATTGAAAATATTTGGACAAAGGCATATTTCACTCAAAAATGTTCAAAGATAGAGATCAAAAGAAATCTGTTTAATATACACTTTATTTCTTCTCAGGCGAATTACTTTGCGTTTGTTGTACAGAGGGCATGGACTTTGTTCAGTATTTACATGGCAATATTACTATAAAAAATAATAATTTGAAAAATAATGTTTTGAATTAGAAAGGAAAAAAAAACGAAAACGACAGCGGTTTCTTAATTTAGGACTTCAGACAACAACGAAATATGCGATATCATATTTCTGGATATAAATCATATTATAATCCTAGTAGAATATTGTAACAATATTTTACACAAATATGAGTTATCTCCCCTATATATAACGAGATAAACACGTCCTATGCTACAGTTATTTTATGATATATTCTAACATAACGAATCGATATTAAATATATTTGAGGAAATATTAAAATATATAATGTTCTAAAAAAGTCAATTTCGAACTGTAGAACTATTAATGTACTTGCTATCATTGAGCGCTACATGGTATCACGCAATTTATATGAAATGTTTTCACGATAATAAAATTCAACGCGTAAGTACTAAAATTGAAATCCATTGATATTGGAAATTGAGTAAGACAATTTGAGATATCTAAAATAATCATAGGAGATATGAATTAGAATATGTGCAATAATTTCACGAAAAAATTGCAGTAATGCCCTTAAAGATATTTGATATGAGTAAATTCTTATGCAACATGAATTTGAAAATAGTAAATGCGTATATAATAGATATTTGGAAATTCAGAATCCGTATGCCAGAGATATTTTGGAATAATGAATGCGGAGCCTACAGCGTTTTTATGTCAATTATTTTGAGATGGAAAATTCAAAAATTAAAAATTGTAAATTTTATGAATATATAAATACAAATGAAATAAAAAAAAATGAATGAAAAACGGAAAAGCCAACAACAAACACATTTGTAAAATATATACGCGAAGAATATTGAAGACCTGACGTCTCTATTCAGTTACCACAAATTACTAGCCAATCAAAAGACAAATAAATCTTGCCAGAATTTATTATGGTGGATATATTCTTAGTAAGATAAGGCAGGTAGTTGACGCTACTTGGAATACAAATATATAATATAAATGCAGGTACTCCTAAATAAGTGTGATAGTAATTGCTGGTGTCAGAATTAAGAAAGAACATACATTTCACTATCTATTAAGGGTTACAACTGATGGCAGAATATGATACACACAAAACAAAGTGCATTCGAATGACAAAATTTTAGCTAAACAATTTCCTCAAAATTATCAAAGAAAGATAGATGAAATTTTATGTAGTAGTGTTCGTTTTATAAGGCAGTGAATGCTAGACATTTTAAAGATAAAGATAATATTTTTAGGCCTTTGTTTTGTTTTATCTAAAGCCCACCTAATTAATTACACAAGAATCACACAAATTGGAGTTGTATTAGCATAACAAAGACCGAGCGTTAGGACTCTATAGGTAACCGGAAACAGAATCCTAAAAAGGTAACAAGTAATAAACACTTGTTCAAAAATCAAGGACGAGTTTAAACCGAACAATTGGTGAAAACCTATAAGGGAATTTTTTTTTTTTTGGTTTGTTTAATGTTATAACAACTCCTTATGGGTCATTTAGTGCCAAAATTTAATTTCATTCAAGCATTAGTATTTTCTTTTCTTTTTACTATTACAATATACTGCTGGCAATATTTCTTGAATATTAAAATCTATTGCCGAACAATTTTACTTTAAAAATGTATTTTCAAACTTTCATAGTGTTGTGACCCCTGTCTAAGGGATTCACAATTTGACCATACCTGGGAAACTAACAGGTGCTACAACACCAGGTCAGCGTAGACCTAGGAACAAGAGGAAATCTAGAGGTGTTTCTACACTCCTCAATACCTCTCGACCAGAAGCCTTGCAGCCTGATATATTTTATCGTCATACCCAGCATAATAATGATGTTGACAATAATGTCGCAGGAATATTTGAGCAAAAAGGAAGATTTTATGAAAAAAGGCAAGAAATGATTAATTGTATTTAGAACCAAAAAGAAACATTTGGGATATCTTGGAATCATAATAAGGAAAATGGGCTTTGAGAATTGGATTTCAATAGGTCATACTGAAACCATTTGAAACATCTGAATCACATTTTATCTGATGTTCATTCTATATATAGAGAGATACTTAATAAAATCCAAAGACTATTCTGCAATGTTATTGGCCCTGACCTAACATCACGGTTTCAGTATATTTCTCGCCGCCCTAATGTAGTTACCCTATGCTTTCTCTAGAAATATTTACGTGGTTATTGTTCTGCGGAAATTTCCTCTGTGGTACCTAGATTTTATGGATTTAATCGCCGTACGCCATTGGGAGAAATGTCCCATCATTTAGCAGGGAAATGGCTAGATGTAACTTGTAATTTGTATGCTAACATTTCATAGTTCCTGTCGACTTTGATCTACATAAATTTAAATGAAATATCAATCGAAATCTACAAATCTTATTCCATCCGATTCTTTTAATAATATCCCTCCTTACTTCGTTTTCCTGTATTCTTTCAAATTTAGTAACACTTTGTGTCTTAGTGGCTTTATTTCTTTGCTTGTTTGTGAAATGACTAGAAGGCGGAGAGTGTGTGTAACATAGTGTAATCTTACGAGCAATAGTAAATGAAAACCATTGTTTTGTCTTACAAATGAGGTGACTTTATGAAAATTCAAAATCGCGCATCTTATTAAGAGAAACGGTACAAAAAGCCTAAACATTTTTATTAAGCGAAACAGGCCGATAAATTGTCCACACATTCTTGGCAGATACGCGAGTTGATCCGAATCTAATATATCTTCTCTTAATATTCAGGCATATGACATCAGAAGCGGTGGAATTATTCTGGCAGTAGAATTTTACCGTTCCCTCCAATAATGCATAATGTATTTTGCCTTGTTAGTAAGAGCAAATGAACGGATACATGGAAAAGTTACGTCCACTATGAAAGTGATACAAAGCAGATTTTGTTTATGTTAACGACACGGAATTTTGTATTCGAACAAAGTTAAACTCTTTTCAGCTATTATTCATTCTGTCTTCAAAAATAGTAATTCGAAACACGGCTCACAAACTACTCAAGTTAGACGCTTACTGAAACAGTTTTTCGTATGCGAGGTATGAGTAAGAATTAAGATGCGCAGTTTAAGACGATATATGATAAATATATCAACATTCTCGAGATATGAATACGTTAAAATTTTAGTAGTCGAGAAACAACCACTTGAAGAGCGGGTTCCACCATTTAGCGATACCTGTGACGAAGTGTAATCTTCTTACTATTTGAATATGATGGCAATGACAAGGTTTGCCTCGGTCTCTGCTTAATGGCTGGTTATAGCTGTGAGCTTTACAGTCGAACTAACGAATATAGCTGGTCAGAACATCATCCATAACAACAGCCATAATGTATTGTGATGCGAGAGGGTCCCATCATTCAGCGATCCGTGCGAAAAGTGTAATCTTCTTTATATTTGAATATGATGGCAATGACAAGGTTTGCCTCGGTCTCTGTTTAATGGGAGAGGGTTCCATCATTCAGCGATCCGTGCAACGAAGTGTAATCTTCTTAATATTTGAATATGATGTCAATGATAAGGTTTGCCTCGGTCTCTGTTTAATGGCTGGTTATAGCTGTGAGCTTTACAGTGGAATTAAAGAATATAGCTGGTCAGATCATCTTCCATGACAACAGCCATTGTGTATTGTGATGGTTACAACGTTTCGTCAGTGGGAAATGCGTTTTATGGTGGAAATAACTCATCACACGCAATGCCACGTGGGCAGTTTTGAACACTATCAAGATTAGAAGGTGAAGACTAAGCATCTCTTGCCAAGTTATCTCAGCTCTACTCCAGTTTTGGTCTTTATCGTTTCATGCAAATGTAGAACAATCAGAGAAGTCAGGAACTTACTGAAACGATACATAGAAATTATCATTTGTCAAGCAACTTTCGCGATGTATTGTGTAAACAATTTCCACTTGAAGTATACAATAAGCATAATTTGCAGTGGGCGTTCAAGGTAAAAGACCACTTTGAAAGAATATCCATTGTTTACGTTTCGGGAGTCGGGGTAATTGAGGCTGTGTGATATAGATTTGTAGAAAACGTCAACGAGTGATTTGCTTTCCTTAAATATGTAATTCGAAACAATCACTGGCTGAACTGGTAGCAGTATGCATTGATTAGAACAAGGTTTCCTCTAAGGGAAAAAGAGTAGGAAGTTCGATTCCAGTCAGAGGCACAATTTTTAATTAGTTATTAATTTCACTTATTGAATAAAATAAAATGAGAATAGCATCTCATACATGAATCTAATTATAAATATATTTAAGTGTAAGATGAAATAATGAAAAATAAAAATAGCATATATATATATATATATATATATCCCAGCGTGGAACACATTCGGAAAGTGACTGAAAACCAAACCAAGGGTTGACCCAATATTTGTGAGTGAAATTGGGTAGACGGAAAGCTTGGAGGTCGTCGATAGCTTTGCTAGCACGGAGATAAAAGTCATCGTGACTGAGGGTTTGAATTTGCTGGCCTTGTTCAGATTGTTCAACATGCTAGATAACATGCTCTTTCACAGAAAGTGTAACTAATGTCTACTCATCGTACTTATGTTCTCTCTGGGTGTTGGAAAAAAGCAAATGTGCTGAACGTGCGTCGGCAATCGGGATTGGATAGCCGCCCTAGTAGAGTGGCCAACTATTACACACACACACTTGCGCACGTGCGTGTGTGTGATGGAACTTCGAGTCGTACGTTCGACGTAAATCAATATGTATATTTATTAATATATAATTTATAGCTCTCTCTTACCATATTGGGCACCGTTTTGTTAGGACCAAAATTAAATCAAATACTTTTTTGCAAATTTATATACGCTTGTGATCAGATGCATGTATAGTTGCTTATACCTAAATTTATTCATTTATTCACACACACACACACACACACATATATATATATATATATATATATATATATATTGTCATTCGTAAAGGGTCTGTTTCGATTTATCACAGATAATCAGTGGGACAAGACATCCGATTGCTTGATGACGGGACGGAAACCGGACTGTAATAATCGGAGATTTCCCCCTAAGCCATCGCTTCACAGTTGAAAGAAAAGAGAAGATTTACGCACTCATTCGTATTAAGAGTCTTACTTCACAAATTCGGGCTTATCTTCCAAGAGTGCACACTCAAATTTAACTTTTGAAGCTTCTCATAATATGTATGTATCTATCTATCTATATATATATAAGACATTTTTATGTCTAACGTTCTTTTTTATCGATACAAGTATTTAAGTAAATGCTCTATTTATAATAAACAGTATTAAATAACATTTACCGGCCTGAATGTCCGAGAAATTTTCGTAGAAAATATTCGTCCTTTGACAGGATTCGAACCATGGAAAATTGAAATGTATAAGCAGTAAATTCGACCTTTCCAAACAAACGATCCTTTGCTTACAAGCCTTTTGTTCTTTAAAATGTCAGAATAGATCGGGACATTAAATATCAAAATTCATAGAAAATAAACAATATTTTAGACATATGCTATGTAAATTGAAAAGGGGAAATATAGAAATCATATGAAAAATAGATGCATACACATTGTAGAAAAGATGCTGTGCATGGTCGAATGATTTGTAACAGATGGCATAATACTAATTATTTAAAAAAAAACAATTGCTTTTGCTTTCTAAAAATACTGTTTAAATCATTATTTTTTATCCTAAATTTAACACTGTACGCCATTTCGGTGAAGTATTAATAGTAAATGTTAACTGAAATCTAAAATAAATAAGCCGTCCATAGAGAAATACAGATGTAATTTACTTTAACGATTTTGAAATAATGTTACTTAGTCATTTTATTACATACATTCAAGCAATTTTCAACTATGGCTGCCATTTTAGGCGAATGTAAACGTTAAGAAGATCAAATCTATGAAGTTTTCGTTTTAAATCTTTCTTATAGGTCTGTGTCTTTCATGCGTATTATTGCCACAGATTCTGATTATAATATTATATGATAAGAAACTGATTTTAAAATTATTTTAAAAAAATCTTCACTATTACAATAGTAAACAAGTAAAGTATAGTAAACAACGGACATTTATTACTACAGAAAAAGTGAAATGAAGACATAAAATTTTGCAAAGAATTTAAATTTATTACTGGAGGACACATCACCTCTACCGTAATTCTTATTAGTTTAAGCATTATATTTACTTTGTAAACGTGTTTCAGTATATATCTCTTGTTTTGAATTGGTTAAAAAATAAGTTTTACGGTTTAATGTGTACTTAAATATATGTACCAAATAACGTTTTATGCAAAATGTTATAGTATCGGATTATCAGTAGAATACAATAATTAATTAGAAATTACTTGATCAAAATTGATAGAAACTAAAAGAAATCGCCTAAAATATAATGTCAAAACATGTAATTAAAAATGAATTTAAAATTCTCTATTCAATCTCGCCTTCGTTAGCATGTATAATCGCATTAACGTAAACATCACTTTAGACAGAAGAAGTCATATAGGACGGATCGCTTCACATGTCAACTTTTTTACATATATTCTGCCATTTTCCCCTGATCTCGCCCTCTCTGTATATATATATATATATATATATATATATATATATATATATATATATATATATATATATATATATATATGTATGTATGTATGTATGTATAGGGTTTTCCAGTAACATGGACCAATTTGGAATGCAAATTAAGTTTAAGCTTCTAATGCTTTTTTTTTTCATTTATTTAATCTAATATTAGCGTTATGGCTTTCAATGAAGCCCTTTCATTACCATTGACTCTTCCTTTCATTTTGTTCAGTTTAAATGGTATATAGCAAAGTAGTGCAAATATGCATTGGAACATTATTTGAATAACGTTTATCCGACTTCCGGATTATAGGATGAAAATTTCAATGGTCCGTTGATATTTGATTTTACACCTTTCCTTTTGTACCTTCTACTACAAACCGTAGACTTTATTGATTTATTGCATTTCTCGTGTCTTTTACAATGAAGCGGCTTGTTGGTTTGAAATCATTAGGCTAAATTAAGAAATATTTAATTAGCACTCGCATATAAAAAGGAAAACAAAATTTTCAATGATTTTATATCGACAGATGACTGTAACATGACAAAGAATTGTAATGAATTACGACCGGGGTATTTTGTAAAACCTGAGATCGGTGTTTGTATATATTTTGACCAAGTAATCGTAAGGTATACATTAAGATGGGAATGCATTATTAAAATAGTCGCAAAGAACAAAAATATTGTAGAGATAACGGATAAGATAATGAAAGCCAGACAACTGAGACCCTCATGCCGTCCCCATTAATGAAGTTACCGACGGTTGAAGAATTTTCATGTTATTATTTGAACAGCAAATGTAAGTCGAAGAAGTTAATCCATATACGCCAATTGCAAGATATGATTAAAATAAAATATACATGAACATCAAGTAACAAAGACTGGATATCCCCTGAAGAAACAAGGATTAATAATTATTTCAGTGAAATTTATTTCGATGATTCGTTTCTTCGAGAAAATAAATGTTTTTTGTTTTTGTTTTGTTTGTTTTTGTTGTTTTTTTTATGACCGTACGTTAATGCCATTTTTATAATAACGTCACGATTTTCTGAAATCTCATATCCATATTTCAATAACGGATATTTGCAAAATACAATAAAATTAAATAAAATGTTAATACTATTTAATGATTATCTTTTTCTTCAATTTTCTCCAGTTAATTAAAGTCAATCATTTAAACTTGGCCTTTTACGCGTGTACAATGGCTTCCTTTTTGTGTACAATCAAATATTCGAAGAAACACCGATGTGAAAAATACATTGTTCTGATGAAAATGTGTACTTTCGCTTTGCATTCGATAACATAAACTTTTGTTAATATGTGACTGTCTTCAACTAATTTAGAAACGTTCAATAACAAATGCAAGGTTATGTCATTTAAATTCAACGAATAACATGCGTTGCTCTAATTGCTTTGTCCTAACATATTAACGTGAAACAGCATATGTTTATTTTAAATTATCAAATACACAAAATCATAATAGAAACATAAATATTAAAACTTTTCCTTACAATTCCAAACAATTTATTTTACATATCTAATTAATAATTACAATATAATGAGGAAAAGCCCGGCAGAAAGAATGCGGTATGATCACACGCACACAAAGAAATAGTAAAAAAAAATAAAAAATAAATAGTAACAACAACAACAACAACAACAACAACAACAACAATAATAATAATAATAATAATAATAATAATAATAATAATAATTATTATTATTATTATTATTATTATTATTATTATTATTATTATTAATTATGAGAGTGTTAGTAATAGTAGTAGTAGCAGCATCCATGACAGTTTTCCGGCTTTGCTATTTTAATTTTGTGATGTATTTTAAGTAATATTTACTTTAAAGTATAAAATCTTTGCGACATTAATTATTATAAAATCCCTGTGAAAATTCCCCATGAAGCATTGTTTAATATTTAAACATATTTAACCAAATATTGCATAAGTTGAATACATATTATTCTTTAATGAAGAGGTTACAAATGAAAATATATTCATTTTCAATGAATCAGAAGTATACAAGTAGATACCATGATTTTTTCTCTGTATTCTTTTTTGAATTTCCAGATGTATCATAATATTTTATGAATAAATACGTTTATTATGAGCTATAACATAATGATGATATAGACCCAATTGCAAATTTTAAATATTTGAGTATAAAATTTGTAACCAAAGCTTGCAATAGCAATCATACCTATGTCGACCATTGTTTAAGGAAGCAAGAAGGAACGAATGAAAAAAATTAAGATTGAAAAGATTTCATTATACTAAAGAAAATGATAAACACATTAGACTGTTATCGCATACGCATTTTTTCTTTTATTTTCTCGCTGATAGAAAAGAAAGGAAACTCCCAGCTTATCATACCATATAAACGAAATACTGTTATTAAAAATAAAACACCTCTCCCATACTTTACGTCTTTGATCATTGCCTAAATCTCTTGCTTAGAATTTTGTTAAATTTTTATTGGGTTCAATAGCAGGTTTCAAAACGAGACATTTAAAAAGATTTTACAACGTATATAAAATTTCTAAACGAAAGTTCTGCAATTGATGTTCAAAACTTGAGTTTCTGTATGTTTAATGCCTCTTCTTGTGCATGGTTTGATTCTAAACAAATATTTTCTTAATCTGATGGCTATCGAACTGAACTATCTGATTACAGTCCAGCTTCCTACTATTCTATAGTTCTTCTATTCTATATTTTCTCCATAAACCTTTGCTTACAACTGAATTTGCATTTATTAAAATAGCCTATGTCAGAACATTTCGATTTGTTTCTTCCATCTGCAATGTTAGAAGGAATGAGGAAAAAGAGGAAAAATGAATGAATGAAGAAAAATAGGTAACATGATTGAATGAAGAAAAAGAGGAAATGCGAATGAATGAAGAAAAAGAAGCAAAAACAATAAATGAAGGAAACGCAAGAAAAAAGAATGAAATCAGAAAAAAAGAGACAAAATGAATGAATGAAGCGTGAGAGACAAAATGAATGAAAAAATGTGGGGTAAATTGGAAAGGTCAAGAATAAGAGAAAAATAAATAAATGAAGAAAAAAAAGAAATGGAGGAATGAAGAAAAAAGGGGCAAAATGAATGAATAACACTCACTCTGATATAAAAGATATTAAAAAGCTTTCTTCTATTTAGCGGCTTGTGTAAACAAAATGCTAATATTGCTATATGACACAAAAACAAAAATAAAAATAAAAGTTATATATACGCTTATCCAATGATTGGAATTTTCTGTTTAGTTGACAATACACATTTAATCGCCTATTTTGTTATTTTTAAGCATTTCACCCCAAGCAAGGCGGGGAGCCACTAGGACGCAAGGGGTACAGAAGATATAGAGCGAGATCAGATACGAGTGATAGAAGAGAGTATGAGGAGAAGGGTAGAGGATAGATCAAGGGAACTAGAGATGTCGATTGACATTACACTTGAATAGCTGGAGATTATAGCTCAGGGAAACTGGAATAGGGAAGGGAGTTCCACAGGCGAGAGGTGCGAGACATGATGCTATTAGAGTAGAAGAGACGGCTACATTTAGGACTTTCGACAGTGAAGGGGTGAGAGCGGGATGCCAGCCTCGTAGGGTGCTTGAAATGATGAAGTCTGGGAACCAGCGAAAGCAGCTCCTCGGAGCAATTACCACGAAAATACTTGCAAAAAAGGCAGAGATAGGCAACGGCTCGTCTGTGAGAAAGTGACTGTAGACGAGGGCCAATTATATTGCATATTCGCCTCTGGAGCCTATCAAGAACCCCGAGGCAAACAGAAGGGGCACCAGACCATATATGGCAGCAATACTCCATGCAAAGACGAATTGTTGATTTGTAGATCTGGAGGATCGAATCGGGTGAGAAAAATTTCCTGGCGCGGCACAGGGAGCCAACTTTCATTGCGGTGGACGAAGCAATTGACTCAACGTGAGACCGAGCAGCCGCACAGTTGCTCTCGAGAAGTTGAGCGTCAGACATTCTAATGGAGGACAGGGAAGGATCTCTGTGGTGATTAATAGAGAATAGTTTTGTTTTTGAAGCATTAAATTTGACCAGCCAATTCCTGCCCCAGTTCACAACCGATTGGAGGTCCTTTTCGAGACACACGGCCAGGTTAGTTTTGTCAGTGACACTAGATTTTTTTTTTGAGGCAGGAATAAATTGTGGTGTCATCCGCATAGATGCCAACTTGGGAATTTATGGCGTCAGGAAGGTCGTTTGTGTAGATAAGGAATAGAGTGGGGCCTAGGATGTAGCTTTGAGGAACACCTGCGTTAGACGATAATCTGTTCTGTAACTCAAAGAAAAAAACAATAACACAAACGAGGAGGAAGGATTTAAGGTCGAAGCAGTGTACCTATTTGGATACTTTCAAAGAAAGGCAAACTTTGATTCAGTAAAACAGATCTCATAATTGTTTTCCGATGAAGTTTGAAAATAAATTAATAATATTATCAGATTATTTATATCGTGTTATATAGGATTTATGGAAACTTTAATTCACAATTACTTTATTGTTGAGAGTTATATAACATAACATTATAATTGATCCATTAAATCCTATCCTGCGTTTTTGCTTCTTTCGCTTGTTTTCTCTTCTCGCATTATATAGGGAAACCTGATGACGAATCTAGCATGTCATTATATAGTGCAGTGGTTAATCAAATATCACCCTCGGAAAACATACATATTATATGGTAACTAACAGAATATATTTAAAATTCATACAGTGAATGTACACTGATCAGATTGTAATGACTGCGATAATATCCATATATTAATTAATGCGATTGAAATTTTGTAAAGTACAAAACAATAATAGAAGAAACAAAAGTGTCATTTACATATCTTCAATCTGCTGACTAATTATACGTCGTAACGGTCTTATCGCTAATCAAAGCGCCATTTTCCTCTCAGTAATCGCCTCCCGCCAGGCCAAGGATAAAATGGTATTTCAATTAAGAGACTAGAAACGCTGGAATGATAATTTACCTGTAAACAGGAATAATAGGAAATAAACGAAGAAAATCGAAGAGGCAGTCACAAACGTGTTTCGAAAGGAAACAGATACGGAAGTGCGAATGTGGATATGAATGTAACTGATAAATCTAAAAGTTAACTTTGAAGAAATCGATACCTGGTTCCGGTTACTCCTACCTTCTTACATACAATACGTAAACATTTTGAATCTATTCAGATAACAGCCGTGATCATTCGATTTTGGCAAATGTTTCTAACTTAAATAGAAATTAGGCAAATCAGTCTCTATATACTTATATTTTCATTGTTTAGTATAATTACTCAGAAAACAAATTTTATATGTGCACGCTATTAAAATAACGGAGAACATGGAACATTCTAGAACCGTATACAATTTGGCCTGTCTATAATTATTCAATGAGTGAAGAATGGTTTTAGGCAAGTGGGCAATGGACAGATTTTGTGTAGTGGGTCGGGACGAAAACTTTCAACAGAAATTTATGCCTGAGAGTCAAATGAATACATCAGCTGAAAAGCATGAAAAGCATGGAATTAGGTTTATATAATAAAATTATAAAAGGTAGCACTTCTGTGCAATTAGGGTTTTAAGTGAAAAAGCGAAGAGGAAAATAAAGACATTAGTATTAAAATGGCTTTATTCAACAGTTTGGTCCATACATTTTCAGTAACAATGATATAAAATATTTCACAGTTTGCAATTTAAAATAGGAATACCTGTGTATATACGTTTGTCGGATAGCTTTTCTTAAAGTTTATTTTAAAGATTTCTAACAAATACTGTATAGGATTCCCAAGTCTCATTTACCATTTCTTGCATTAATTTGTAGCTATGGTTGAGTTCGGCATGTACATAGACAGAGCTAATAGAATATAACATTGTAAAATTTCGCTTACCATTTATTATTTAATATAGATACAATTTTTCTAAAGTAAAAACAAATGACGGTCATCTTTAAAAGTTGACATACGAAACATTCACTCAGAAATACAAAACTGACTCAAAATGAAGTTGTAGCACTAGACAAAAAAACAGTGGTCAAGTTTAACATTATTATAATTTAGAGGAAAACTGGCTATTATATTCAAGTAAAACTTTTGTTTAGTTACAGCGAAAAATTCGAATATAGATACTTACTTATTTACTACAAATACAATCTAGTCATTGCTTACTTAGACCGCATCACAAATGACGCGTTGAAAGACCTTATGAGACAAGGAACAAGCTCTTTGGAAAACTTTTTACCTATAGTCAATAAAGGAAATTGAATGATATAACTGCATTACAACTGACAACAATCATTCTACTAACATCCTACAACTTATCAACGCAGGCAAAAGAAGAAAAGACAATGGAAAAATATAAATAATACCAGATTTTAAGAATTTCATTTTAATTACAATTAATATCATAATTAAAATAAACCTGCTAATAATGTCGTTTTTTAGAAATATATCGTTAATAGCTTATATTGATTTCAATTTTTATATACATTCTCATATACTAAAGTTGAAATTAATGGATTCAATCGATTTGCATATTTTGTGCTTAACTGCAAACATTATTTAGAAATATGTTCTATAAAATATATGGCGTCGGTGTGGAAATGGCTGTTAGTCCAGTGTTCAAGGTAATATATAATTTGAACTCAAGAACATCGGGTCCTGTTTCAATGAGATGCATCGCATATGGCATGTTTAACAAATTTAGTGAATTCAAAGGACATGGTAAAACATGAAGGATGTCGTGTTTCGGGTAGTTGTTTTATCAAAATAAAATATAATTGTTGAAATGAGTGGTAACTGCAACAATAGTCTTCCTAAATCATTTTAAAAAGTGCATATATTTACGTAACTTTATACGCAATCCCATCTAAAATTACATGAAAAATATTTCGAGGCATCTTTACGGCGATGATGAGTGCATGAAGAAGGACTAAGATAAACAGCTTCCTCTTAGTGTTAACTATAACAAGAATACTTTAACATAGAAAATGAATTGGCATTTTATAATTATTGCTACTTGAAAGGAACTACAAAACGAATAAGAATTACAGAATATTAGATTATTTTAAATAGCATAAATTTATTGGTAAACTTAAGTGTCCTGTTTTAGTTTTCTTTTCGGTTCAGTATAATTATGAGCATTGTTCTGGAAACTCACAATGGAAGTTGTGATTACGAAATAAATTATTTTTATTCGCCATTTTTTCAAATTCGAGAGCCTATGTGAAATTTTATTTTAATCGATATTAAAAGGGAATGTCTCCGTGATGAAGAAAAGCCGAAGGGAATGTTTAACGAGACTATGTGAAAATTTATTTTGTCCAGTGGAAAAGGGGACAGCTTGCAAACTGTGAAAAAGGTAACGAACCGATGAGAAATCGTTTTTGGATATAAAGAGAAAACGTTCAATCAAAGAAGAGAGAGAAAAATCAGAAAGAAGCAGGAGAGAGAATGTCAGAGTTCCATGCCTCAGAATAACGCCGGTGTCAAATTTCACGCTTATACATTATCAGCCTCTAATGAGAGCAGGACAGTTTCAAAGAACTCTGTTCACCTTTAAAGTTAAGTACGTTAAAATATATCTTATTCGTTCATGTTTAATACAAACGTATAAACTTTATGTTAAAAACGAACTCTCTCAATTTGTTTTAAGCAATTTGGAATATTACTTTGTGTCCGATAATTCAATATGAAGACATTCTTTATTTAAAATCCATCGAAACTACGAATATTTAAATATTTCTTTCCTTTACCTGAAACATGCAACTGACGAATTCAAATATGTATTTTTAAAAATAAACTCCTTATCTTGTTTTGTTAAACATAACACGTGTGTTTCCATGACATTATACTTCAATACTATAGAAATTATACCTCATCCAATATTATTACCAAAGTTTTTAATTGTAGTAATCGAGATGAAATTTATGAGTGTTGGTTTATATTATTGAGAAATCATCTCTGATATATATTGAAGGTATCGGTTTCATTTTATGAAATATTCAGTTTTAATCAGATTTTAAAAACATAATCACAATAACGGGAAACGTCTGATCGTAACTAAAAAGATACATAATGCATTAATACAAAGGATGTCTACTGAATAAAACATATATATATTTTATGTATGCTGCAGGCTATGGGTGATTTATTTTGATAGCATTATAAGTTAGATCGATAGGTACAAGGTAATAAAAAATGCCAAAACAATTGGGTATCATATGACGTAATTGACATACACTTTAGTACTTTAAAGAAAAAACGAGTTTAAATGCATTATAATGAATGAAATATTATTCGTGCCAACAGAATATAGAAATTGCTGCATAGAGCGTAAGAGTTTTTATTGTAGAAGATTAATAGAGGACATATTCAATGATTTATGCCAATGTAGAATTAGATTAAATATTTAATTTGGAGATAATAAATAGGATATATTAACAGAACGTTAAAGAATAGTGGAAATTAAGTATGTCAATGCATACATACAAGTTTTTGATTAATTGTTAACAGAATTGTATAATGTTAAATATGCAATTAATTATGAGAAGCCTTAACTGATTTTTAATAAAATGAAAAATACGCATTTAAAAAAAAAGATATGTATCAGGTGCAACACGTTCGTTTTTATCCCCGGTCATCATATCTAGATATTATAGTTAAATTCTCAAAACAAGTACAGTTGTTCTATTTAACAATCTCTCAACATATTTCCTCAATATAATCTGTTTGAAATAATTCTCCATGTATTAAGCTATCGCTGTACAGTTTTGTTTATGTTGACTAAATTAATAATTCAAAGTATTGTTTATAAGCCAGTATGCCATTGCTTCAATATTTGTTATATTTTCCCAGTCTTAAAGAGTAGACGTTAATTAAGTTTACTACTTACTCGTGGTAATGAGTGTGTTAGTATTACAACAGATATTTTCAGTGGATTTACGAAATAAAATTGTTTTAACTAACGACCTCTCATTTATACCATATTCATATTTCAATGAAATACTCCTATTTTGTTGAAAGGTGATTATATCAAAACGGATTATTTTATTATGAAATATCAAATATCTTCGAGTAATAATGTTTTCTGCTTTCAGCAAAACCATACGTTTACACGAGGTGGTATTATCATGAGTGCTTATACCATGTTAATCACCAGAAGCATAGAGACTCAGAGAAAGCATGGCAGATAAACAGAGCGCATGAAGTCAATGATTATGTGATATGATTATGTGACAGAAGATAATGTATATATTTATATATATAAATACATATATATATATATATATATATATATATATATATATATATATATATATATATATATGGATATATATAGATATATATAATTATTTAATTAAAAATATGATTCAAACACGCTACATAAGTGTTCTCATGTTTCAAACAAGAGCCGAAAACTTCCTATTTTCTATATATTTGCACACGCACACACACACACACACACACGCACGCTCACACACAAACACGCACACACACACACACAAACACACACACACACATATATATATATATATATATATATATAGATAGATAGATAGATAGATAGATAGATAGATATAGATATAGAATGTCTCATATTGATAATATTTAACATCGAAAATCATAAAGGAAAAAAAAATATATTATTTTTAATAATATGTGGAAATCTCCGCCTTTTACCTGAAAACGGTCGCGAGACCAGAAACACGTTTAGTAAAATTATGTAAAATAAAGCATAATATTTTCTTTTAAAAATCCACATTACAAACAAAAAAAAAATTGAGTTACCTCTCTTCTTTTTAATATACCTTCGTTTCTCTCGTTGGAACTACTATAACCACAATTATATATATATATATATATATATATATATATATATATATATATATATATATATATATATATATATATATATATATATATATATGTATGTATGTATGTGTGTGTGTGCGCGTGTGTGTGTGCACGCGTGTGTGTGTGTTCCTATGTGTGTGCGTATGTGTGTGTGAGTGTTCATAGTTACTTATGTGGACATGAACAAAAGCACTTTGATACAAATACTTAATTTGCTAATGACGTAGCTGTAATTAACTAGAGACAGGCAGATATAATGTTTGATGAAAGATGTTGGAAAAGAATAATCAGATTTTATATAAAGGCAAAATAATTCAAAACCTCTTTACAAAAAGGGTATGTGGAAGGGAATTTTTGAACAAACAATTGGAACATGAAGCATTTGCCATAACTGCCGAAGAGCGCACCGGTTGCTGCATCTGTTAGATAACAAATTTTAACTGCTACTATAATTCATAAATGTTAATAGATAAACAATAGTTAATTGGATTGCATGATTTGAGAGATTGAACCGTTTTCTGTACATAAAATGTCAACATATCCAAATAAAATTGTTAAATCCATCACTTCATATTTTTGAAGATAGACAACACATATATCCAACTCATATCATAATAATCTAACTACAATCTAAAAATATTCAATTAAAAAATGTTTTGGAATATTACCAACGTAAATTTTACCAGACTTTGAATTATTACATTTTGTCTCCTCCACGTGTTTGACTGACCTTTCAACAACCTGATGAACATTATAGAACGTTCTCAAATAAAAAAGCGTTGAAAAAATCAGTGAGACACACGCATTTGTATATAAACACGTGCAATAAAATAAATCCAACATTGGCATGTTAAAATCCCTTAGACGATGGACTAAACGAGTCCGCTATATATATTTTTCGTCTTGACTTTTTTTTATATATATATATATATATATATATATATATATATATATATATATATATATATATATATATATATATATATGTTTAATAGCATTTGATGGCAACTGGTCTAGGAGAAGGACAACTCTGAATTCAAAATCTACGGAGGGTCGTTAGGGAAACTAGTAGCACGTAAACTCTGTATTCGGCACTTCAAGAAGTGTGGATGATTGTTGCACAAAAAAATCACCACTATAATCAAATCTCGTGTGCTGGTGTCGGGCTGTATGTTTTCTATGAACTGATCAGTTTGACCCTCATACGTCGAATTCGACGGGAGAGTCGAGTACACACACACACACACACACACACAATATATATATATATATATATATATATATATATATATATATACATTTTAGATACACTTTCTTCTCAATGACAATTTAAAAACTGTAAATTGTTAGGTAGGATAAAATATAAACCAACTTGAGACGCAGATACCACTTAACTTGATTCTCCCTTCGTAGGTCGAGTTGTAATTCTTAGCAATGAAACATATACTTGCTGAACACATTTATATCATTTTAACGTTCTGTTACAAGATACTTTTATTTAAGTCAGTATTTACTATTTTGTATTTGCTACTTATACTATGACGAATTTTCAATGAATCGTGGGAAATTCTTTTCTTTTTTTAATTATTCCTCCCCCTCAATACAATAAAGCTACTAAGACGCAAGGTGTTCCACAGTGTTAAAGAATATGAGGCAACTATTAAGAAGAGAAGGCAATAAAAGACGTATTAAGTAGACGAAAGTTAATGAATGATATTGCATTTAAATTTCTTAAGATCAAATTTGACTGGGATGCAAGAACTCGGAAAAGAGAATTCAACAAATAAGAATTTCGTTAGAGGCAACTCTCAACATACAGTTAAATTTAGTCATTTCAACTGTAAATTACTGTTACCATACGGCCAAAATATTACTACGCTTAAATTAATAAAGTCTAGACTAAATTTTGTCAGCGAAAATTCCATTAATGTTTTTAGATAAAATACATACATACTTATAGCCTTAGGAAAGGTACTGTAGCCGATATGCAAGATCATGACCAATAATATTGCATATAAACCTTTTCTGATTTTGTCATGAAACTCTAAATATATTAGAGGAGAACAAGACCAGAAATGGTAGTAATATTGAAAGCATGTATGAATGGCATACATATAAATATGAAAGATGGATTCTAACTCAACGTCATTTAATATCGCAATGTACATTTCCCGTCTTGCTGAAAATGCTTCAAATATTTGAAAATAGAACTTTTGTCACTGTAATGATTTCTTCAATCAAAACATTAATGCTTTTATTGATGTGGCCATAACTCAAATAACTTAGTATGAGAGGAAAAAATCCAGAAATATTTTGGCAGAGTCGCTCACGATTAGACAGAATGTTACATGTAAATAACAGAATAGACCAGGAATATATGCATGTTACAGACAATTACGAACAAAATGAATTCGCACTCAGAAACTTTACTAAAAATGCATTACACCTGTCGAACAAATTAAAATATCAAATGAATAATTTTCTAGAAAATAATCTGACATTCAATATCGTTATCACAACTTTGCAACTGAATACAAAATATACAGATCTAAAAAATTTCATACGGCTTTCCTCTAGATTAATAATAATTTTACTTGCCTTTCTCTAGTTCAGCGGTAAATGTGTTGGATGTTAACACTGAATGTGCATATTGGGTTTTTATATAAGAACAGCTACGCTCTGTCTGTAGTTTCAGATATCTCGACTGCGTTTGGCAGAGTTTGGCATATTGGCCTTCTCCACAAAATGAAAGGTTACCGTGTCTCTTGCTCTATACTTGAATTAATTCAACCGTTCTTAACAAACCAGGTAATTATGGTCGATTTGAACGGTATCGCTACTAGATCATTTCACATTAACGCGGGTGACACCGACACTCAGTCCTTGGACAGAAGGTGCTTCTTATTTTCCTCAAGGAATTTCTAGATATCGTCATCACTGAACAGTATTTATACTGATGACACAAATGTTTACACTTGTTTCAATTGTGACATGTACAATTTAAATGCTGCGTCAGTCGCCATTTTCTGTTTTCTGAATAATTGTTCATTTATTGTT